>JAAALK010000290.1:42595012-43195012 GCA_019279435.1 Zizania palustris | reverse complement strand
TTCTGGCTGTTTTCTGGCGAAGCCCCTTCTCTGTTCGAAGCCCCTCAGCTCCGTGAGGCAGGCTTCGATTTGACATCCTCGAGGGCTTCGCTGAACTTCGACTTTGCTTTGTGTTCTATGTTTCTATCTTCGAAGTATGTTTTGAACTTAGTCTGTTGGCTTGACATACTTCGACCATAGTTGCGAAGTTGTACTCCGGCTCGAAGCTCTTCGAAGTCAATACCTTGACATGCTTCGAAGTTAGCTTCGGAGCTTGTCTCTCTGGTAGACTTCGCTCAACGTGAGTCCCTTCTTGCTGACATTCTCGAAGGTCACAGTGTGAGGGTTTGGAGCGTGTCTTTCGAAGTTAGTCTTCTGGTCGAAGGTCATAACTTCGTTTTTCGATTTCACTGTGCTGTTAACCTCGAAGTATGGTTTTGTGCTGTCTGTTGGCTTAACACACTTCGACAACCTTTGCAAAGGTATTCTCTGTTTTGAGCTGTTTGAAGTTGATACTTTGACAGGCTTCGAAATTGGCTTCGAAGCTAGTCTCTCTTATAGACTTCGCTCGGGGTTTGCAGCTGTCTGTTTCAAATGTGTTAGTTCGAAGGTTGGTTTTTTCGAAGTTAGAGTGTAGGCTTCGAATTTGGTTTCTCTGTCGTGTGATAGGCTTCGCTAATCCTTCGAAGGTTGTCTTTCTGTGCGTAGTGTTCAAAGCTCTGTCCGAAGGTTGTACGTCGAAGTACTCTGTTCGAAGCAAGCTTCGTTACCCTCGCTTTGACCAGCGAAGCATGCTTCGACCACCGAAGCAGACCTCGACCGGTGAAGCAGGCTTCGCCAAGATCCGAACTAGAGATAGATTTGAACAGTAACTTCTCTTCTCATTCATAGTGCACTTAGATTGCCTTTTTAAGAAGTTTATCCAGTCTTGTCTCGTGTACTCTGTTTATCTGTCTATTAGCACTACATTGGCATTTCTCTGTTTATCAACAGTTGCTTCTAGGCTAGATACCTTTAGACTTAGGCTATCTGTTCATTTTTTGTTGTTTAGTCTTTAAAGGTGCGTTGGGTATTGGGAGCAGGCCATTGATTCGAAACAATTTTTAGGCGCCCATTCACCCCCCCTCTGGTCGCTACTTTCGGTCCTACAATCGAAGGCATGGTATGGGTGAGGATCATCGAGGAGTGTGCTCGGGGAGAGGCACTGCGACGAAGTGCTCATGGAATGCTTCATGCGGAGGCCTTGGACGAAGGAGGGACTTCGAAGGGTGGTACTCCGAAGGTGGGGCTTCAGAGTGAGGCTGGCTTCGAAGTGAGGCAGGCTTCGGAGCGAGGCTGGCTCCGATGTAAGACTGACTTGAGGTACTTCGGCCATGCATGGCTTCGGTACACGGACTGACGGAGTTCGAGCTGGGAGAAGCTGCGAAGCCGTGGTGGTCCACTCGAAAGGTGTTGGTGCGAAGGCCCAAGGGCTTTGACGGCTTTGGCTCAAAACTGTCACTGTATCGAAGGCTGACTTCGGTGAAGCGAAGGCCGTCAGGCTCAAGGCTTCTCACCGAAGCTACCGCACCCCTCGCGTGCGAAGGAGGGCTTCAGAAGTGTCCAAAACTGCAAAGGCTAACAACGTCTGCTCTGCAAAAGCTAGTACTGTTCCCTCTACGAAGCTGACAAAAGAAGCCTCCAAATAAAGTAGACTACCAGTTGTACCCCCCTGTTCTGATGAGACAAAACCAGTGTAAACCCTAGGGGTAAAGTAGTCTATTCACAGGGCTGAATAGTGCCTATAAATAGTGGAGGCTGGTTAGGTCACATCAACACTTTGAGCATTCATTTCTAAGGTCCTGTACTAGCCGCCACATACTTTGTATTCAGATCTGTGAGTTCATTTTGTGTTCCCTGTTCAAGCATTGAAGCTTTTATTCTGTGTTCATTTTCTGCTTGAGCTTGTATCCATACTTGGCTGCATGCTTCGATCTCTTTTGTGACACTTCTTTTGAGTTGAGTTTGTGCACTGAATCCTTTCTGGAGAAGTGTGTGAGAAGCCTGTTTCGAGCGAAGTGTGTTTGAGCAAAGTGTGTTTTTTAGTGTTTGTTCGCTTTGTGTAAACTGGAGGCTAGACCTCTCTAATTACTAGCAAAGCACTGATCGAAGCCCGTTTTTCTTCCCTCGTCGAAGTCCTCGGCGAAGTCTGTTTAGTGTGCGTTTAGACCTTCTAAGTACGAAGCCCATCACCAGTTGTTGTCGCTGAGTATTTGGTCGAAGTCCGCGGAGGGAAGTCTGCTCTTGCGAAGTCTGTAGTGCGAAGCCTACTCGAAGGCACCCAGTGTGTGGAGCCTGCACTGACTTAGCAGAGTTGGTCGAAGTCCTCTGAGGGAAGTCTGCTCTTGCGAAGGGTGAAGTGCGAAGTATGCTCGAAGGCACCCTGTGTGTGAAGCCTGCACTGACTTAGCAGAGCTGAATTTTCAGGGTTGTGTGTGGAGCGAAGTCTTCTTGGCTTCGAACTTTTGCTCCTTGCGAAGCCTGTTTTCGGAGCTGTAAAATACCTCCGAACCAGAACTTCGAAGGCTGTGTTCGAAGCCTGTTCCGCAGAAGACATAAGTAAAACAGAAGGCTATTTTTAGTCTGAAATTTTAAAAGCTCCCATTCACCCCCCTCTGGTCGCCGTTTCCGGTCCAACAATTGGTATCAGAACAGGTTAAGATCACCAGTTGACCTTAACCGATTTTGTGATCTGTTGGCGACATGGACAGAGTTAGTAAAATACCTCTGTTCGATGGGACTGACTTTGCATACTGGAAGGTGCGCATGGAGGCTTACTTGCTAAGCCAAGGAAATGCAATTTTGGAGATTGTGGACTCACAATACTCCATCCCTGAAACTCGCACCTCTCAAACAAAGAAGGATCAGTATAATGCCAACTCCAAGGCTATAAATATACTGTTCATTGGTTTGAGCCGGAGTGAGTTTGATAGGGTGCAGCACCTTAGGACAGCTAGGGAGATTTGGACTATACTCACTATCTTTCATGAGGGCTCTACACAGATAAAGGCCAGGCGCCAGAGCACGTACAATCAATAGTATCAGTTGTTTGTGCCGGCACCTAGTGAATCTATAGATGCCACATTTTCTCGCTTTGATGCGATAGCGAGTAACTTGCGGTCCAACGGGACGCTTTCTTACAATGATCTTGATAGGTCTATCATGCTTCTCTATGCTCTTGATCGTAGCATATGGGAAGTGAAGATATCCAGCATTGAGGAGTCCGCAGGTTATGACACATTGACCTGTGATGAGCTCTTCAGCAAGCTGAAGTCCACAGAGATTTCCAAGGCATCTCTTGCAGTGCATAGGAACTCCTTGCCACAGCCGTTGGCATTGGTTTCTAGCACTAGCCGTGGCACCACTGCAGAACCAAGCACATCAGACACTTGTGTTTTTGCAGATGGTTTTGCTTTGTCCTCCCTGGTCTCCGTCACTAAGGAGCAGGTGGACACTCTGGATGATGATGAGCTTGCTCTCATTGCCAGAAGGTTCACCCATTTTCACCATGAGAGACGAGATCAGAGGAGAAGTGGTTCCAGTGGTTGTTTTGAGTGTGGCGACACTTCTCACATCAAGGCCAATTGTCCTAAACTCAAGAAGAGAGATGAGAGTGAGCGCCCCAAATACCACAAGAAGGAGAGGAAACCCTTTGTGAAGGGCAAGAGCGGCAAGGTGGCTAAGAGGGTAGCCAAAGCCGCTTCCAGAGCATTTGTTGCTGCTCTCAGCGACATCGACACTTCCTCAACAGAGGAGTCGAGCTCTGAGGAGGAGTAGTCCCCACGGAAGGAGGAGAAGAAGGACAAGAAGGGACGAGATTTCACCGGCCTTTGCTTCATGGCTGACAGTGATCATAGCGGTGATGAGCTTGACTCATCTGAGGTACCTCTATCCTATGACCAGCTTTCAATTAAACTAGATGAGCTGAATGAAGTAGTTCTTGGTGAGGATAGATTACTTGTGCAAGCCGCTAGAGAAAGAAAAGACCTTAGACTTAGGCTAGAATCTGTGTCTACTTATTATGCCATGCTCAAGTCTAGGGTTAATGATGCTGAATGTGAATCTTGTACTGTTGTCATGGGTGAGCTTGCTCAGTTGCGTTCTGTACATGCTCAAACTCTATCTGAGCTTGAGACTGCACAGAAGCAGCTTTTGATGGTTGATTCTAGTCCTCATGATATAATTGAATGCATGACCTGTTCTTTATTATGTGAGAGCATTGATTTACGTGATAAGCATGTTCATGACTTAGAGGCTAGATTGGAGAGGGCCGGTAGTTCTAAGGATGTGCAACCTGTGTGTGACACTTGCATAACCCTTAAGGACCAGCTAGGCACTGTTAGAGAGCGAGCTGAGAACCTCATGACTGAAAATGAATACCTTCTTTCTGTGGTTAACAAATGCACTTAGGGAAAGGGTAGGATGGACTTGCTCTTGGCCAAGACCAAGATGTGTGCTGACAGAGCAGGGGTAGCTCTAGGTTTGGGTTTTGAGAGGATTCCTTCAGATAGTAAGAACAAAACTGTTTTTACCTCACCCACTACCTTAGAGAAAGAGAGAGCTCTATTAGACATTCCTTCAGCCAAAAAGCCTACCCGGACTCCAACGAAAACCACTCCTCCTGCCAAGAAAATCCTCCCAAGAAAACCACTCAGCAGAAGCCCAAGGAGCCTGTGAAGATTGCTCCTATGACCCATGAGAGTGCCCCTAAGAGAGTTTTTCATTGTTCCTACTATCAGCGGGTGGGTCATTTGGTGGGGTTCTGTTTTCGTCGCATCAAGGATGAGCGACGCTCTCAGGCGATGAGATTCCAGGACATGCATTACCCATCTTTAGGTATGCATGAGTCTGAGTTTTACTCTCGTCCTGTTTTCGAGGCTCCTTGTGCTTCTCAGAGAGGTTTTGCTCCTCGAGGTCTTCACCATGTTCCATATGGTGGTAGACCCCGGGCGAGTAGCTTTGTACCTCGTCAGAGTAAGAGACCTCGTCATGCTTTTGGATCACTGCATATAGGTAGACCTTGCACTTTGCATCATTCTGATTATCCTGTGCGTAGACAGTCTACTTTTACTGTGCCTACTACTCGTATCACTCAGTGCTAGATGCCTCGTCATATTTTCACTCACCCTAGCACTGAGCGATCGAGATTCTCTTATCATGTGTAGGCAGCAGACCGAGGTTTGGAGGGCACATGGATCATGGACTCCGGTTGTTCGCGCCATATGACCGGAGATGCAGCATGGTTCTCCAGCCTCACCACAACCAAGCAAAGGGAACATATCACCTTCGGCAACAATCGAAGGAGTAGAGTGAAAGGTAAATGTGTGGTAAGAATTAACTCGAATTTCACTCTCAAAAATGTTGCTTTGGTTGAAAACCTGGGATACAGTTTGCTTTCTGTATCTCAGTTGCTTGATGAGGGCTTCGAAGTGCGATTCCATCGCGATACTTCGCAAGTACTCAATACTAATGGCATTGTTGTGTGTAAGATCTTTAGAGTTGGGAGAGTCTTTGGAGCTGATTTTTCTGAGTTATCTGGTTCTTCTCATTGTCTTGTTGCACATTCTACTTCTGAGCTTTGGAAGTGGCATAGGAGACTAGGGCACATGAGCTTCGAGTTGCTCGCTCGTCTGAGTGCCCTAGGTTTGATCCGAGGATTGCCCAAGCTCAAGTTTGCGAAGAATTTAGTTTGCGCTCCTTGTCGACATGGAAAAATGATTTCCGCTTCACATTTGCCAGTCACCACAGTGATGACTGAACAACCCGGAGAACTTCTCCACATGGACATGGTAGGTCCTTCTCGGGTTAGTTCTTTAGGCGGCAAGTGGTATGTGTTAGTCATTGTCGACGATTTCTCTCGCTACTCTTGGGTCTTCTTTCTTGCCAGCAAGGATGAAGTGTTTTCACACTTTCGGAGCTTGGCTTTGAGAATTTTCACTGAACTCCCTGGTGCATTGAAATTCATTCGAAGTGATAATGGAACTGAGTTCAAGAACAGTCTCTTTATTGACTTTTGCATGGAGCATGGCATAAAACATCAATTCTCTGCTCCGCGGGTTCCTCAACAGAATGGTGTTGTTGAGAGGAAGAACCGCACTTTGGTTGAGATGGCTAGGACGATGCTCGATGAGCATAGGACTCCTAGAAAATTCTGGGCTGAGGCCATGAACACTGCTTGTTACATCTCAAACCGAATCTTCTTGCGCTCAATTTTGAATTTGACATCTTATGAGCTATGTTTTGGGAGACAACCCAAGGTTACTCATCTTCGAGTTTTTGGCTATCGTTGCTTTATCCTAAAACGTGGAAATTTGGACAAATTTGAGTCGCGTTCTTCTGACGGGATCTTTTTGGGTTACACCACACATGGTCATTCTTATCGTGTTTATAATTTGGAGACTAACACTGTCATCGAGTCATGTGATGTGACTTTTGATGAATCAACCCCCTCTGTTAGTTCTACTCTTGAACAGGCAAATGAACACGACATGGAACAGACCATCTTCGAAGAAGAAGATCCCGGAGAGTTCGAGGATGAACCCCTACTACCCTCGACATCAACCCCCGAAGCCGACCCCGCTTCGACCACTTCGGCACAAGGTCCCGAAGCAACTACCTCGACATCGGTCATCTTGGACCACTCCAACGCACAAGTTGAGGGGGAGACTGCATCCCGCCGCGAGGCTCCACACCATGTTCAAAGGATGCATCCTCCCGAGCAGATCATTGGTGAGCTTGATCAAAGGCAAAGCAAACAAGGTACCTTCGTCCACCAGACGAAGTACACCAAGGACCTGCTCAAGAAGTTCGACATGGCTGATGCGAAGCCTCTTGCCACTCCAATGGCTGCATCTGTAGCATTGGATCCTGATGAGGATGGAGAAGCCGTAGACCATAAGGAGTTCCGAAGCATGATCGGCTCCCTCCTCTACTTGACTGTTACGAGGCCGGACATACACTTCGTAGTATGTCTGTGCGCTCGTTTTCAGGCTTCACCACGAGCTTCTTCCGCCAAGTGGCAAAGCGCATTCTCAGGTATCTCAAACATACCTTAGAATTCAACATTTGGTATTCAGCGTCTTCCTCTTTGTGTCTTCGAGGTTATTCCGATGCGGACTTTGCTGGGTGTAGGATTGATAGGAAAAGTACCTCTTGTACTTGTCATTTTCTAGGTACTTCTCTGGTTTGCTGGTCTTCCCGCAAATAGTCTAGTGTTGCACAATCGACGGCTGAGGCCGAATATGTTGCTGCAGCTAGCTGTTGCTCTCAGATTTTGTGGATGGTTTCCACTTTGTGGAATTTCGGGTTAGATTATAAGATTGTTCCACTTTTCTGTGATAACACTAGTGCTATTTGTTTTGCAAACTAGTTCAGCATTCCAGAACCAAACACATTGATGTGCGATATCATTTTCTCAGAGATCACAATGAGAAGGGTGATATTGAACTTCAATATGTTGATACCCAACACTAGCTTGCCGATATTTTCACAAAACCCCTCGATGCTTCTTGTTTTGCCTACTTGCGTGGGGAACTTGGTGTTTGTCACCCTTACGGCATTTTGTGAGGGGGAGCAGATTTTAATTATCTTGCATATGCTCATCATGTGTGAAATTGCATTTACATCTTTTGCACTTATATGCCTAATTATAATTCATGAATCATGTCAGCTTAGCTCTATTTATATATCTGAAACATTATGTGCATGATTTTTCTTTCCAAAATCAAATCATGCTCACTGCTTAGTCTTGAATCTAGCATGTTTAGGCAGGACTGCTTTAGCTATCTTTTATCTGCTTGATAGCAAGACTCCTTTTCTCTCGATGCAAAATATTGCAACTTGAAAAATTGTTCTACTTACTCATGGATATTCATCAAGTGCTAAACAAATTGTTCACTTAATTAAGATCCAAAACTCCATGATTTGCATGCTACAAGTGAAAAGATCCAGGTGGGTTTGTTTGTCGCACTACCCTATTCTAGACTGCTTACCATTGCACATTGGTCTAAACTGGGATAGTGTAGTGTATGCCAAAATCACCGCCTTAAGCTTCTGATGGCTTTCATGCCTAGGCTTGGCTTGATTGGAAAGTATAAGGTGGACAAACAAATAACCCCTGGCATTTTGAAACAAAAAAAATTCATTGATCATCAAGTTTGCTTTTAATGCTCCACTTGAACTGGACTTGTCTGTCTAGAGTAGAAATTGACTAGCTTTGCGCAGTCCCTGCTTTTACTTGTCTAGTTACCTTGATTGAGTGGTGATGCTTTTATTTCCAAATGATAAAAACACATGTTGTCATCATGTTTTTTAGAGAATGTAAAATTGAGTTGAGCACATGACAAATTGGTATTAAATGTTGGCATATTTGTTGCTTTATGTGTCTTTGCAACTCTGCCCATTTCGACGCTTTGCATCTTTTGAATGCTCCTTGATGCTTGCATTGCCAAAGGGGGAGAAATTTTGGAGTTCTCTGTAGGAAGGGGTAAAATAACTCAGGGGGAGTTTTATCTTGCAAAGGGAAGATTTGCCGAAGGGGCTTTTACTCTGTTAAAAAAGGGGGAGGAAAATTCTTTTATCAAGTGACATGATTTGGCTCGTTTCTGAGTTTTTATGGTCACTTGTGTGCTGAAATTTTTTAAATTTTCTTGAACTTGAATTTGGTTGTCAATGCACTCATCAAGGGGGAGATTGAGAAACCAAGGGTTGGTTTCGGAGTCTGTGATGAGTGATTGACAGAGCTTACCCTCTGATTCGAAGGGGTCCCTTTGAAGGGGTTTGGAGGCTGGTTCTCCGAAGGTGTTCGGAGGCTGTTTCACCGAAGGGTTCGGTGGGTCTGGTTGCTGCAGCTGTTGCAGCGGAGTGTGCATGTCGGAGGGGTCCGACAGTACACGATGACTGGGTTGTACCGAAGGGTTCGGTACTTTGGGCGGTACACCGAAGTGTGTATCAGATGTTGCTTACCCGGAGAGGTCTCCGGAGTACTGGATACACTTGTATGCTTGTCTGTGGTGCGCAGGTGACTTCGGAGGCGACAGACGGTTCGTTGCAAGTGAACCTGGGTCAAGCGGGAGGCCTGATGCCAGGGGAGCAGGGGGCTCCGTCACGAAGGCTGTGAAGGCAGTAAGTGCGGAGCGTGGCTCCGGGTGAAGGTACTCCGAGACGAAGTCCTCGGAGGCGAGGCACTTCGAAGGGTACTCTGAATGGAGTGACTTCGGAGTATGGTGGATCAAGTCCTCATCAATGAGGCAAGGTGTTCGAAGTGTGCTCCGGAGGGAGACACTCGAAGGTATACCCGACGAAGGTCTCAGACGTCGAGGTGCATCGAAGGCATGGTCCGGGTGAGGATCGTCGAGGAGTGTGCTCGGGGAGAGGCACTGCGACGAAGTGCTCATGGAATGCTTCATGCGGAGGCCTTGGACGAAGGAGGAACTTCGAAGGGTGGTACTCCGAAGGTGGGCTTCGGAGTGAGGCTGGCTTCAGAGCGAGGCAGGATTTGGAGCGAGACTGGCTCCGGAGTAAGACTGACTTGAGGTACTTCGGCCATGCATGGCTTCGGTACATGGACTGACAGAGTTCGAGCTGGGAGAAGCTACGAAGCTGTGGTGGTCCACTCCAAAGGTGTTGGTGCGAAGGCCCAAGGGCTTTGACGGCTTCGTCTCAAAACCATCACTGTATCGAAGGCTGACTTCGGTGAAGCGAAGGCCGTCAGGCTCAAGGCTACTCACCGAAGCTACTGCACCCCTCACATGCGAAGGGGGGCTTCAGAAGTGTCCAAAACTGCAAAGACTGATAGCGTCTGCTCTACAAAAGCTGGTATTGTCCCCTCTGCGAAGCTGACAAAAGAAGCCTCCAAATAAAGTAGACTACCAGTTGTACCCCCCTGTTCTGATGAGACAAAACCAGTGTAAACCCTAGGGGTAAAGTAGTCTATTCACAGAGCTGAATAGTGTCTATAAATAGTGGAGGCTGGTTAGGTCACATCAACACTTTGAGCATTCATTTCTAAGCTCTTGTACTAGCCGCCACATACTTTGTATTCAGATCTATGAGTTCATTTTGTGTTCCCTGTTCAAGCATTGAAGCTTTTATTCTGTGTTCATTTTCTGCTTGAGCTTGTATCCATACTTCGCTGCATGCTTCGATCTCTTTTGTGACACTTCTTTTGAGTTGAGTTTGTGCATTGAATCCTTTCTGGAGAAGTGTGTGAGAAGCCTGTTTCGAGCGAAGTGTGTTTGAGCGAAGTGTGTTTTTCAGTGTCTGTTCGCTTTGTGTAAAATGGAGGCTAGACCTCTCTAATTACTAGCAAAGCACTGATCGAAGCCCGTTTTTCTCCCCTTGTCGAAGTCCTCGGCGAAGTCTATTTAGTGTGCGTTTAGACCTTCGAAGTACGAAGCCCAGCACCAGTTGTTGTCGCTGAGTATTTGGTCGAAGTCCATGGAGGGAAGTCTGCTCTTGCGAAGTCTGTAGTGCGAAGCCTGCTCGAAGGCACCCAGTGTGCAGAGCCTGCACTGACTTAGCAGAGTTGGTCGAAGTCCTCTGAGGGAAGTCTGCTCTTGCGAAGGGTGAAGTGTGAAGCCTGCTCGAAGGCACCCTGGGTGCGAAGCCTGCACTGACTTAGCAGAGCTGAATTTTCAGGTTTGTGTGTGGAGTGAAGTCTTCTTGGCTTCGAACTTTTTCTCCTTGCGAAGCCTGTTTTCGGAGCTGTAAAATACCTCCAAACTAGAACTTCGAAGGCTGTGTTCGAAGCCTGTTCCGCAGAAGGCAGAAGTAAAACAGAAGGTTGTTTTTAGTCTGAAATTTTAAAAGCTCCCATTCACCCCCCCATGTGGTCGCCGTTTCTGGTCCAACAAATTTGAATGTTGATCAATCTAAAGTTACTATGGGTGAAGTCCATGAAGGACTTTGTATTACTCATCAATTGGCATAGAAGATGAGTTGGATGCTCAAAAGAGTGGTTTTTATTGGTCGACTATGACTGAGGATTGTTTTAGATACTATAGAGGGTGTGACGCATGTCAAAGGATTGGAAATATTCAGCTTGCTCCTACATCGTTGCTCAATCCTATTAGCAAACCATTCGAGGTTGGGGCTTGGACTTCATCGGCCAAATTTATCCTCCCTCTCAAAAGGCCATCGGTTCGTGTTGATGGCCACTTATTACATCACCAAATGGACTGAGGTTGTGCCTCTCAAGAATATGACTCATAACAAGGTAATCGATTTCATCTTGAAGCACATTATACATAGATTCAGTTTTCCCCAAACTCTTACTATAGAGCAAGGTGCTGCATTTGTCTCTAAAGAGGTACGTGATTTTGCCGAATGTTATGGTATAAAGTTGATAAACTCCTTGCCATACTATTCTTAGGCCAATGGTCAGGCTAGGTCTAGTAATAATATTGTGATTAATCTCATTAAGAAGAAGGTTGAGGAGTTTCCCAAGAGGTGGCATGAAGTGCTTTATGAGGCATTGTGGGCATGCAGAATTGCGAAGCATGGTGCTACCAAGGTAAGTCCATATGAGTTGGTATATGGACAAGAAGTCGTTTTACTCGTGGAGGTGAATCTTGGTTCTTTAAGGTTACTTAAGCAAAATAGCTTATTAGTCGGTGATTATGAAGTTCTCTATAAGGACAATTTGGAAGAAGTGACCGATATGAGATTGAGAGCTCTAGAGGCAATAGAAAGTGATAAGCGAAGAGTAGCTAGAGCTTACAATAAGAAAGTGAGAGCAAAATCATTTCAGATTGGTGACTTAGTTTGGAAGACGATTTTTCCTGTAAGCACCAAAAGCCCAAAATTTGGTAAATGGTCATCTAGTTGGGAGGGTCCTTTCAAAGTTGTTGAAATCGCTCAAGGTAATGCATATTTATTAGAGTCTTTGCAAGGAGAGCGATTTCGTAGAGCTCTAGATGGTAGATAATTGAAAAAAGTACATTCCAAGTGTATGGCTAGATGCTTGAAGTGTCGTAAGGCCGATATGGAGCATATCGTCGTTAGCTCGTTGTGCTTTTAGCTCACTAGTTTGCCAAAAGTAGAGGGCATGCATTGATAGCAAAAAATGGCATTAATGGTAAAAATTGTCAAATTGTCGAAATTGGTACAATTCGTCCGAAAATATGCAGTTCGTGGCACAAGACGGTCCAACTGTCCATAGTACGCCGGTCTAACCGGCCATGCTACCCCGGTCAGACTAGCAATGTTGGCCCTGTCAGATTGGCCCAGTCTGAGTCTGAGCTAATTTAATTGGTTTCAGGATAATTTGATCTCTAACTAAATTTTACCAACTTGGACTCGTACCTTAATCAATTTAGAGTGGAAATTAAGTCCACAACAAGACCACCTCCTATAAATATAGGGGCAAGGCCGATTCAAGGGGATACATCCAATTCCAATTCAATCTAATCTACTACTCCATAGAATCGTTCTTTTTTCAATCTATTTCCTTCCACGCCCTAGGAGTAGCCATAACATATAACTTTGTTGGTTTTCACTATAAACCATATGTCCATTGTGTCGTAATCATGGTAATCATTATCAATTCTCTTGTGAATCGTCCATTTAATCCTCGTAACGGATTTTTATCGGTTACTCTTGGTAATTCGGTCTATAGGTCGAATTGCTACTGATTTTATCTATTTTGCAGGAGCCGGGGAAACCTAATTCACCCATAAGGAACTCCTTCATCATCTCTAGTCATCCTTGTGCGCACCAGCAAGTCAAGGCTTTCACTGCATCGGTAGCCGGTCTGACCGGTCATCTCTAGTCGGTTCGACAGGGTCGTGCCGGCACTGGTCGGTCTGACCGGTGGCCCGATGCTAGTCGGACCGACCATGTCCAAGTGGCCCCTTTCTCGTTCCTAGCCGGTCCGTGCACCAACCCTCCACATTGTCGGTACAACCACCACCCTACGGTTAGTTTGACCGCCCGCACTCCACCGCTCTGACCAGCCTGCTTTGGCCGTTCTCATCGTCCCATCCACACTCCGCTAATTGGGTTACCCCTTTGCGGTGGTGATTCGATTGCCTAGCAACTCCATCCATACACCCCCTTGTCATAGTCAAGGGTCGTCGAAACACGGCGTCGACGTGGTGTGACATTTATTGGGCCACCTCTAAGCATCTACGCTTTTGGATCACCAGATCGACGTCAGTGTTGTTTGGCGCTTTGTCAGATAATTTTAGCGTCAACAGACTTGCCTCACGAACGGAGTTGGTAGACGCCATCAGGAAATGTTGGGTCCGAGGCCGGTGAAGAAGGTGAAGACGGTGGAGCAGCAGTCGTGAGGGTGCTTTAAGCGGAACGATGACAAGCTCGAAGGCTAGAAGATTGAGATTATGCTGTGAATACTAAAAGCATAAAGGGGAGAGGAAGAAGCTAGTTGATATTTAAAGAGCAAAGAGCAACTCCCCAGCATCTAGGTCAAGCCAATTCCGGCGGATTCTGCTGGACCGTCTTTAATGTTTGGAAAAGGTATAATCAAGAGTACGATTTTCGAAACGCCAAAACATTTGTAGGATCGGGATTGGACGAACGAAATCTTCGGTGATTCTATTTGAAAATGCCATTGCTAGACTATGTGGAATGAAGCCTAGTCTGACACCACCATAGAGAAACTCTAAATGCATCAGACCAGGTGACATCCATCACAGTCGTTCATGACCAAAGAAGAAAAGGTGAAGAATAAGACAAAGAATTGATACAAGGCAGTAATCCAAATATATACTGCAAAAGGCATCAGAAGTTGAAGAGTTTTCGGCTGCTAGTAAAAAGATGGATGGGATTGTTGAAATGTGCAGAGGACTTTAATGACCGATAATTTTGAAGCATTAGTTATACTTATGCTATAAAATTGGGGGGCATGTGTTGATGCCAAGATTTGGTGAAAGCCTAGGCCCATCAGGCCCATTTGATCTATGTTGTACACCATTCATCTGAATAAAACATGGCCAATATGTTAAAGTACTTTTGATTAATCATGATTTAGTGACTATCTTGGTTAAGTCCAATCTTGCTATTACGGTAGTTTGATAGTATGGATGCATTCCCTAGTATGCTAGATTTGGTTTCTATTGGAGTACAAGCCAATAAGTTATCTTTAATTTCATGTTTCACTTTATTTCAATCAGAAGTTATTCATCAGCCCTTGTGCTCAGTATGTCTGTCCTATCAGCTGAGGGCATTACCAATCCTGATAATCTGGTCATGGTCATCGACTCGACAACCGATTGGCGCCAATACCCACATTTCTTTTTATATCACCACGGTCATCAACTTGGTAGATGATCGACTTTGCTACTAACATCATTCTTTTCCTTCCTTATCAGTTGAAGGGTCAAACTAATTGTCATGCTCAGAACCCCTTTTCTTCTATGATTGTGAGAAACCAAGGGTTGGTTTCGGAGTCTGTGATGAGTGATTGACAGATTTTATCCTCTGATTCGAAGGGGTCCCTCGGAAGGGTTCGGTGGGTCTGTTTGCTGCAGCTATTGCAACGGAGTGTGCCTGTTGGAGGGGTCCGACAGTACACAATGACTGGGTTGTACCGAAGGGTTCGGTACCTTGGGCAGTACACCGGAGTGTGTATCAGAGGTTGTTTACCCGGAGAGGACTCCGGGGTACTGGATACACTTGTCTGTTTGTCTGTGGTGCGCAGGTGACTTCAGAGGCGATGGACGGTTCGCACCAAGTGAACATGGGTCAAGCGGGAGGCTTGATGCTAGGTGAGCGGGGAGCTCGATCACGAAGGCTGCGAAGGGGTCGAGGTCGGACCTCGGGTCGAGGTGCGCTAGGAGAAGGCAGTAAGTGCGGAGTGTGGCTCCGACTGAAGGTACTCTGAGATGAAGTCGTCGGAGGCGAGGCACTTCGAATGGTACTCCGAAAGGAGTGACTTTGGAGTATGGTGGACTAAGTTCTCAGCAATGAGGCAAGGCGTTTGAAGTGTGCTTCGGAGGGAGGCACTCGAAGGTATACCCGATGAAGGTCTCAGAAGAAGAGGTGCATCGAAGGCATGGTCTGAGTGAGGTTCGTCGAGGAGTGTGCTCAAGGAGAGACACTGCGACGAAGTGCTCATGGAATGCTTCATGCGGAGGCCTTGGACGAGGGAGGGACTTCGAAGGGTGGTACTCCGAAGGTGGGGCTTTGGAGTGTGGCTGACTTGAGGTACTTTGGCCAGGCATAGCTTCGGTACATGGGCTGATGGAGTTCGAGCTGGGAGAAGCTGCGAAGCCGTGGTGGTCCACTCCGGATGTGATGGCGTGATGGCCCAAGGGCTTTGACGGCTTCATCTCAAAATTGTCTCTGTATCGAAGGCTTACTTTGGTGAAGCGAAGGTCGTCAGGCTCAAGGCTTCTCACCGAAGCTACCGCACCCCTCACGTGTGAAGGGGGGCTTCAGAAGGCTCCAAAACTGCAAAGGCCGACCGTGTCTGCTCTGCAAAAGCTGATGTTGTCTCCTCTGCGAAGCTGACAAAAGAAGCCTCCAAATAATGTAGACTACCAGCTGTACCCCCTTGTTCTGATGAGACAAAACCAGTGTAACCCTAGGGGTAAAGTAGTCTATTCACAGGGCTGAATGGTGCCTATAAATAGTGGAGGCTAGCTAGGTCACATCAACACTTTGAGCAGCCATTTTTGAGCTCTTGTGCTAGCCGCCACATTCTTTGTATTCAGTCTGTGAGTTCATTTTGTGTTACCTGTTCAAGCAATGAAGCTTTGATTCTATTTTCATTTACTGCTTGAACTTGTATGCTTACTTCACACTGCATGCTTTGATTTCTCTATGTCTCACTTCTTCCTGTGTTGAGTTTATTACACTAGAGTTTTTTTGGAGAAGTGTGTGAGAGGTCTGTGTGTGTGAAGTGTGTTTTTCAGTGTTTGTTCGCTCTGTGTAAACTGGAGGCTAGACATCTCGATTACTAGCAAAGCACTGTTCTTGGCTTAACTCAAAGCCCGTTTTCTTCCCTGGTCAAAGTCCTCAGCGAAGTGTGTTTTGTGTGCACTTAGACCTTCGAAGTACAAAGCCTAGTACCAGTTGATAGAGTTGAGTGTTTGGTCGAAGTCCTCAGAGGGAAGTCTGCTCTTGCGAAGGGTGAAGTGCGAAGTATGCTCGAAGGCACCCGGTGTACGGAGCCTGCACTGACTTAGCAGAGCTGTATTTTCGGAGTTGTGAGTGGAGCGAAGTCTTCTTGACTTCGAACTTTTGCTCCTTGCGAAGCCTAGTTTCGGAGCTGAGAAATACCACTGAACCAGAACTTCGAAGGGTGTGGTCGAAGCCTGTTCCGCAGAAGACAGATTTAAAAGAGAAGGTTGTTTCTTAGCCTGAATTTTTAAAAGCTCCCATTCACCCACCCCCTCTGGTCGCCATTTCCGATCCAACAATTGGTATCAGAGCAGGTTAAGATCAACAGTTTACCTTAACCGGTTTTGTGATCTGTTGGTGACATGGACAAAGTTAGTAAAATACCTCTATTCGATGTGACGGACTTTGCATACTGGAAGGTGCGCATGGAGGCTTACTTGCTAAGCCAAGGAAATGCAATTTGGGAGATTGTGGACTCACAATACTCCATCCCTGAAACTCGCACCTCTCAAATAGAGAAGGATCAGTATAATGCCAACTTCAAGGCAAGAAATATATTGTTCATTGGTTTGAGTAGAAGTGAGTTTGATAGGCTGCAGCACCTTAGGACAGCTAGGGAGATTTGGACTACACTCACTATTTTTCATGAGGGCTCTACACAAATTAAGGCCAGGTGCCAAAGCACATACAATCAACAGTATCAGCTATTTGTGCAGGCACCTGGTGAATCTATAGATGCCATGTTTTCTCGCTTTGATGCGATAGTGAGTAACTTGCGATCCAACAGGACGCTTGCTTATAATGATCATGATAGGGCTATCAAGCTCCTCTATGCTCTTGATCGAAGCATATGGGAAGTGAAGATATCTAGCATTGAGGAGTCCACAGGTTATGACACATTGACCTGTGATGAGCTTTTCAGCAAGCTAAAGTCCATAGAGATTGCCAAGGCATCTCTTGCAGTGCATAGGAACTCTTTGCCACAGCTATTGGCACTAGTTTCTAGCACTAGCCATGGAACCACTACAAAACCAAGCACTTCAGGCACTTGTGTTCTAGCATATGGTTTTGCTTTGTCCTCCCTGGTCTCCATCACTAAGGAGCATGTGGATACTCTGGATGATGATGAGCTTGCTCTCATTGCCAGAAGGTTCACCCGTTTTCACCATGAGAGACGGGATCAGAGGAGAAGTGGTTTTAGTGGTAGTTTTGAGTGTGGCAACACTTCTAACATCAAGGCCAACTGTCCTAAACTCAAGAAGAAAGATGAGAGTGAGCGCCCCAAATACCACAAGAAGGAGAGGAAACCCTTTGTGAAGAGCAAGCGCGGCAAGGTGGCTAAGAGAGTAGTCAAAGCCGCTTCCAGAGCATTTGTTGTTGCTCTCAGCGACATCGACACTTCCTCAACTGAGGAGTCGAGCTCTGAGGAGGAGGAGTCTCCAAGGAAAGAGGAGAAGAAGGACAAGAAGGGACGAGATTTCACCGGCCTTTGCTTCATGGCCGACAGCGATCACAACGGCGATGAGCTTGACTAATCTGAGGTACCTCTATCCTATGACCAGCTTTCAATTAAAATAGATGAACTGAATGAAGTAGTTCTTGGTCAGGATAGGTTACTTGTGCAAGCCGCTAGAGATAGTAAAGGCCTTAAACTTAGGCTAGAATCTGTTTCTACTGATTATGCCATGCTTAAGTCTAGGATTAATGATGTTGAATGTGAATCTTGTACTGTTGTCATGGGTGAGCTTGCTCAGTTGCGTTGTGTACATGCTCAAACTCTATCTGAGCTTGAGACTGCACAGAAGAAGCTTTTGACGGTTGATTCTAGTACTCATGATATAATTGAATGCACGAACTGTTCTTTATTACGTGAGAGCATTGATTTACGTGATAAGCATGTTCATGACTTAGAGGCTAAATTGGAGAGGGCCGATAGTTCTAAGGATGTGCAACCTGTGTGTGACACTTGCATAACCCTTAAGGACCAGCTAGGCACTGTTAGAGAGCGAGCTGAAAACCTCATGACTGAGAATGAATACCTTCTTTCTGTGGTTAACAAATGCACTTGAGGGAAATGGTAGGATGGACTTGCTCTTAGCCAAGACCAAGATGTGTGCCAACAAGGCAGGGTTAGCTCTAGGATTGGGTTTTGAGAGGATTCCCTCAGATAGTGAAAATAAGACTGTTTTTACCTCACCCACTACCTTAGAGAAAGAAAGAACCCTGTTAGACACACCATCAGCCAAAAGGCCTACCCAAACCCCAAAGAAAACCACTCCTCCCACAAAGAAAATTCCTCCCAAGAAAACTACTCAGCAGAAGCCCAAGGAGCCCGTGAGGATTGCTCCTATGACCCATGAGAGTGCCCCTCGGAGAGTTTTTCATTGTTCCTATTGTCAGGGGCGGGTCATCTGGTTGGGTTCTGTTTTCGTCGCATCAAGGATGAGCGACGCTCTCAGGCGATGAGTTTCCAGGACATGCATTACCCATCTCGGGGTATGCATGAGCCTGAGTTTTACTCACGTCCTATTTTTGAGGCTCCTCGTACTTCTCGGAGAGGTTTTGCTCCTCGAGGTGTTCACCATGTTCCATATGGTGGTTGACCCCAAGCGAGTAGCTTTGTACCTCATCAGAGTAGGAGACCTCATCATGCATTTGGGTCACAGCATGTAGGTAGACCTCGCATTTTGCATCATTCTGATTATCCTGTGCTTAGACGGTCTATTTTTACTATGCCTACTACTCGTATCACTCAGTGCTGGATGCCTCGTCATGTATTCACTCACCCCAGCACTGAGCGATTGATATTTTCTTATCATGTGTAGGCGCCGGACCGAGGCTTGGAGGGCACGTGGATCATGGACTCCGGTTGTTCGTGCCACATGACCGGAGATGCAACATGGTTCTCCAGCCTCACCACAACCAAGCAAAGGGAACATATCACAATCGGCAACAATCGAAGGAGTAGAGTGAAAGGTAAAGGTGTGGTAAGAATCAATTCAAATTTCACTCTCAAAGATGTTGCTTTGGTTGAAAATTTGGGATAAAATTTTCTTTCTGTATCTCAATTACTTGATGAGGCATTCGAAGTGCAATTTCATCGCGATACTTCGCAAGTATGCAATTCTGATGGCGTTGTGGTCTGTAAGATCTTTAGAGTTGGGAGAGTTTTTGGAGCTGATTTTTCTGAGTCATCTGGTTCTTCTCATTGTGTTGTTGCATATTCGACATCTGAGCTTTGGAAGTGGCATAGGAGACTAGGGCATATGAGCTTTGAGTTGCTTGCTCGTCTGAGTTCCCTAAGTCTGATCCGAGGATTGCCCAAGCTCAAGTTTGAGAAGAATTTAGTTTGCGCTCCTTGTCAACATGGAAAAATGATTGCCGCTTCACACTCGCCAGTCACCACGGTGATGACTGAATAACCCGGAGAACTTCTCCACATGGACATTGTAGGTCCTTCTCGGGTTAGTTCTTTAGGCGGCAAGTGGTATGTGTTAGTCATTGTCGATGATTTCTCTCGCTACTCTTGGGTCTTCTTTCTTGCTAGCAAGGATGAAGTGTTTTCATACTTTCGGAGCTTGGCTTTGAGACTTTTCACTGAACTCCCTGGTGCATTGAAATTCATTCGAAGTGATAATAGCACTGAGTTCAGGAACAATCTCTTTGTTGACTTTTGCATGGAGCATGGCATAGAACATCAATTTTCTGCTCCATGGGTTCCTCAACATAACAGTGTTGTTGAGAGAAAGAACCGCACTTTGGTTGAGATGGCTAGGACGATGCTCGATGAGCACAGGACTCCTAGAAAATTATGGGCTAAGGCCATGAACACTTCTTGTTACATCTCAAACCGAATCTTCTTGCCCTCAATTTTGAACTTGACATCTTATGAGCTACGTTTTGGGAGACAGCCCAAAGTTACTCATCTTCGAGTCTTTGGTTATCGTTGCTTTATCTTAAAACGTGGAAATTTGGATAAATTTGAGTCGCGCTCTTCTGACGGGATCTTTTTGGGTTACACTACACATGGTCATTCTTATCGTGTTTATATTTTGGAAACTAACACTGTCATCGAATCATGTGATGTGACTTTTGATGAATCAACCCCCTCTGTTAGTTCTACCTTTGAACAGGCAAATGAACACGACATGGAGCAGACCATCTGTAGGACCGAAAGTAGCGACCAGAGGGGGGTGAATGGGCACCTTAAAAATTCTTGTTAAACTATATTTTAATCCCAACACCCAAATAAACTAAACAAGACAAATAATATGGGCAAAGCAAATTTCAGGAATTAAAGTTGTCTAGCTTAAAAAATGACTGGTGTCCTAATTAAAATGATATTAAAAATAATCTAAATAAAATTACTGCAGTAAATAAAAACACCTAGAAAACAGTCACGAAATATTTATATTTCAGTCTAGAAATAAACTACTAATCAAATGAATAAAACATGGATCATCCAAAAATTAATTCAGAAATAAACCTAAAATATTTCGAGTAAATCTATAATAAAAATATTAATGCGACTATTAATAAATTTTTCTTTCCATTTTATATGAGCAGGTTAAACAGATAAAAATAATACTAGACAACCAATAAAAATTTAACAGATTAAGATAACAATGAAATTTCGAAATTGTTTTTCAGCTAATTAATTAGTAGATGATTATCTCTAAACTGATCTACTAAAAAATAGGAGATTAAAACCTTACCTGAGTCGCCGTGTAATCCCGCCGAGCTGCCGCCGAATGAAATTTACCTCCCTGGAAAAAATTCCCTCTGCCCCCGCGCCACGAAGAGACAATAGCGTGTGCTATTTTTATTTTTTTTTGCGTTGCCATGATTGCTGTACGCCGACCGGATTAATGTCCGTGGGGCCCACCAAAAAACTTCCTGTGTCTTCACGCCGTTCGTCCGGCCAGGCGTAGCTTCTCCCGGCTACAGTTTTCTCTGCCAAAACATCCTGTTTTTTTTGCTGTAGACAGCCCGCCGTCGCTCCTCTGCCCGGCCGTCGCTCACTACCCGTGTACCTGAGTCACATGCGCCTCAGACTCGGCAGGTCTTCATCTCTCCCTTCCTTTGACTTCCGTTGACAATCACTCATCACATCTAGAATATCAAAACCATATTCTTCAACATGGTTTCTCAATCTCCCCCTTGATGAGTGCATTGTCTACACCCTTTTCAGCTCATCTCCAGAACCTGCAAAACATGTGGAAACAAGAAAACAAAACAAAAGAAAAATAGAAGAAAGAAATAAAAGTTTAACCTTAATGACCAAAAGCCAAATAGAAGCAAGAAAAATGGATCATTATGATTAACCAAAATTAAAACCTCAAAAACAAGTGCAAATCTCAGAATTACCAACAAGAATAAATTCTCCCTGAAATAAATCCCATAGAAAGCCAAAAATATATCCAAAATTTCTCCCCCTTGTTGACAATTGGACTCATCAAGGGAGACTAAATGCACTTTAAAGAGACATAAACACAAACTCCCCCTAAAATGCAGCTCCCCCTCAAAATATGCCATGAATGCAGATGGGGTGCAGGTGGAGTGTAAAAAGCAAGCTTCTTAGATATGATTAACTGCAATTACAATATCTAACAGGTATAGCGAAAGATATACTGTCTAAGATACATGACAAGATAAGTGCAGTAGATGATATCTTAAGAAAGTCATTAGCATGCATTTTTCGATTTTTGCAAAACAAAAACATCACTATTTTTTCTAGTAGACAAGCAAAGTAAAGCATGAGATGCAAAAGCTAACTGATATCTACCAAGATAAGCATTGTCCAAATCAAAGTGCTTCAGCAAACTTGTCATCTTTTTAAATTTTTCAGACTTTTTCTTTTATTTTTCATTTCTGCCAGGGGTTATTTGCATGTCAAACCTTATGCTAACCGACCAAGTCAAGCCTAGGCCAGAACTGGACCATCAGAAGCTTAAGACACTGGTCTTGGCATACATTACACCGTCCTAGTTCATACCAAAGTGCTATGGTAAGCAGTCGAGAACAATGCAATGCGACAAAAACAAACCCCCTAGATCTTTTCTGATAATCATAAAAATGCATAAATTTTTATTTTTCTGAATTTTTATCATTTTTATAGCACATTTTTCATATTTAAAGCATATAGATGTCCAAGTTGTGTATCTGCATCTAAGTAAGGATCTAGCTACAAGGCATGTAAAAGATAGCGAAAGCATTCATCCTACACATGCTAGTTACCAGAAGCAATGGTGATCATTTTTCAATTTTAAAGCATAAAAGCCATGCATTGACAAATATCAGATATATCATGTGAACTGAAACAAAACATGATCATCGACAAGTAATCAAAAACATATACTAGCTAGAGAAAGTAAAGCAGATTAATCATATAACAGAAGCAAGCTCAAAATGTGATTGATGATTATGCAAGATATGAACACACAAAAAAAAACTCAATAAAAAATAAAGATGAAAGTAAAAAACTGATACCAATGAAAAGCTGACTCAAAATACCCCCAAAAAGGATACACAACTCCCAAATCAAGATCAATAATCATGAGTGGGAACAAACGGTCCAACACCAGGTTTTCAAAAGGTGTTAAACCAGTGTCGAGCCATCTGCGCGTATGTAGGAAAGCAAAAGGAATCATATGAGTCTGGACTGAAACACGGATCAAAGCGCGGTCTTCTGTTCTTCCCAAAATCACGGTCACGAGGTCCAAAACCGTCTCCATAATGATCTGGAACTCTGCCGGAACGGAAACCACCCTCAGGAGCACGATCATGAAAACCGTCTCCTCTACCACCACCTACACGACGTGGCCTGGCCTCTAGCCTCTCTCTACGTCGAGAAACTCTCTGTCTACCACCCTGCTGGTAGAACTGCTCCTGCCCACCTCGAGCTCTCTCTGCTCGCTCAATCCGCTTCCTCCTAAAGCAAAACTCCTCAAGATGCCCGTCTCTATGACAAAACTCACAATGATACGTAGGCTTCTTGGGATGTTGTTGAGGCTTAGGATTCTTAGGCTTAGTGGTGTTGGGTGTAGCATCCTTGGTGTGAGAAGGTCCAGGTAAAGAATCAAGAGAAGTGTGAAGAGTTTTAGGCTTAGGAACCCAGATCTGCTTCTTAGGTGGAGCTTTAGGTTGTTCTTGGATCACTCCATCTTTGGGCTGACTATCCTCAAAGGACTCAGTGGAGTGAGTCTTGGTATATCTCTGTTCGGGAGTCATCTTACTCCACTCCACTGCTCGGCTAATGGCGCTCTCAAAATCAGCCTTGGTATAGGTGTAACCTACCCCAAACCCATCCTGTCTCTTAAACTGCTGGATCATCATACCGAGCTATGGCTCTCTGGCACTAATCCAACTCAGGATCTGACGAAGGTAAAAGTTCTTGTTCTGAACATCAGCTAGCTCCTCTCTCAAAGAAGCTAACACCTCCACCTGTGACAATCAGATCTCACACTCTTTATCAACTTCGACAGACTTCTCAGCTTTTAGCTTGATCAACTCCATTCTAATGGACAAACAGTTCTCACAAACAGTGGGTGGAACTAACAAGGTCTCAAGCTCTAGCTTATTCTGCTCCAACTCAGCTCTCACTCCAGCTAACTCGCTCAACTGCTCATCACTCTTGGCTCTCAGCTCAGCTATACTAGCTAAATGAGATGGGCAGTCTACACAAGGTGCGACGACAGTGGCATGAGCATCTTTTAGCTCTTGCTGGGCGCTCTCAAGCTCAGTGGCCAATGTGTCTCTCTCATCTACTCTCTCTGTGTACCTGGACTTAAGAGTCGTCAGGTCACACAACAGCACCTCACAGTTAGGGCACTCACCACTATCACCCAATCGAGGGGAAGAAGACAAAATCTCAATCTTGTCATTCGCCGTGGCTAGCTCACTCTCAAGCTCATCTATCCTCTTCTTAGCCCCTCTAAGCAGTTTCTCCCTATACTTCAACTCCTGACTGTTCTGTTCTAGTAAATTAATAACTTCTTGTTCATAGGAAGATGCCTTCTCATCGTCGTCGTCGGAGGAGTCCTTCTCTTTCTTCTCCCCAAGAGCCATTGAGCAGAAGCTCTTGTGGGGTCTTTGGCTGTGACGTGAGCGACTCTTCGGCTTGTTCCCGAAGGTCATGAAACAGAGGCTGGCCGGATTGTCCCTGTCCTTCCCTTTCCTGATCATGACCTCTTCATCACTTGAACTTGAAGACGAGGAGGAAGACGAGGATCTCATGGAGTATCTTTTCTCCATCTCGGCGAAGAAGGTCTTTTCTCGCTTCTTGTTCTCACGCCTGTAATCCTTCAGAGCCTTTCGAAAAAATCTTGTCTTGGGCTTGCCCTTTGTGCAGTTGTCATACTTGCCGGAGTTGTAGGAGTTGCCGCCGGTGCCCTTCTTGTAATTCTTCTGCTTGGGGCAGTCGGCGATGAAATGATGAGGTTCACCACACTCAAAGCATCCGGATTTTGTGCCATGTCTCTTAAACATTCGCTTATCATAGACACGTCGCACCCGGTTGTTAAACAGGCACAAATCATCATCTCCTAGAGTATCAAGTTGTTCCTCGGAGATAGACATCAAGGAAAAAGCAGTACAACTCATGGCATTAGGATCAGCCGACGGTGTCGCAAGCGCCAGAGTCTTTGAGCCAGAATCAGTGAGATTTGATCTCAACTGAATATCGACCTCTGAGGCCTTGAGCTTACTAAAAAGCTCTGCGATGGTCAAGGTATCATAGGACGCGCTCTCAACAATAGAAGAAACCTTGATCTCCCAGATCTTAGGGTCCAAGGTATGGAGTACCTTAAGCGCCTGTTCATGATCTGAGACCAGCTGATCACCCTCGGCCTTGTTAACACGAAGCTTGTTAATGATCGATTGAAAACGACCAAACAAAGCCTCAACAGTCTCACCCGGCTTCTGTGAGAAATTTTCATACTCACGCCGATAGGTCTGATATAGTCTAGCCTTGACCTGAGCTGTCCCCTCATGGTGTGCCTGGAGGGTAGCCCAGATCTCTCTAGCAGTGGTGAGATGGCTAACACGCTCGAACTCACTAGGACCTAGACCAGAAAATAAAATATTCACCGCCTTACTATTATTTTGATGCTGGGTAATTACATTTTCAGCAGTATCCGCAGCAATAGTCGTTATGGTGAAACTAGGATGAACACAAATCTCCCATATGTCTGAGCTCTGGCTCATAAGGTATGCTCGCATGCGAGTCTTCCAATAAGTGTAGCCAAAAGCTTCTAGGGATGGGATTTTACCTGAAGACGTCATGGTCACTACCTAGGTTTTGAATCGGTTAAGATATTTAGAAAAACCTAACCTCGCTCTGATACCACTTGTAGGACCGAAAGTAGCGACCAGAGGGGGGTGAATGGGCGACTAAAAAATTCTTGTTAAACTATATTTTAATCCCAACACCCAAATAAACTAAACGAGACAAATAATATGGGCAAAGAAAATTTCAGGAATTAAAGTTGTCTAGCTTAAAAAATGATCGGTGTCCTAATTAAAATGATATTAAAAATAATCTAAATAAAATTACTGCAGTAAATAAAAACACCTAGAAAATAGTCACAAAATATTTATATTTCAGTCTAGAAATAAACTACTAATCAAATGAATAAAACATGGATCATCCAAAAATTAATTCAGAAATAAACCTAAAATATTTCGAGTAAATCTATAATAAAAATATTAATGCGACTATTAATAAATTTTTCTTTTCATTTTATATGAGCAGGTTAAACAGATAAAAATAATACTAGACAACCAATAAAAATTTAACAGATTAAGATAACAATGAAATTTCGAAATTGTTTTTCAGCTAATTAATTAGTAGATGATTATCTCTAAACTGATCTACTAAAAAATAGGATATTAAAACCTTACCTGAGTCGCCGTGTAATCCCGCCGAGCTGCCGCCGAATGAAATTTACCTCCCTGGAAAAAATTCCCTCTGCCACCGCGCCACGAAGAGACAATAGCGTGTGCTATTTTTTTTTTTTGCGTTGCCATGCTTGCTGTACGCTGGCCGGATTACTGTCCGTGGGGCCCACCAAAAAACTTCCTGTGTCTTCACGCCGTTCGTCCGGCCAGGCGTAGCTTCTCCCGGCTACAGTTTTCTCTGCCAAAACTTCCTGTTTTTTTGCTGTAGATAGCCCGCTGTTGCGCACACGGAAGATACCCTGTCCTGCGTGCGCCCGGCGCCTTCGGAAGGAAACAGAAAAATCACGCCGGCGGAAGAAAAGCAGTGGAGAAGAAGGACAAACGTAGAGGCGATGGACTGTAGACTGATTATAGATTAATCTGAAAAGAAACAGTCAACTATACCTAAGGGGATAGGGGCCTATTTATAGGCAAATCCTAATACATGAAAAGACTACTTTACCCTCGGGTAAAATAAACTAACTCTAAAATAAATTCCGAAAATTACTAAAATATTCTAAACTTAGAAACTAAATATTAATATCCTAAAAACACATTAAACATAGATTGTCAGTTTTACGCCAAAACTGACAAAGCGTCCACCGTCTTCTTACCGGGTACCCGGATTGGGCCGACCCGACCCCGCAGCTTCCTCAGCCCGGCAATCGCTCACCGCCCGTGTACCTGAGTCAAACCCAGTCAACAGACCAGTGGATCATTTGCCGCTCCTAGCCATGTACCCGGATTAGGCCAGCCCGACTCCGCGGCTCCTCTGCCCGGCCGTCGCTCACTGCCCGTGTACCTGAGTCACATGCGCCTCAGACTCGGCAGGTCTTCATCTCTCCCTTCCTTTGACTTCCATTGACAATCACTCATCACATCTGGAATATCAAAACCATACTCTTCAACATGGTTTCTCACCATCTTCGAAGAAGAAGATCCCAGAGATTTCGAGGATGAACCCCTACTACCCTCGACTCCAACCCCCGAAGCCAACACCGCTTCGACCATTTCGGCACAAGGTCCTGAAGCAACTACCTCGACATCGGTCATCTTGGACCACTCCAACGCACAAGTTGAGGGGGAGACTACATCACGCCGCGAGGCTCCACACCATGTTCAAAGGATGCATCCTCCCGAGCAGATCATTGGTGACCTTGATCAAAGGGTAACACGTTCTCATGATCATTTCATTGATTCCACTTTTATTGCTTCTTTTGAGCCCTTAGATGTTAGTCATGCACTTTCTGATTCCATTTGGATCAATTCCATGCATGAAGAACTTGAAAATTTTGAGAGAAACCAAGTCTGGACTTTAGTTGATCCTCCAACAAATGTTCATTTCATTGGAACAAAATGGATTTTCAAAAACAAACAAGGGGAGGATGGGACTGTAGTTAGAAACAAGGCTAGACTTGTAGCTCAGGGTTATTCTCAATTAGAAGGGATTGATTTTACTGAAACTTTTGCACCTGTTGCTCGTCTTGAGGCCATTAGGATTTTACTTGCATTTGCGACATCCCGGGGATTCAAACTCTATCAAATGGATGTCAAAAGTGCTTTTCTTAATGGCTTCATAGGCGAAGATGTTTATGTAAAACAACCCCCTGGTTTTGAAAACCCCAAATACCCACATAAAGTCCTTAAACTTCATAAGGCTCTTTATGGACTCATGTAGGCCCCTCGGGCATGGTATGATAGACTTAAGTTTTTTCTGTTTGAGCGGGGGTATTTGTTGATAAAACCCTGTTCACTCTCAAGCATGGCAAAGATTTCCTCCTACTCCAGATTTATGTGGATGATATCATCTTCAGTGGCTCTTCTCATGCTTTGGTTGCTGAGTTTGCAGATACCTTGAGCAGGGAGTTCGAGATGTCCATGATGGGTGAACTCACGTTTTTCCTTGGTTTGCAAATCAAGCAAAGCAAACAAGGTACCTTCGTTCACCAGATGAAGTACACCAAGGACCTGCTGAGGAGCCATGCTGAATAGCGTGGGCCTCATGGCTCTAGAAGTGATGAGTCATTATCAACGATAGTCAACGAGGACTGAAGAAGAGAAGAGATCTGCTGTTTCATGGGCCGCGTGTGACTCAGGTACACGGGCAGCGAGCGACTGTCGGGCAGAGGAGGCTGCAAAGTCGGGCTGGCCCAATCCGGGTGCATGGGCCAGAAGCAGTAGAAGACCCACTGGGCTGTTGACCAGGACTGACTCAGGTACACGGGCGGTGAGCGATTGCCGGGCTGAGAGAGCTGCGGAGTCGGGCCGGCCCAATCCGAGTACCTGGTGCAAAGCTGGTGGAGGCTTTGTCAGTTTCGGCGTAAAACTGACAACCATTGATTCTGTATCCGACTGTCCAGAAGAGAAGCCGTAGTCGCTACGAAAACTTAGCTTCCGCATAAGTCATCTGTAACTCTAGGCCCACAGTCAGTCAGTCGTGTCTGTAAAAATTCCTAAGGGCAGTAGAGTCTTTTCCTTTATTTTTGAGTCTGTAAAAACCCTAAGGGGCTGGTAGAATATTCCTAGTGTTGGGCTGCCTATAAATAGGACCCCAATCCCTAGGGTTTGCACTACCCCTTTGTGCTGAAATCAAATCCACTCTTTGGGTCATTTTGTCTCCCGTTTCTCTCTCCTGTGTGCGCCGCCAGGCTTGTGTTCCTTCCTGTTTGTGCATTATTCTTACTCTAAACTCTTGGATGCATTTAAGCCTTGGTCCCTGCTGATTTTATTTGTTGCACTTGTTTGGTTTGGAGAGTTATTGCTTCAGCTACGGGCTGGTGAATTTATTTCTTGAGGAGAAGCTTCTTCTGTTGCTTCTGTTCTTCACAAACGGAGTACTAGTTCTTGCTGTTGCGAGTAGTACTACTTTCCTGTTGCTACAGTAGTCTGTGCAGCTTTTCACCTTCTACTGCACAGCCTTTTTGATCGAGGCTGACAGGGTCTGTCACCTTTTTGGCTGTGTTTCGAGCGAAGCTACTCTCTGTTCGAAGCCCCTCAGTTTCGCGAGGTAGGCTTCGATTTATCTCTTTCGAAGGCTTCATTCGATCTTCGGTATTTGGTTTGCGTTCTGTGCTGCTAAGCTTCGAAGCATCTTTCTGATCGTCAGCATCGCATACTTCGAACAATAGTGCGAAGGGGCTTCGGCCTTATGTGTTCGAAGTCCATACTTCGACAAGTTTCGAAGTTGGGCTCGAAGCTTGTAGCTCCGCTTGGCCTCGCACTGACTTCTGTGTAGCGTGTCATCCTTCGTCTCTCTTTTCGGAGCTTGCCTTTTTCGAAGGTAGAGCATTGGCTTCGGACTTGGTTCTCTGTCGCGTGACAGGCTTCGCTTCTTTGTGCGAAGGTTGTCCGTTTGTGTGTTGTGTTCGAAGCTTTTGGTTTGGAGTTGTGTTCGAAGTTTTGTCTTCGAAGTGCACTTCGAAGCAGGCTCTGACTCTGTCACTTTGCTCTGAAGCTCTTGGTTCGAAGCTGTGTTCGAAGCCTTGTCTTCGAAGTACATACTTCGAACCAGGCTCCGGCATTGTGTTACTTCGCTCCGAAGTACACTTCGCATCTTACCACTTCGAACTAGGCTAGACCGTGACACCTTCGGCATCTCGGACAGACTCCGTCACCAACCTCCGAAGCAGACCTCGACGTGCGAAGGGGGCTTCGCCAAGTTCCGAACAGGAGACAAATTTGGACAGTAACTTCTCTTTTCATCTTACACATACTTAGATGATTTCATTGAGAAGTATAGGCCTGTTACATCTTGTTCATCTGCCTAGTTGCACTACTTTAGTTTTACACTGTTTATCATCAGTTGCTTCTAGGTTAGAAACCTTTAGACTTAGGCCTTCTGTTTATTTTCTGCTGCATAGTATTTTGAGGTGCGTTGGGTATTGGGAACAGGCCATTGATTCGAAAGAATTTTTAAGGCGCCCATTCACCCCCCCTCTGGTCGCTACTTTCGGTCCTACAAGTGGTATCAGAGCTTGGTTAGGGTTTTTCCATACCTTAACCGGTTCTAAACCCCGGTAGTGACCATGACGTCTCCTGGCAAGGTCCCGTCCTTGGAAGCCTATGAGCTAGGGTTCGGACATTTGGGACATTTGCGTTCACACCACGTTTGTCATATTGCCAGTCACTGAGCAGGGTACTGCTGGTATCATTGCTCAGCATCTGAGCAACAGTAAGGCTGTGAACATTCTTTTCTCTGGTTTAGGTCCCACTGAGTTTGAGCGTGTGAGCCATCTCTCCACTGCGAGAGAGATCTGGGCTACCCTCAAGGCACACCATGAGGGAACAACTCAGGTCAAGGCTCAACTCTATCAGACTGTAACAGCCCCAAAATTAAAAAGGGAATAAAATAAAGGAAAAATAATATTAAATAAATTTCTGAATTTTGTTATTAAAGAAAATCCTAAAAGAGCCCTATTAAAGCCAAACAGAGACAAATAACCAAAATTTGGACTTGAAAATTTTATGGGAGAAACTAGAGGCCAAGAAATATTTTTGAGAATTTTTACAAAATTTCATCAATAGTGCTTCAAGCCTTAAACAAATAAACCAATTTCCGGAATTAAATTAATTAGAAAAAAGAATTTAAATTCTTATTGGGCCGCAACCCCATTTTCCCCTCTGAAGGCCTTTCGGCCCAGCCCATTCCGGCCGCGCCCACCGATAGGCGGGACCCACTTGTCGGCGCACGTTCTCCCTCTCTCTCCCGCCACTCGCGCCAAGCCGGCCCACCCGTCAGTCTCTGCAGTGCGCCCCCTCTCCCGCTGCCAACCATGGCCCGCGTGTCGGCTCACTCTCACCCACGCCCACCCGCTGACAGGTGGAGCCCACCTGTCAGGCCCTTCTTCTTCATCGGAAGGGGATCTCTCCCCTTCCATTTTGAGCCGGCGACCCCCCTGCCATACTTGCCGCCGGCCGGACCCCATGCCAAATTGGCGCCCGATCCCGTCTTACCAAACACCGGCGACCCCATTCCGACTATTGCCACGCGGTTTCATCCCTTTTGGAAGGCAATCCGAGCGTTATGGAAGTCTCGCCGGAGCGTTGTGAATCCTCCTCGATTTCCACTCGGTAAGCCTTCCTATTCCGTCGCCGGTGACCCCTATTTAATCCCCCCGACGTCGCCATACTTCACCGCGCCACCATAGCCCAAGCCCTCGCGATCCCGAGCGTTGCCACCATCTTTCCCTCCCTCCCCTCTGCTCGAGCTCCAGCCGACGATCACCGACGCCACAGGCCCCCGCCACCCTCACCGTCGCCTCCTCTGGGACTGCCGTCGCGCCATCTGCCTCGGCCCCACCTCCGTTGGACCGGATCGTCGTCAGATCGCCGCGTCGCCATCAACCCGAGGCCTCTCCGCCGCCACTACTCACCGCCGGTGCCACCCTCTCACCGCCGACCCCTATTTCGGGTATGATCGGACTCCCCATCCTATTCTCTATCCATTTTTGCAGTCGGATAGTGCTTAGGGCCCTCGCCGTCGACGCCACGCTCGCTCCCGTGCGCCACCGTCGCCGGAGAAGAAGGGTGCGTACCCCCTTCGCTGCGTGCCGTGCCGGACGAAGCCGTAGCCACTCGATCTGCAGCGAACGGCCAGGATTAGATCCTGAGATCAAGCGTCCAGATGCGATTGACCGTGGTTGACCGGTATCGACGCATCTCAGCCGTTGGTTCTCACTTAAGTGACCCGCTGCGCTGGAAATCGTTGGATCTGGATCCAACGGTCCAGATCCGATCGGCCCACGTGCACAGTGCGCGGGTCCATGGTGGACCTGGCTCACCGTGGACCCGCAGCTGTTTCTGGTTTAAATAAAATTCAGAAAAATGGTTTAAACTTCCAAAATTCATATCTTGCTCAATTTAACTCCAAAATTCACCATTTTGATTCTGGAAAATTTGTCTTTTCATCCTCTACACTTTTATGCAATAAAAACAATATGTTTATTTGGCACATAATAATCTTATTAAATAATAAAGAAAAGTCCCCTTTAGGAATTAATTAATATTTCCATTAAATAATTCAGATAAACCCTTAAAAATTTATAAAGTAATATCAGAAGATATAATGGCTCTATTTCACTGTTATTAACACAATAAAAATAGAATGACCATGTTATCCATGACATTTTGTTAATTAACCTTCCTAAGACCCCTTTAGGGTTTAATTAATATTCCATTTAAATAATACAGAAGAACTCTTAGAAGTTTATATAATGATTTTAGATGATATGTTGAATCCAGTACACTGTTTATAAGCCAATAAAAATATAATAATTCATTTTGCTCATTTTAATTTACTAACCACCATTTCCAAGACCCTTTAAAATAAATGATTAATACATATAATGGAAATACAACACCCTACAAAAATATTATGAAAAACTATATAATAAATTCAGAGGACTTAATGACTTTGTTCTACTGTTTTAATGCAACAAAAATAAACATGTTCACTATGCCCACTTTAATCTATTAACTAATATTGCAAAAGCCCTTGTAGGATAAATTAAGTAATTCGTATAATAAAAGATAAACACTTTATAAAAATGTCATGACAACTTATATAATAACTTCAGAAAACCTAACCACTTGAGTTCACTATTTTTAATAAAAATAGAATATTCATCTTGTCCACTTTATTCCATTAAATGATATTGCAAAGGCCCTTTTAGGACATTTAATTAAGGCATTTAAGAAAAAGTCAACCCTTTATGAAACTATCCTAAAACTTATATAACAAACTTCAGAAGATCTAAATAACCTAATGTCACTATATTAATGCCATAAAAACATTAAGGTCATTTTATAACTTTTTACTTCAACTTTAAAAAGGGAGAAGTAAAACCCCCTCAGGAAGAATAATTATATCAAGCTATAAAAATTAAGGAATCTCATTAAAAATTAATCTTAAATGTTTAAGTAACAATACCCTAAAAGTTAAGACTCTATCTCCTTTACTTAATCCAACATAAACATGTATGTTAGTATGGTTGTTTGTTTTGGATTGTTTATTGAATGTTTTATTTACTTTTCCGTATCGAGAAGACTACTACGAGTTCGTCGAGGAGCAGGAGTTCTACCCCGAGGTTCCTCCATCCCCATTTGCTGATCAAGGCAAGTCATCGACCACCTTTGTGGACACAGTTGATCATTATTGAGCCCATGATTTAATAAATTATTGCTATAACTCATAGGTTAATATTGCATTAGTCAAAGATCAAGCCCTACACTTATATTTATTAGATCCCCGTCCTTGTGTGCAAACCCAAGCCATGCTTATTGAGCCTCAACTCCTTGTCACTCTACAAATATTATATTAGCTAGTGCCCAATGTACCGGCACAACCGCTATAGGATATAAAGAATGAGTCGTAGAATAGATGAATTCTGGTATATGAAATACCCCGTTATTCTTGTCTCTGGACTCTGTTGGAGTAGGCTATGTTATAAGTATGGTGGGTTCCGGGTGCAAGCTCGGGTTTTGGTATGTCGCACCCGGGGCACTATAAGGACCGGTCTGCGGGATCTGTTGCAAAGCACTTCCGTACCAACCACAAGTCCAATGGGTAAGTCCTAACTGGAAGTATGGAACACTCCGTCTCACGGCACCATAGTGGAGGGGGCAAGGGGCTAGCCCTCAGGGCGCCTTGTACCGACGATGGCTCAAGAGGGGGTATTGTGGAAACTCGACATGGCGAGACACGGTACGAAACCTATAAGAGGGTGCTGTTGAGTCGGGGAAGACCATATGGAAGGTTTTGGCACGAGTTCCCGTGTGATGGGTCATCTCGTTACACTTCGGTGTAGGTGATGAGTGCGTGCCTTGTGGGTACAGTGGTACATCTCTGATCAGAGTAATTCAATCTTTTTGAAAAGCCGAGCCCACGGTCAAGGGCGGGTTGTGTGACTACTCGCAGTTAGTTTACAATTGTTTGAATGGATGAGTTATTCATGGCATGTAAGGACTGTTGTGCGGGGAGGTAAAACGTACTCCTCGAGTTAGAAGATGATGATGCATACACATGTTTACTTTTCAGTACTAATAAATTGATCACACTTAATGCTTTACAATTATGCTGCTTCCGCAAAACTAGCCACTTTCTCCCTTGTTATTTACCTTGCATTATAATTGCATTCGGTGGCTTGCTGAGTACATCTGTACTCACCCCGTTGACTCACAACATCAGAGCCCGTCTACTACGAGGAGGATGAAGGTCTGGAGTAGCGACCCAGTCAAGGCGAGACTAGAAGGAGGCGTTCATCTAGGACCCTTGATTTTATTAGTTTCTCTTCACTTTCATTCACTTTTGTATTAATGCGGTCTACGAACCGTGAATGATTGCCCGTAATGTACGTGGTCGCTTTATGAACGTCTTGGTTTATTGATTTTCTTTGGAATTTCAATAAAGGTCCTGATTTATTAAATCGGGGCGCGACAAGATGGTATCAGAGCCGACTTGACTGTAGGAAGCCAAACAGACCTGACCTTAGGACTTATATATATTCACTATATTTTAAAAAAGATTACTTATCCTCTCATCTTCCGAGGTTTTCACAAAAATTTTCTCTCTTTTGTAGATGCCGGTTCATACCATGAGAGGGACTCTTCGTGACGAGGCCGGATTCATCCGTGAGCTTCGCGTGCTCGTCGACTTTTTGGGGTTTCCCCATGAGCCTGCGTTCCACGGGATTTTTCCCGATGCGAACGAGAGCTACTGCGAGGTCACGGTTGTGATCCGCCCCTCTTCCACGCAGCCACCCTTCTACATCCATGGAGTTGGAGGACCTTCATTCGTGGTGGCCAGCCAGCGAGCCGCTCTCCAGTCCCTCGCCGAGCTTCGACTGGTCTACGACTGCCACCTCCATGCCCATGCGCACACCCGGGAGTCACCGCAGCATCTACATCAGTCCCCTCACCCAGAGCAGCTCCGCCATCACCCGCACGATGAGACTCTTGGAGGCCATGGACAACCTCCACACGGAGGCCGTCCTCGACGCAGACAGCCAGCACGACACCATTGACTTCTACCGCCACACTTCGGAGAACCTGACCAGGGAGAACGCCGAGCTCCGTCGACAGCTAGAGCAGAACCCTCTGTTGACCCTTGAGGTGGAGGAGTTGAGGCGTCAGAACGAGCTTCTACGCCAGGGCGCCATGGTCCACGCCCAGCTCCGTCAGCAGCTCAGAGAGTTAAAGAAGGACATTGAGGAGATCGCACCTCTTCCGCCTCGCAGGAAGAAACCCATTCAGACTCCCACAGTGAGGCCCAAGAGGATCTCCCGCAGCGCACCACCCGCCGGACCGTCCAGTTCCTCGACCCCGCCCGTCTCCCACGAGCCCGAGATCGAGCCGTCCCCCGAGCTGCCTTAGACGTAGTTTTACGATTGATTGTTATTTTTATTTGCTTGCTTGTATTAGCATTCATGTCAAAAAAATAAGGCATGAATGAGAAAATAAATAAATGTAACCGCAAGAACGGTATCCTTTTGAAATAAAATATAAAGAAGTTCACCAAAAATGTGTACACATTGAAAATTCCAGGATGACCAACACCCAGGGATCAGACGCTCCTCAGAACGGAGGGGATAGTGGCAACCTGCCACAATGGGGAGCCACCGGGCAGAGGCAAGCCCCGGTCGCCAACCACCCCACCTTGGCTGAAATGATGGCCACTCAAAATCAGTTGGTCTCAGCCCTCCTACACCAGATGCAGCAGCAGCAGCAGCAGATGCAAGAGCAGCAGGCTCACTTCTTTCGCCTCCACCAACAGCCCGAGCTGCCCCGACCCGCCACACCAGCTCCCGCTCCCGCGACACAGCTCTCGGAGTTCCTCCGAGTCCGCCCACCGACCTTCTCAAGCACCACCAACCCCATGGAGGCTGGGGATTGGTTGCGGGCGATCGAGAAGAAGCTCGATCTCCTGACCTGCACTGAGCAGGAGAGGGTGGCCTTCGCCACCCACCAGCTTCATGGTCCCGCCGCGGAGTGGTGGGACAACCACCGCGAGACTCTGCCCGAGGGCCACGCCCTCACTTGGGCGGAGTTCTCGGCCGCCTTTCGTGCCGCCCACATCCCCGATGGCATCGTTGCCCAGAAGCAACAAGAGTTCCGAGATCTGCAGCAGGGGAGCAGATCTGTCACTGAGTATCTACATGAGTTTAACCGTCTGGCCCGGTACGCACCAGAGGAGGTCCGTACGGATGCGGCCAGACAAGCTAAGTTCCTTCGGGGACTGTAGGACGAGTTGTCTCTACAACTCATCTCCGGAGATTTCGCCAACTTCCAAAAGTTGGTGAACAAGGCGATTATGCAAGAGACCCAACAGAATAAAGTTGACCTGAAGAAGAAGAGGATGATAGCCTTCAGGCAGAACCAGGGTATGGCCCAGAGACCCCGTTTTGCTCCACCCCCACCAGCGCCCCAGTACCACCCCCGGCCTGTGTATCGCCCGGCGCCACCAGCTGCCAATGCCGGAGCCAGCCAACCTCGTGCCGCTCCAGCCGCACCGACCGCCCCAGCTGCCCCGGCCAAGAAGGCAGAGATCCTGCGCGACAAGCACGGCAAGCCCGTGGTTTGTTTCAACTGCCGTCAGGAGGGGCATTACTCCAATGCTTGCCCCCATCCTAAGCGCGTCCAAGGAATTGCCGCGAACCCCGCCATCCGCGCCCGAGTCAATCACGTCACCGCTGAAGAAGCTCAGGCCGCACCAGAGATAGTGATGGGTAAGTTCCTGGTACATTCAGCACATGCAGTGGTTTTATTTGACACTGGAGCTACGCACTCCTTCATATCAACTGATTTTGTGGAAAAGAACAATCTAAACACCGAAGATCTACCCAGAGCCGTACAAATAGTCACCCCAGGAAAACAAACCCTAGCCCTAACATATAGCCCAAAGGTATGGATAAATATTCACGGCACCATATTCTGGGTCGATCCCATCCTAATAGAATGCCAAGGCCTAGATCTCATTCTAGGAATGGATTGGTTAAATAAGTACCAAGGGGTGATAGAATGTGCCCAGAGAAAAGTGACTGTGACCAGCGAAGAAGGGACTGCCGTCACATTTCAGATGCCAAGACTAAAGATCAGAAGACCAAGACTGCACCAGATTACCTTGGAAGAAATACCGATAGTCTGTGAGTACCCAGACGTGTTTCCAGAGGATTTACCGGGAATGCCACCCAGGAGGGACATCGAGTTCAGGATTGACTTGGTGCCTGGAACCACCCCTATTTACAAGCGACCATACCGGATGGCCGCCAATGAATTAGCTGAGATGAAGCAACAGTTGGAGGATCTTGAGAAGAAAGGCTATATCAGACCAAACATAGACATCCCACCCCAAGCCAAAAGAACTCCAGCGCAAGCTACCGGATACAAGAGAGACAGGAACGGCAAGCCGATTGTGTGCTTCAACTGTCGCCAGGGAGGCCACTACGCCAACAAGTGCCCCTACCCCAAGCGGGTGCCATCCTCCATTCCAAAACTAGAGGGACATACTCTAGATCACCACAAAGAGAAACCAGATACAACCGAAGACACTCCCAATTTGATCTCAACCAACCCAGATCCGGAGATCGCCTTGCCTACTTCTGATGTAACTCCTTCTCCTAATCTGGAGCACCAGTAGAACTTAGTCCCTTAGTTTTTCCGAGGTTCGCTTCGAATCTCGAGGACGAGATTCTCTATAAGGGGGATAGGATTGTAACAGCCCCAAAATTAAAAAGGGAATAAAATAAAGGAAAAATAATATTAAATAAATTTCTGAATTTTGTTATTAAAGAAAATCCTAAAAGAGCCCTATTAAAGCCAAACAGAGACAAATAACCAAAATTTGGACTTGAAAATTTTATGGGAGAAACTAGAGGCCAAGAAATATTTTTGAGAATTTTTACAAAATTTCATCAATAGTGCTTCAAGCCTTAAACAAATAAACCAATTTCTGGAATTAAATTAATTAGAAAAAAGAATTTAAATTCTTATTGGGCCGCAACCCCATTTTCCCCTCTGAAGGCCTTTCGGCCCAGCCCATTCCGGCCGCGCCCACCGATAGGCGGGACCCACTTGTCGGCGCGCGTTCTCCCTCTCTCTCCCGCCACTCGCGCCAAGCCGGCCCACCCGTCGGTCTCTGCAGTGTGCCCCCTCTCCCGCTGCCAACCATGGCCCGCGTGTCGGCTCACTCTCACCCACGCCCACCCGCTGACAGGTGGAGCCCACCTGTCAGGCCCTTCTTCTTCATCGGAAGGGGATCTCTCCCCTTCCATTTTGAGCCGGCGACCCCCCTGCCATACTTGCCGCCGGCCGGACCCCATGCCAAATTGGCGCCCGATCCCGTCTTACCAAACACCGGCGACCCCATTCCGACTATTGCCACGCGGTTTCATCCCTTTTGGAAGGCAATCCGAGCGTTATGGAAGTCTCGCTGGAGCGTTGTGAATCCTCCTCGATTTCCCCTCGGTAAGCCTTCCTATTCCGTCGCCGGTGACCCCTATTTAATCCCCCCGACGTCGCCATACTTCACCGCGCCACCATAGCCCAAGCCCTCGCGATCCCGAGCGTTGCCACCATCTTTCCCTCCCTCCCCTCTGCTCGAGCTCCAGCCGACGATCACCGACGCCACAGGCCCCCGCCACCCTCGCCGTCGCCTCCTCTGGGACCGCCGTCGCGCCATCTGCCTCGGCCCCACCTCCGTTGGACCGGATCGTCGTCAGATCGCCGCGTCGCCATCAACCCGAGGCCTCTCCGCCGCCACTACTCACCGCCGGTGCCACCCTCTCACTGCCGACCCCTATTTCGGGTATGATCGGACTCCCCATCCTATTCTCTATCCATTTTTGCAGTCGGATAGTGCTTAGGGCCCTCGCCGTCGACGCCACGCTCGCTCCCGTGCGCCACCGTCGCCGGAGAAGAAGGGTGCGTACCCCCTTCGCTGCGTGCCGTGCCGGACGAAGCCGTAGCCACTCGATCTGCAGCGAACGGCCAGGATTAGATCCTGAGATCAAGCGTCCAGATGCGATTGACCGTGGTTGACCGGTATCGACGCATCTCAGCCGTTGGTTCTCACTTAAGTGACCCGCTGCGCTGGAAATCGTTGGATCTGGATCCAACGGTCCAGATCCGATCGGCCCACGTGCACAGTGCGCGGGTCCATGGTGGACCTGGCTCACCGTGGACCCGCAGCTGTTTCTGGTTTAAATAAAATTCAGAAAAATGGTTTAAACTTCCAAAATTCATATCTTGCTCAATTTAACTCCAAAATTCACCATTTTGATTCTGGAAAATTTGTCTTTTCATCCTCTACACTTTTATGCAATAAAAACAATATGTTTATTTGGCACATAATAATCTTATTAAATAATAAAGAAAAGTCCCCTTTAGGAATTAATTAATATTTCCATTAAATAATTCAGATAAACCCTTAAAAATTTATAAAGTAATATCAGAAGATATAATGGCTCTATTTCACTGTTATTAACACAATAAAAATAGAATGACCATGTTATCCATGACATTTTGTTAATTAACCTTCCTAAGACCCCTTTAGGGTTTAATTAATATTCCATTTAAATAATACAGAAGAACTCTTAGAAGTTTATATAATGATTTTAGATGATATGTTGAATCCAGTACACTGTTTATAAGCCAATAAAAATATAATAATTCATTTTGCTCATTTTAATTTACTAACCACCATTTCCAAGACCCTTTAAAATAAATGATTAATACATATAATGGAAATACAACACCCTACAAAAATATTATGAAAAACTATATAATAAATTCAGAGGACTTAATGACTTTGTTCTACTGTTTTAATGCAACAAAAATAAACATGTTCACTATGCCCACTTTAATCTATTAACTAATATTGCAAAAGCCCTTGTAGGATAAATTAAGTAATTCGTATAATAAAAGATAAACACTTTATAAAAATGTCATGACAACTTATATAATAACTTCAGAAAACCTAACCACTTGAGTTCACTATTTTTAATAAAAATAGAATATTCATCTTGTCCACTTTATTCCATTAAATGATATTGCAAAGGCCCTTTTAGGACATTTAATTAAGGCATTTAAGAAAAAGTCAACCCTTTATGAAACTATCCTAAAACTTATATAACAAACTTCAGAAGATCTAAATAACCTAATGTCACTATATTAATGCCATAAAAACATTAAGGTCATTTTATAACTTTTTACTTCAACTTTAAAAGGGAGAAGTAAAACCCCCTCAGGAAGAATAATTATATCAAGCTATAAAAATTAAGGAATCTCATTAAAAATTAATCTTAAATGTTTAAGTAACAATACCCTAAAAGTTAAGACTCTATCTCCTTTACTTAATCCAACATAAACATGTATGTTAGTATGGTTGTTTGTTTTGGATTGTTTATTGAATGTTTTATTTACTTTTCCGTATCGAGAAGACTACTACGAGTTCGTCGAGGAGCAGGAGTTCTACCCCGAGGTTCCTCCATCCCCATTTGCTGATCAAGGCAAGTCATCGACCACCTTTGTGGACACAGTTGATCATTATTGAGCCCATGATTTAATAAATTATTGCTATAACTCATAGGTTAATATTGCATTAGTCAAAGATCAAGCCCTACACTTATATTTATTAGATCCCCGTCCTTGTGTGCAAACCCAAGCCATGCTTATTGAGCCTCAACTCCTTGTCACTCTACAAATATTATATTAGCTAGTGCCCAATGTACCGGCACAACCGCTATAGGATATAAAGAATGAGTTGTAGAATAGATGAATTCTGGTATATGAAATACCCCGTTATTCTTGTCTCTGGACTCTGTTGGAGTAGGCTATGTTATAAGTATGGTGGGTTCCGGGTGCAAGCTCGGGTTTTGGTATGTCGCACCCGGGGCACTATAAGGACCGGTCTGCGGGATCTGTTGCAAAGCACTTCCGTACCAACCACAAGTCTAATGGGTAAGTCCTAACTGGAAGTATGGAACACTCCGTCTCACGGCACCATAGTGGAGGGGGCAAGGGGCTAGCCCTCAGGGCGCCTTGTACCGACGATGGCTCAAGAGGGGGTATTGTGGAAACTCGACATGGCGAGACACGGTACGAAACCTATAAGAGGGTGCTGTTGAGTCGGGGAAGACCATATGGAAGGTTTTGGCACGAGTTCCCGTGTGATGGGTCATCTCGTTACACTTCGGTGTAGGTGATGAGTGCGTGCCTTGTGGGTACAGTGGTACATCTCTGATCAGAGTAATTCAATCTTTTCGAAAAGCCGAGCCCACGGTCAAGGGCGGGTTGTGTGACTACTCGCAGTTAGTTTACAATTGTTTGAATGGATGAGTTATTCATGGCATGTAAGGACTGTTGTGCGGGGAGGTAAAACGTACTCCTCGAGTTAGAAGATGATGATGCATACACATGTTTACTTTTCAGTACTAATAAATTGATCACACTTAATGCTTTACAATTATGCTGCTTCCGCAAAACTAGCCACTTTCTCCCTTGTTATTTACCTTGCATTATAATTGCATTCGGTGGCTTGCTGAGTACATCTGTACTCACCCCGTTGACTCACAACATCAGAGCCCGTCTACTACGAGGAGGATGAAGGTCTGGAGTAGCGACCCAGTCAAGGCGAGACTGGAAGGAGGCGTTCATCTAGGACCCTTGATTTTATTAGTTTCTCTTCACTTTCATTCACTTTTGTATTAATGCGGTCTACGAACCGTGAATGATTGCCCGTAATGTACGTGGTCGCTTTATGAACGTCTTGGTTTATTGATTTTCTTTGGAATTTCAATAAAGGTCCTGATTTATTAAATCGGGGCGCGACACAGACCTACCGGCGTGAGTACGAGAACTTCACACAAAAGCCGAGTGAATCTGTTTAAGCTTTGTTTGGTCGCTTTCAGTCGATCATTAACAAGCTTCGGGACAACAAGGCTGAGGGTGCTCAGTTAGTCTCAGATCATGAGCAGGCGCTCAAGGTTCTTCATACCTTGGACCCAAAGATCTGGGAGATCAAGGTATCCTCTATCGTTGAGAGTACTTCTTATGATACCTTGACCATTTCTGAGTTGTTTAGCAAGCTAAAGGCCACTGAGGTAGATATCCAGTTGAGATCAAATCTCACTGGCTCTGGATCAAAATCCCTGGCCCTTGCTACACCTTCTGTTGATCCCTCTGCTGTGAGCTGTGCTGGGTTCTCCTTGATGTCTATCACTGAGGACCAGCTTGAGTTGTTGGGAGATGATGATTTGTGTCTCTTTAACAACCGGGTGCGTCGTGTCTATGATAAAAGAATGTTCAAAAGACACGGCACAAAATCCGGATGCTTTGAATGTGGTGATCCAGGACACTTCATCGCCGACTGCCCCAAGCGCAGTGGATACAAGAAGGGCACCGGCAGCAGCTTCCACGACTCCGGCAAGCATGAGAGCCCCTCCTTCAACAAGGGCAAGCCGAAGACTCGTTTCTTCAAGAAGGCCCTAAAGGACTACCGGCGAGAGAACAAGAAGCGCGACAAGGCCTTCTTCGCCGAGATGGAGAAGAGCTACTCCAAGCAGTCCACGACTTCTTCCTCTTCATCGAGCTCAAGCGATGAGGAGATCGCCATCAGGAAGGGGAAGGACAAGGATGATCCGGCGGGCCTCTGCTTCATGGCCTTCGGAGACAAGCTGAAGAGCCGCTCACACCAGCGCCGAAGATCCCGCAAGAGCTTCTGTTCAATGGCTCTTGGGGATAGAGAAGAAAAGAGCTCCTCCGACGACTCCAACGACGACGACAACAAGGTATCATCTTATGAGCGCGAAATTGTTGATTTACTTGAGAGCAATCGTCAGGAGTTGAAGTATCGGGAGAAACTGCTTAGGGGGGCTAAGAAAAGGATAGACGAGTTAGAGAGTGAGCTTGCCGTGGCCAACGGTAGAATAGAAAGTCTATCTTCTTCCCCTTGCTTGGGTGATAGCAGTGAGTGCCCGAAGTGTGAGGTGCTTCTGTGTGACCTGTCGACTCTGAAGTCCAGGTACACAGAAAGGGTTGATGAGAGGGACGCTTTGGCCACTGAGCTTGAAAGCGCTCAGCTGGAGCTGAAAAATGCTCAAGCCACTGTCGTCGCACCCTGTGTTGATTGCCCATCTCATCTAGCTGCCTTAGCTGAGCTGAAATCCAAGGGCGATGAGCATTTGGGTGATTTAGAGAGGTTGAGAGCTGAGCTTGCGCAGACTAGGCTAGAGCTTGAGACATTGTCAGTTCCACCCACTGTCTGTGAGAACTGCCTGTCTCTTAGAATGGAGTTGATTAAGCTAAAAGCCGGGAAGTCTGTCCAAGAAGAGAGTGAGTGTGAGACCTGCTTGTCTCAGGTAGAGGTTCTAACTTCTTTGAGAGAGGAGCTAGCAGATTCTCAGAATGAGAACTTTTACCTCTGTTCTATCCTGAGTTGGATTAGTGCCAGAGAACCATAGCTTGGCATGATGATCCAGCAGTTCAAGAGGCAGGATGGGTTTGGGGTAGGTTACACCTACACCAAGGCTGACTTTGAGAGTGCCATTAGCCGGGCAGTGGAGTGGAGTAAAATGACTCCAGAGCAGAGGTATCCCAAGACTCACTCCACTGAGTCTTCCCAGGCTTGTCAGCCCAAGGATGGAGTGATCCATGAACCATCTAAAGCTCCACCCAAGAAACCTATCTGGGTTCGAAAGCCCAAAAATCTCCACACTTCTCTTGACTCTCTTCCTGGACCCTCTCAGCCCAAGAAGACCACACCTAACACTACCAAGCCCAAGAACCCCAAGCCTCAACCACATCCCAAGAAGCCTACCTATCATTGTGAGTATTGTCAGAGAGATGGGCATCTTGCGGAGTTTTGCTTCAGGAGGAAGCGGGTTGAGAGTGCAGAGAGGGCTCGTAGTGATCAGGAGCAGTTCTACCAGCAGGGTGGTAGACTGCGTGTTCCTCGGCGCGGGGAGAGGCTGGAGGCCAGGCCGCGTCGTGTAGGTGGTGGTAGAGGAGACGGTTTTCGTGCCCGTGCTCCAGGTGGTGGTGTTCGTTCTGGCAGAGTTCCAGACCGTGTTGGCTATGGTTCTGGACCTCGTGGCCGCAGGGTTAGGAAGAACCGAGGACAGCGCTTTGAGCCGCGTTTTGGTCCAAACTCTTTTGATGGTTTTCGCTTTCCATCTTTTGAGCAGATGGCTCGACACTGGTTTAGCTCTTTTGCTAAACCTGGTGCCAGACCATTTGCTCCCACTTACAGACACTGATTGTGCAGGACCGGGGACTGGAGGATGTTTGGATTATGGACTCAGGGTGTTCTCGCCACATGACGGGACATCGCAGATGGTTCTCAAGTCTCACTCCCCCGAGCTCCAAAGAGTACATCACATTCGGGAACAGCGGTCAAGGGAAAGTAAGTGGCATAGGCTCAATCAGCATTTCAGACCATTTCTCTTTAAAGAATGTTGCTTTGGTTAAAAATCTAAACTTTAATTTAATCTTTGTTTCGCAACTTCTTGAGGATGGTTTGGAAGTGCGTTTTAAGAAGGGCAATTCTTCTGTGGTTGATTCTAGAGGGTCTTTGGTTTGTCAGATTTTACCCTTCGGTAAAGTTTTTCGAATTGACTTCTCTAGTTCTTTTGGCCCTTCTCGTTGTTTGATTGCTGGATCTTCTTCTGAGCTCTGGAAGTGGCATAGGAGGTTAGGTCATTTGAGTTTTGATCTGCTAGTCAGGTTAAGCTCTATGGACCTCATCCGAGGATTGCCCAAGCTTAAGATGGAGAAGGATCTAGTTTGTCATCCCTGTCGTCATGGTAAAATGGTTGCCGCTTCTCACTCACCTGTGACTCAGGTGATGACTTCGTATCCAGGCGAGCTTTTACATTTGGACACTATAGGTCCAGCTCGGGTACGCTCAGTCGGTGGGAAGTGGTATGCACTTGTGATTGTTGACGACTTTTCTCGATTCTCGTGGGTTTTCTTTTTGGAGTCTAAGGATGAAACCTTTCAATTTGTCCATGACCTGATTTTGAAGCTGAAGAATGAGAACAATGGTCGGATGCGAGCAATTCGCTCCGACAACGGCTCTGAGTTCAAAAACTCTCAGTTCGTCAGCTTCTGTAGTGATCAGGGTCTGGATCATCAGTTTTCTTCTCCTTACACTCCCCCACAGAACGGCGTTGTGGAACGAAAGAACCGCACGCTAGTTGAGATGGCCAGGATGATGCTCGATGAGCACAGGACTCCTAGGCGTTTTTGGGCTGAAGCCATGAACACGGCTTGCTATCTGGCCAACCGCATTTTTCTTCGAGCTTACATTGGTAAGACATCATATGAGTTGCGTTTTGGCAGACAGCCCAAAGTGAGCCACTTGCGAGCGTTTGGCTGCAAGTGCTTTGTGCTCAAGAAGGGAGGGCATTTGGACAAGTTTGAGTCTCGTTGCTGGGATGGTGTTTTTCTTGGTTATGCATTGCATTCTCGAGGTTTCCGTGTTTGGAATCTCGAATCCCAGCTGCTTGTCGATACGTGTGAGGTTTCATTTGATGAGTCCTTGCCTTCTTTGACTCCTTCTTTTGAGCTTTCTGGTGATGATGAGCTCGGAGAGTCCATCTTCGAGGAAGATGAGGATACTCCAGCTGCTGTTGAGGGCGGGCCTTCTGCATCCCCGCAGAGCCCACACCTTCTGTGACTTCGACTGATGATGAGGGCGGACCTCTGATCACTTCTTCCACTTCGATCGAGCCCCCTTAGTCAAGTCCAGAGGTGCCAGCTGCTGACTCCGGTGAGGTGACTTCAGATCACCAGGGAACCCGAGCAGTTCAGCGTGACCATCCCTCAGAGCTCATCATAGGTGATTTGTCTGAGAGGACCTTGCGTTCTTCTGCCTCTCTCGCTGTGTTTGCTGAATCTGCGTTTGTTGCATCTTTTGAGCCCAGAGATGTTTCTCATGCTCTTTCTGATTCTAATTGGATTAATGCTATGCAAGAAGAGCTTGAGAATTTTGTCCGCAATCGGGTTTGGACACTAGTTGAGCCGCCACCTGGATGCAACCCCATAGGCACCAAGTGGGTATTCAAGAACAAACAAGGTGAAGATGGGGTTGTGGTGCGCAACAAGGCTCGACTAGTTGCCCAGGGTTATTGCTAGAAGGAAGGTATTGACTTTGAAGAAACCTTTGCTCTTGTTGCCCGTCTTGAGTCCATTCGCATTCTTTTAGCTTTTGCCGTTTCGAAGGGTTTTAAGCTGTTTCAAATGGACGTTAAGAGTGCTTTTCTGAACGGGTTCATAGAGGAGGAGGTTTATGTTAGGCAACCCCCCGGTTTTGAGAACCCTAAGTTTCCTCGACATGTTTTTAAGTTGCACAAAGCTTTATACGGGTTGAAGCAAGCCCCCAGGGCTTGGTATGACCGGTTAAAACAATTTTTGTCGGGGAAGGGCTTTGTGATGGGTTCTGTGGACAAAACTCTTTTCTTGATCAGAGATGCTTCAGATTTACGTGGACGATATTATCTTTGGCGGTACTACTGATTCTCTTGTGTCCAAGTTTTCTGAGCAGATGCACAGTGAGTTTGAGATGAGCCTCATGGGTGAGCTCAAGTATTTCTTAGGGCTCCAGATCAAGCAGACCAAGGACGGCACCTTCATCCACCAAGGTAAGTATACTCGTGACATGCTTAAGAAATTTGACTTTGGTGGTGAATTGAAGCCGCAGATGACCCCGATGGGTACTTCTGGGGGTTTGGACAAGGACGAGAGCGGTGTCAAGGTCAATGAGAGAGAATTTCGAGGGATGATCGGTTCGCTGTTGTACTTAACGGCAACAAGACCGGACATACAGTTCGCCGTGGGACTTTGCGCGCGTTTTCAGTCTTCACCGCGCGCGTCTCACTGACAGGCTGTCAAGCGCATTTTCAGGTATCTCACCTATGCGCCTGATCTTGGTCTTTATTACTCAGCATCATCATCTCTTGATTTATCTGGCTTTTCGGACGCTGACTTTGGTGGGTGCCGGTTGGATCGCAAGTCGACTTCCGGTACTTGCCAGTTTCTTGGTTCTTCCCTTGTATCTTGGTCTTCTCGAAAGCAATCTGGAGTTGCTCTTTCGACCACAGAGGCTGAGTATGTAGCTGCTGCCAGCTGCTGCTCATAGATGGTTTGGATGATTTCCACTCTACGAGACTTTGGGTTGTTCTTTCCTACCAGGGTTCCATTGTTTTGCGATAGCACTAGTGCTATTAGTGTAGGGAAAACCCCGTGTCTTCATTCAAAAACCAAACATATTGATGTGCGCTTTCACTTCTTGCGGGATCAATATGAGAAAGGTGTCATTGACCTTGTTCATGTTGATACCCATCATCAGTTGGCTGACATTTTCACCAAACCCCTAGATCAGTCTACTTTTGAGCGTTTACGAGGGGATTTGGGTATTGTGTATCCTTTCTAGGATATTTTGCGTCAGTTTTCTTTCTTCTTTACTCTTTTCTTGAGTCTTTTTGTGTGTGTTCATATCTTGCATATTCACGTATCACACTTTAGAGATGCTTCTGTTATATGATTGAACTGCTTTACTTATTCTAGCTTGTACATGCTTTTTGACTACTTGTCGATGATCATGCTTTGCTTCAGTTCAAATGATATGCCTGATATCTGTCATATGCATGGCTTTTATGTTTTAAAAATTGAAAAATGATCACCTTTGCTTCTGGTAACTAGCATGTGTACGCTGAGTGCTTTTGCTATCTATTACATGCCTTGTAGCCAGTTTCATCACATAGATGCAGATATGCAACTTGGACATCTTTATGCTTCAACATGGAAAATGTGCTATAAAAATGATAAAAATCAAAAATGAATGAAAATTCCATGCCTTTTTATGCTTAAGTTGAAAAGATCCAAGTGGGTTTGCTTTGTCGCATTATACTGTTCTGGACTGCTTACCATAGCACTTTGGTATGAACTAGGACAGTGTAGTGTATGCCAAGACCAATGTCTTAAGCTTCTGATGGCCCAGTTCTGGCCTAGGCTTGACTTGGTCGGTTAGCATAAGGTTTGACATGCAAATAACCCTTGGCAAAAAATGACAAAGGAAAATGAAAAAGCCTAAACATTAAAAAGATAACAAGTTTGCTGAAGCACTTTGTTTTGAACAATGCTTATCATGGTAGATATCAGTTAGCTTCTGCATCTCATGTTTTACCTTGCTTGTTTACCGAAACATGTGGTGATGTTTTTATTTGCAAAAATTGAAAAATGCGTGCTAAATGACTTTCTTTCGATATCATCTGTTGCACTGATCATGCCATGTGTCTTAGACAGTATCTCTTTTGCTATACCTGTTAGATGTTGTAACTGCAGTCAATCATATTTGAGAAGCATGCTTTCTACACTCCACCTGCACCCCAGTTGCATTCACTGCATATTTTGAGGGGGAGTTGCATTTCAGGGGGAGTCTGTGTCTCTTTTGAGTGCTTGATGAGTTCACTTGTCAACAAGGGGGAGAAAATTTGGGATCAGAGTTTAAGGGGGAATTCTTACTCTGTTGATATCCTTGTTATGCTGCAATCGCACTCATTTTGAGCTTTTATGTTTTGGTTAACCATAATGACCGCTTCTTGCTTTTTTGTTTGGCTTTTGGTCATTAAGGTTAAACTTTTACCATTATTTTTCTTCTTCCTTGTTCTCTTGTATTTTGTTTCCGTGTTTCCACATTTGTTCACAGGTGATGAAGAGCTGTGAAAAGAGGAATGTTGACAATGCACTCATCAAGGGGAGATTGAGGAGTCATGCTGAATAGCGTGGGCCTCATGGCTCTAGAAGTGATGAGTCATTGTCAACGATAGTCAACGAGGACTGAAGAAGAGAAGAGATCTGATGTTTCATGGGCCGCGTGTGACTCAGGTACATGGGCAGCGAGCGACTATCGGGCAGAGGAGGCCGCGAAGTCGGGCTGGCCCAATCCGGGTGCATGGGCCAGAAGCAGTAGAAGACCCACTGGGCTGTTGACTAGGACTGACTCAGGTACACGGGCGGTGAGCGATTGCCGGGCTGAGAGAGCTGCGGAGTCGGGCCGGCCCAATCCGGGTACCTGGTGCAAAGCTGGTGGAGGCTTTGTCGGTTTCGGCGTAAAACTGACAACCATTGATTTTGTATCCGACTGTCCAGAAGAGAAGCCGTAGTCGCTACGAAAACTTAGCTTCCGGATAAGTCATCTGTAACTCTAGGCCCACAGTCAGTCAGTCGTGTCTGTAAAAATTCCTAAGGGCAGTAGAGTCTTTTCCTTTATTTTTGAGTCTGTAAAAACCCTAAGGGGCTGGTAGAATATTCCTAGTGTTGGGCTGCCTATAAATAGGACCCCAATCCCTAGGGTTTGCACTACCCCTTTGTGCTGAAATCAAATCCACTCTTTGGGTCATTTTGTCTCCCGTTTCTCTCTCCTGTGTGCGCCGCCAGGCTTGTGTTTCTTCCTGTTTGTGCAATATTCTTACTCTAAACTCTTGGATGCATTTAAGCCTTGGTCCCTGCTGATTTTATTTGTTGCACTTGTTTGGTTTGGAGAGTTATTGCTTCAGCTACGGGCTGGTGAATTTATTTCTTGAGGAAAAGCTTCTTCTGTTGCTTCTGTTCTTCACAAACGGAGTACTAGTTCTTGCTGTTGCGAGTAGTACTACTTTCCTGTAGCTACAGTAGTCTGTGCAGCTTTTCACCTTCTACTGCACAGCCTTTTTGATCGAGGCTGACAGGGTCTGTCACCTTTTTGGCTGTGTTTCGAGCGAAGCTACTCTCTGTTCGAAGCCCCTCAGTTTCGCGAGGTAGGCTTCGATTTATCTCTTTCGAAGGCTTCATTCGATCTTCGGTATTTGGTTTGCGTTCTTTGCTGCTAAGCGTCGATGCATCTTTCTGATCGTCAGTATCGCATACTTCGAACAATAGTGCGAAGGGGCTTCGGCCTTATCTGTTCGAAGTCCATACTTCGACAAGTTTCGAAGTTGGGCTCGAAGCTTGTAGCTCCGCTTGGCCTCGCACTGACTTCTGTGTAGCGTGTAATCCTTCGTCTCTCTTTTCGGAGCTTGCCTTTTTCGAAGGTAGAGCATTGGCTTCGGACTTGGTTCTCTGTCGCGTGACAGGCTTCGCTTCTTTGTGCGAAGGTTGTCCGTTTGTGTGTTGTGTTCGAAGCTTTTGGTTCGGAGTTGTGTTCGAAGTTTTGTCTTCGAAGTGCACTTCGAAGCAGGCTCTGACTCTGTCACTTTGCTCCAAAGCTCTTGGTTCGAAGTTGTGTTCGAAGCCTTGTCTTCGAAGTACATACTTCGAACCAGGCTCCGGCATTGTGTTACTTCGCTCCGAAGTACACTTCGCATCTTACCACTTCGAACTAGGCTAGACCGTGACACCTTCGGCATCTCGGACAGACTCCGTCACCAACCTCCGAAGCAGACCTCGACGTGCGAAGGGGGCTTCACCAAGTTCCGAACATGAGACAAATTTGGACAGTAACTTCTCTTTTCATCTTACACATACTTAGATCATTTCATTGAGAAGTATAAGCCTGTTACATCTTGTTCATCTGCCTAGTTGCACTACTTTAGTTTTACACTGTTTATCATCAGTTGCTTCTAGGTTAGAAACCTTTAGACTTAGGCCTTCTGTTTATTTTCTGCTGCATAGTATTTTGAGGTGCGTTGGGTATTGGGAACAGGCCATTGATTCGAAAGAATTTTTAAGGCGCCCATTCACCCCCCCTCTGGTCGCTACTTTCGGTCCTACACCTGCTCAAAAAGTTCGACATGGTTGATGTGAAGCCCCTTACCACTCCAATGGCTACATCTGTAGTATTGGATCCTGACAAGGATGGAGAAGCCATAGATTAGAAGGAGTTCCGAAGCATGATCGGCTCACCTCCTCTACTTGACTGCTATGAGGCCGGACATACACTTCGCAGTGTGTTTGTGCGCTCGTTTTCAGGCTTCACCACGAGCTTCGCACCGCCAAGCGGTAAAGCGCATTGTTAGGTATCTCAAACATACCCTCGAATTTGTCATTTGGTATTCTGTGTCTTCCTCTTTGTGTCTTCGATGTTATTCCGATGCGGACTTTGCTGGGTGTAGGATTGATAGGAAAAGTACCTCTGGTACTTGTCATTTTTTGGGTACTTCACTGGTTTGCTGGTCTTCTCGCAAATAGTCTAGTGTTGCACAATCAACGACTGAGGCCGAATATGTTGCTGCAGCTAGCTGTTGCTCTCAGATTTTGTGGATGTTTTCCACTTTGTGGGATTTTGGGTTAGATTATAAGAGTGTTCCACTTTTCTGTGATAACACTAGTGCTATTTGTATTGCAAACAACCCGGTTCAGCATTCCAGAACCAAACACATTGATGTGCGATATCATTTTCTCAGAGATCATAATGAGAAGGGTGATATTGAACTTCAATATGTTGATACCCAACACCAGCTAGCCGATATTTTCACAAAACCCCTCGATGCTTCTCGTTTTGTCTACTTGCGTGGGGAACTTGGTGTTTGTCACCCTTACGTCATTTTGTGAGGGGGAGCAGATTTTGATTGTCTTGCATATGGTCATTGTGTGTGAAATTGCATTTACATCTTTTGTACTTATATGCCTGATTTTAATTCATGAAATCATGTCATCTCAGCTCTATTTAATATGTCTGAAACATTATGTATGTTGGCGTAAAAGATTACGCTAACAGGTTTCTGAGGATTAGAAACTAACAAACGAAGTGTTTGCGAAGTGAACTGTTCTAAGCCTCCAAAAGGATAATAACTTAGAATAGTTCGAATGTGTGTATTGAATAACTTGTATTCGGTCCTCTTTACAGGGTAAGATGAGGGGTATTTATAGTCCTAAACATTAAGGAAAAGACCTTTTTACCCCTCTATTACAACCGATATAGTGGAAACTATTCGGTGCCCTCAATAGGGCTAAAATGGTAAAAGACTAATCTAATGAGAAAGAAGATAAGTCTTCCATCTTAGCTGGCAAAGAAGTTCTCGGAAGAGTCCAAGTTTGAAGATGTACTTCGAACTAGAGCCTGTCATCATGCTTCGAACTTGATCCAAACTATCTTCGAAGGTATAATCTGGAAGTCTTTAGCTTAATCACCAGTCTTTATCTTGTTACTGCAATAACCCTGAAGATGGAATATTTTCCCCCAACAGTAGCCCCTCGAATACGCTTCTCTGGTAAATCTGTAATGTTAGGAGAGCAGTATACGCAAGAAAAATAATCATGCGTAGGGGTTAGCAGATTTAAAGTATCTCCGAATTACGTGAAGATGTAAACTTCGAATCAATTTCTAATAAAATTACTTTCGAAGTAACTTACAACTAACTCGAAAAGTCTGAAAGTCTTTTTAGACTTAGAAGAAATAGCCGTTAGCTTCTTTCTTCTAATGGAAGTTACGGAATGCTTTAATTTCGGAGCAAAGTAACGGTCAGGAATGCGAAACGGCATAGGTAAACGGTAAAAAATTTGGGTCTGGGCTATAAATAGAGGACCCAAACCATTCTAGAGTACCTTTCCACTGCTTTCGTGCAAACAAACCATCACCTGAGCCCTAGCCTCCAACCCGAGCCCTAGCCTCCATTTTTCTTCCGAAGCAATCCGTGAGATTCAATGGCGAAGACTAGTTTCAAGGGCCCTAGAGCAGCTTCAACCCTGGCCCGGCAACAGGCTGCGGCAGCAGGGCGGCAGCGACTTTGGCAGCAACGACTCCAAATCCTCCAGCGGCGGCAATGGCGGCAGTGGGGGGAAATCCCCAGAATGTCGGTCCCCAAGACCTCTTCCCAACCTCAACGAAGTACACGGACCAGTCTTATCAACTGGGTCCGTCAACCTGCAGAAGAGAATCCCTGGCGGCTGCAGTAGAAGGCAGAATTAGTTCGGGGGTGATGATTTGCAAACCTGGGAAAGAGATCATTCCGTCACCAAGGCCCGGAGAGGTGGTTGTTTTCGAAGCCTTCTTCGAAGCTGGCTTAGGACTTCCGGCTGTTGATTTCTTGGCTGAGGTATTGGATTTGTTCCATGTCACTCTCCCCCAACTTTCTTCGAATGCTGTAGCTCGTCTCACCATCTTCGAATGGGCGTTGCGAGCCGAAGGTTGTGAGGGGAGGGCAGAGATCTTCGCAGCGTTGCACAGAGCTTCATGCCAGCCAAAGACCTTCGTAGGCCCCGGAGGTGAAAAAATGGTAGTAGCCTTCGGAAGCATTAACTTCAGGCTTCAGGACGAGTATGCTCTCCGATTTCCTGCCAAGGCTATCAACGCTAGATGGTATACAGACTGGATCATGAAATGGTTTTATGCCGAAGTTGGGGCGAGCAACCGTCTAGCTGGACCTCTGCAAGACATCAACTTCCAAAAGGAAGCCCTTGTGCATCCAGACCCGGGTCAGCTCAAAGCTCGCCTTAGCTTGCTTCAAAAAATTAGTCATCGGTTGAGCATGCGAGACTTAGCCGAAGAATTCCTCGGGCTCCAAATCTCTCCCCTGATGGCCAACTGGCCTATCATCTTCGAAGAGGATTCGGAAGGCGGTCTCCGAAAAATTTCCTCAACTTCAAGTCCTGCAGGTAACTTCGAAAACAACATACTCTATGTATATTTATTCGAAGAATTAATAAACTTAACTCATTTTTTAGCTTCTTCAGCCCCTATAACTTCGGAGCAAATCGTACGGGCTTCGGAGAAGATTTTGGGCGCTCCAACTCCGACCGAAAAAGAATGGAGAATCAAGTTGGTTGGAAGTTGGGAACGATTTAACAGAGTGTGGGGACTACTGGAAATCGTTCCGCCCCCTTTGGTGGATTGGGTGCCTTCAGAGAAAGGGCCCAATAAGAGGAAAGCTGAAGCTGGGACTTCGAGCTCCGCCAAGTCTCCGGTCAAGAAGGTGTCTCAAAAGCCAAAAAACCCTGCACCTTCGAGCCCAAGAGCTTCAGTCTCCGATTCTCAGGAGGACGAAGGCAGGTTACTTGTGAGGCTGGTTGACGAAGATGCAGCTCAAGGAACTGCACAAGTTGAAGAACCTGCGAACATGCCGGAGTCTCAAGAGAATCTTGAGCAAACAAGGACTCTGGTAGTTCAAGAGGATTTACCTCAGGACGAAGTTCCTGTGGATGAGAGTGAAGTCGAAGTAACTGTGGCTTCGACTCCGAATGAAGCAACAACGCCTGTCCAGGAAAATGTTCCGGCAGTCGAAGATTTGACGCTTGATTCAGACGAAGATCTCGCCTTCGATCCGCCAAGTAGTCCAATGCTTACTCGCCGCCAAAATGTCGAAGGTAAACTTCGAATAATTCTTTTATTTCTTTTTTCTTTAATGCGAAATTATACAATGTATAATACCTTTGCTTTTACAGAGTCCACTTCTGTGGAAGAGGTCCGTCCCGAAGATACGGTTCCTGGTCCTTCGACAACTTCGGAGCCAATCCCCGGAGCCACTCAGATGGGGCCTAGAAAAGGCAAAGGAAAGATGGACCCCCTCCCTGCTCTGAGCTCAGGATCAACTCCGTCTGAGTCAACAGACGAGAGCCAATCTACCGAGGGGGGCCAGTCTCCGGGGGGTCCGAAGACTATGGCTGAACACTACGGGCCTCTGCCAAATGAAGATGACCATCAAGCCCTAAGCATGCTCCCTCTTCTAGCTCCTTTTTTGGAGCGAAGAACTGGGCTTCGGACTCTGCTCGAGCCTTTGGATCGAGCTAGTCGCGAAGTCGGGGAGACGGACTTGGTGGCTATATTGAGCGAAGCGGAGAGTTCGGAGCTTAATGCTGCCATGGAACGTGCAGCCTACCAGGTACGAAGTATTTGCAGAACAACATAAAATTATATACAAATAATTTCTTACCTTGGTTTTTCCTCTTCGCAGCAAACAGTCTTGGCCCGAGCTGCGAACGTGTCAAAAGAACGGGAAATCGCTCGCCTTCGAGAGGACAACGCAACTCTTCAACGGAATCTCATTATCTCTGAAGGTCGAATGACTCATGTGGATAGCATGGTCTCAACGGAGCGCAGGGCCAGACAAGGCTTGGAGGCTGTGAATAAAGAGCTCGAAGCAGAAAGAATTGTGCTTCGAGCAGTAATTGAAAGGATGCGGGCGGAGCACGCTACTACGGGGACCGAGCTTGTTAGGCTCCGAGAAGAAGCTAGTCAGCTACTGAATCAAGAGAATTCTTTGGCTACGGAGGCTGCTAGACTCTCTGGAGTACTAGAAGAGGTAACTTCGATGAAGGATGCACTGATTGAAGATAAGCTGAAGTCTGAGAAGGTGGCTGCGGAGGTTATGGATCAATTGCTAGGCGTTCTGGAGTACTTCGGTACTACTGGGACGCTTCCTTCTGATGACAACATCTCTCTACTGCACCGGTTGAAGAGGATTCAAGGAGTAGCGAAGCAGATGAAGACAGCGGGCATTCGTTATGGAGAACTCTCCGGACAAGTGGCTGCCATTGGTCTACTTCGTTACTACGAGGATCTGGGTCGATCGATAGCTCCGAGCGTAGGAGAGGGCCCCATTACCTTCGACGACGATCAGCTTCTCACTCCTTCCGAAGGTGTGGCCGCTGCTTGGCAAGCCTTCCAAACTTCATGGAGAACCGAAGGTCGTTCTGCGATCAAGGCTTGGATTCACGAAGGACAACGCCAGAAGCAGGCTCGGTCCCAAGCTTCGAGCAGTCAGCCTCCTCCGAACCCGCAGGTTTAGAAATAGCTTAGGATCTTCAACTATGTAAAGCATTACGCTTATGTACATTTATGAATGAAGATTTGTTTATCATGTTTTTAGGCTTTGCCTTATATGGAAGATGTCGAAGTGTTAGACGTTAACGATGAACTTCGCTTATTATGGGCTACCTTCGATATCTTAAAACTTCACAAGCGTCCTCGATTTCTAATTCCTCGAGATAGTTCCGGAGCAATTACGTCCGAAATAAGTAAAGATATACTATCTTGTATTAAAGAGGAAGAAAAAGAAGTTAACTTGGAAACTTCGTCTTCTGAAGACATTATATGGTCCGAAGACGAAGATTAAGCTCAAGGTAAAAAGCCTGAAGAACTTGGAAGCTGGGAAAGGAGTCCCGAACGGCTTCGAACTTGGGCCGAGCTTCAACAAGAATAGAAGGACTTTAGAGCTTCGAAGGGAGACAGGAGAGTTAAACGTAAAGTTGTTAGGACTCCCGGCACTGGAACTAGTCGTTCCAACCCTAGCTCTAGAGATCGAGGAGGTCTTCGATTCCTTCTTGGTATAGATACTAATTTTTCATGATGTAATCATATTTACTTGAATAATAAATATCGATTCCAAATTGTCTCCCTATTTATTAGCCCCTCTTTGGGTGTAAGCAACTTCGAACTGTATTCAAAGATGGTTAGGCACAAAGAAAAACTTCGGAGTACAATTTTTGGGGTTCGGAGCCCCTCAGCAATTTATAGATCTTTTAAAATCGTATAAGATGTCTTCGGCTATTTGTAGTCTGAAGAATGGCAACTTAGTGCCTTTTGTTTTTGAAAGAAATCATTTGAAATAACTTTCCGGACACTTTAGTGTCTTAGATAATTTGTCACTTTGGACTATCTTAACAAACATTCGAAGCTCATGGCTCGAACTCTGTTTTGTTTTGGCCTCCTTTGGCTCTTTTTTGTGAATTCTGTCAAACCAATGGTTTGGAGTTCGCAGTGGTCTCTTTGGACTCTTTTTACGGATACCTACAAGCCAATGACTTGGGCTCCGCATTATTTGGTCGCCTTCGACTCTTTTTACGGATACCTACAAGCCGGTGGCTTGGGCTCCGCATATTTTGGTCTCTTTGGACTCTTTTTACGGATGTCTTCCAGCCGGTGGCTTGGACTCCGCATTCTGTGGTATTCGCGCTCTTTTACGGATGTCTTCAAGCCAGTGGCTTGGACTCCGGATTATGTCAGCCCACCACCTGGTGAAAATATGATTCAACTTAATGACACTTTCCTCTCGGTCAACCCCACGGTTCCAGTGCGTCCACTTGGAAGCTGGATGTTTATGAGGGGAAGGCACTATCTGAACCATATGCTTTATTAATTCGAAAAGTGATTACACAGGATTACAAGGAGCCCCTATACGAAGTATCGCTTTAGGTGCTCCGCATGCCAAGTATGTGCTAACTCTTCACCTTCCAAATTAGCTAATTTAAAAGAGCCAGGATGTCCTGAACGAACAATTAAGTATGGACCTTCCCATTTATTTCCTAATTTTCCTGGCGCTATAATGCTTCGCAAAACGAGATGACCCGGTCTAAGCTCATTGATCTTAACCTTCGGGTCAAACCAAGCCTTCGTCTGCTGGTGATACTTTGATAAATTGGCCACAGCTCGAAGTCTTGTCTCCTCTGTTAAATCTAGCGAAGCTTGTTTTTCTTCTTCAATCTCCGGTTCGGTGCTGCGAAGTGATCCTCCTTTGAGCTCCGTTGGAGTCATAGTTTCATCTCCGAATAGCAATCTGAATGGAGTGAAACCTGTGGACCTTGTTTGCGTAGTCCGAATGGACCATAAAATCTTCGGAAGCTCTTCGGTCCATAGTCCTTTTGCTAATCCTACTATCCTTCAATTTAGCCCTGACAAAATATTTCCGTTGGCTCTTTCTACGGCTCCATTAGACTGAGGATGCCTCACTGCAGCAAAACATAACTGAATGCCTAGATCTTCGCAAAACTTTCTGAAAGGTTCTGCATCGAACTGAGTTCCATTATCAACTGTAAGTTGTCTAGGCACTCCGAACCGGCAAATGATAGTTTTCCAAAAGAACTTTTGTACATTGTTCGAAGTGATAGCTGTTAAGGGTTCTGCTTCGACCCACTTAGAAAAATATTCAATAGCTACCACTGCGAACTTTAAATTTCCCTTAGCAACTGGAAAGGGACCAATTAAATCCATACCTCATCTGGCCATTGGCCATACTGGAGCAATAACTTGAAGAGCTGTTGGTGGGCGATGACTCCGTCGACCCATCCACTGACAACCTTGGCATGTGCGGACTAAACTCTCCGCATCAGCTGTTATTGTAGGCCAATAAAGCCCTGGCGAAGTGTTTTTCCTGCCAAAGCTCGAGGGGCCAAATGGCTACCGCAAAGTCCTTCATGGATTTCTCGAAGAATTTCTTGACCTTCGGCTTGAGATATACATCAAAGTAGAGGGGAAAATACTCCGACCTTGTATAATATACCGTTGATTAGTTGATAATTCCTAGCCCTGAGTTTCAATCTTGAAAAATGTGGCTCTTCAAATGAATTTGGACCTCCTTGCAAAAGTTCCATGATCGAATTTCTCCAATCTGTACTTGGAATGCAAAGAATCTATGCGGAGGGAATTTGAGGCACCGAAGGTGTACTGAACTCCTCATAAAAAGCTTTTGCTAAGATGTCCGCTTGCACATTTTCTGTTCTTGGTATACTCCGAATTGAAATACCCTTGAATTGTGCTTCGATCTTACGGATTTCTTCTAAGTACTTTGCAAGCTGTGGATGCCGAACTTGAAAGCTTTTATCAACGTGGCCTGCTACTATTTGAGAATCTGTTTTTATCACAACTCTTGTAGCCCCTAGAGCACGTGCTTTTCGGAGTCCCAGTAAAATCCCTTCATACTCCGCTATATTATTAGTAGACTTAAAGTTGAGTCTTGCGGAGTAAATTGCTCTTTGCCCTGAAGGCGAAATTAAAACTGCTCCAACACCAGCTCCGGATGCTTGAAATGCTCCATCAGAAAAAACAGTCCAAATTCCTTCACTTGACTTCTCCGGAACCAATGTTACAGGGGGAGTTCATTCTGCTACAAAATCTGCTAGGACTTGCGATTTGATTGTTGTCCTTGCTAGAAAAGATATGCCGAAGGGTGCTAGTTCGACTGCCCACTTTCCAATTCTTCCAGTGGAGTCTTTACTTCGGAGTATATCTCCCAAAGGATACGAAGTTGGTACAATTACATTATGAGCCAAAAAATAATGTCTTAATTTCCTCAAAGCCATTATCATAGCATAAACGAACTTTTCGAGTTCGGAGTACCTTGTCTTCGCTCCTGATAATGCTTCGGACACAAAATAAACTGGATTTTGTACCAACTTCCCATTGAAATCCAATTCTCTGACGAGGACTACACTGACAGCAGAACCTGTAGCTGCAAGGTAAAGGAGTAGGGTTTCGTCCGCAGTCGGCACCATGAGTGTAGCAAGATTACTGAGATACTCTTTAATATCTTCAAAGCTTTTCTGACACTCCGGTGTCCATGCAAAATCTTCGGACCCTTTCAATGCTTTGAAAATAGGCAAACTTCTCTCCGCAGACCTTGCTAAAAACCTGCTAAGTGCTGCCAGACGACCAGTCAGCTTTTGCACTTGCTTTAAATTTTCTGAAGGAGCCATCTTCTGTAGTGCAGTTATCTGAGTAGGGCTAGCTTCAATCCCTCTGCTTGAAACTAAATACCCTAATAACTTCCCAGCCTTAGCTCCGAAGATACATTTCTCGGGGTTAAGGCGAATGCCACATGCCCGAAGGCTATTAAATGTTTCAGCTAAGTCTAGGCTATGTTGGTGCTTTAAAGCACTCTTTATTACAATATCATCCATATAGGCCTCCACATTACGACCTAATTGATGACCTAGAGCCTTAGCAACTAACCTCGAAAAAGTAGCCCGGGCATTTCTTAAGCCAAAGGGCATTCTTACATAACAAAAGACTCCTGAAGGAGTTACGAAGCTTGTCTTGATTTCATCTTCGCGCTTCAACCAAATTTGATGGTAGCCAGAATACACGTCAAGGAAGCTTAATAACTCCGAGCCTGCGGTGGAGTCAACCAACTGATCAATTCGGGGCATGGGGTAGGGGTCTCGTGGGCATGCTTTATTCAAGGATGTAAAATCAATGCACATGCGCCACTTTCCGAAGGATTTCTTCTTGACGAAGACTGGGTTGGCTAGCCATTCTGTGTGAGCTACTTCTCTGATAATCCCAGCCTTCAACAATTTTTCAACTTCATCTTTTGCAAGAACAACCCTTTCTGCAGACATTTTTCGGAGTCCTTGCCGAACAGGCCGGGCCTTCGGGTTTACAAGTAAACTATGCTCAATAATATCCCGATTGACTCCGGTGATGTCTTCATCAGACCAGGCGAAGACATCTATATTCTCTTCCACTACCTTTTCCAAGGAGGTAGCAACTTCTGGTGGTAAATCTTTACCAAATTGAAATGCATACTCTTTACCATCTTTAACAATAATCTTCGTTGCAATCTCTCCTTCAGGACTTGGTCTTGGGAAGGATTTCTTCGAAGATTCGGAGGGAGCTGAAAATTTTTTTTGATTATCTTGTACATTATTCACTTGTCTTGGATCAAGAGGTGGGCCGTGACCATATTCCGCTCTTCGGGCGGTAGCTTGATCTTCGAAGATAGTGAGCACTCCCGCTTGAGTGGCCATCTTCATGCACAAGTAATTGTGGTGTGCCACAGCTCCGAACTGATTTAACATGCCTCTTCCGAAGATGACGTTGTAGGCATATGGAGCATCTACAACGTTGAAGATTACTTCCTCTGTCTTGGCTAACAATCCTTCTCCGAAGGTAACTTCTAGGCCTATTTGGCCGAGTGCATCAAGCGGAGGTCCTGCGAAGCCTTGCAAAGGACGAGCCGCTGGAAGAAGGTGCTTTCTGGAGATGCACAATTGATCGAAAGCTTGAACAAAAATGATGTCTGCCGAACTCCCTCCGTCAATTAGCACTCTTCGAACTTCAGTTCCTGCGATATCAGCAGTAATAACAAGTGGATCTGCATGTGGAAATTTAATACCATCCACATCCTTTGCAGAAAAAGATATTGGCACATGGGACCATTCAGGCATAGCAGCTGCAGATGACGAAGTCCCAATGTGCCCCACTTCTCTGACATACTCTCTTCTCTGCCTTTTTGACATGCTTCCGAGAGTACCTCCTCCGGAGATGGGGAGGACTACTCTTTTTCCCCTGTCTTGCCCCTCTTCTTGCTTCGGAGGTGGCATAATATTGACCACCGGAGGGCGTCTTGCGGCTTCGAAATTTTCTATCTGCGCCACGGCCTGGACCGGCTCTGGACGCGCTGCAGCTGGAACTCGGTCGGTAGTACCTCGACCCGAAGTTCTTTCTAGATATTCTCCTCTCAGAGTAAGTATAGCCTTGCAAGTATCAGTTGCATGGCTTCGGTTTTCACCATGAATACAGCAGAAAAGGGTCTGGCCTTTGCCAGCCGGTTTCCCTGGCGGCCTCCAGCCGCTGACCTTGTTTCCCGAAGGTTGTGGAGCTCTCTGGGCAAACTTTTGTGGAGGTGCAATGTTCAGGACTTCTGAACGAGGATGCTTTTGCCCCCTTCTTCTATCATGTTGGACTTCGAAGACAGGCTCTCGTGGCTGTGCCGAAGTTTTTACTTCCAATTTTACTTCTTGCAATACAGATGGAGTAGCCGCAGTTCTTCGAAGCCAGCCCTCTTCCGACCTCGCATATTCTTCAAAGTATGACATCAACTGAGAAACAGAAGATATGCTTTTCCGGTGAAGTTTATCAAGGAGGCCTGGATGAATGACTCCCTCTCGAGCTGCGTCAACTACTGAAGATGTAGTCAACCCTCGGATCTGCGACTTCGTATGATCGAAGCGCTTGAAATATTGCCTCAATGTCTCTCCAGGGAGTTGCTTCACCTGGAAAAGACTTCCCGTCGACATTGGAGGCACTAAGGTGCCTTGGAAATTACTTACAAACTTCTTCTTCAGCTGCCCCCATGAATTAATTGATCCTGGCTTTAAGGACCAGAACCACCGCAATGCTACTCCTTGAAGAGCTAAGGGGAAGCATTTTGCCATGGTGTCCCGCACTCCTCCACTAGCTTCAATTGCTAGAGCATAAGAACGGACAAATTCTCCAGGATCCTCATCTACGGCATACTTACAAAGCTTCGAAGTCTTAAACTTCGGATCGAAACGAACTTTTTGCAGTTCAGGATGCAACGGAGATTCGGTATCAAAGGAGGCGTTCTCCGGGGCTTCGGGATAGATAGGTTCGTCGTCTTCAGGCACTTTTGGAATAACTGGGATGGCTTGAGAACGAAGCCTATTTGCGGCTTCTTGTCGCCATCTTGCTACTTCAGCCTGGAGACTGGCCATTTGAGCGGCCATATCACCAAGATTGTCTTCATCTCCTCCGGAAGGATCTTCCGGGTCTTGAGAACTGAGAGGATCAGTTCGGAGTGGAACTTGAGGTGGAAGAGAAACTTCGGGTGGTCGAAGTATGGATGGAGTTGGCGGAGGAACTCCGTATGCTCGAGGAATTGGAACCCCTTCCGGAGTTTGAGGTGGAGGAAATGTCGAAGGTCCTCCGACCTCAACAGTGTCAGGAGATGCCCCTCCGGAGGTCCGAGGGGACCTCCGAATAGGGTTACGAGTTGCACTCCGCTTAGGAGGCATGATGTAAGAAGTTGGTAGAGAACGAAGTTTCTTGGACTAGGTTCCCCATGGACGGCGCCAACTGTTGGCGTAAAAGATTACGCTAACAGGTTTCTGAGGATTAGAAACTAACAAACGAAGTGTTTGCGAAGTGAACTGTTCTAAGCCTCCGAAAGGATAATAACTTAGAATAGTTCAAATGTGTGTATTGAATAACTTGTATTCGGTCCTCTTTACAGGGCAAGATGAGGGGTATTTATAGGCCTAAACATTAAGGAAAAGACCTTTTTACCCCTCTATTACAACCGACATAGTGGAAACTATTCGGTGCCCTCAATAGGGCTAAAATGGTAAAAGACTAATCTAATGAGAAAGAAGATAAGTCTTCCATCTTAGCTGGCAAAGAAGTTCCCAGAAGAGTCCAAGTTCGAAGATGTACTTCGAACTAGAGCCTGTCATCATGCTTCGAACTTGATCCAAACTATCTTCGAAGGTATAATCTGGAAGTCTTTAGCTTAATCACCAGTCTTTATCTTGTTGCTGCAATAACCCTAAAGATGGAATATTTTTCCCCAACAATGTGCATGATTCTTCTTTCCAAAATCAAATCACGCTCACTGCTTAGTCTTGAATCTAGCATGTTTAGGCAGGACTGCTTTAGCTATCTTTTATCTGCTTGATAGCAAGACTCCTTTTCTCTGGATGCTAAATATTGCAACTTGAAAAATTGTTCTACTTACTCATGGATATTCATCAAGTGCTAAACAAATTGTTCACTTAATTAAGATCCAAAACTCCATGATTTGCATGCTACAAGTGAAAAGATCCAGGTGGGTTTGTTTGTCGCACTACTCTATTCTAGACTGCTTACCATTGCACATTGGTCTGAACTGGGATAGTGTAGTGTATGCCAAAATCACCGCCTTAAGTTTCTGATGGTTTTCATGCCTTGGCTTGGCTTGATTGGAAAGTATAAGGTAGACAAACAAATAACCCCTGGCATTATGAAAAGAACAACAAATTCATTGATCTTCGAGATTGCTTTCAATGTTCCACTTGAACTGGACTTGTCTATCTAGAGTAGAAATTGACTAGCTTTGCGCAGTCCCTGCTTTTACTTGTCTAGTTACCTTGATTGAGTGGTGATGCTTTTATTTCAAAATTTTAAAATCACATGTTGTCATTATGTTTTTTAGAGATTGTTAAATTGGGCTGAGCACATGATAATTGGTATTAATGTTGGCATATTTTTGCTTTATATGTCTTTGCAATTCTGCCCATTTCAAAGCTTTGCACCTTTTGAATCCTCCTTGATGCTTGCATTGTCAAAGTGGGAGAAATTTTTGAGTTCTCTGTAGCAAGGGGTAAAATAACTCAAGGGGAGTTTTATCTTGCAAAGGGAAAGATTTGTCGAAGCGGCTTTTACTCTTTTAAAAAAAGGGAGGAAAATTCTTTTGTCAAGTGACACGATTTGGCTCGTTTGTAGGTTTTTATGGTCATTTGTGCGCTGAAATTTTTCAAATTTTCTTGAACTTGAATTTGGTTGTCAATGCACTCATCAAGTGGGAGGTTGAGAAACCAAGGGTTGGTTTCGGAGTCTGTGATGAGTGATTGACAGATTTTATCCTCTGATTCGAAGGGGTCCCTCCGAAGGGTTCGGAGGTGGTTTCACCGAAGGGTTCGGTGGGTCTGTTTGCTGCAGCTGTTGCAACGGAGTGTGCCTGTCGGAGGGGTCCGACAGTACACAATGACTGGGTTGTACCGAAGGGTTCGGTACTTTGGGCGGTACACCAGAGTGTGTATCAGAGGTTGTTTACCCGGAGAGGACTCCGGGGTACTGGATACACTTGTCTATTTGTCTGTGGTGCGTAGGTGACTTCGGAGGCGACGGATGGTTCACAGCAAGTGAACCTAGGTCAAGCGGGAGGCTTGATGCCAGGCGAGCGGGGAGCTCGGTCATGAAGGCTACGAAGGGGTCGAGGTCGGACCTCGGGTCGAGGTATGCCAGGAGAAGGCAGTAAGTGCGGAGTGTGGCTCCGACTGAAGGTACTCCGAGACGAAGTCCTCGGAGGCGAGGCACTTCGAAGGGTACTCCGAAAGGAGTGACTTCGGATTATGGTGGACTAAGTTCTCAGCAATGAGGCAAGGCGTTCGAAGTGTGCTCCGGAGGGAGGCACTCGAAGTTATACCCGACGAAGGTCTCAGAAGTCGAGGTGCATCGAAGTCATGGTACAGGTGAGGTTCATCGAGGAGTGTGCTCGGGGAGAGACACTGCGATGAAGTGCTCATGGAATGCTTAATGCGGAGGCCTTGGACGAGAGAGGGACTTCGAAGGGTGGTACTCCGAAGGTGGGGCTTCGGAGGGAGGCTGACTTGAGGTACTTCGGCCAGGCATGGCTTCGGTACACGGGCTGACGGAGTTCGAGCTGGGAGAAGCTGCGAAGCCATGGTGGTCCACTCTGGAGGTGATGGCGCGAAGGCCCAAGGGCTTTGACGGCTTCTGCTCAAAACCGTCTCTGTATCGAAGGCTAACTTCGGTGAAGCGAAGGCCGTTAGGCTCAAGGCTTCTCACCGAAGCTACCGCACCCCTCACATGCGAAGGGGGGGCTTCAGAAGGCTCCAAAACTGCAAAGGCTGACCATGTCTGCTCTGCAAAAGCTGATGATGTCTCCTCTGTGAAGCTGACAAAAGAAGCCTCCAAATAAAGTAGACTACCAGCTGTACCCCCATGTTCTGATGAGACAAAACTAGTGTAAACCCTAGGGGTAAAGTAGTGTATTCACAAGGCTGAATAGTGCCTATAAATAGTGGAGGCTAGCTAGGTCACATTAACACTTTGAGCAGCAATTTTTGAGGTCCTGTGCTAGCCGCCACATTCTTTGTATCCAGTCTGTGAGTTCATCTTGTGTTCCCTGTTTAAGCAATGAAGCTTTGATTATGTTTTCATTTACTTCTTGAACTTGTATGCTTACTTCACACTACATGCTTTGATTTCTCTGTGTCTCACTTCTTCGTGTGTTGAGTTTATTGCATTGGAGTGTTTTTGGAGAAGTGTGTGAGAGGTCTGTGTGTGTGAAGTGTGTTTTTCAGTATTTGTTTGCTCTGTGTAAACTGGATGCTAGACCTCTCTGATTACTAGTGAAGCACTGTTCTTGGCTTAACTCAAAGCCCATTTTCTTCCCTGGTCGAAGTCCTCAGCGAAGTGTGTTTTGTGTGCACTTAGACTTTCGAAGAACGAAGCCTTGTACCAGTCCGCTCCTGCGAAGGGTGAAGTGCGAAGTCTGCTCGAAGGCACCCAGTGTGCGGAGCCTGCACTGACTTAGCAGAGCTGTATTTTCGGAGTTGTGAGTGGAGCGAAGTCTTCTTGACTTTGAACTTTTGCTCCTTGCGAAGCCTAGTTTCGGAGCTGAGAAATACCTCCGAACCAAAACTTCGAACGGCGTGTTCGAAGCCTGTTCTGCAGAAGACAGATTTAAAATAGAAGGTTGTTTCTTAGCCTGAATTTTTAAAAGCTCCCATTCACCCCCCCCCCTCTGGTCGCCGTTTCTGGTCCAACAGATTGTATGACCTACACTAGAGTTAAGCAGACCGCTCAAGCCACGCGTGTGACCAAAAATGACACCAACAACACCTAACCAAATAAACTTTTGTTTCACCTCATCCATCCAACCAAACACCTCATATGATTATATTTTAAAATATATATATTTGATATGTGGGTCCCACTAAATTCAGACTTATCTTATCAAAGTTATATACACCTAACAAAATAAAAATTTGATTCATCATATCCATCCAACCAAACACTTGATATGTATCATCGTATCTATGTTTGCCCTTAAATCCAACACTATCTTAGTGCCTCTTTGGGGAGGTGGCACATTGAAGGCAAGCTCGAGCCTAGGAGACTGCCTCGTTGGAAGGGACTTAAGGTGGTGAAGTGGCACCATTGAAGGAGAGGCTTGGAGTTAGAGACGATGCATCAGAGACGAGCTCAAGACAGGGAGGCCGCCTCGTCGGGAGGTGCCTAGAGCTATCTTTCAAAAAAAACTATTGTAATATAATTGATTTTTATAAATTGGAATAAGTCAACTTTACCCCCCAAAGTATTACTATTGTGTCATTCTTGGTCACACGCATGACTTGGGAGATCTGTTTAACTCTAGTGTAGGTCCAAAAATCTTGGGGTTTTGAGCATGCCAATCAGTTTTACCCTGCAACTAATAAGATATGGAAAAATGTTAGTATCAACGCCCATTGACTATTGAACCGATTTCCATGACATGCATCAAGTCACACGTATTGAGCGAGAAAGTTTGTGGCATGTGATACGTTAAACCATCGGGTGTCGTAAGATAAGAATAGAGTTATCGGGTCGATCAGGCAATCAACCGATACACACATATGGCATCATGAACCTCACACATCACCACTTTGGCTTCTTCAATGTTTATGCACTTAAGCAGGACACCATCCATCATCCGATAATACAGATCTTCATCGAGTAGCACATACTTCGTAGCCTAATACCTAAGCTTTCTTGGTGCTGATGTTGAAGGGTTTTTCAAATAAGTGACAATAGCATAAGTTCAATCGCCGGATTCTATTTCTGTGATCTCCTCGATCAGCCTGGTCACTGGCTTGCATCCTGATGTTGTTTGGGCAAGATCGTTTGCCTCCGCGTTCTATTCCCTCAGAATGTGCATCTTGGTAGTGCTTATGAACCTTGCCATCCTCTCTTGACACCGATAATGATACTCTTTCAGTACGTCATCTTTGCATTTTTATTCACCTGACAGCTGTCTCATGACCAATAAGGAATCTCCCAATATTTCTACCATATCTACACCGACTTCTTCTAGCATATGTAATCCTTTTATCACTGCTTCATATTTAGCTTCATTGTCTGGGGAGAAAGGCTTGATGATGTATGTGAATTCAAATGATGACCCCTGAGGGGAGATGATCACAAACTCTTGTGCCAATACCCTCATGTGCCAATACCCTCTGTACTAGGTGTGATAGGCTCTCAAACTCTTGTGATTAGAATCTTTCTTTTATTGGGTTCAGGATTCCCTAGAAATCTAGCTCTGCTAGTTGGGTTTCGCTGAGGCTCAAACTGTAGCATCTGTTACGCACGTCCTAGAATCTCTGAACATAATCCTATATCGACTCAACCATATTCTATCGTACTTCTGTCAAGTTGGTAAGCTTCATTTTATGTATGTCGACGAATAATATTTGTGAAACTTCTTTTCCAAATTTGTCCATCCTTTTATAGACTTCACTGGTTGTGACGCAAACCACGCAAAAGTCGATCCTGATAATGAAAGTGGGAAGAACCAGACCTTTAGTGCCTCATCGGTCGATGCCTCTCCACACTTTACATGGATGTGGCTGATGTGTTGGATCGTGGAGACCAAGTCTTACCCAAAAAATTTGGTGAAGTCAGGTACTTTGTATCGTTTTTGTATTGGCACCCGATCAAACCACTCTGGGTAAGGTCGTCGATACATGTACGTCCTGCCTTTTTGTTTGAGCCCAAATTGGTCCCGAATAACACCAGTGACCCGACTCACCCAAACCTCCTCTTGTTTTCTCGGCCTGGGTTACCGGTTAGACACTAGAGCCTATGGGTACTGGTCCAACTAAGTAGTGTTGTATCTATATTGCTCTTCATTGATATAGGGTTGTGCTCCATAATACGTGGTCTGGTGGTACCCTAGAGGGATACCATCGGGTGACCCCCTTGGTTCCACGAGATCGGACAACACATTCCTTGTGACGTCTTACATAGTTAGACGCACTTCTTGCCCCATTGGCCCCTATGGAGCGGTGGTGGGCTAAGGTGTCGGCATGCCCTCTCGAGGCCATATGTGTCCTATGACGGGTCATGTCTCCCTATCCCTTGGGGCGTAGGAGTCGGATGCTAGGCTATTGTGCTTCTTTTAGGACCAAACGAGATGTTTTGTAGTTCCTTCCTCATCATCCCCTGTGGTGGTGGCACCGACCGAGTGTGCTATAGATTCTAGAGCAAACATGGATGGTAGATGGGGAAATACACGAGACCTTGCACCGGTTCATCAGCCATAGTGCCATCAATGTACTTCTTGATCAACCCATGCAGAGTATTGACCAATACCTCAGACTAATTAATGAGGGCATGGTAGAGCGTGTTGTCGATAGCTTCTTGAAAACTGACCCGAGGGCTTTCATCTTGTTGGCCAATTTCCCCGGTGAGGATCAGCTTCGACAATTGATTTGTCTGGATGGGGCCAGATTGAGTCATGCCGAAGGACTCGAGGAACAACTTCTGGTAGTCATCTACTTGCCTCTGTACATCTACTCTTTGCTCGTTAGTCAATGCCTCGAAGGTGACCGGGATGATGTTACTGTTGTTGAGTTCGCCCGCCATAGTCGATTCGTTTGAAGATTGTCTCACTAGGCGTGCCAAAAAGCATGTTTGTGTTGTTCTTGGTCACACACGTGGTCTAGGAGATCTGCTTAACTCTAGTACATGTCCTAAAATCTTAGGGTTCTACGCGTAATAATCAGTTTGATCCTACAACTAATAAGGTATGAAAAAAATTATTAGCAACGCTCATCGTCTATCAAGCCGATGGCCACGACACGCATTGGGTTGCACATATCGAGCGGGAAAATCTGTGGCATGTGATACATTAAACCATCGGGTGCCGCAAGATAAGAATAGATCCATTAGGTCGATTGGGCAATCGACCGATACGTACAACCCACACCAATTGGGTTGATTATTGGGCAAGCCATGCACTGTATGCTCGGGCCGATTGACAATCACTGATGCTGATGACATGTGATAGGGAATTAAAGATAATCTACCAGCTTGTACTCCGATAGAACCTAAATCTAGCATACCAAAAGATGTGTCTATACTATTAAATCATCATAATAGCGAGATCGTACTTAATCAAAATAGTCACTAAATCACGAATAACTCATAGTATTTTAATACCTCGGGCATACTTTATTCATATGAGGATGTTGGTCTTAACTGATGAAGCCTCAAAATACTATATCTAATCTAAATCGATCGAACAGATTGTAACGATGTAGCCTTAGACGTAGCTAATACACCGAGATAAAACAACAATTATACTGACCGAACTAGTGTACTTCAAGATATCGAAGCGATGCAGCCTTGACCAACACCAATCCAATCGATACAATCATCGGGGTGGTAGGACTTACCCCTTCACCAGAGATAGAAGCGATGTAACCCAGCTCCAGGTGCCTAGTCCCACCAAGATTGAACCTTCAATTAACAAGGGTGGTGATGCACCGAGAGTAGTTTTGTGGTTGTAGTTGTATATCCTATATTCTTCCTAGATATGTACATATTTATAGTCCAGAGCCTTGCCATCCAATATGATTGTAACTGATTATGGCTCTTATCTCTATCTCTTCATCCCTATCAGCTCCTCTATATCTGGTCACGCACAACGGACGAACTTCTTTGACTAACTTTGACCGGACTTCTTTGACTTCTATTGGCTACGCCGAATCCTTAATTTGCTTGGGCCTTTCCTTTCTTTTCTTTTCTTTTCTTTTTTTCCTTCTTTTCTTTTTCTTTTTTCCTTCTAAGTGAAGGCAGTGTGGCTATAGAAGCAAGCAAGGCCACGTGCATGTCGAGGATCCAAGGCATGACGGCATGTGGTAGCGCATTGCGTTGTTGCGTCCACGCGACATGGTGCGAGGTCACCACGTAGGTTAGGCGGCATTGCGTGGGGGCACAGGGGCGCGGTGGAGTGGCACGAGGCAAGTACACATGTCAGGCAGGGCAGTGTAGCGTGTGGACATGTGGGCACCACACGGGGGCCAGGGGCACGACGATGCCACGTGAGGGCGGCATGGGGTTGCAGGGATGCGACGGTGCGACGCATGGGCGCAAGGGCGTCATGTAGGTGCGGTGGCATAATGCATTGATGCGAGGGCATGTTGGCACCGCGTGAGGGCGGTATGGGATTATGGGTACGCGATAGTGGGTTGCATGGGCACAAGGGCACCGTGCAGATGCGATGACGTGATGGCATGGCACAGGAGTACTGTGGTGAGGAGGGAATTAGCTGGTAGAAAAGAGGGGAGGAGGAGGGATGCAGAAGGAAAGAAGAAGGAAAAAATAAATAAAAGAAAAGAAAAAAGAAAATCAAAAGTAAGAAAATAGAAGAAAAAAATAAAAGAAAAATATATGTGTCACTGACAAGTGGGTCCCACTATTGAGATTGTAGTGCACGGCCACCTGCACCGCCATGTCTGCAAAATCACCAGCATGGACTGCCACGTCAGCAAAACAACTTACGTGGATCACCATGTTAGCAAAACTACTGGACTAAACCCTCTCAGATGTTATTTCTCTAGTTTAGAATAGTTCTGGGGTTAAGAGCCTAGTTTTTATGTTGGGGGAAACTTTCATCTACAGTGTAATACTTCGAGAGTAAAGTGAACTTATTCCTTATAAATTTATTTTAAAAAATATTCATATTTACACTAGTTTTGTAGTACAACAAAATCGATTGAAACATTAAAAATTTGGCAGTTCCATTTTATGAAAAAATTTGGACCCATCTAATAGCCTACCATTACAAGTTTTTTTTTGTAAAAAGTATATGTTGATAGCAAAAAATGGCATTAATGGTCAAGATTATCAAAATATCAGTTTTGGTAATTTGGGCCAAAAATACACAAGTCCTGGTACAGGCCAAAGCCTTATAGGGCCGAAGGTCCATCAAACATGGGGCCTTAGAGGCCATTTTCAGTGGCCTACTGGCTTCGGCCCGGAGGCGCTTCGAAGGCCTGCCACGCCGAAGCTTTGGCCCAAGGAGCAGGCTTCGGCGGGCCTACCAAAGGCCTACTTCGAGCTGGCTTCGGAGATAAAGTTTGATAATGATTCTGGTTATTTTATCCCTAAACTTGATTAGGCCGAATTTTATTAGATTAGTATTAGAGATAAGAAGACTAGCCCGCTAAATATAGGGGTGAGGCTGGTTCATTAACCCCCGACACAAATCAACCACAAAGCCCTAACTTTGAACCATACTTTACTTTTCTTTACTTTTCTACACAACCTTCGTGGGTTTGCCTGGAAGCCCTCCATTGGCCACGATGTAACAGTGGTAAGCCTTGTTGGTTCGCCTGTGAACCCTCCGTTCATCTATGTAACAGATTGCTATCACTTTGTTGGCTCGCTTGTGAACCCTCCGTTAATCTATGTAACAGATTGCTACCTTCATTTATCTACTGCAACAGTTAGTAAATTCAGTCTCCAGGCCGAATTAGTACTTGCTACGAGTTATGCAGGCTGCAGGATTCACGGTCGGAGCCCCCTTCACCGAAGGTTTCCGGAGCTAGGAAACTGGTTTCGGAGGCTACCAGAGCACCCTTCGGTGGAACCCTGCTTCGACCGCCCGTGCTAGATCTGTCACGCTGTTGTCGGTCTGGTCAAGTCCCACATACCAGAGCCACTCCGCATCGGGGCTACTTCGCGCCGTGGTCACATCAAGACGCTTCGCATCAGGCTTCATCATATCGGTATTTTGCATCAGGCTTCGTCACGCCAACACTTCGCACCGGACGAAGTCATGCCAGTGCATTGCGTTGGATTTCTGTCGTATCTGAGACTTCGTGCTGAACACCGTCGTTCATAGGTGATTTCGCGTCAGAGATCTATTCGGAGCCTATGTTCGGTCAGATCGATCTGAACATCGAAGGCTATCTTCGACACACCCTTCACAATAGACACCGAAGGCCCCCTTTGGTGACCCTTCGCACGGTAAACTATGTACCAATCAGGCTCCATTCGACCGATTGGGATATTTTATCTATATATATTTCGACTAATTGGATTATTTCTGTGTGATCTGATTACCTGGCGACTCCACCCCCTTTGCCACTGTTAAGGGTAGTTAGAACGCGACGTCGGTGTTGTGTCACGCTTAGTTTCATCCCTAAGTATTCACACACTTTTGGATCATCGAACTGACCCAAGTGCGGGGCACGTTTCTCGTGTCAACAGGATCATTGCTAAATATGTAGTGCTCTATCATTTATTTTTTAAAAAACAGAACGTATCAACTGTTTCTTTCATTGTATCATATTTTTCACATATTTCTAAATTCATCTTCATTTTAAAGTAAATTTCGGGATTTTTATACACTTTCCATATGTTTTTATGCATTCTTTAAAAACTTATTGGTTTTTTATACAAACCGATCGGTTAGCACAACTAATCGAATCGGTAACCATAGCTAATTGACTGATTACAGCTACCAAACTTGTCTGTAACCGAGCAAAACTATTTGGTAACCATTCAATTTAGGTTTTTTTTAGTTTAATTTAGCGTGGTAACCGGCCATTCGCTTGTGACCAGTAACCAGAAGTCCACCTGAACCATAGTATTGGGAGGAAGAGATTGAGGATCAAGGCAACTCGAAGAGCATTTATTTGGTATTTCACTTAGTCTTGTGTTCCAAGAGCAAATAGGGACAAATGAAACATTAACAAAATACGAAAAATAAAGAAAAAAGTTAGACGCTACCACGGAAACATACATTAGTGACGGGTCATAACGTATATTAGTAACGAGTATATTCCCTATTACCCTTATCTCGTTAGTAAAGTCCTATCATTAATGATAGGTAAACACACATTATTAAAGGGTCTCTACAGATCCACACTATGTCCGACATGCATCCTTTTAGTGACGGGTAACTAAAGGTAATCTTTACTGACGTGTAGTATTTTACACCCGCCACTATTATAATCATTAGGGACGGGTCGCTAATATCACCTGTCACTAATATTATGGTTATATTAAAAAAATAATTATTTTTAGACTTCATCCTGACTAGGTCATTTTTAGTGACTGGGAGTAATTAACACCCATCACTATTGTAACCTTTAGGACAGGTCGCCAATGTCACCCATCACTAATGTTATGGTCATATTAAAAAAATTATTTTTAGGTTGCATCATGAATCAAAGCCAGGAATTGGCAGCCAACTTTTTAAATTAGAAACAACACAAAATTCATCACAAAAATTAACACATGATTCATCAAAGAATACCGCCATCACATATTGCATTGCACAAATAAAGCATCCATAAAAAATTGTATTTCATATGTTTCACCAAATATTTGTAAGTGTTACATGACAATTTGAAACATTAATTATATGTTTCACCAAATGTTTGCAAGTGAACGGAACGCTAATAACTCAATCTCGCTAAGACTGCCTTCAGGTAGGATGAATTCATGTAAATTAAGTTTTTGATATCAGTCAATGTTTACATAAGTGAAAAGTAAATGAAACATAAGAATAAAGCGCACGATAATATCTTATGTCGGGTGATTTAAGATCTGCTATTTTCAGGGCCAGTGTCGTATGGTTGTTGGGGAATAGGAGAGCTACGCTAGCCGGTAAATTCAAAAATTTCTGCCCTAAGCCCAAGACCCCTGCGCGTGTGGGATCATAGATAATTACCCTCTAGCACGAGACGTGCTAGGTGCAGCGGAAGAAGATGTCGAAGAAGTGCGTCAAGCCTATCCTCGCTCCATCCCAGCCGTTCCTTGCCAATCCAATCAGTGAAGACGATGTAGTTGTTCACGTGATGAAGTCCACGAGCGTCTCTATTAGAGCAACTGCCTCCATGGTATCTACACGTATAGGGATGGAGTTCCTCCCACGGCACTGTGCTAGCACTGCACGTGAGAGAAGGAAACCATTGATCTCAACTATTGAGATGAAGAAAGGGAGGAGAGGAGTCTTTGGTAGCTAGATCTAAACTATCTTAAGCTTGTCATCCAAGACCTCCTCCTCCTCTCTTTATATAGGGCTGAGAGCCCTTGGTCGTCCACATCTCGAAACCCAAAAATTGGTTACAACCGATTTGTGTTGTAACAGATCCAATCTGTTTTACCCACGTTGAAACTTCCGGCAGGGTATTTTGGTCTCTCGATTCAGTACGACACCGTCACAGATCCAATTTGTTTTTTCCCACCTTGGAACTTCCGATACACATATCGGAACTTCTTGTTAGTACAAATTTCCTGATTCCAAAATTGGAACATACGGGTTGTCGGAACATCCGAAGGAACTTTTGCTATGTGACTCGAGTCTAAAAAATAATCGAAACATATGATTCCAAATTGGAATTTCCAATTCATGTCGTGAACCCAACCATCAGAACTTCCGAAGTCAGTTTCTCTCTCTGACTCGTGTCCCGAAAATAGTCGGAACTTTTGATACACCTATTGGAACTTTCGATCCCCCGAATTTTCTTGGGCATACTTCCTTCAATCTCCCACTTGGACAAGAACCAATTCTTTGCATGTTCCTTAATCCATACCCTTAAGTGTGTGACCCAATAGGTTCATACACCAGCAGTTGTTCACCAAAAACCTTTTTTCAATTTACTGATCAATAGCGGTACTTAGGAGCACATATTGACCCCCAGAAGTGTACAAAATCAATTTTCAGTGAACCTTTGATATACAGAAGAACCAGTCCCTTTACCACACAACATCAGTTAAACCCAAGGCGAGATTCATGACTAACTCTTTAGTCATTGTGGCATGTCCATGCACTTTTCCAATCCAATACCTCGAGGGGCCTAGAGATATCTCTCCCGTTATTAGGAGGGGTAAATTCCATCTTGACCGCTCATATCCCAAGACATGTTTCATAACACACCTAAAAACAACCCTTATTACTACCCTATTACAGAATAGCGTTATGAGTCATCTAAGTGTGTCATTACGCATTCTGGAATCAAATGATAATCTCAGGTCCAAGGACTCTGCAGATACAACATTTGAGATGACAACTGATGGCACATTACAATAACAATCCCAACAGTATCTCAAGTGTGTCTATCCAACACCATGTTTACCAACATGTGTCCATATCACTAATTTGACATCTCTATGTCTATGATCTGTGAAACGTGATCATCAATCAGTCACATGTGCTAATCTATATGTCATCACTGTCCCACATAATGAAAAGATCAAGGATCCCTTTTGAACAATATCGTTAGAACACAAATAGTTTCACATATCATGTCATCAACTCATTAACCAAAGGTAAATGACATTTATTCAAGGAACAAGATAAAAATTATCCTCACACATTAGCATAGACTCTACTAGCATCTTCCACATACACATTACTCACTCACGCAAGTATCTAATACCCATGGAGCTCAGGTGCTCCTCATGCTTGGGTTGTGGAAGAGACTTCATCAACTGATACACCATGTTTAGATCCGTGTGCACCTTGCAAATCTTCACATCACCTCTCTCAATTTTCTCGCAGATCAAGTGATATCGCCGAAGTATATGTTTGTACTTCTGGTGAATTATGAGGACATCATCAGCTGGGATATGACCATGCTTATGCTTTATAATAAACAACCCAAGATACATGCATTCTATATTAGATTTACATTGTATTTATTTGAACCATGTACGCTACACCACGAAATGTGTTGCTATTCAATTACAGAAATACTTACGTGGATAAAGAGAAATGTTGAGAGCACATCAAGGCAATGGTACATCATGGAAGTAGATTGGGGACCAAGTCAAGGCCATCCAAAGTTAATATACAAATTTGGGACATTACTTTTGTGCCAAGAGAAAGTAGAGATAAAGTTTTACACGTCTTGGATTCGGACTCGAACTCAGACTATAGGGACAACACCATATTAAAAAATGCATAACTTTTACATTTAAGCTCTAATTTAGTTGATCTTGGATTCTTTGGAAATCATGAGAAGTCCTCTTTCCAACGGATCTAGCTACACATGCAGATTCTATCCGATCAGATCGCAATCACCAAAACAATGTGTATTACTTATTCAGTTCGAAGCCCATGGGCCTTGTAACCTAGTTGTATTCATCTAGGATTCTCTTTGGACGACCTCCATATGTCCCTAGCCACTTAAATACCCCTATATATATAGGTAGCCGGCCCTAGAAAACTTGACTGTTTATTTTTGAAATTGATTGATTCAGATTGAATTGCAATTCTACCTTCTACTGTTCATCACTAATTCCTCTTTGTTTCGATCAGGAATTTTACCTCTACCACTTTGTTTTGATCTGGTGTTTTTGCTACTGGGAAATTCAAGTGTTATCTTCTATTCCATTGGGAATTAAGAGATAGTAGCACGGCTTCGTAGTCGGCGGTACGTGCGCAAGTGTGTGTTGTTGCGAATATCTATAGGGTTGAGATCCGTTGCATTGGTAGTAGGGGAACAGCCAGATAATCATCAGTATCTCATAAGTTATCCTGCATCTACATCAAGCTCAGCAAGAAGATTGGGCCACCCCATATCATCTTGGTATTAGAGCACTGGGTTTACTCGGTGAGCACCATTAATTTGTAGTTAGGTTTTTATTTGTGTCCCATCCAGAAAAAGCCACGAAAATTATTAAGGTTAGATTTGTTTCCATACCGTAGATTGCATTGGTTCATCTAGTTTTGGTGTTGGTCGTAGTCCTTCTTTGGCGTAACTTTATCTATTTTTTCTGAACCGGGTCATAGAGTCGAAGTTTCAATCTTGTCTTGCTGTTTTCGTCGGAGTCAAGAGTCTAATTATAAGGTTTTAGCATCTATTTAGTTGCTATAAATTTCATTTTCAGATTATGTTATTGATGTTTGTTCCTTCTGAGTCCACATAAATCCCTCTCTTTTTCGATTGAGAACCATAGAAAGACAATCTGTTGCGTATGAATTTTTTCCCTAACCCACGAGACTAGCATATTGACAACTCCGGGGACTGCTCACTTAGGTTTGTCCAGTGTTTCTGATTGTTGGCAGTGCTAAGTTTTACTCCATTGTGAAAATAAAAATTCGAGTTCACCAAATACAAAAAAATGATGAGGAAGAAGTGTTATGTCCAAAGTATAAAAAAAGAAGGAAGAAAGAAAGAAAGAAAAGTGGCCGAAAGTGTTTAATTCTGTTTGGAGTTTTTATTTGAAGTTTCAACTTCTGTCCTGCCTCTTTCATTTCACTAGTAGATGTGAGCAATCATGTGCCCCCTTATTTGAGTTATTGCTAGTGTCTCTCCTTGTGTGTTGCAACACAAGCATTACTCCGACATTGATTTTAAGCTCATCCATAAAGTTGCAATCGCCCTATTTATGTCCACGTGTGTGTTTCCAATTGAGTCAGGTGTCATAAGAACAACACTAGGATTGGTGAATTGGTCCTGTTAGGTCTCCCAACTGAACTCCACTATATACCCTGGTCTGTTATGTGATAGTTTTCACCCTTGGTATTCACTTCATCACATTCGTGCACATTATGCTCGGACAAGTCGGTAAGCTACTCTAATTCACTTTGGGACAGCAAGATACATTGTTTTCTTTTAGTTGAGACAGTTGAGAGTCATCTCACATACAACCCAATTTTTTTCTTCTTATTCTGTTTATTTATTTTGTCTTCTAAATAATGTCTTCTGAGGACGAGTGTATTAATGTTTTGTACAAAAAATCTTTCTTTGTTGGTGCATTGGAATGAATATGAAGCACTCCGCGATTACTTGAAGGTAAAAATTGATTATGCTGTTAAATTGTTTTCTACTGATTTGCTAAAAGTAAAGCTAAAAGTAGATGGCGTTGTTCACACGGTTCAAGCAGCACAAAGGCAAGTGACAACACTTCAACGTTCTATCAGAGACTTAACACATGTCGTAGCAACCTTGCAAACATCGTTTGATCGTCAACACAACTAGCAACATGTGGATGAATCTGATGATGAGGGAGAGACAAGTTTTTATAATGATCTGCATGGTCGTGGCAATGGAAGTTGTGGCAACGGAGAACATGGCAATGGAGGTCGTGGCTATGGAGTTCTGTGGTTCTGTTCCTCATCTAATGTTTAATGCTGATGTTGCATCGGCTAACCGTGCAGATGATGGACTAGACAAACTAAAATTTTCTATACCCTTGTTTGCAGGAACTACTGATGTTGAAGAATACCTCACTTGGGAGTTAAAGATAGAAAAGTTTTGGCACATACATGATTATACAAAGAATAGAAAAATCAAGTTGGCATCTTCTGAATTTGCTGGTTATGCTTTGTATTGGTGGGATAATCTAGTGCTTACCAGACAAGAAGATGGTGAACTAGCATTGTTACATGGAGAACTATGAAGGAAGTCATGTGTGAGCATTGTTTCCCTCGCAACTATATCCCCTCTCAATATGAAAAATTACGAAATTTGAAGCAAGGTATTATGACTGTGGATGCTTATTATCAAGAGATGAAGTTGATCATGCAGTGAGCTAGTGTACGTGAACAGCCCGAGTAGACCATGCAACATTTTCTTTCAGGGTTAACATACAACATCATGCACATTGTTCGACATAGCAAATATGATGACCTGATAGATTTGTTACACCAAGAACGTGAGGTTGAACTTCAGATTGTCGAAGACATCAAGGTTGCTTGCCATTCAATTGCAGCTAGAGGTCAGTTTTTTCTAGACCGACTAGTCGAGCGCATTGTCCAAATAAAAAGGTAATGTTGGTCAATGAGGATTTAAAGTATGAGACATCTGATGATGTTGTTCTTGCCTCTAAGATTACTTTGAGGCCAATGCCAACACAACAAATAGTGGATGAATCTCAGCAAAAATTCGAGTTGTATTCTGGTATGATAGAGTTTCGTAAGGATCTCACTTCTGTTCCATAGCAGCTCATGTGCAGAAGTGAGATTTTGATTATAAATGACATTACCCTCCCTTTCTTGGTGTTTCTACTATTTTGCAGGAATTTTGTGACGTGTTTTCAGAGGAGGTACCTGCTGGTTTGCCACCATTACGAGGTATGGAGCAAATAGTGGAACTTATTTTTGAAATTCCTTTATCACAAGATGATTTTCATGCTATTCCTTATGATAAATAAGGGTTGTGCAATGCTTCACTTATATCAGTTCCACAACTAGTGAATGAACATGTTGATTTTGTTGTTGAATATTTAAATGATTTGATACATGTTGTTCCCATTGCTAGTGAAAAGGAAGAACAAAAATTGTTATCTTCTTTAAATACTTGCGTTTATATTGAATTTGATAATATTTGTGAACTTTGTTTTAAATGAGAAATTATTCACTAGAACTGACTTGCCATGTCTTGCTCATATTATTTTTCATGTAATATTGGCAAATATGATGATAAAGGAATATACTTTGTGCATAGAATTTATATATGTTCTCATTTGAAACTGTACTTAAATCCTAAAAATAATAATTTTGAGCAAGGCCTTTTAACTAATCCTATTAACTCGAGACTCTTTTGTTTTGATTTAAATACACTAGTTTGTTTTCAAGAAGGACAGTTTGTTGAGCTATTCAACAACACCACAGTCTCCTCTCCCATCATCAAGGGTGATTCTTCACTGACACTTGAACAAAAAAATCTAAGGTGAGTTGGTTTCGTCGTACTCTCAATGTTACAAAAGAACAAGTGATATTGCACAATGATATCTTTTTTGCTAGGAACTACAATGATTACGAATACAAGAAAAAACTGAGGATGGTTTGTAGCCAAGAATGAGAGAATGATAAGGAAATCATCGGCTGGGATATGACCATACTTATGCTTTATAATAAACAACCCAAGTTGCATGCATTCTATATTAGATTTACATTGTATTTATTTGAACCATGTATGCTACAGCATGAAATATGTTTCTATTCAATTACAAAAATACTTACGTGGATAAAGCAAAATGTTGAGAGCACATGAAGGCAATGGTACAACATGGAAGTTGATTGGGGACCAAGTCAAGGCCATCCAAAGATAATATACTAGTTTGGGACGTTACTTTTATGCCAAGAGACGTTAGAGATAAAGTTTTACATGTCTTGAACTCGGACTAGGGGAACAACACCAGATTAAAACATGTATAACTTTTACATGGAAGCTCCAGTTTGGATGATCTTGGATTCTTTGGAAAGCATGAGAAGTCCTCTTTCCAACGGATCTATCTACACCTCCATATTCTATACAAGCAGATCACAATCACTAAAACAATATGTATTACTTATTCGGACCGAAGCCCATGGGCCTTGTAACAGAGTTGTATTCATTTAGAACTCTCTTGGGACGACCCCCACGTGTCCCTAGTCTCTTAAATACCCCCTATATACAAAGGTAGTCGGCCCTAGCAAACTTGGCTGTTTATTTTTGAAATTAGATTGATTCAGATTGAAGTGCAATTCTGCCTTCTACTGTTCATCACGAATTCCTCTTTGTTGCAATCAGGAATTTTACCTCCACAACTTTGTTTCGATATGGTTTGTTTGCTACTTGGAAATTCAAGTTTTATCAGTTGTTCCATTGGGAATTAGGAGATAGAGTCACCGCTTTGTGGCCGGCAGCTACATGCGCAAGTGTGTGGTGTTGCGAATATCTATAAGGTTGAGATCTGTTGCATTAGCAGCAGGGGAACAGCCGGATAATCATCAGCGTCTCACAAGTTATCTTCCTTCTACATCGAGCTCATGGAGAAGATCGGGCCACCCAGTATCATTTGGTGTGATCTAGTCTCCATGGCTTGCGCAATGACACCACTATTATCACAATAGAGGTCCACTGGACTAGACGCACTAGGAACAACACCCAGCTCAGAAACAAACTTTCTAATCCAAAAAGCCTCCTTCGTAGCTTCTGAAGCAGCAATATAGTCAGCTTCTGTTGTAGAGTCGGCCACCGTCTCTTGCCTAGAACTCTTCCAACTCACTTTGCCTCCATTGAGGTAGAACACAAAGCCAGATTTCTATCGAGAATCATTTTTATCAGTCTGAAAGCTAGCAATGGTGTAACCACTTACAGCGAGCTCCTCTTCATCACCGTACACTCTGAACATTTCCTCAGTCCTTCTCAAGTACTAGAGGATACTCTTTACTGCAGCCTAGTTACTTTCACCTGGGTTCTATTGGTACCTATTCGTAACACTTATAACACTTAGAGCATATGACACATCTGGGCGTGTACACAACATGACATACATGATGGATCCAATAGTGGAGGCATACGGGATCACACTCATCTTCTCTAGTTCAATAGGTGTCGCAGCACACTGAGTTTTACTTAGAGAAATACCATCTGACATTGATAGGAAACCATTCTTGGAATTGCGCATTTTGATCTGTTTCAAAACCTCGTCAATGTACATAATCTGGCTTAATCCAATTAGCCACTTTGATCTATCTCTATTGATGAGGACATCGCTGCCATTGGTACAACCACATGGCATCCCCTTCACCGCTTACACCTAAGCAAGGACCAATGACACGCGCCCATGCACGTGAACTTAATTATCAGGTGAACTCGTTCCTAGCTATTCAAGTTAATTCTTTGTCCAATGGGCTACTCTTAAAGCCTTGTGACGACTTTATTATCCTTAGGTGCTTAAGAATTGAACTAGCTAGGAGTGGAGAAGGCAACAATGCAATAAATATTGCTACTCCTGAAGGGACTCTTGTAATTGTAGAAGTCCAAGATTAAATGGAGCACATCTTTCAACTCCCAAGGTTGTTTAAAGCAAATAAGTGCTTATTGGAAAGGTCTATTCGTCTACTTTCCAATGTATCAAAAATCAATGGCAGAGAACAAACGAAATGTTTAGAAACTACCGAAGAACACTCGTGACTCCATCCTGAGTTTCTAGTCTTTCCTTTTAGGCAAGTAGTATATGGAAACTAAATATAAAACACATAGGGAACTAAATATAAAACACATAGGGAACTATTGGTATAATCTGTTTACAGTACCTCAAACCCCATATTTTTGGTTTACAACATCTATAAAAATATATAACACATGAACTTTGGACTATAAATTTTATTCTTTTATCTCGGCTTGAGAAATATGTTATTATTAAACAAATGAAAATATCTTATTGTTCATCTAATATCACTATTAAGACGTCAAAACGTAGTCATAGTTGTATATGGACTATCAACATCCTTCCATAAATTCTATTTCGTCATGTCCCTCTAGTTGAATATGGTAGGATGAGCTTCAAAAGATATGACAAAGAGCAAATCATAAGCAATAATTGTGATGAATATCTTTGTAAACACAAAACAAATACCATGTTCAGATGCATAGGTATATCAAATTTAAATCAACAATTGGCTAGTTCTTAGTTCTTACTGTTACTAAAAACTTATAGTAAATTGCCTCTCAATGTGAATGGTTGTAATAACTTAAGAACTTCCTTCACATCCATAAAGAAAACAAAAGCAGTTGCTGAATATTAACACTCACACTGCACATCAGAAGTTCCAACCATTGGTCAATTCTGCATCACAAACAAACTATAGATTACAGTTTACGGTTTACAAAACAATTGCAAACATCTTAACAAAGAAATCTCATAATTTTTTGAGTCATTGAATGAATGAGACACGAATATAAACAATACTGATTGAGAAGAATCGATCCAGTTTCAAGGCACCTTGATATCAAATGGGATGCTCGAGAATGTACATAAAAATGTAATAGATTTCCCATGGTGAAGCATCGGCATTTCGACACAAAGATTATACTTACTCTACTACGGATCCTGGACGGTAAGGGAAAAACATCAAGAACAGCACCGAAGCAATGAAATCATAACCTCGAAGCACTGAAGCCCCAAACTAAATTATTCTAGGCAAAATGCATTTATGTGCATATGTTTTTAAGTTTATCATGACTCACTGCATATCTAATTTCATAGATCAGTTTTGTTTACGCCTCCTGCTCATTTAAGCTTACCTGGCGCTATTTTTAAATGCTATATGTATTTGGCTCTTGGCACTGATATTCAAGGTGATGCCATACATGTATTTGATTGGTTACATACCTTACTTTGGCAAGGCATTGATCTTCCTTCTCTTATCTTTGATGTATGCCTACACCTTAATGTCTTTAAGCATTCTTTCAACTCCCTATGTGTAATACATTTACCAAGTTACTTTATTGTTGTAAATTTCATCAACATTCTTGCCAGGTACAAGTGGAACTTCTTTGCAGTGAGTCTGAACAACCGACTTGATTTCTTGAGTCAAACTGGGATTTCTTTGCTGGACTTGGTATGTTGATGATCAGTCATTGAACAATGCAAAATATATGTTTTTTCCCTACTTAGTCTGAGATTCTTCCTCCTTCCTCTCACAAAATGAAATTTCTCTCCTTGTAAATCGTGACGCTAGATTAAGTGTAGCAACATTCTATACACTAGTTTTTACTCGTCATGTTTGGATTTGGGTTTTTTGGTCTCCTACCGGAGTGTACTATGTTGCAAGCTTCACACATCATTTCGACTACCACATCTTTACTGTACCGTGCAACGGCAATGAAAGATGCCATGATACACGTGTGTTGTTGCCAATCGAATCTAATCATGATTTTAAACTATTTGAAATGCAGGCAAATGAAAATTGCATAGGGAAACACACACCGAAACTAAGTGGTGGAGGATGAAGCCCACGAAAAATAAAAGGGAGATCACAATTCGGAGTTCATACAAATCACAGTAAAAAAATTAAAAAATTTGAAAAAGTTTTTCCATTATGTGTATATACTACTCTCACTATGCTACATTGCTACCGCCAAAACAGAAACAAATAAACCAAATCGTCAAATTTCCCATTGAGTTTATTCTCCGTTTCTCTTCACCACAAGTAACACATAGCAGCAAATACTACCATACAAATCGTAAAATCATTGAGATGGACAGATGGTCAAATTTTGTAGGAAAAAAGAGATATAAAATTGACCCAAAAAGAAGAAAAGGAGAAAATACAACAAATATATGCGCAAGATGGCATCAGCAGAACCTACCCTAGCTACCCATGTCGGCAAGCTTACGGGAGGTGTTGCCGATGATTATCCCCTAGCGATGACGGGTCTGGCGGTTGGCATCATCGGCGGGCGCCGCCGGAGCTGGGTCGGACAAGCAGGCTCGGGAAACAATAGGGAACTCCGAGATCCCATCCCCACTGGTGCCCACGCCAGTGTGCCTGCGTTGGTTCGGCCTGGCTAGAGATGGCGAGGGGAACCAACATCTACTGCTACTGCCTCCAAGAGAGTCGGGCAGCTCATCCAATGGCGGCGGCAAGGACTTCGTCACGGCGTTCGGCTGCCGCTTGCGGCGGACTATCGCTGATAGCCAGGATGTGGACCACCGAGGAGGGTCCTTGGAGCCGATCTCCTTCCAGTTGTGGCGCCCGCCGTCAAAGATCGAGGCCAGGAAGACAGTCAGCACACGACCTTTTATGCCCTTTGGGCGGCTCAGTGCGAGAGGTCACGGAGGGGCCAACCTACGGCGTGCGGAAGAAGAGTAGACTGGGCTGGTGGTGGTCGGTAGCGAAGGAGGACGAGTACATGACACGCAGGCATCAGAGCAACGGGCAAGGCGAGCAGATGGGGGCAAGTGTGTGCGGCTGGTCATCGGATGCAGTCATGTGCTAGGGTTTGTTCATGGGCTATCATTGGATTGTGGCGTTGTGGTTAGTACTTTTGCCTCTGGGCCCATTTATCAATGGGTAGTGGTGGTGATGGCAGACTGACCACCACTACCTTCTTTTTAAGTAGTATAGATGTAAGTTAGATGCTTCTACTTCCTTCTACACATGTGTGTCGGCCAGACCGTCCGATTATTTCAATCAAAACTCCAACTTCTATCAGATTTGTGAGTGTTTGCTTGTTATCTTGTTCTTGCTTGTTCTTCGATTGCTTGCAGGTTCAAGGCTATTCTTGGCACGACAAGAGCAGCAACAATCAGAGTCGGTGTAAGTATCGCTAAGACGCATCATCCTTGTGGTTGTTGTAGTCGGGTAGCACAACGTCGATCTCCACCCCCAAATCGTAGTTATCAGGAGACGGTGTACCTGTCGCTCAAGGCGCCACACCATCTTGGTTGTGGTAGTCGGGCAGCCAACGTCAGCCTCCACCAAATGCACCACATCCTCCATCTCTCATTGAAAGATCAGGCTCCCCCGTACCCATCAGGTCCATTATCTATAGATCTTTATGCCCAAAATGTATGCTTCCTCGCTAAGATCTTTCATCGAAAAATTGTTTTTCAGTGAAGTCTTGACATCATTCAACAAAGGAATGTCATTTCCGATCAATAATATGTCATCCACATACAAGACCAGAAACACAAGTGAGCTCCCACTAGCCTTCTTGTAAACACAAGGCTCTTCTTCGTTCTTGATGAAGCCAAACCCTTTGACTATCTCATCAAAGCGAAGATTCCAACTCCGATAAGCTTGCTTCAGTCCATAAATGGACTTCTGCAACTTACAAACTTTCCTAGCACTTTCTAGATCATCAAGACCTTCATGCTGTGTCATGTACACATCCTCACTTAGATTTCAATTCAGGAAAGTCATCTTGACATCCATTTGCCATATCTCATAATCATAAAATGCAGCAATTTCTAGGATGATCCGAATAGACTTAAACATGGTGACAAACAAAAAACGTTTCATCATAATCAACACCTTAAATATGTCTGAAATCTTTCGCCGCCAATTGTGCCTTATAGATGTAAACATTTCCATCAATGTCTATCATTTTCTTGAAGATCCATTTACACTCAATAGTTTTTACATCATTGGGTGGATCAACAAAGTTGCAAAATTGGTTTACTGGCATCGACTCCAACTCAGATCCAATGGCTCCAAGTCATTTCTCAGAGTCTAGTCCCATCAGTGCTTCCACATATGTCTTGGGCTCGTCATTGTCCAACAACAACACGTCGCGATGCACGGTGGTCAAAAACATGAACCTCTCCAGCGCATGTACAATAAGATCTGCAACACCTTGCACATCTTGTTTTTATTCAGTGGGATCTAGAACACCTTCCAATGGCTCCCGAACCTCTTCGAGATGCACCGTCCTCCAACTAAGTCCTTTTGAGAGAAACTCTTTCTCAAGGATACACCATTTCGAGCGACAAATACTTTTCCCTCTTCTCTATTATAGAAATAGTATCCTTTGGTTTCCCTAGGATAACCCACAAAGAAGCACTTGTCAGACTTAGTAGTGAGCTTGTCAGACATCAAACGTTTAACATACGCCTCAAAACCTCAAATCTTTTGAAAACACAAAGGTACTAAGTTACCAGTTTTATGACTCCAAGCAGTCAGACATTTTATAAGATTTTAATCAATCTTTAAATTACTGAGGGGCTCCGAACCTCCAAAATTGTACTCCTAAGTTTTTTCTTTGCGCCTAACCATCTTCGACTACACTTCGAAGTTGCTTACGCCCAAAGAGGGGCTGGGAAGTAGGGAGACAGTTTTAAAAATCAATCTTTATTATTCGAACAGATTACATTACATTACGAAAAATCTGTGTCTATGCCAAGAAGGAATCGAAGACCTCTTCGATCTCTAGAGTTACCACTAAAGCCGGAACGACTAGTTCCAAAACCGAGAGTCCTGATAACCTTACGTTTAACTCTTCTTCCTCCCTCTGAAGCTCGAAAATATTTTTGTTCTTGTTGAAGTTCAGCCCAAGTTCGAAGTCGCTCGGGGCTTCTTTCCCAGCTCTAAAGTTCTTCAGGCTTCTTTCCTTGTTCTTCAGCAATACCCTCATCTTTGGACCATTCAACGTCTTCAGAAGACGAAGCTTCCAAGTTAACTTATTTTTCTTCCTCTTTAATATAAGATAATATATCTTTACATATTTCGGGCGCAATTGCACCTGAGCTTTCTCGAGGAACCAAAAATCGAGGTCGTTTGTGAAGTTTTAAAAGATCGAAGGTAGCCCATAGCAGGCGGAGTTCTTCGATAACATTTAATACTTCGACATCATCCATACGAGGTTGAGAAGCCTAAAAACATGATAAATAAGTTTTCATTCATAATATATGAAAGCATAATTTTTACATATTTGGACCCCTAAACAAAGCTAAACCTGCGGGTCCGGCGAAGGCTTGCTGCTCTAAGCTTGAGACCGAGCTTGTTTTTGGCGATGTCCTTCATCGATCCAAGCCTTGATCGCTGTTCGACCTTCGGCTCTCTATGAAGCTTGGAAGGCTTGCCAAGTTGTGGCCACATCTTCGGAAGGGTTTAGCAGTTGATTGTCATCGAAGGTACTGAGAGCCGCCCCCCGAATCTGGTGCTACTGATAGCCCTAGATCTTCGTAGTAGCGAAGTACTCCGAGAGCAGCTACTTGGTTGGAGAGCTCTCCATACTGAATACCTGTTGTCTTCATCATCTTCACTACTCCTTGGATCATCTTTAGTCGTCACAGCAAGGGGACATTGTCACTCGAAGATAGTGTCCATTGAGTACCAAAGTACTCTAGAACACCTAAAAGATTTTTCATGACCTCCGCTGCTACCTTCTCCAACTTCATTTTATCTTCAATTGAAACATCCCTTGACGAAGTTAGCTCATCTACCACAGCGGATAGTCTAGCTACCTCCGTAGCCAGAGAACTCTTCTGGCTAAGCAGGTTGTTGGCTTCCTCCGTGGCTTTAGCCTTCTCCTCTTGAAGCTTAACTAGTTCAGCCCCTGTCGTGGCATGTTCTGCCTGCATTTTCTCTATCTCAGCCCGAAGCATGATTTGTTCGGCTTAGAGCTTCTTATTCGCAGCCTCCAGATCAAGTCTGGCCCTCCTCTCCACTGCAACCATTTCGTCTAAACTGGAGATTCGAACTTCGAAGCCTTCAAGACTCCTTTGGAGAGTTGAAATCCTCTCCTGAAGACAAAGGCTTCCTCGCTCATTCGAGATGGCTGCTGCCCGAGCTAAGACTATTTGCTGCAAGGAGAAAAAGCAAGGTGAGGAATTATTCATAAGCTAAAATTGATCTTGTTTTGCAGATACTTCGTACCTGGTAGGCTGCCCGTTCTAAGGCGGCGTTCAGCTCCGAGCCCTCAGCTTCGCTTAGTATGGCTACTAAGTCCGTCTCCCCAACTTCTCGGTTGGCTCGATCCAAAGGCTCGAGTAGGGCCCGAAGTCAGGTCCTTAGCTCCAAAAAAGGAGCAAGAAGGGGGAGCATGGAGAGAGCCCTTTGATCATCTTCGTTCGGCGAAGGGTCGGAGTGCTGCGCTGCATCTTCGGAGACCTCGGTGGACTGGCCCCCCTCCGTAGACTGGACTCCGTCTGTTGATTCAGACGGAGTTAATCCTGAGTTCGGAGTAGGAAAGGGGTCCATTTTGCCTTTACCTTTCCCAGGTCCCATCTGCGCAGTTGCTGGAACCGACCCCGGAGAAGTCGAGGTTCCAGGAACAGTATCTTCGGGAGGAGTCACCTCCATGGGAGCGGACCCTTCCAAAACAAAGGTATTATGTAATGCATAATTTTGCAGGGTAAAGAAAAATGTAGTTCAAGTAAAATTTACCTCCGAAGCCCTATCGGCGGATGAGTACGGGGCTGCTCGGAGGATCGAAGGCCACTTCGAAGTCGTCATCGGACTCGGTGGCTAGAACCGAAGGGTTGATTGCTGGAGCCTCCCTGGAAGCAACAGCTACCACTTCGTCCGGAATCAAAGCCTGTTCAGCTAGAACTTTGACTCCGCCTTCAGCAGCAGAGGCTTCTTCAAGCGGTAAGTCCGGCTGGATGCTTGAGGTCTCAGCTTGTCTGGAGCTTTCTAGAGCAACTAGCACGTTAGCTGCATCCCCAGTGTCCGCATCTGCTCGGGCTTCGTCTTTAGCAATTAGGTCCACGAGGACCCTTCCCTCATCTTCGGAGGATTTAGAGGGAGAAGCTACCGGACTTGAAGGAACCACTTTCTTCGGATTTTGGGCTAGCTTTTTCACTAGGGTCTTAGCCAGAGCCGAAGACCCGACATCCGCTTTCCTCTTCTTCGGCCCTTGCTCAGAAGGTACCCAGTCCGGAAGAGGAGGAGGTGCAACTCCGAGTACGCCCCATACTCGGTTGAGCCGCTCCCAACTACCCACTAGTTTTTTCCTCCACTCTTTTTCGGCCGGAGTTGGAACCCCCAGGATCTTCTCCGAAGCTCGAGTAATTTTCTCTGAAGTCATAGGAGCTTGAGAAGCTACAAGATAAGTTTGCATTAGTCATTTCATAAAACAATTATATATAAAACATGTTGTGTTTCGAAGCTACCTGCAGGGCTCGAGTCCGAGGAAATCTTTCAGAGTCCACCCTCCGGATCTTCTTCGAAGATGATAGGCCAGTTGGCCATCAGAGGTGGAATTTGGAGCCCAATGAACTCCTCTGCTAAGTCCCACATATTCATGCGGTGACTAATCCTTTCCAGCAGGCTAAGGCGAGCTTCGAGCTGGCTGGGGTCTGGGTGAACTTGGGATTCCCTTCGGAAGTGTATATCTTGCAGAGGTCCGGCTAGACGGCTGCCAGCTCCAACTTCGGCATAGAACCATCGGAGAATCCAATCTGTGTACCATCTAGCGTTGATAGCTTTCGCCGAAAATCGCAATTGGAATTCGTCCCGAAGTCTGAAATTGATGCTGCCGAAGGTTATTACAATCTTCTCCCCTCCGGACCCTTGGTAAGTTTTTGGTTGGCAAGATGCCCTGTGCAGTTCTACAAAAATTTCTGTTCTTTCTTCGCAGCCTTCAGCTCGTAGCACCCATTCGAAGATGTCCAAGCATGCTATTGCATTCGGAGATAGCTGAGGAAGAGTAATGTGAACCAAATATAATACCTCCGAAAGTAAGTACACAGCTGGGAGTCCTAACCCCGTTCGAAGAAGGGTTCGAAGACCACAACTTCTCCAGGCCTCGGAGCGGGGATGTTTTCCTTTATTGGTTTCCGGATGATGACCCGTGAGCCAATCTTCCCTTCTACTGCCGCTACGATCGTCTCCCTCTTGGAGGTAGATGGTCCCAATGTATAAGATTGGTCTGGATACTTTGAAGAGTCCAGAAGGAGATCTTGAGGACTGGACTGTTGGGGATTCCCCGTCGGAGCCGCCGCCGCTGCCACTATTGCCGCCGCCGCCGCCGCTGGCACTGGTACTGTTGTTGCCACCGCCGCAGCTACGACCTGCTGCCGGGCTAGGGTCAAAGCCGCCCAGGGAACCTTGAAGGTGATTTTTGCCATGAACTCGCACCGAATGCAAAAGCTAAGTCTGGAGGAAAGGGTTTGGTTGCACGAAGACAGTGAGAAAGGTATTCGAGAAGTGTCTGGGTCCTCTATTTATAGCCCAAGCCCATGATTTTTTACCGTTCACATTCGCCGTTTCGCATTCTTGACCGTCACTCTTTGCGGACTTAATGCACCGTGCAACTTCTGCTGGAAGGAAAAAGCCAACAGCTATTTCTTCTAAGTTTAAAAGTCTTTGGGCTTCTTAAAGTTAATTCTGAAATTGTTCGAATGTAACTTCCTTAAGAATCGATTTGAAGTTTTGAATCTTCATATATTTCGGAGGTTGATTAAATCCATTAACCCCTACGCATGATTATTTTTCTTGCGTATACTGCTCTCCTAACGTTACAGATCCAGCGGAGAAGCATATTCGAGGGGCTACTATTGGGGGAAAATACTTCATCCTCAGGACCACTGCTGCAACAAGACAAAGGCAGGTGATTTAATCGAAGGTTTCCAGCATCTAACTCCGGAAGTATACTGGAACAAGTTCGAAGGATAGAGGCGAACTCTAGTTCGGAGTATATCTTCAAACATTGACCCTTCAGAGAGCTTCCTTGTCAGCTAAGATGGAAGACTTATCTTCTTTCTCATTAGATTAGTCTTTTACCGTTTTAGCCCTATTAAGGGTACCGAATAGTTTCCACTATGTCGGTTGTAACAGAGGGGTAAAAGGGTCTTTTCCTTAAGGTTTTGGCCTATAAATACCCCCCGTTTTACCCTATAATGAGGATCAAATACTGAGTTATTCAATACACATCTTCGAACTGCTTCAAGCTATTATCCAATTCGTAGGCTTGAAATAGTTCATTTCACAAACACTTCGTTTGTTAGTTTCTAAACTCTGAAAACCTGTTAGCGTAATCTTTTACGTCAACAAATACGAAAGAAAGAAAGAACTGAATAGGAAGCATTAATGTTTTATAATGCTTTTGGCTGGCAATGGATGAACAATAGCAACACTTTGGTTGCAAAAACTGCACTGTGATGATGATGGCTCTCTGATTGGCAGCAAGAACAAGCAGAATTAATCTTTTGCAATCAAGAAAAGAATCTGATCTGAATTATCAAAGCAACCAGTACACACATCAGTGATGAAGCAGCAGTAAAAATAATTTAATTCTTTCTGAAAATTTGCAAGGCTCATGAAATAAACCAGAGGCTTTTCACCGACAAAAATCAGTGCGGTCACAAGGCTGGCACTGTAGTTGATCCGGGAAATAAACAGCAAATCAACCAAGAAAATAACCAGAGAACTCAATGTGGATCAGATGTAAAGCTAAATACACTTTTGCTTCTGTATATGGCTGGTGCTAGAGATGCTTGTTTTCTGTAGCTAATTCGGCAAAGAATACTAACTGGTTTTGTAGCACATAACAGCACAAGCACAGGAAATCAGAGAAACACATAAGACATAGAATTTATGGATATGGATTTCAGCCCCAAAAATATTCAGCACTCAATAACTTTTCTATCACAGAACTGCTATTCACTGCAATACAAGGGAAGACTACACTGTTTGAAATCTGAGACAAAGCATTGTATTGCAATAGAGAACAGTGCTCAGAAGAACCAAATAATCAAATGTAAAACTTAATACAGTTTTGCTTCGTTGACTGAAATCATGGAAAAAATAATGAAGTTGTAGCTGATCTGTACCAAATTCGACACCTGGTGATGCTAGTGCGAATGAAAGAAACAAAAGTTGAGAAAGCCAGTAGTAAAAACCAACCAAACAGTTAATTCTCAAGAAAACAGAAAACAGTAATTTCTCATAAAAACCGGCACACAGTGTTTTCTTTGGAAAATCAATACACTTGGCACTGCTCTGAAGTTTTGGCTACGTGTGTCACGGGAATGCAGAACAGAATATGCTGTGGAAAATTTCCAGCAGCAGAATCAATCCAGAAAACAAACCAGAAAGAGAAAAAAACCAGAGAATAAAAAATCAGAATAGTGATACCCTGAGAAAACCGGGAACAGTACTCACCTCCTGATTCTTCTCGGCAGTTCTGGTGGTGATGATCTGTTCGGAGAGCACAGCGCAATCGAGCAGCAACGGTGTCACTGTAGCGACAACACTGTACCGCATCCAGAAAACAGTGCTCAAAGAAAATCTGGGGGATTTAATTATTTGCCACTTGCAACAAAATTATCATTCTGAATCACTGACATGTGGAGTCACCTGAGTCACTGAATTTAAGAGTGGCAAATAGTTAAATTATCCCTCTTCTAAAAGGTTCAGCCTCCAAAATGTCAGCCACAATGTTACCCTAATCCCCTAGGTATGGAGTTCTTTATATAGGCAAGCACATCAAGGTATTCCCCAAAATGCCATTAGGGTTTAATGACTAAGTATTTACCTAAATATGCTTATGTATTTTTAGAATTATTAATTTTGAAAAATACACAAAAGTATACTCCTAATTTATTACATCATTGACCCTATTCTTTTAATATTTTTTCAGAATTAAGAATTCTAAAAAATACTAAAAGATTACACTTAATTTTGACGACTAAATAGAAAAATAAACTCCTATTTATTGGAATTTAAAAACACTTTCTAAGACGACGTTTTTCAGCCAAAACCGACAAAGCCTTCCTGATCGCTGACACGTGACACCAATCTACGAACTCGACCGTCAACATGTCTCTCCCGCTCTCGATCCCCTCGAGCCGCCTGATCACTTGCACTGACCTCTCTTTTGCTTACTTAGTCAACACGCTGTCTCGATCATTCATCCGTTCATGTCTTGCTTTATCTCCACGTGTACTCCTGAGATCATTCCCAACATCACCCAACCTCCTTGATAATCTGGCATCAAGCTCCCCGCTTGACCCTTGATCACCTGCCATTGATAGTTGGCTAGCATCTCCACCCTGCACACATGAGACAAGCCAAAACAAGAAACGTGACGCACACCGATCCCCTCGGCATACAATCTCCAATCACATATCGATCCCATCGATGCAAGAAAACCACCATTCACTCAACACTCCAGATCGATCAACCTTGTCAATCACTCATCACAAAGACAAAAACCACAATGCGACCTCACTTGGTTTCACAGTACGTCTTTGTTTTCTCACTTTCTTAATGTACAATCCTTCAGAATGGTTGGAGTGTAGGTACATAGTTTGCTCGTCGGGTTTAACCTGTGGCATAATTAAGGTGGCAAAAGGTGGTATCTCATTAAACTGATTGTATTCGTCCTCATCAATCATATTTTTAACACCCACAACCCGTCTCCTTCCAGTTAGAACAACATTAAGTTTCTTATTTATCGTATCAAGCACATAGAAAACTTGTGAATGATATGCCGAAGAAAATTCCATGGATTGAAACTTCCGATAGGGAGTATCGGAAGTTCCGATTATTATCTGGTCTCGATACAGAGAGCAAATGTTGCTTCGGAAGTTCTGATATGGTATCGAAAGTTCCGTCGAGCCAGAAGTTCCGATTTAGAATCGGGGAATTTTGTACTAATCAGAAGTTCCGATATGGTATCGGAAGTTCTGAGGTGCGCGATAACATATTGGATCTGTTGCGTGTCGTACTGTATCGGGAGACCAGAAATGCCCATTCAGAAGTTCTGATCCAGGATCGGAAGTTCCGACGTGGGCAAATAGATTGGATCTATTACAATTTTGAGGGTTTCGAGATAGGCATGACAAAGGGCTCTCATCCCTATAAAAGATAGTAGGAGGACGTCTTGGTACCAAGGAATAAGCCTAGATTAGACCTAGCCACCAAAGAGTTCTCTCCTCCCTTTCTTGATCTCAATCGTTGAGGTCAAGGATTGTGGGATCGGAATAGTGACTAGAGGGGGGTGAATAGGTTCCTCGACACTTTCTCTCGAAGTGATGGCCTAATCAAATCACCCAATGCACCTCTAAAAACACAAATTCACGTTTCAACTCAAACAGTACAGAATATTAAGTTCAAACAGAGTCAATAACTCAAAAACAGCTTTGTTTCATGTTCCTAGACAACACCTATCAGAGATACTCACTCTGGAGATCAATTTCAAGTGCAGACAGTAAATCAGAATGATTTAACTCAATCAAAAATGAGATTCAACCACTTCTGAATTTTTTCGGACGGTGAATAGTGAAGGTAATTTCAGCAAAGCACATTTGATAAAATTTGGTTCAATTTGCAAGTTTCAAATTCAGAATCTCTTTAGTTCAGCACATACCAAATCAGAACATGATAAGAATTATGGATTCTGAAACTTCACAGCATTGATCAAACAAATTCAGAGAACTTTGAAGAGAATACTAAAAACAGCACTATTCCTTATCCGAAAACACACTAGAAAGATTGAAACAATCTGAGTATTCTCTCCAAAAGGCACTTATGCAAAACGTTTGAATAATCTGAACAAATTCAGAATTGATCCTAGAAATGTAATTTTCAGATTATAGTTCCAAAACCAGAATTGATTTCTAATCTGAAATTTACTGAGTACAGGATTGCTCACTGGAAACAAAACTGAACCTCAGATTACTTCTACAAAGTTTTCTTCAGTTAAGAGCAATAGCCAACAACAATTCAGAAATGAATTCAGATACTTTTACTACAACCTGAAAGGCAATACAGATTCAAAGCTAATAAATAACACATCAGAGAAAGACAAGTTCAGAACCTATATCACCCTTCACAACAAAACTTTTCAGGAAAGTGACTAAACAGATCAGCAACACAAAGTTTGATTCATCACTCAAAAACTGGAGCAATCAGAACTCATGTGAAACAATTTTACTACCACAAAGTACAAGATCTCACATAGCCAAACAGTACAGAAACTAGTAGGTTAATTCTGTGATAAATGGAATTCAGCACAAGGACTTTAGCAGCAAATCACTGTTTCAGTGCAGTAAATAAAACTTCTCTCAGAATATACGTCAAGGAATACACAAGGAATCAACCTAGCAAATCAGACAAAGTGTTGTTACTTTGATAGAACCAAACAGCAACAGTTTCAGTGATTGAGACAGTAAACAAAGTACTGAAAAACTAGTCATCAAACTTAATTGCAACCTGAACAGAAATTTTCTATGCTCCTTGAGATATTCAGAAACAAGGAATGCTGTGACAGCCCAAATTTAAAAATAAAATAAAACTGAGGGAAATAAATTTTCTGAATTAAAAAGGATTTATTTAATGGAAGAAAAGGTTAAAAGAACCCAATTAAAGAAAAATAGGGAGAAATATTTAAAATTGGAAGCTGAAAAATTTATGTTGGAACATATGTGATAAGAAATATTTTTGAGAATTTTTACAAAATTTTACCAACAGTGTTTCCAGTTCTAAAAGAATATATGAATTTCTGGAATTAAATTAAATAGAAAATGCATTTAAAATCATATTGGGCCGCCTCCCGTGAAACCTCCCTCGGCCCAGCCCAGTCCACGGCCTGAGCCACATCAAGGAGGGGCCCGCCTGTCGGCGCGCGCCCCCTCTCTCTCCTGCACGCCACGCCCAGCCGGCCCCACCTGTCAGCCTCTCGCGTTCCACCTCCCGCCGCTGACCGCCGGGCCCATCAGTCAGCTCCTTTATTTTCCTATTCGCCCGCTGACATGTGGGACCCACCTGTCATATCCTTCTTCTTCGTTGGAAGGGGATTCCCCCTTCCATTTCCGGCACCCCCTTTCCGATTTTAGCCGCCGCCCGCCGCCAATCACCCGACTGGAGCATAGATCCCTTTCCCCTCTCGCCAGTGATCTCTTTCCCCCCTATCCACGCGGATTCGGCTATTTGGAAGCCACCTGAGCGCATGGAAGGGCTCGCCGGAGTAACTTTGGAAACCCTCTCGGGTTCCCTCATTTAGCCTTCCATAGTCACCGCTGACGACCCTATAAAGAGCCCTCAGCCTCACCGCAAACCGGCCACCCATTTTCAGCCCTAGCTTCACACCCCCGACGCACTGCGACCCCGGAAACCACTGCCTTCTCTGTTCATGCTCCAGCCACCCCTCATCGTCGCCTCAGGGCACCGCCGCCCTCGCCAACAGCTTCGTCGGGACCACCATCGCGCCCTCTACCCCGGCCCCACCTCCGTTGGGCTTGGACGCCGCTGGAGAACCACCGTCGCCATCAACCCGAGGCCTCCTCGCCGCCACTACTCGCCGCCGGTTTCGTCCTCTCACCGTCGACCCCTATTTTCGGTATATTTAGGCTCCCTATCCTATTCTCTGTCCATTTTCGCGATCGGATCGAGCTTAGGGCCCTCGCCGCGCCCGCACCAGTGCGCCACCGTCGCCGGAGAAGATGGCGAAGCCGTGTGTCGTGCCGGTTTTTACCTCGGTCGCACGATCGGCTTTGGACGGTACAAATTAAATCCTCACGGGATTTAATATGGGCCTTTGATCTCACCGAAAGGGTATCGAGGCCCGCGAACCGTTGGATCTCACTTAAACGCCCCCACCCCGCCACCGACCATTGGATCTGGATCCAATGGTCCAAATCGGGCCAGACCATGCGCACAGTGCGCGGGTTCATGGTGGGCCTGGCTCACCGTGGACCCAAGCCTGTTTTCCCTTTAAATAAAATTTCAGAAAATTGTTTAAACTTCAAAAATTCATAACTTGCTCAATTTAACTCCAAATTTGACCATTTCAATTCTGAAAATTTTGTCTTTTTATTATCTGCACTTATATGCCATAAAAACAGTGTGTTTATTTTTCCCATTTTATTCTTATTAAATAATAAAGTAAAAACCCCTTTAGGATTAAATTCCTATTTCATTAAATAATTCAGAAAAACCCTTAAAAATTCATATATGAATTTCAGAGGACATAATAACTTATTTTCACTATTTTAATACAATAAACATAGTAGGGTTATTTTGTACATTTTAATTCACATCTAATTGGGAAAATAGAGACCCTTTAGGGTAATACTAAATTCATAAACCCAATAAAAATTAACCCTAAATATTTAGGTGATAACTTCATAGAATTTAAGGCTTGTTTCCTCTTATTTAATCCAACAAAAACATGTATGATGTATTGGTGGTTTTGGATTGTTTATTGAATGTTATGTTTATCTCTTTCTGTATTGGAAGACTACGTCGCCGTCGACGATCCGGAGTTTTACCCCGAGGCTCCACCTTCACCATTCGTTGATCAAGGCAAGTCACAACCCCCATTTTGATCATAATTGAGCCCATGTTTTAATAAATTATCGCTATAACTCATAGGATAATATTGCATTAGTCCAATCTTAAGCCCTACATTATATTTACTAGATCTCCGTCCTTGTGTGTAAACCCAAGCCATGTTTATCGAGCCTTAACTCCTTGTCACTCCACAATATTATATTAGTTAGTGTCCAATGTACCGACACAACTGCTATAGGATAAAAGAATGAGTCGTAGATAGATGGATTCTACTATATGAATTTCCCCGTTATTCTCGTCTCTGGATTCTGTTGGAGTTGGCTATGTATGAGTATGGTGGGTTCCGGGTGCAAGCTCAGGAATTGGTTGGTCGCACCTGGGGCACTATAAGGACCGGTCTGCGGGATCTATTATAAAGCACTTCCATACTAACCACAAGTCTAGTGGGTAAGTCCTAACTGGAGGTATGGATCATACCAACTTGAAGCACCGTAGTGGAGGGGGCAAGGGGAAGCCGCGGGTGACTTGTACCGACGATGCTCAAGGGGGGTATGGTGTGGCCCGAAGTGACTGGGAAACCATATGAAACCTATAACAGGGTGTTATCAAATTGGTGCGTTCCATGCTGAAGGTTTTGACACGAGCTTCTCATGACAGGAGTCATTTAACACACTGCGGTGTGCGAGAAATGAGTGCCTTGTGGGTACAGTAGTACACCTCTAATCAAAGTTTTAAATCTTTTCGAAAAGCTGAGCCCACGGTCAAGGGCGGGTTGTGTGACCTCTCGCGGTTAGTTTACTTGTGAATGAATGGTTGTGTTATTCATGGCATGTAAGGACTATTGAGTGAGGGTGGGCTGACTGTACCCCTCGAGTTAGAAGATGATGCATGAACTCATGTTTACTTTTCTGCATTAATAACTGGATTACATTAATTGCTTTACAAATATGCTTTTCCGCAAAAGTGAGCCACCACCTTCCATGTTATTACCTTGCATTATAATTGTATTCGGTGGCTTGCTGAGTACGATTGTACTCACCCCCATTGACTTACACCACCAGAGGCAGTCTACTATGAGGAGGGCGATGGTCTGGAGTAGCGACCTAGTCAAGGCACGGGACTGGAAGAAGATGTTCATCTAGAGGATTTATTTTATTAGTTTCTCTTTCATTTAACTCTTTTGTAATAATATGGTCTACGAACCATGATTGATTGGCGTATTGTACACAGTCCTGTGATGAACGTCTTGTATTTATTGATTTTCTATGGAATTTCAATAAATTCCCGGTTTTATTAAATCGGGGCGTTACAAGATGGTATCAAAGCTGACTTCACTATAGGAAGCCAAACAAACCTGACCCTAGGACTTATACTAATCATATTTTTACAAACTACTTACTATCTCATCTTCCAGAATTTTTACAAAAATTTCTCTCTTTTGTAGATGTCGGTTCATACCATGAGTGGGACTATCCACGATGAGGCTGGATTTGTCCGCGAGCTTCGCATGCTCGTTGACTTCCTCAGATTCGAGCATGAGCCCGCGTGCCACGTGATCTTTCCCGATGTGAACGAGAGCTACTACGAGGTCATGGTCATCAAACGCCCCTCCACCACGCAGCCTGCATTCTACACCCATGGAGTCGGAGGACCTTCGTTCGTGCTGGCCAGCCAGGGCGCCGCTCTCCAGGCCCTCTCTGAGCTGCGGCTGGTCTACGACCGTCACCTCCTCGACACCGCCTATCGCTTCATGCCCATGCGCACCCTAGGGAGCCATCGCAGCATCTACATCAGCACACTCTCCCTGCGCAACTCCGCCATCGCCCTCACCATGCGACTCTTGGAGGCCATGGACAATCTTCACACGGAGGCCGTCCTCGACGCAGATAGCCAGCGTGACACGATCGACTTCTACCACCATTCATCAGAGAGCTTGAACCATGAGAACGGAGAGCTTTGCCGCCATGTCCAGCAGGGGCACCGTTTAGCTGCTGAGGTGGAGGAGTTGAGGCGCTAGAATGAGCTTCTATGCCAGGGCGTCGCCACCACCGCACAGCTACGCCGTCAGATCGAGGAACTCCAGAAGGATCTCGAGGAAGTTGCTCCCCTTCCGCCTCGCAAGCGGAAGTCACTCCGGACCCCCTCAGCTAGGCCCAAGAGGATCTCCCACAGTGCTCCTCCACTCGGGCCCTCCAGCTCCACCACCCCTGCACCGACCCTCTCCGCCGAGCCAGTGATCGAGTCTTTCCCCGAGCTGCCTTAGACATAGTTTATGGTTGTTTGTTTCTATTTGTTTTGTTTGTAGTGAAACTCATGTCATAATATAAGGTGTGAGTGCAAAATTTAAGAAGAGATTTAAAATAAAAGATGTAAGCATCTAGGTCAAAACATTCGTTTTGTGCAATAAAATCATTAACAATTCCCCTTAAATCTTGGCACCTTCTTTTCTGAAACCTTCAACTTCAGGATGGACAACGACCAAGGATCTGAAGCCCCGCGCGACAGAAACACCTCAGGCAATCTGCCTCAGTGGGGAGCAACTGGCCGACGGTAGGCCCCCGTTGCCAATCATCCCACACTAGCGGAGATGATGGCAAACCAAAACCAACTGATCACCACACTGCTTACTCAGATGCAACAACAACAAAGCCAAATGTAAGAGCAGCAGGCGCAGTTGTTCCGTCTCCAACAACAGCAATCCGAGCCTCCCCTCCACCCCGCCGTCCATGCACCGGCACCAGTCTCTCAACTCTCAGAGTTTCTGCGTGTCCGGCCACCCATATTCTCCAGCACCACCAATCCGATGGAGGCATGAGACTGGCTTAGGACCATCGGCAAGAAGTTGGACCTTCTGCCCTGTTCTGAGCAGGAGCAAGTGGCATTTGCCGCTCATCAGCTCTAAGGACTCGCCGCGGAGTGGTGGGACAATTTCCACGAGACTCAGCCCGAGGGCCATGAAATTTCATGGGCTGAGTTCACCACCGCTTGCCGAGCCGCCCATGTTCCGGATGGCGTGGTAGCCCAGAAACAGTAGGAATTCCAGGACCTGCATCAAGGGGGCAAGACCGTTATGGAATACCTGCACAAATTCAACCGATTGACTCGTTATTCACCAGAGGAAGTGCGCACGGACGCAGCCCGCCAATCAAAGTTTCTTCGCGGACTGAAGGACGAGCTCTCCCTTTAGTTGGTCTCTGGGGACTTCGCCAATTTTCAGAAATTGGTGAATAAATGTAACACCCCAAATTTTCAAAGAAATAAAAATATTAATTAATCTAATTTCCTGGAATTAATTATTTTGGAAATACCTTTAATGCCCTCCTTATTCTTTTTGAACTAGAACCTAGATGAAATGACCAAACCAAGGGCTAGAAAATTTTGTATATATATGATCCCAAGGCCAAGATATATTTTTGAGAATTTTTACAACTTTTTTTCAACCTTGGAAGTATCCCAAATGTTTTAATCCATTTTCTGTAATTATTTTTATTTAGAAAAGCATTTAAACAGTAACGGGCTCCCTCCTTCCCTTTTCTCTCTCCCGGGCGGCCCAGCCCGTTACCCCCGCCCGCTCGGACTGACAACCGGGTCCCGCTTTTCAGTGAGCCCCTCTCTCCTCGTGCGCACCCGACCTCCCGACCCCACCCGTCAGTCGCCACCTGTTCACTCGCGCCCGCTAGCCTGTGGCCCCCGCCTGTCAGGACCGTCATCCACCTCGCGCCGTCGCCGCCAAACCTCGCCGGACGAATCAAAGCCTCCGCGATTCGCTCGTCGCCGGCCCCCTCCCCTCCATTTATCGCCGGCATTGAATCCCCCGCATCGCGCCAACCGTTTTCCCTCTTAATTTCACGCGTCATCATCCCGCTGTTGCCCGCATGCAGTGAAACCGCCTCACCGGCGTTTACTCACGGCCTCCCCTGATTGCGTCCTCCCTACCCCCGCCAGTACCCCTATTTAAACCCCCGACCACCGCCGCGCTCAACCCCCACATTAATTCGCTTCGAGAACGAATAGAACGCTCGCAACACCGCCGCCCGCACTCCGGTCACCACTCGCCGTCGCCGGAGTCCCCCTCCGTCCTCGCCGACCACATCTCCGTGACCGCCAGAACCTCCTCGACCTCGGCCACCCCTCCACCGTCGATGAACCTCGCCGGATCGCCGTCGCCGACAAGGACCCGAACGACTTCGCCTCCTCCTCTCGTCACCGGCCACGCCCCGTCGACCTCGGACCACCGCGAGGGTACCCTCGTGTTCCCCTTAGTTCCCTCTTTACGTTTTTAGACCTAGTTAGGCCGGATAGCCCTCGCCGTCATCGGAATCGCTCGCCGTCGCGTCGCTGGAGTCGGGGAATACATGTACTTTACCCCTCCCGACATGTGCCGTGCCGGATTCGATCCTGGCCGCACGATCTTGATCCGACGGCATAGATTAGGACCTTTACGCCGTTTAATCTCGTGCGTTCATCTGCTCAAAGAGGTATCGAGCGCTGTGGGCCGTTGATCGCAACTTAACGCCCCGCCTCGCCCTCACGCGTTGGATTTGGATCCAATGGTCCAGATTGGGCCGGACCACGCACACAGTGCGCGGGTTCACCGTGAGCCCTGCTCACCGCTGACCCGAGGTTGTTTTTGGTTTAAATTAAATTCCAGAAATTCTTTTAAACTTCCAAAATTCATATCTTGAGCAATTTGACTTCAAAAATTTCCATTTCAATTCCAGAAAATTTGTAATATTATTCTCTACATGTTCATACAATAAAAACAATATACTTACTTTGAATATTTTGCCCTTATTTAATAAAGTATTCAAATGCCCTTAGAATAAATTACAAATTTAATTATTTAAATTCCAGCAAAAATTTATATTTATTCATTTCCTGTTAATTTAGGGAAACCACTAAGTTTTCTCTGAAGCTCTTAATTTAAATTCGTTAGAGAACTTGAAAGAAGATTATTCACAATTAAAACCCCTTTATAAAGGACCATATTACATTCTAGTTCATTCTAAATTATTCATAAAATGAATTTCAGAAACTTAACAACTTGTTTTCCTTAAGTTAACCCAATCAAAACTTATATGCTTATTGTGTGGTTTTAGATTGTTTAATTGAATGTCGTATTTATTTTATTTTATTTTATTTTGGGAAGGCTACGACACCGCCGAGGAGCCGGAATATTACCCGGAAGTTCCCCCGTCGCCTTTCGCTGAATGAGGCAAGTCACCAAACCAATCTTTTGAGCATATTGAACCCATGTTTTATTAAACTATCGCTAAAACACATAGGATATACATGCATTAGTCAAATGGAACCCTTACAATATATTTATTTAGGATCCCCCGACCTTGATGTGCAACCCAAGCCATGCTATCTAGCCTAAACTCCTTGTCACCATATGATTAGTATTATTAGCTAGTGTCCAATGTATCGACACGATTGCTATAGGATTAAAAATGAGTCGTAGCGATTGGAATCTACTATATGATCCCCGTTATTCTCATCTTTGGAATGCTGTTGGTGATAGAGTTATGGTTGAGAGTGTATGCATGGTGGGTTCCGGGTGCAAGCTAGGGCATTGGTCGGTTGCACTTGGGGCATTATAAGGACCGGTCTATGGGATCTGTTGCAATACACTTCCGTACAAACCACAAGTCTAATGGGTAAGTCCTAACTAAGGTATGGGATGTTCCAAACCGAGGCCACCACTTGGAGATGGGTCAAGCAGCACCTACGGGTGGCTTGTACCGATGTGGCACAGAAGGGGGTGCGACGTTAGCCGGGATGCGGCCCGGCGCGCCGGCGAAACCTAGAGCGGGTAGTTATCACTTGGAGCATTTGATGCTGAGGTTTTGGCATGAGTTCCCGTGGTATGGGTCATCTCGTTACACCTTAGTGTTTGGGATGAGTGCGTGCCTTGTGGGTACAGTAGTACACCTCTGATCAGAGTCATAAATCTTTTCGAAAAGCCTAGCCCACGGTCAAGGGTGGGTTGCATGACATCCCATAGTTAGTTTACTTTTATATGTATGTGCATGATAGTTTGACATGTAAGGACTGTTGCGCGAGGAGGGAAAATGTACTCCTCGAGTTAGATGGTATACTGATTCTCATGGTTATTATTCCGCATGATTAAATTTGTCTACACTACATGCAATAACTGAAAAATGTACTTTTCCACACTTTTAGCCAATTATCCTTCCTTTGTTATTATCTTGCATTATTACTTGCATTTGCGGTGGCTTGTTGAGTACTTTTTGTACTTATACCCGTTGGACACACCATTCAGAGGATGCCTACTACGAGGATGGTCTGGAGTAGCGACCCAGTCAAGTAGAAAGATCTTGAAGAAGGCGTTCATCATGCTGTTTACTTTTATTATTGTTTTTATTTAACTCTGATGTAATAATATGGTCTGCGTACCATGAATACTTATCGTATGTACGATTGTTGCATGATGAACCTCTTTTATTATTGTTTTTCTTTGGAAATTCAATAATTTTCTGATTCGGTAAATCAGGGCGCCACAAGATGGTATTAGAGCCGACTTGACTATAGGAAGCCAAACAGACCGGCCTAGCCAATAGCTGCAGAAAATTATTTCTCGAAAACCTACTTTATAAACTTTGTTCCTCCCCTCACTTTCTTTAACTTGTTGTTTTTGTAGATGCCAGTCTACCGAGTTCACAGCTACTGCCGCCACTACGAGGGCTTCGTTAGAGAGCTCTGCATGATGCTCACTTTTCTCGGGTTCCTCTTCGAGCCCGAATTCCAGGGGGTGTACCTGGAGGAATTCGCTGGGCCCTGCGATGTCTCCCTCACCGTCCACAGATCCGGAGAGCACCTGCCGCCCTACACGACAACACTTGGGGGCCCAACTTTTGACGTCGCGTGCCAACGCATCGCCCTCCAAGCCCTTATGGAGTTGAGGATGATCTATGATGATCGTCTTCAAAACTCGTCCTTCTGGCTTGTGCCGAAGCGCACTCCCGGTGCCTACCATAGTATCTACCTCAAAGTTCACTCCGTTCGTGATCCGGTCATGGCCCAGCAGTCATGTCTTCTTCAGGCCATGGACGACCTCCATACTGAGGCCGTGCTCGAGGCCGATGAACACCATGAGGCGGTTGAGTTTCTTCGTGAGGAGATGAAGAACTTGATCCAACAAAACGGCGAGCTACAATGGAAGATCATGCAGTTGCAGAAGGATATTGCGAAGATGGTTCTCCTCCTCCCGAGGAAGAGGAAGCCCATCCGCGAGCCTGCCCCTCGCCCCAAGAGGATCTCGCCACATCCCTCCACCGCCGGACCATCCACCACCAGCGCCCCTGCACCACGCCCTGGCCTCGTCTCCGACCCGATCATCGAGAATTTTCTTGAGCCCACCGTCCCTCAGGACCCGTGTGCTCGTGGTTCTGAGAGCACGGAGACTGCATCCGATGGCGCAAGTAGGCACTATTACCATTGTTTGCTTATAATAATTTTATGTATGTGGTGCTATCTACAACAACTTGTGTCGTAGGTAGAATAAATTAAGAACGTGAATGTAATAAACTTTTTATACCACTTGAGACATATATATGAGCCTCAACGGCCCCTTTTTATTAAAATGATTGTATCATCATCGTTTTATCTTATGACTAACATCTTATGTTCAGAAGATGGCCGACAACCAGAACACCGGCTCCAACAATGGAGAAGGAGGAAGTCATGGCTTGCCCAAAAGTGTTGTGCCCAACATGGGTGCAACGGGCCCATGACAGACTGGGTCACCATCCGCCAACCACCCTACCTTGGCGGAAATGATGGTGAATCAAAACCAGTTGATCACCGCCCTCCTCACCCAAATGCAGCACCAACAGACGCAGTTGGACCGCCTGCAAAATGTGGATCCCGCCCCTCGTGCGCCCGCACCCGCGCCCGCTCCCCAACTCTCAGAGTTCCTGCGCGTATGCCCACCGATCTTCTCCAGCACCACAAATCCCATGGAGGCCGAAGATTGGCTCCGCACCATCGGGAAGAAGTTAGACCTCCTCCCCTGCACCGACCGGGAGAGAGTGGCATTCGCCACTCTCCATGAATTCAACCGTCTGGCACGCTACGCGCCAGAAGAGGTGCGGACCGATGCCCTCCGCCAGGCTAAGTTCCTCCGTGGACTTAAGGATGAGCTGTCCATCCAGCTCATCGCCACCGACTACGCCGACTTTCAATGGTTGGTGAATAAAGCGCTCATCCAAGAGAATGAGCAAAACAAGCTGGACCTCAAGAAGAGGAAGATGATCGCCTTCAAGCATTAGCAGGCGAATTCCCAGAGGCCCCGCTTCGTTCCTGCACCACCAGCGCCCGCCTACCATCCTTGGCCCGCCTTCAGGCCACCTCACGCCGCCAATGGATCCAACGCTGGGCATCCCCGCCCCACTCCACCAGTTCCGGCCGCTCAGCCGACGCCCGCCGCCAACGCCCCAATCTTGAGGGATCGCCAAGGGAAGCCGGTCATCTGTTTCAACTACCGGAAGGAAGGGCACTACTCGCACCAGTGTCCTCACCGCAAGCAGCCCAAAGGCGCGACACCCAACTAGACGGTTCGTGCCCGCGTCAACCACATCAGCGCAGAGGAAGCTCAGGAGGCTCCTGAAGTCGTGCTTGGTACGTTTACCGCAAATTCCATACCAGCTATGATATTATTTGACTCCAGAGAACCACATTCTTTCATCTCGGAAGATTTTGTGAAAACAAACGACTTGGAAGTACTCCCTCTACCGACCCCCATGATGATTGCCACTCCGGGCAATAAAACATTAGCCCACCTATTCAGTGCTAAGGTTAAGATAGAGATCCAAGGAGTATTATTCCGGGACGAGCCTGTCCTCATCAAGTGTACCGGACTCGACCTCATCCTAGGGATGGATTGGTTAATGAAACACAAGGGAGTGATTGGCTGTTCCAACAAGTCCGTAACGGTGACCAACCCCGAAGGTGAAGCCGTAACCTTTCGAATGACCAGCCGTGAGCCTCATGAGATGTCTCTCCATTCGCTAGCCCTTGAAGAAGTACCCATAGTCAAGGAGTTCATGGACGTCTTCCCAGAGGACCTACCAGGAATGCCTCCCAAGCGGGACATCAAATTCAGAATCGAACTTGTCCCCGGGACCACTCCAATCTCCAAGCGCCCATACCGGATGGCCGCTATTGAACTAGCCGATGTCAAGAGCGATATCGAAGACCTGGAGCAGAAAGGGTACATCCGACCGAGTACCTCACCCTGGAGTGCACCAGTCATCTTCGCTATGAAGAAGGACAAGACCAAGAGGATGTGTGTGGACTATAGAGCCCAGAACGACGTAACCATCAAGATCAAGTACCCATTGCCTCGGATCGACGACCTGTTCGATCAACTGAAAGGATCCTCGGTGTTTTCCAAGATTGACCTCAGGTCAGGTTATCACCAATTGAGGATTAGAGAAGAAGACATCCCCAAGACTGCCTTCACCTCTCGCTATGGACTCTACGAGTATACTGTTATGTCGTTCGGACTCACGAGTGCCCCGACCTTTTTCATGAACATGATGAACAATGTATTCATGGAGTTCTTGGATAAGTTCATCGTGGTATTCATCGACGATATCCTCGTCTACTCCAAGACCAAGGAAGAACATGAAACCCACCTCCGTCTGACCCTTGGAAAGCTAAGGGAACAACAAATGTACGCCAAATACAACAAGTGCGAGTTTTGGTCGTCTGAGGTAAAGTTCCTCGGTCATGTCATATCTACCGGAGGAATAGCGGTGGACCCCACCACCGTGGAAGCACTGACCAACTGGTGAGGAGCCATGCTGAATAGCGTGGGCCTCATGGCTCCAGAGGTGATTAGTCATTGTCAACGATAGTCAAAGAGGACAGAAGAAGAGAAATGATCTGTTGCGTCATGGGCCGCGTGTGACTCAGGTACACGGGCAGTGAGCGACTATCGGGCAGAGGGGCTGCGAAGTCGGGCTGGCCCAATCCGGGCACATGGGCAAAGAGCAGTAGAAGACCCACTGGGCTGTTGACCAGGATTGACTCAGGTACACGGGCGGTGAGTGATTGGCGGGCTGAGAGAGCCGCGGAGTCGGGCCGGCCCAATCCGGGTACCTAGTGCAAAGTCGGTGGAGGCTTTGTCAGTTTCGGCGCAAAATTGATGACCGCTGATCTTGTATCGGACTGTCCAGAAGAGAAGCCGTAGTCGCTACGAAAGCTTAGCTTCCGGATAAGTCATCTGTAAATAGGAGTTTACTATTTTGTCCCTAGGCCCACAGTCAGTCAGTCGAGTCTGTAAAAATATCCTAAGGGCAGTTTAGTCTTTTCCTTTTATTTCAGCGTCTATAAAAAACCCTAAGGGGCTAGTGGAATATTCTAGGTCATTGGGCAGCCTATAAATAGGGCCCCAATCCCTAGGGTTAGTCTACCCTTCCAGAATTCACTTTTAATCATTTGGGTCACTTTTTATTCCCTGCTCTCATTCCTGTTTGTGCACCGCCAGGCTCTTGCGAAAGCCATTTTTATTCCTGCATGCACTGCTATGAGTTTCTGTTCTTCATGAATCTGAGAGCTTCTATTCTCTTCTCTTGTCACTTCGAGTTGCAGTGATTGTGCAGTTGTTTACGGCTTTGTTTGACGTGCGCAGCCAGTGTATTTCTGAGCGTTTGTGGTTCTGTTGCTTCTGTTCTTCACGTGAGGAGTGCTAGTTCTTGCTTGTAGCAAGTAGTACGTACTCCCTGTAGCAACAGTACACTAGTACTCTAGCCTTGCTTTTTTCTGTGTAGGTTTTTGATCGAGTAGACAGGGCCAAGTCCCTTTTCTGGATGTTTCTAGCGAAGCCCCCTTCTCTGTTCGAAATCCCTCAGCTCCGTGAGGCAGGCTTCGATCTGACATCTTCGAGGGCTTTGCTAGAACTTCAACTTCATTTTTTGTACTGTGAATCTAGCTTCGAAGTATTTTTTGTGCTTAGTGTCTGTTAGCTTGGCATACTTCGACAGTCTTTGCGAAGGTGTATTCTGACTCGAGCTTTTCGAAGTTAATACTTCGATAGGCTTTGAAGTTAGCTTCGAAGCTTGTCTCTCTGGTAGACTTCGCTCGATATGTGGTCTTTGAGGTTCTTCTGTTGCTGTCCTTTCCGAAGGTCTCAGTTTGTGAGTTCGAAGTTTGTCATTCGAAGTTAGCCCTCGAGTCGAAGGTTATCACTTCGATTATCATACCTCGACCAAGCTAGCTTCGAAGGTAGAGTGTAGGCTTTGATTTCGTCTTGCTGTTGTGTGTTTGGCTTCGCTTATCTTTCGAAGGTTGATTTTCTGTGAATCTTGTTCGAAGCTTTCTGTTCAAAGTTTAGGCTTCGAAGTACACTGTTCGAAGCAAGCTTCGATACTGTCATACTTCGCTTCGAAGCATACTTCGCACTTTGACACACTTGAACTAGTCTAGACTCAAAAAACCTTCGGCACTTCATTGACAACCTTCGCTAGACTTCGACAAGGAACTCCGAAGCATGCTTCGACACTGCGAAGCAGGCTTCGACACTGCAAATCAGGCTTCACCAAGTTTCGAACAGGAGACGAATTTCAACAGTGACTTCTCATCTCTTTTCATGAACACTTAAATTACTTTACTGAGAAGTTTGATCCGCCATGTTTTGAACATTTCGTTTTTCCTGCCTTTTAGCACTGTATTGGTGTTTCTCCGTCTAGGACACCGTTCGTTTCTAGGCTAGATATTTTTTAGGCATTGGCGATCTGTTTACTTTCTGCTCCTAAGTCTTTTGAGGTGCGTTGGGTGTTGGGAGCAGGCCATTGATTCGAAAGAATTTTTTAGGCGCCCATTCACCCCCCTCTAGTCGCTACTTTCGGTCCTACAAGTGGTATCAGAGCCTGGTAGGGTTTTTCCATACCTTAACCGGTTCTAAACCCCAGTAGTGATCATGGCGTCTCCTGGCAAGGTCCCGTCCTTGGAAGCTTATGGCTATAACTATTGGAAGACTCGCATGCGAGCCTATCTTATGAGCCAAGGCTCGGACATCTGGGACATTTGCGTTCACGCTACGTTCGTTATATTGCCAATTGCTGAGCATGGTACTCCTGGTATCATTACCCAGCATCTGAGCAATAGTAAGGCTGTGAACATTTTGTTTTCTGGTTTAGGTCCCACTGAGTTTGAGCGTGTGAGCCATCTCTCCACAGCGAGAGAGATCTGGGCTACCCTCAAGGCACACCATGAGGGAACATCCCAGGTCAAGGATCGGATCTATCAGACCTACCAGCGTGAATGTGAAAATTTCACACAGAAGCCGGGTGAATCTGTTGAAGCGTTGTTTGGTCGTTTTCAATCGATCATAAACAAGCTTCGGGACAATAAGGCTGAGGGTGCTCAGTTAGTCTCATATCACGAGCAGGCGCTCAAGGTTCTCCATACCTTGGATCCAAAGATCTGAGAGATCAAGGTATCCTCTATTGTTGAGAGCACATCTTATGATGCCTTGACCATTTCTGAGTTGTTTAGCAAGTTGAAGGCCACCGAGGTAGATATCCAGTTGAGATCAAATCTCACTGGCTCTGGATCAAAATCTCTGGCTCTTGCTACACCTTCTTTTGATCCCTCTTCTATGAGCTGTGCTGGGTTAGTTCTCCTTGATGTCTATCACTGAGGACCAGCTTGAGTCTTTGGGAGATGATGACCTGTGTCTTTTTAACAACCGGGTGCATCGTGTTTATGAGAAAAGAATGTTCAAAAGACACGGCACAAAATCCGGGTGCTTTGAGTGTGGTGATCTAGGACACTTCATCGCCGACTGCCCCAAGCGCAATGGTCACAAGAAAGGCACCAGTGGTGGCTTCCACGACTCCGGCAAGCACGACAGCCCCTCCTTCAACAAGGGCAAGCCGAAGACCAGATTCTTCTGAAAGGCGCTAAAGGACTACCGGCGAGAGAACAAGAAGCGCGACAAGGCCTTCTTCGCCGAGATGGAGAAGAGCTACTCCAAGCGGTCCACGTCATCTTCCTCTTCATCGAGCTCAAGCGATGAGGAGATCGTCATCAGGAAGGGGAAGGACAAGGACGATCCGGCGGGCCTCTGCTTCATGGCCTTATGGGACAGACCGAAGAGCCGCTTACATCGGCGCCAAAGATCCCGCAAGAGCTTCTGCTCAATGGCTCTTGGGGATAAGGAAAAGAAGAACTGCTCCGATGACTCCGATGACGACGACAACGAAAAGGTATCATCTTATGAACGCGAAATCGTTGATTTACTTGAAAGCAATCGTCAGGAGTTAAAATATCGGGAAAAACTGCTTAGGGGGGCTAAGAAGAGGATAGATGAGTTAGAGAGTGAGCTTGCCATGGCCAACGACAGAATTGAGAGTCTATCTTCTTCCCCTTGCTTGGGTGATAGCAGTGAGTGCCCAAAGTGTGAGGTGCTTCTGTGTGACCTATCGACTCTGAGGTCCAGGTACACAGAAAGGGATGATGAGAGGGATGCTTTGGCCACTGAGCTTGAAAGCGCTCAGCTGGAGCTGAAAGATGCTCAAGCCACTGTCATCGCACCTTGTGCTGATTGCTCATCTCATCTAGTTGTTTTAGCTGAGCTGAAAGCCAAGGGCGATGAGCATTGGGGGGATTTGGAGAGAGTGAGAGCTAAGCTTGCGCAGACTAAGCTAGAGCTTGAGACATTGTCAGTTCCACCCACTATCTGTGAGAACTGCCTGTCTCTTAGACTTGAGTTGATTAAGCTGAAAGCCGAGAAGTCTGTCCAGGTAGATAGCGAGTGTGAGACCTGCTTGTCTCAGGTGGAGGTTCTAGCTTCCTTAAGAGAGGAGATAGCTGATTCTCAGAATGAGAACTTTTACGTCCGTTCTATCCTGAGTTGGATCAGTGCCAGAGAGCCACAGCTCAGCATGATGATCCAGCAGTTCAAGAGGCAGGATGGGTTTGGGGTAGGTTACACCTACACCAAGGCTGACTTTGAGAGTGCAATTAGCCGGGCAGTGGAGTGGAGTAAAATGACTCCTAAGCAGAGATATCCCAAGACCCACTCCACTGAGTCTTTCCAGGCTAGTCAGCCCAAGGATGGAGTAATTCAAGAACAGCCCAAAGCTCCACCCAAGAAGCCCATTTGGGTTCCAAAGCCCAAACATCTCCACACTGCTCTAGACTCACTTCCTGGACCCTCTCAACCCAAGAAGACAACACCAACCACCACTAAGCCCAAGAACCCCAAGCCTCAACCATATCCCAAGAAGCCTACCTACCATTGTGAGTACTGTCAAAGAGATGGGCATCTTGCGGAGTTTTGCTTCAGGAGGAAGCGGGTTGAGAGAATAGAGCGTGCTCATGGTAGTCAGGAGCAGTTCTACCAGCAGGGTGGTAGACTGCGTGTTCCTCGACGCGGAGAGAGGCTGGAGGCCAGGCCGCGTCGTGTAGGTGGTGGTAGAGGAGACAACTTTCATGCTTGTGCTCCAGATGGTGGTGTCCGCTTCGGCAGAGCTCCAGGCCGTTTTGGCTACGATCCTAGACCTCGTGGCCGAGGCTTTAGGCAGAATCGAGGACCGCGCTTTGAGCCGCGTTTTGGTCCAAACTCTCATGATGATTTCTGCTTTTCGTCTTTTGAGCAGATGGCTCGACACTGGTTTAGCTCTTTTGCTAAACCTGGTGCTGGACCATTTGCTCCACTTACAACCACTGATTGTGCAGGATCGGAGACTGGAGGACGTTTGGATCGTGGACTCAGGATGCTCTCGCCACATGACGGGACATCGCAGATGGTTCTCCAGTCTCACTCCCCCGAGCTCCAAAGAGTATATCACTTTCGGGAACAGTGGTCAAGGGAAAGTAAGTGGCACCGGCTCAATTTCCATTTCAGACCATTTCTCTTTGAAGAATGTTGCCTTGGTTAAAAACTTGAACTTTAATTTAATTTCTGTTTCGCAACTTCTTGAGGATGGTTTGTAGGTGCATTTTAAGAAGGGCAATTCTTTTGTGTTCGATTCTAGAGGGTCTTTGATTTGCCAGATCTTACCATTCGGTAAAGTTTTTCGAATTAACTTCTCTAGTTCTTTTGGCCCTTCTCGCTGTTTGATCGCTAGATCTTCTTCTGAGCTCTGGAAGTGGCATAGGAGGCTAGGTCATTTAAGTTTTGATTTGCTAGTCAGGTTAAGCTCTATGGACCTCATCCGAGGATTGCCCAAGCTTAATATGGAGAAGGATCTAGTTTGCCATCCCTGTCATCATGGGAAAATGGTTGCCGCTTCTCACTCACCTGTGACTTAGGTAATGACTTCGTATCCGGGCGAGCTATTACATTTGGACACTGTCGGTCCAGCTCGGGTACGCTCAGTGGGTGGGAAGTGGTACGCGCTTGTCATTGTTGACAATTTTTCTCGATTCTTGTGGGTTTTCTTTTTGGAGTCTAAGGATGAAACTTTTCAGTTTGTTCATGACCTGATTTTGAAGCTGAAGAATGAGAACAATGGTCGGATGCGAGCAATTGGCTCCGACAACAGCTCTGAGTTCAAGAACTCTCAGTTCGTTAGCTTTTGTAGTGATCAAGGTCTGGACCATCAGTTTTCTTCTCCTTACACTCCCCCACAGAATGGCGTTGTGGAACGAAAGAACCGCACGCTAGTCGAAATAGCCAGGACGATGCTCGATGAGCATATGACTCCTAGGCGTTTTTGGGCTGAAGCCATGAACACGGCTTGCTATCTGGCCAACCGCATTTTTCTTAGAGCTTACCTAGGTAAGACCTCATACGAGTTGCGGTTTGGCAGACAGCCCAAGGTGAGTCACTTGCGAGCTTTTGGCTGCAAGTACTTTGTGCTCAAGAAGGGAGGGCATTTGGACAAGTTTGAGTCTCGTTGCTGGGACGGAGTTTTTCTTGGCTACGCTTTGCGTTCTCGAGGCTTCCGTGTTTGGAACCTCGAATCCCAGCTGCTTGTCGAGACTTGTGAGGTTTCATTTGATGAGTCCTTGCCTTCTTTGACTCCTTTTGAGCCTTCTGGTGATGGTGAGCTCGAAGAGTACATCTTCGAGGAAGATGAGGATACTCCAGCTGCTGATGAGGGTGTGCCTTCTGCACCCCCTGCAGAGCCCACACCTTCTGAGACTTCGACTGAGGACGAGGGTGGACCTCTGATCACTTCTTCCACTTCGATCGAGCCCCCTCAGTCGAGTCCAGAGGTGCCAGCTGCTGACTCCGGTGAGGTGACTTCAGATCACCAGGCATCCCGAGCAGTTCAGCGTGATCACCCCTCGGAGCTCATCATTGGTGATTTGACTGAGAGAACTTTGCGTTCATCTGGTACCTCTCTTGCTGTGTTTGCCGAATCTTCTTTTGTTGCATCTTTTGAGCCCAGAGATGTTTCTCATGCTCTTTCTGATTCTAATTGGATTAACGCTATGCAAGAAGAGCTTGAGAATTTTGTTCGTAATCGGGTTTGGACACTAGTTGAGCCTCCACCAGGATGCAACCCCATAGGCACCAAGTGGGTGTTCAAAAACAAGCAAGGTGAAGATGGGGTTGTGGTGCGCAACAAGGCTCGATTAGTTGCACAGGGTTTTTGCCAGAAGGAGGGTATTGATTTTGAAGAAACCTTCGCCCATGTTGCCCGTCTTGAGTCCATTCGCATTCTCTTAGCTTTTGCCGCTTCAAAGGGTTTTAAGCTTTTTCAAATGGACGTCAAGAGTTCTTTTCTGAACGGGTACATAGAGGAGGAGGTTTATGTTAGGAAGCCCCCTGGTTTTGAGAACCCTAAGTTTCCTCGACATGTTTTTAAGTTGCAGAAGGCTTTATACGAGTTGAAACAAGCCCCCAGGACTTGGTATGACTGGTTGAAGCAGTTTTTGTTGGGGAAGGGCTTTGTGATGGGTTCGGTGGATAAAACTCTTTTCTTGCTCACAGATGCTTCAAGTTTCTTAGTTGCTCAGATTTATGTGGACGATATTATCTTTGGCGGTACTACTAATGATCTTGTGTAAAAGTTTTCTGAGCAGATGCACAGCGAGTTTGAGATGAGCCTCATGGGTGAGCTCAAGTATTTCTTAGGGCTCCAGATCAAGCAGACCAAGGATGGCACCTTCATCCACCAAGGTAAGTACACTCGTGACATGTTGAAAAAATTTGACTTTGGTGGAGAGTTGAAGCCGCAGATGACCCCGATGGGCACATCTAGGGGTCTGGACAAGGATGAGAGCGGCGTCAAGGTCAACGAGAGGGAGTTTCGAGGGATGATTGGTTCACTGCTGTACTTGACGGCAACAAGACCGGACATACAATTCGCTGTGGGACTTTGCGCGCGTTTCCAGTCTTCACCACGCGCGTCTCATCGGCAGGCTGTCAAGCGCATCTTCAGGTATCTCACTTATGCGCCTGATCTCGGTCTTTTCTATTCAGCATCATCATCTCTTGATTTATCTGGCTTTTTGGACGCTGACTTTGGTGGGTGCTGGTTGGATCGCAAGTCGACTTGCGGTACTTGCCAGTTTCTTGGTTCTTCCCTTGTCTCTTGGTCTTCTCGAAAGCAATCTGGAGTTGCTCTTTCGACCACTAAGGCTGAGTATGTAGCTGTTGCTAGCTGGTGCTCACAATTGGTTTAGATGATTTCCACTCTGCGGGATTTTGGGTTGTTCTTTCCTACCAGAGTTCCTCTGTTTTGCGACAGCACCAGTGCAATTAGTGTAGGGAAAAACCCTTGTCTCCATTCAAAAACCAAACACATTGATGTGCGCTTTCATTTTCTGCGGGATCAATATGAGAAAGGTGTCATTGACCTTGTTCATGTTGATACCCATCATTAGTTGGCTGACATTTTCACCAAACCCCTAGATCAGTCTACTTTTGAGCGTTTACGAGGGGATTTGGGTGTTGTGTATCCTTTCTATGATATTTTGCGTTAGTTTTCTTTCTTTCTTACTCTTTTATTGAGTCTTTTTGTGTGTGTTCATATCATACATACTCACATATCACATTTTTGAACTTGCTTCTGTCATATGATTGAACTGCTTTACTTAGTCTAGCTGGTACATGCTTTTGATTACTTGTCAATGATCATGCCTTGTTTCAGTTCGCTTGATATGTCTGATATCTGTCATATGCATGGCTTTTATGCTTTACACTTGAAAAATGATCACCATTGCTTCTGGTAACTAGCATATGTAGGCTGAGTGTTTTTGCTATCTGTTACATGCCTTGTAGCTAGTTCCTCACAATAGATGTAGATATGCATCTTGGACATCTGTTTCAACATGGAAAATGTGCTATCAAAATAATAATAAATTAATGAAAATTCCATGCCTTTTTATGCTTGAGTTGAAAAAGATCCAAGTGGGTTTGCTTTGTCACATTACATTGTTCTGGACTGCTTACCATAGCACTTTGGTATGAACTAGGACAGTGTAGTGTATGCCAAGACCAATGTCTTAAGCTTCTGATGGTCCAGTTCTGGCCTAGGCTTGACTTGGTCGGTTAGCATAAGGTTTGACATGCAAATAACCCTTGGTAAAAATAAAAAAGGACAATGAAAAAGCCTGAACATTGAAAAGATAACAAGTTTGTTGAAGCACTTTGTTTTGAACAATGCTTATCTTGGTAGATATCAGTTAGCTTCTGCATCTCGTGCTTTACTTTGCTTGTTAACTAGAAAATATGGTGATGCTTTTGTTTGCAAAAACTGAAAAATGCGTGCAAATGACTTTCTTTAGATATCATCTGTTGCACTGATCATGCCATATGTCTTAGACAGTATGTCTTTTGCTATACTTGTTAGATGTTGTAATTGATGTCAATCATATCTGAGAAGCATACTTTCTTCACTCCACCTGCACCCCAGTTGCATTCATCGCATATTTTGAGGGGGAGTTGCATTTCAGGGGGAGTCTGTGTCTTTTTCGAGTGCTTGATGAGTTCACTTGTCAACAAGGGGGAGAAATTTTGGGATAAGAGGTTAAGGGGGAGTTTTTGTCCCGTTGTCCTTACTCTTTTGATATCCTTGTTGATGTTTCTGAGATCGCACTCTTTTTCACATTTTGGTTAACCATAATGATCACTTCTTGCTTTTGTTTGGCTTTTGATCATTAGGGTTAAACTTTTACTTTATTTTCTTCTTCTTTGATTTCTTGTGCTTTGTTTTCGTGTTTCCACAGTTGCTTGCAGATACTAAAGAGCTGAAGAAGTGAAGTGTTGACAATGCACTCATCAAGGGGGAGATTGAGGAGCCATGCTGAATAGCGTGGGCCTCATGGCTCCAGAGGTGATGAGTCATTGTCAACGATAGTCAAAGAGGACAGAAGAAGAGAAATGATATGCTGCGTCATGGGCCGCGTGTGACTCAGGTACACGGGCAGCGAGCGACTATCGGGTAGAGGGGCCGCGAAGTCGGGCTAGCCCAATCCGGGTACATGGGCTAAGAGCAGCAGAAGACCCACTGGGCTGTTGACCAGGATTGACTTAGGTACACGGGCGGTGAGCGATTGCCGGGCTGAGAGAGCTACGGAGTCGGGCCAGCCCAATCCGAGTACCTGGTGCAAAGTCGGTGGAGGCTTTGTCAGTTTCGGTGCAAAACTGACGACCGCTGATCTTGTATCGGAGTCGGGCCCCAATACCTAGGGTTAGTCTACCCTTCCAGAATTCACTTTTAATCATTTGGGTCACTTTTTATTCCCTGCTCTCATTCCTGTTTGTGTGTCGCCAGGCTCTTGCGAAAGCCATTTTTATTCCTGCATGAACTGTTGTGAGTTTCTGTTCTTCATGAATCTGAGAGCTTCTATTCTCTTCTCTTGTCACTTCGAGTTGCAGTGATTCTGCAGTTGTTTACGGCTTTGTTTGACGTGCGCAGCCAGTGTATTTCTGAGCATTTGTGGTTCTGTTGCTTCTGTTCTTCACGTGAGGAGTGCTAGTTCTTCCTTGTAGCAAGTAGTACCTACTCCCTGCAGCAACAGTACACTAGTACTCTAGCCTTGCTTTTTCCTGTGTAGCTTTTTGATCGAGTAGACAGGGCCAAGTCCCTTTTCTGGTTGTTTCTGGCGAAGCCCCCTTCTCTGTTCGAAGTACCTCAGCTCCGTGAGGCAGGCTTCGATCTGACATCTTCGAGGGCTTTGCTAGAACTTCAACTTCGTTTTTTGTACTGTGAATCTAGCTTCAAAGTATGTTTTGTGCTTAGTGACTGTTAGCTTGGCATACTTCGACAGTCTTTGTGAAGGTGTATTCTGACTCGAGCTTTTCGAAGTTAATACTTCGACAGGCTTCGAAGTTAGCTTCGAAGCTTGTCTCTCTGGTAGACTTCGCTTGATTTGTGGTCTCTGAGGTTCTTCTGCTGCTGTCTTTTCCGAAGGTCTCAGTTTGTGAGTTCAAAGTTTGTCATTCGAAGTTAGCCCTCGAGTCGAAGGTTATCACTTCGATTATCATACCTCGACCAAGCTAGCTTCAAAGGTACAGTGTAGGCTTCGATTTCGTCTTGCTGCTGTGTGTTTGGCTTCGCTTATCTTTCGAAGGTTGATTTTCTGTGAATCTTGTTCAAAGCTTTCTGTTCGAAGTTTAGGGTTCGAAGTACACTGTTCGAAGCAGGCTTCGACACAGTAAAGCAGGCTTTGCCAAGTTTCGAATAGGAGAAAATTTTCAATAGTAACTTCTCATCTCTTTTCATGAACACTTAAATTACTTTACTGAGAACTTTGATCCGCCATGTTTTGAACATTTCGTTTTTCCTGCCTTTTAGCACTGTATTGGTGTTTCTCCGTCTTGGACACCGGTCGTTTCTAGGCTAGATATTTTTTAGGCATTGGCGATCTGTTTACTTTCTACTGCTAAGTCTTTTGAGGTGCGTTGGGTGTTGGGAGCAGGCCATTGATTCGAAAGAATTTTTTAGGTGCCCATTCACCCCCCTCTAGTCGCTACTTTCGGTACTACAACTGGCTGCAGCCCACGACCGTGACCGAGATCCGGAGTTTTCTCGGATTGGCCTGATACTACCATCGGTTCATCGAGAATTTTTCGAAGATCACCTAGCCTATGACCAGACTGCTGCAAAAGGAGGTAAAATTTGAATGGACCCCAGATTGTGACGAAAGCTTCCAAACCCTCAAGAAGAAGCTCGTGTCAGCCCCTATTCTGACTCTGCCAGACATCCGGAAAGACTTCCACGTCTACTGTGATGCCTCTCGTCAAGGATTGGGATGCGTCTTAATGCAAGAGGGGAAGGTTATATCTTACGCCTCCCGACAACTGAGACCGCATGAGGTGAACTACCCAACCCACGACCTGGAGTTAGCAGTCGTGGTTCATGCCTTGAAGATATGGAGACATTACCTTGTGGGAAATCGGTGTGAGGTCTTCACCGACCACAAGAGCCTCAAGTACATATTCACCCAACCGGACCTGAACCACAGGCAAAGGAGATGGTTGGAACTGATCAAGGATTACGACTTGGGCATCCATTATCATATAGGCAAGGAAAATGTGGTGGCAGACGCCATTAGTCGAAAATGGTACTGCAATGCCATCATGATACAGGACCAAGCCCCTTTGCTATCCAAGGAGATGGAAAGGTTGAATTTAGGGATCACCACTCAAGCATACCTCGCTGCCTTGGAGTCTAGGCCTGTCTTAATAGACCAGATCCGAGAAAAACATAAGGAAGACCCATACATCTTGGAGATCCAGCAGAACATTCGGATGGGTAAAGCCCCCGGATTCTCCGAGGACGAACACGGTACCATCTGGTTCGGAAACCGGATATGCGTACCCGACAAGCCTGAGTTGAAGGCCCTCATCCTTCAAGAAGCTCACGATACTCTATACTCCATACATCCAGGGATTACAAAGATGTATCAAGATCTAAAGGAGAAATATTGGTGGGTCAGCATGAAGAGGGAAATAGCTGAGTATGTGGCCAAGTGCGACACATGCCGGCGAGTCAAGGCAGAGCATCAAAGACCTGCTGGACTATTGCAACCTCTCAAGGTCCCCAAATGGAAGTGGGAAGAAATAGGAATGGACTTCATCACGGGACTGCCCAGGACCCAAGCTGGTCCTGATTCTATCTGGGTGATCATCGACCGACTCACCAAGGTGGCTCACTTCATCCCCGTCAAGACAACTTACACCGTCACCATGTTGGCCGAGTTGTATACGACCCGGATCGTGTGCCTACATGGAGTTCCAAAGAAGATAGTATCTGACCGTGGGAGTCAGTTTACCTCTAAGTTTTGGAAGAACCTTCAAGAGGAACTCGGCACCCGGCTGAACTTTAGCACCGCCTATCATCCTCAGACCGATGGTCAAACCGAAAGGGTCAACCGGATATTGGAGGATATGCTTAGAGCTTGCGCTCTAGACTTTGGCGGAATGTGGGACAAGAACTTGCCATATGTAGAGTTCTCCTACAACAATAGCTATCAAGCCAGCCTGCAAATGTCCCCATTCGAGGCACTCTACGGACGTCAGTGTAGAACGCCGTTGCTTTGGGATCAGACCGCAGAGTCGTAGCTATTTGGGACTGATATACTAAGAGAAGCTGAAGAGAAGGTCAAGATCATCAGGGATAGATTGAAGATAGCCTAGTCCCGACAGAAGATCTACGCTGATAACCGTCGAAGAGACCTAAACTTTGAGGAGGGTGATTATGTCTATCTCCGAGTCACTCCCCTCCGTGGCACTCAAAGGTTCAACATGAAAGGAAAGCTAGCACCCCACTATGTCGGACCTTTTCAGATCCTCCGACGGCAAGGAGAAGTGTCATACCAACTAGAACTGCCGCCATCCTTGACAGGAGTTCATGATGTTTTCCACGTCTCTCATCTGAAGAAGTGTCTTCGGGTGCCCGCCGAGCAAGCCGACCTCCAACAACTCAACATCCAAGAGGACTTGACCTATGTCGAGAAACCCGTCAAGATCTTGGAGACTAAGGAAAGAGTAACCAGGAGCCGTCTGGTTCGCTTCTGCAAGGTTCAATGGGACAACCACCCCGTTGAAGAAGCCACATGGGAAAAAGAAGACGAGTTGAAAGCCCAATACCCTGAGCTATTCGAGTAGCGTTACAATCTCAAGGACGAGATTCTTTGTAAGGGGGATAGGTTTGTAACACCCCAAATTTTCAAAGAAATAAAAATATTATTTAATCTAATTTCCTGAAATTAATTATTTTGGAAATACCTTTAATGCCCTCCTTAACCTTTTTGAACTAGAACCTAGATGAAATGACCAAACCAAGGGCTAGAAAATTTTGTATATGATCCCAAGGCCAAGATATATTTTTGAGAATTTTTACAAATATTTTTCAACCTTGGAAGTAGCCCAAATGTTTTAATCCATTTTCTGTAATTATTTTTATTCAGAAAAGAATTTAAACAGTAACGGGCTCCGTCCCTCCCTTTTCTCTCTCCCGGCGGGCCCAACCCGTTGCCCCCGCACGCCTCGGACTGACAACCGGGTCCCGCTTGTCCGTGAGCCCCTCTCTCCTCGCGCGCGCCCGACTGCCCGACCCCACCTGTCAGTTGCCACCCGTTCGCTCGCGCCCGCTGGCCTGTGGCCCCCGCCTGTCAGGACCGTCGTCCACCTCGCGCCGTCGCCCCCAAACCTCGCCAGCCGAATCAAAGCCTCTGCGATTCGCTCATCGCCGGCCCCCTCCCCTCCATTTATCATCGGCATTGAATCCCCCACATCGCGCCGACCGTTTCCCCTCTTAATTTCACGCGTTATCATCCCGCTGTCGCCCGCATGCAGTGAAATAGCCACGCTGACGTTTACTCACGGCCTCCCCTGATTGTGCCCTCCCTGCCCCTAACGGTACCCCTATTTAAACGCCCGACCACCGCCGCGCTCAACCCCCATGTTAATTTGCTTCGAGAACGAATAGAACGCTCGCAATTCGGTTTTTAGCGCAACACTGCCGCCCGCACTCCGGTCACCGCTCGCCGTCGCCGGAGTCCCCCTCCGTCCTCGCCGACCACATCTCTGTGACCGCTAGAACCTCCTCGACCACGGCGACCCCTCCACTGTCGACGAACCTCGCTGGATCAGCGTCACCGACAAGGACCCGAATGACTTCACCGCCTCCTCTCATCGCCGGCCATGCCCCGTCGACCTCGGACCACTGCGAGTGTACCCTCGTGATCCCCTTAGTTCCCTCTTTACGTTTTTATCCCTAGTTAGGCCGGATAGCCCTCGCCGTCACCGGAATCGCTCGCTGTCGCGTTGCCGGAGTTGGGGAAGACTGGTACTTTACCCCTCCCGACACGTGCCATGCCGGATTCGATCCTAGCCGCACGATCTCAATCCGACGGCATAGATTAGGACCTTTACGCCGTTTAATCTCGCGCGTTCATCTGGTCAAAGAGGTATCGAGCGCTGTGGGTCATTGATCGCAACTTAATGCCCCGCCTCGCCCTCGCGTGTTGGATCTGGATCCAACGGTCTAGATTGGGCCGGACCACGCGCACAGTGCGCGGGTTCACCGTGAGCCCGGCTCACCGTGGACCCGAGGTTGTTTTTTGTTTAAATTAAATTCCAGAAATGCTTTTAAACTTCCAAAATTCATATCTTGCACAATTTGACTTCAAAAATTACCATTTCAATTCCAGAAAATTTGTAATATTATTCTCTACATGTTCATACAATAAAAACAGTATACTTACTTTTAATATTTTTCCCTTATTTAATAAAGTATTCAAATGCCCTTAGAATAAATTACAAATTTAATTATTTAAATTCCAGCAAAAATTTATATTTATTCATTTCCTGTTAATTTAGGGAAACCACTAAGAAGCTGTTTGGTTGGGCCATTTTTAGCTTGTAACAGATCACAACGTTAAGAAAAAATGTCACATGCGTTTGTTTGGATTGGGCTGTAATCAGAGTAAAGGAAATCGATACTGGGCCTAATGGAATGAGATTACAGCCCAAATTGGGGGCAAACCCTTAACGTTACCATCGGGAGAACAGGAAAGGCCTCCTCGGGAGAACAGGAAAGGGCTCGCGTGCGCCGCCGGGGGACTCGCGTGACCCGCTGCCGTCGGGGGACTCACGTGCGCCGACAACGCTAGGGGACTCGCGTGCGCCGACGCCGTCGGGGGACTCCCACACGCGCCGCCGCCGGGGGACTCCCGCGCGCGCCGCCGCCGCCGGACTCCCTCGCGCCGCCGCCACCAGACTCCTGCGCGCTTCCGTCCGAGGGTGCGCTGCCGGAGGACTTCCGCACAGCGATGTACTCAGTAAGTGCAATGCCCTCAGATTAGATGTAGAGATTTTTCACGATGGAAGCTGCGATTAGATGTAGGTCTTGTCGCAGTGATGTACTCAGTAAGTGCAATGCCCTCAGATTTTGCCTATTTTTTTAGATTTTATTTTGTCAGTGCACTGGTAAAAAATCGTTTATTTAGGATGAATTTGGCAGGATACTACTATGCAATTGCATGAGAAACAGCCGTGAAAATATCAGTAAATTGCATAGTATTATCTGCTGGATGCACATGCTGGTAATGACGACTTGTGCATCTTATTGAAATTGAACAAAAGTAATGCCCATTGTGCCAGTTCGAGCTGAAGAAAATGTCCCTACATTCTTACTGCATTCTTACTGCAATTTCCTGTATTTTCCCTACCACTCATTCAAACTCATGTCCCTACATAATTCTATGTTTCAATTTCATTGACATGTTTTCTGCTATGTCCCTTGCATCAGGGCATACTTCTAGTAAGAAATACTACAACAGTTTATTTACATGGATTCCTAGCATTTCTTACTAGGCTCCTGCTGCTCGGTAGTGAATTCTGTACTCACAATTGCAGTTTGTTTACAGAAAAACTAAGGAATCCAGACGCCAACTTGTTCCCTCGCCAAATCAACTCCTTGCAGTAAAGGTAAAATATCATTATGGATCCCATTGTTTCTTGTGTGTAGAGCTTTTACTGTTTAATTTGCAAGACTTGTGAGAGTAAAAAGCATAATTAAACTTATGTTTGCAAAGAAATCATGAATTTAGAATCGCTTAAATTGCTTGTCAGGACATTTGGCATTGTGAGTTTAATTTGGTATTGTGAGTTTAAAGCTAAAAATTGAATTGTTTATGTTCATATTATTATGTACTTTACCATTTATTCTAGTAGCTTCAAATTTTCCATAACTATTTTTGTAGATTATTATGGCTCGTCTTCCGTTAACTATGAGAACACGAAGGAGAAATATGGCTGCTAGAAATATGATGGTAGCTATTATGCTAATGTACTATTACATATTTTTGTTGTTTGTAATCCAATATAAAAGGAAGTGTTGGAAGTTAGAGAGGAAAATCAGAACTAAGGAACTTAGAAGTCAGCGCTTATTCCAACTTATCGAAGAGAGTGACACTGCCTCTATAAGCCAGCTTCGAATGGATAGGAGAACATTTCATACATTATGTAATATGCTAAAGGATGTCGGTGGTTTGAATGGCACAAAAAACCTGCCTATAGAAGAGATAGTAGCTTCATTTTTATACATTCTGGCCCATCATTTGAAAAATAGAACGATTGGAGGATTCTTTTTCCGAAGCGGTGAAACCATAAGTAGGAAATTCAACTTATGCCTTTTAGCGGTCCTAATGCTTCACCAACTTCTTCTCAAGAAACCAGAACCTATACTTGAAGGCTGCACTGATATTAGATGGAAGTATTTCAAGGTAATAGAACTTAAAAGAAGCAACAGTTCCTAATATTAATTAAGTTAACATTGTAGTAATATTTTGTGGTTGTATTTTATGTTGTAGAATTGTTTAGGTGCTTTGGACGGTACACACATAAAGGTAACCGTCCCAACAAAGCTAAAAGGGAGATATAGGTCAAGGAAAGGAGATATTGTCACAAACGTCTTAGGTGTTTGTGCACCAGATATGCAATTTATTTATGTGTTGCCTGGTTGGGAGGGTTCAGCGCATGATGGGCGTGTGCTTCGTGATGCCATCTCAAGGCCAAGTGGGTTACGCATCCCTCAAGGCGAGTTATTATCCAATCATTTTTTAACCCACTTACTATACTACACAATTATATTGACATTCTAATTAATTGCAAAGGTTGCTATTATCTTGTTGATGCGGGCTACACAAATGCAAGTGGTTTTTTAGCTCCATATCGAGGCCAAAGGTATCATTTAGGAGGTTTCACTGCACAAAGCCCACCAAATAGTGCAGAGGAGTATTTTAACTTGAGACATGCAAGTGCTAGGAATATCATAGAGAGGGCTTTCGGAAGACTAAAAGGTCGTTAGGGCATTTTGAGAGTTGCCTCTTATTTTCCTATCAAGACTCAATGTAGAATTATAACGGCATGTGCTTTGTTACACAATTTGATTTTGCAAAAAATGTCTAAAGATCCTCTTGAAAGTGAGGAATCAACGGAGGAGGTATCGATTGATATTGCTGAGGGAGAAGCTAATGAACCTGAATTTATCACAGCTATCACAACGTCAAATGAATGGAGTAATTTTCGGAATAGTCTTGCTCAGGGAATGTTTAATACCTATAGGGCTTCTAGTTCTCATTGAGGTTTGTATTTTGTTGGATGATCACTATGATTGGCTTGATTCTTGTCAATCGGGAATTAAATATATCTTTCTTGTTGCAGGCATGGATCAGGTTGGAAGCTCAAGTATTATGCGTGGAAGAGGTAAAAATAAAAGGATTTGGACTTGTTATGAAGATGACGAGCTTGTGAAGGCACTATATGAGATATCTTTAGATCCAAAGTGGAAAGCAGAAGGGGGTTTTAAAAATGGATATTGCCAAGTTTTGGAGAGTATACTTGCAAAAAAACTGCCTGGTTGTGGTCTTACTGCTATACCCCACATCGAGTCAAGGGTGAGACACTTCAGGACCAAATATGGGGCGCTCGAGGTAATGCTAGGAAAGAGTGGTTTCGCAAGGGATGACACTAGGAAGATGTTGCAGTGTGAGAAGCAACAATATGATGACCATTGTAAAGTAAGTAGATCTTCTATATACACATTTCATAATAAAATTGCTTCATCACAAGTACCTGTAGTTACTAAGTTGGTTTACATTAGCTGCAATCCAAAGTGGCATGGATAACTTCTGCTTTCTGTTATTAAGTTGATTTACATTCTCATTAATCTCTATTTTCATTTTACAGAAAAATCATGAGGCGAAAGGCTTGTATGGTATTGCATTTCCTTACTACGATACATTAGCTGCAATATACGGAAGAGATATAGCCACAGGAGAAGGAGCGGAAGGGGTTGCTGAAGCGGTGTCAAATATGGAGAAGGAGATTGCTCTTGAAGACGTGCGGGATCAGGATGATGTAGAAGAGAGAGCATGTATAGAAACACCTCGAAGGAGTGTTGATTCAACGTCTTCATGCTCTAAGAAGCGTAAGAAAGACAATGTCAAGTTAAAGGATAGCTCATCGGGCGATTGGTTCTTGGATATGTTTGTGGATGTTCAAGGTGAATTGAAGAGTGTTTGTAAGCATGTGGGTACAATGGCAGAATCTATGATGCGTGAGGCTGAGGTTCAAGAGAAGATAGTCAATGAAGAGGACACACAACAAAAATTGCAGAATAGAGCTATCCTTGAGCTGCAGAAACTTGGGTTTACTGTCACTGAAGTTGTCAATGCTGCATTGGTATTTGTGAAAGTGCCAGATCAGATGCGTATGCTTCTAGCACTTCCTGACTCTCTAAGAAGGGAATACATACTAAAAATGCTCGCTGGTAAGTTTGTAGATATTGTTTAATGTTGTCACTATTAATTGCTTGGGGCTAAGTTTGTCTTAAAATTATTAGATGAAGCAAAGAGAAGTTGATGGACGGGTAGGGTGAGGAGGAAGACTAAGAAGAAGACAAGTGTTGGTGACAATGATGGTATGAAAAAAGATGATGAATAAGAAAAGAAGTTATAACTAGTTTTCAATGTTGGAGTATGGATGATGTTGTTATGGAGATGTTTCATTTGGACATATTTTTGTAATGGATGATGTTATGAATGATGTTATTGATTATGTTATGGATGATGTTTACTTTTGGAGATGGTTTTTGTTATGGATGATGTTTACTTTTGTACATATTTTTGTTATGGATGATGTTATGGAGATGTTGAATCCGAAGATATTTTTGTTATGTTGATGTTGGTATGGAGAAGTCTAATTTTGGAGATATTTTTGTTATGTTGATGTTGGTATGGAGATGTCTAATTTTGGAGATATTTTTGTTATGTTGATGTTGGTATGGAGATGTCTAATTTTGGAGATATTTTTGTTATGTTGATGTTGGTATGGAGATGTCTAATTTTTAGAGATATTTTTGTTATGTTGATGTTGGTATGGAGATGTTTAATTTTTAGAGATATGTTTAATAAATTCAGAAAGTGTTACAAAAATCCATTTTTATTTCATTCATTATAAACCAAACGCTGTGATGTAAACAGAATACGTTACACTTATTAACCAAACACTATAATGTAAATAGATTACGTTACACTTGTTAACCAAACAAATTCAGTAATCCATTACATTGTTATCCCTTAACACTGTAATTGATTACATTAACGTTTACGTTACCTTGAACCAACCAAACACCACCTAAGTTTTCTCTGAAGCTCTTAATTTAAATTAGTTAGAGAACTTGAAAGAAGATTATTCACAATTAAAACCCCTTTATAAAGGACCATATTACATTCTAGTTCATTCTAAATTATTCATAAAATGAATTTCAGAAACTTAACAACTTGTTTTCCTTAAGTTAACCCAATCAAAACTTATATGCTTATTGTGTGGTTTTAGATTATTTAATTGAATGTCATATTTATTTTATTTTATTTTATTTTGGGAAGACTACGATACCGCCGAGGAGCCAGAATATTACCTGGAAGTTCCCCTGTCGCCTTTCGCTGAACGAGGCAAGTCACCAAACCAATCTTTTGAGCATATTGAACCCATGTTTTATTAAACTATCGCTAAAACACATAGGATATACATGCATTAGTCAAATGGAACCCTTACAATATATTTATTTAGGATCCCCCGACCTTGATGTGCAACCCAAGCCATGCTATCTAGCCTAAACTCCTTGTCACCATATGATTAGTATTATTAGCTAGTGTCCAATGTATCGACACGATTGCTATAGGATTAAAAATGAGTCATAGCGATTGGAATCTACTTTATGATCCCCATTATTCTCATCTTTGGAATGTTGTTGGTGATAGAGTTATGGTTGAGAGTGTATGCATGGTGGGTTCCGGGTGCAAGCTAGGGCATTGGTCGGTAGCACCTGAGGCATTATAAGGACCGGTCTATGGGATCCATTGCAATACACTTCCATACTAACCACAAGTCTAATGGGTAAGTCCTAACTAAGGTATGGGATGTTCCGAACCGAGGCCACCACTTGGAGATGGGTCAAGCAGCACCTGCGGGTGGCTTGTACCGACGTGGCGCAAAAGGGCGTGCGACGTTAGCCGGGATGCGGCCCGGCACGCCGGCGAAACCTAGAGCGGGTGGTTATCGCTTGGAGCATTTCATGCTGAGGTTTTGGCATGAGTTCCCGTGGTATGGGTCATCTCGTTACACCTTGGTGTTTAGGATGAGTGCGTGCCTTGTGGGTACAGTAGTACACCTCTGATCAGAGTCATAAATCTTTTCGAAAAGTCGAGCCCACGTTTAAGGGCGGGTTGTGTGACATCCCACAGTTAGTTTACTTTTATATGTATGTGCATGATGGTTTGACATGTAAGGACTGTTGCATGAGGAGGGAAAACGTACTCCTCGAGTAAGATGGTATACTGATGCTCATGGTTATTATTCCGCATGATTAAATTTGTCTACACTACATGCAATAACTGAAAAATGTACTTTTCCGCACTTTTAGCCAATTATCCTTCGTTTGTTATTATCTGGCATTATTACTTGCATTTGCGGTGGCTTGTTGAGTAATTTTTGTACTCATACCCATTGGACACACCATTCAGAGGATGCCTACTACGAGGATGGACTGGAGTAGTGACCCAGTCAAGTTGAAAGATCTTGAAGAAGGCATTCGTCATGTTGTTTACTTTTATTATTGTTTTTATTTAACTCTGATGTAATAATATGGTCTGCGTACAATGAATACTTATCGTATGTATGATTGTCGCATGATGAACCTCTTGTATTATTGTTTTTCTTTGGAAATTCAATAATGTTCCGATTCGGTAAATCGGGGCGCCACAATAAAGCTATCATCCAAGAGACCGAACAAAACAAGGTGGACCTGAAGAAGCGAAAAATGATCGCATATCGCCAACAGCAAGGAATGGTGCAGAAGTCACGCTTAGTGATCCCTCCTCAAGCCTCAACACCCGTCGAGCCACGTACCACCCTTGGAGGGCCAAGCTCAGGCATCCCACCCCAAGCACCACCAGCCGGAAGAGCTCCAGTGCAAGCTATGAGATACAAGATGGACAGGAACGGTAACCCTATTATATGCTTCAACTGTCGCCAAGAGGGTCACTTCTCCAACATGTGCCCCTACCCCAAGCAGGCATCATTCTCCGTTCCATGCCCGATGGGACGTACCCAAGTTCACCATATCTCCGCTCAAGAAAACCAAGGTACGACAGAAGGCCTTCCCAAATTGATCTCGACAAATCCAATCCCGAAGAACACTTTGCCTGTTTGTGAAGCATCGCCTTCTCCAAATCCGGAGCACTAGTAGAACCCCATCCCCTAGATTTTCCGAGGTTCCCTTCGAATCTCGAGGACGAGATTCTTTGTAAGGGGATAGGATTGTAACAGCCCAAATTTAAAAATAAAATAAAAATGATGGAAATAAATTTTCTGAATTAAAAAGGATTTATTTAATGGAAGAAAAGGTTAAAAGAACCCAATTAAATAAAAATAGGGAGAAATATTTAAAATTTGAAGCTGAAAAATTTATGTTGGAACCTATGTGACAAGAAATATTTTTGAGAATTTTTAGAAAATTTTATCAACAGTGTTTCGAGTCCTAAAAGAATATATGAATTTGTGGAATTAAATTAAATAGAAAATGCATTTAAAATCTTATTGGGCCGCCTCCCCTAAAACCTCCCTCGGCCTAGCCCAGTCCACGGCCTGAGCCATCGCCAGGAGGGGCCCGCCTGTCGGTGCGTGCCCCCTCTCTCTCCCGCATGCCACGCCCAGCCGGCCCCACCTGTCAGCCTCTCGCGTTCCCTCTTCCGCCGCTGACTGCCCAGGCCCATCAGTCAGCTCCTTTATTTTCCCGTTCGCCCACTGACAGGTGGGACCCACCTGTCATATCCTTCTTCGTTGGAAGGGGATCCCACCTTCCATTTCCGGCACCCCCTTTCCAATTTTAGCCGCCGACCGCAGCCAATCACCCGACTAGAGCCTGGATCCCTTTCCCCTCTCGCCGGTGATCTCTTTCCCCCCTAGCCACGCGGATTCGGCTATTTGGAAGCCACCCGAGCGCATGGAAGGGCTCACCGGAGTATCTTTGGAAAACCTCTCGGGTTCCATCATTTAGCCTTCCATAGCCACCACCGACGACCCTAAAGAGCCTTTGGCCTCACCGCAACCCGGCCACCCATTTTCAGCCCTAGCTTCACACCCCCGACACGCTGCGACCCCAGAAACCACCACCTCCTCTGTTCATGCTCCAGCCACCCCTCGTCGTCACCGCAGGGCATCGCCGCCCTCGCCAATAGCTTCGTCGAGACCGCCGTCACGCCCTCTACCCCGGCCCCGCCTCCGTTGGGCTTGGACGCCGCCGGAGAACCACCGTCGCCATTAACCCGAGGCCTCCTCGCCGCCACTGCTCGCCGCTGGTTTTGTCCTCTCACTGTCGACCCCTATTTTCGATATAATCAGGCTCCCTATCCTATTCTCTATCCATTTTCGTGATTGGATCGAGCTTAGGGCCCTCGCCGCGCTTGCAGCCGTGCGCCACCGTCGCTGGAGAAGACGGCGAAGCCGCGTGCCTTGCCGGTTTTTACCTCGACCGCACGATCGGCTTTGGACGGTACAGATTAAATCCTCACGAGATTTAATCTGGGCATTTGATCTCGCCGAAAGGGTAACGAGGCCTACGAACCGTTGGATCTCACTTAAATGCCCCCCCCCCCCGCCATCGGCCTAGCGCACCGTGGACCCAAGCCTGTTTTCCGTTTAAATAAAATTTCATAAAATTGTTTAAACATCAAAAATTCATAACTTGCTCAATTTAACTCCAAATTTGACCATTTCAATTCTGAAAAATTTGTCTTTTTATTCTCTACACTTATATGCCATAAAACAGTATGTTTATTTTGCCCATTTTATTCTTATTAAATAATAAAGTAAAAACCCCTTTAGGATTAAATTCCTATTTCATTAAATAATTCAGAAAAACCCTTAAAAATTAATATATGAATTTCAGAGGACATAATAACTTATTTTCACTATTTTAATACAATAAACATAGTAGGGTTATTTTGTACATTTTAATTCACATCTAATTGGGAAAATAGAGACCCTTTAGGGTAAAACCTTATTTCAATATGTAAAATTCATAAACCCCATAAAAATTAACCCTAAATATTTAGGTGATAACTTCATAGAATTTAAGGCATCTTTCCTCTTATTTAATCCAACAAAAACATGTATGATGTATTGGTGGTTTTGGATTGTTTATTGAATGTTTTGTTTATCTCTTTCCGTATCAGAAGACTACGTCACCGTCAATGATCCGGAGTTTTACCCCGAGGCTCCACCTTCACCATTCGCGGATCAAGGCAAGTCACAACCCCCATTTTGATCATAATTGAGCCCATGTTTTAATAAATTATCGCTATAACTCATAGGATAATATTGCATTAGTCCAATCTTAAGCCCTACATTATATTTAGTAGATCCCCGTCCTTGTGTGTAAACCCAAGCCATGCTTATCGAGACTTAACTCCCTGTCACTCCACAATATTATATTAGCTAGTGTCCAATGTACCGACACAATTGCTATAGGATAAAAGAATGAGTCGTAGATAGATGGATTCTACTATATGAATTTCCCCGTTATTCTCGTCTCTGGATTCTGTTGGAGTTGGCTATGTATGAGTATGGTGGGTTCCGGGTGCAAGCTCGAGAATTGGTTGGTCGCACCCGGGGCACTATAAGGACCGGTCCGCGGGATCTGTTACAAAGAACTTCCGTACTAACCACAAGTCTAGTGGGTAAGTCCTAACTAGAGGTATGGATCGTACCAACTTGAAGTACCATAGTGGAGGGGACAAGAGGCAACTTGCGGGTGATTTGTACCATCGAGGCTCAAGGGGGGTATGGTGTGGCCTGAAGTGACTGGGAAACCATATGAAACCTATAAGAGGATGTTATCAAATTGGTGCATTCCATGATGAAGGTTTTGGCACGAGCTTCTCGTGACAGGAGTCATTTAACACACTACGGTGTGCGGGAAATGAGTGCCTTGTGGGTACAGTAGTACACCTCTGATCAGAGTTTTAAATCTTTTCGAAAAGCTGAGCCCACGGTCAAGGGCGGGTTGTGTGACCTCTCGCAGTTAGTTTACTTGTGAATGAATGGTTGTGTTATTCATGGCATGTAAGGACTGTTGAGCGAGGATGGGCTGACTGTACCCCTCGAGTTAGAAGATTATGCATGAACTCATGTTTACTTTTCTGCATTAATCACTAGATTACATTATTTGTTTTACAAATATGCTTTTCCGCAAAAGTGACCCACCACCTTCCGTGTTATTACCTTGCATTATAATTGCATTCGGTGGCTTGCTGAGTACAATTGTACTCACCCCCATTGACTTACACCACCAGAGGCAGTCTACTACGAGGAGGGTGAAGGTCTGGAGTAGCGACCCAGTCAAGGCATGAGACTAGAAGAGGACGTTCATCTAGAGGATTTATTTTATTAGTTTCTCTTTCATTTAACTCTTTTGTAATAATATGGTCTACGAACCATGATTGATTGGCGTATTGTACGCAGTCGTGTGATGAACGTCTTGTATTTATTGATTTTCTATGGAATTTCAATAAATTCCCGGTTTTATTAAATCAGGGCGTTACAAGTGCACATATAGAGCAACATGAAGTCTACCAAGTAATCAATCAGGTCACAAGATTAAGCACAGAAAATTAAAGAGGCTCAAATGAGTTGCTTGCTGGAATCTGAAGGCACAAATAAGTAAGTAGCTCTTGTCCACAATTTCTGTAACACATCCAAACAGCCAGCAAACATACTTTTGAATATGACAGCAAGAGATAATCTACAGGATGTGATAGAAATTGTTCCTCATCAAAACACTAGCTAGAACACAGAACTTTTCGTTTCACAATATCTGTGAAAAGATTACTTCACAAATACAAGTCACAGACCCACTTTGAACAAACAGACTCAGAATTCAAACCATGAAGAATAGGAGAATACTGAATATGAATCTTAATCAGAACTACTCAATATGTTCACCTATTGTATCCAGATTAGTTCTCCATGAAAAATGAACCACAAATCATCAACAAGTTCCCAGAAATTTTGATGATCACATTACCTGAACTCCTGCTGTTGGCGTAAAAGATTACGCTAACAGATTTCTGAAGATTAGAAACTAACAAACGGAGTGTTTGCGAAGGAAACTATTCCAAGCCTCCGAAAGGATAATAACTTAGAATAGTTTGAAAGTGAGTATTGAATAACTTGTATTCGGTCCCTATTACAGGGTAAAACAGGGGGTATTTATAGGCCCAAACATTAAGGAAAAGACCCTTTTACCCCTTTGTTACAACCGACTTAGTGGAAACTATTCGGTACCCTTAATAGGGCTAAAATGGTAAAAGACTAATCTAATGAGAAAGAAGATAAATCTTCCATCTTAGCTGGCAAAGAAGCTCTCGGAAGAGTCCAAGTTCAAAGATATACTCCGAACTAGAGTCCGTCATCATACTTCAAACATGATTCAATGTATCTCCAGAGTTATATGCTGGAATTGTTGGGACTTAATCACCAGCCTTTGTCTTGTTACTGCAATAACCCTGAAGATGGAATATTTTCCCCCAACAGTAGCCCCTCGAATACGCTTCTCCGCTAAATCTATAAAGTTAGGAGAGCAGTATACGCAAGAAAAATAATCATGCGTAGGGGTTAGCAAATTTTAATCCATCTCCGAAATGCATGGAGATGCAAGACTTCGAATTAGTTTCTCAGAAAATTACATTCAAACCATCTTAGAACTAACTCGAGAAGTCCGAAAGCCTTTTTAGACTTGGAAGAAATAGCCGTTAGCTTCTTTCTTCTAACGAAAGTTACGTGGCGCGTTAATTCCGCAACAAAGTAACGGTTAAGAATGCGAAACGGCATAGGCAAACGGTAAAAAATCGGGGTCAGGGCTTTAATAGAGGGCCCAAACCCTTCTCGAGTACCTTTCCACCGCTTTCGTGCAAACAACCCATCAATCAAGCCCTAGCCTCCATTTTTCTTCTGAAGCAATCCGTAAGATCTAATGGTGAAAACTAGTTTCAAAGGTCCTGGAGCAGCTTCAACATTGGCCCGGCAGCAGGGTGCAGTAACAGCAGCGGCTGCAACATTGGCGGCGGCGACTCCGACACCGGCAATGGCAACAACAATGGCGGCGGCGGGGAGAAATCCCCAAAATGTCGGCTCTCAAGACCTTTTCCCGGCATCAACAAAGTATACAGATCAATCCTTTCAATTGGGGCCCTCAACCTGCAAAAGAGAATCACTCACGGCCGCAATAGAAGGCAAAATTAGTTCGGGAGTTATGATTCGCAAACCCAGGAAAGAGATCATTCCATCGCCGAGACCCGGAGAGGTGGTCGTCTTCGAAGCCTTCTTCGAAGCTGGCTTGGGGCTTCCGGTAGTCGACTTCTTAGTGGAGGTATTGGACTTATTCCACGTTACTCTCCCCCAACTATCTCCGAATGCCGTTGCACGTCTTGCCATCTTCGAATGGGCGTTGCGAGCCGAGGGCTGTGAGGGAAGGGCAGAGATCTTCGCAGCACTGCACCGAGCTTCATGTCAACCGAAGACCTTCGTAGGCCCCGGAGGTGAGAAGATGGTAGTGGCCTTCAGAAGTATCAACTTCAGGCTTCGAGATGAATATGCTCTCTGGTTTCTTGCTAAGGCCATCAATGCCATATGGTATACAGACTGGATCCTGAAATGGTTTTATGCCGAAGTTGGGGCGAGCAGTCGCCTAGCTGGACCTTTGCAAGATATCAACTTCCGAAAGGAAGCTCTTGTGCATCCGGATCCGGGCCAGCTCGAAGCTCGCCTCAGCTTGCTTCAAAAAATCAGTCACCACCTGAGTATGCGGGACATAGCTGAAGAATTCCTCGGGCTTCAAATCCCTCCTCTGATGGCCAACTGGCCGATCACCTTTGAGGAAGATTCAGAGGGCGGTCTTCGCAAAATTTCTTCGACTTCGAGCCCTGCAGGTAACTTCGAAAACAACATATATCATGCATATTTATTCGAAGGAATAACTAACTTAACTAATTTTTCTGCCTCTTCAGCCCCTATAACTTCGGAGCAGATCGTACGGGCTTCAGAGAAGATTCTGGGCGTCCCAACTCCGACCGAAAAGGAATGGAGAATTAAACTGGTTGGTACATGGGAGCGGTCCAACCGAGTATGGGGGCTACTCGAAGTTATTCCGCCCCCTCTTGTGGATTGGGTACCTTCGGAGAAAGGGCCCAAAAAGAGAAAAGCCGAAATCGGAACTTCGAGCTCAGCCAAGACTCCGCTAAAGAAAGTGGCTCGAAAGCCAAGAGTTCCTGCACCTTCGAGCCCAAGAGCTTTAGTCTCCGATTCCTTGGAGGACGAAGGCAGGATGCTTGTCGACCTAATTGACAAAGATACAGCCCAAAGAGATGCACATATTGATGAAGCTGCGAGCGTGCCGGAGTCTCAAGAGAACCTTGAGCAAGTAAGGACTCCGGCTGCTCAAGAAAATTTACCGCAAGACGGAGCTCCTGTGGGCGGAAGCGAAGTCGAAGTTGCTGCAGCTTCGATTCCAGGTGAAGTAACAATGGCTGCTCCCGAAGATGCTCCAACAGTCGAAGATTTGACTTCTGAATCCGACGAAGACTTTGGAGTAGCCTTCGACCCGCCAAGCAGCCCAATGCTCACCCGTCGCCAAAATGTCGAAGGTAAACTTCGCATGATCCTTTTGTTCTTTTTGCCTGCGAAATTATACAATGTATAATACCTTTGTGTTAACAGGATCCACTCCCGTGGAAGAGGTCCGTCCCGAAGATATAATTCCTGGACCTTCGATAGCTCCGGAGCCAATTCCAGGAACCACTCAAATGGGACCTGGAAAAGGCAAAGGCAAGATGGACCACCTCCCTGCTCCGAGCTCAGGATCAACTCCGTCCGAATCAACAGACGAAAGCCAATCTACGGAGGGGGGCCAATCTGCCGAAGCTCCAAAAAATACTGCTCAGCACTCCGGGCCTTCATCAAACGAAGATGACCGGTAAGCCTTGAGCATGCTCCCTCTTCTAGCTCCTTTCTTGGAGCGAAGAACTAGACTTCGGACATTGCTCGAGCCTTTGGATCGAGCTAGTCGCGAAGTGGGGGAGACGGACTTGGTGGCCATCTTAAGCGAGGCGGACAGTTCGGAGCTTAACGCTGCCATGGAACGTGCAGCATACCAGGTACGAAGTATCTGCAAAACAGAGTCAAACTTATATACAAATAATTTCTCACCTTGGTTTTTTCTCTTCGCAGCAAACAGTATTGGCCCGAGCTGTGAACATCTCAAATGAACGTGGAAGCCTCTGCCTTCAAGAGGAAAATACAACTCTTCAACGAAATCTTACTATCTCCGAAGGTCGGGTGGCCCACTTGGACAACATGGTTTCAACAGAGCTCACGGCCAGACAAAGCTTGGAGGCTGCGAACAAAGAGCTCGAAGCAGAACAAATTATGCTTCGAGCGGAAATTGAAAAGATGCGGGCGAAACACGCTACTGCAGGAGCTGAGCTTGTTAGGCTTTGAGAAGAAAAAGCCAAAGCTGCCAAAGAAGCTAACCAGCTACTCAATCAGAAGAATTCTTTAGCTACAGAGGCAGCTAGGCTCTCTGAAGTGGTAAGAGAATTAACTTCGGCGAAAGATGCCTTAGTTGAAGATAAGCTGAAGTCAGAAAAGGTAGTTGCGGAGGTCATGGACCAACTGCTAGGCGTTCTGGAGTACTTCGGTACTACTAGGACGCTTCCTACGGATGACAACATCTCTCTGCTGTGACGGTTGAAAAGGATCCAAGGAGCAGCGAAGCAAATGAAGACAACAGGCATTCGGTACGGAGAAATCTCCGGACAAGTGGCTGCTATCGGCATACTTCGTTACTACAAAGATCTGGGCCAATCGATAACTCCGAGCGCAGGGACGTCTCCCATTACCTTTGATGACAACCAGCTCCTTACTCCTTCCGAAGGTGTGGCCGCTGCTTGGCAAGCCTTTCAAACTTCATGGAGAGCCGAAGGTCGCTCTGCGATCAAGGCTTGGATTGACGAAGGGCAACGCCAGAAGCAAGCTCGGTCTCAAGCTTCGAGCAGCCACAATCCGCCAAACCCGCAGGTTTAGAATTATCTTAGGATCTTCGACTATGTAAAGCATTACGCTTTTGTACATTTATGAATGAAGATTTGCTTATCATGTTTTTAGGCTTTGTCTCATATGGAAGATGTCGAAGTGTTAGATGTTAACGACGAACTCCGCTTATTATGGGCTACCTTCGATATCTTAAAACTTCACAAGCGCCCTCGATTTTTAGTTCCTCGGGATAGCTTCGGAGCAATTACATCCGAAGTAAGCAAAGATATATTGTCTTATATTAAAGAGGAAGAAAAAGAAATTAACTTGGAAACTTCATCTTCCGAAGACATTGTATGGTCCGAAGACGAAGATGAAGCTCAAGGTAAAAAGCCTGAAGAACTTGGAAGCTGGGAAAGGAGCCCCGAACGGCTTTGAACTTGGGCCGAGCTTCAGCAAGAACAAAAAGACTTTAGAGCTTCGAAAGGAGGCAGGAGAGTTAAACGCAAAGTTGTTAGAACTCCCGGCTCTAGAACTAGTCATTCCAACCCTAGCTCTAGAGATCGAAGGGGTCATCGAATCCTTCTTGGTATAGATACCAATTTTTCATGATGTAATCATATTTGTTCGAATAATAAATATCGATTTAAAATTGTCTTCCTATTTACTATCCCCTCTTTGGGCGTAAGAAACTTCGAACTATATTCAAAGATGGTTAGGCGCAAAGAAAAACTTAGGAGTACAATTTTTTGGGGTTCAGAGCCCCTCAACAATTTTAAAGATTGATTAAAATCTTATAAAATGTCTTCGACTATTTGTAGTCTGAAGACTGGTAACTTAATACCTTATGTTTTTGAAAGAAATCACTTTGGACAACTTTCCGGACACTTTAGTGTCCCACATGATTTGTCACATTGGACTTTCTTAACAGACATTTGAAGCTCATGGCTCAAACTCTATTTTGTTTTCGCCTCCTTCGGCTCTTTTTGTGAATTTAGTCAAATCAGTGGTTTGGAGTTCGCAGTGGTCTCTTTGGACTCTTTTTACGGATGTCTTCAAGCCGGTGGCTTGGGCTCCGCATCATTTGGTCTCCTTGAACTCTTTTTACGGATGTCTTCCAGCCATTGGCTTGGACTCCGCATTCTGTGGTCTTGGGCTCTTTTACGGATGCCTACAAGCCAGTGGCTTGGACTCCGAATTATGTAAGCCCACCACCTCGGAAACTTTGGACCATTGGTCTGAAGTCCGAAAATATGATTCAAATTAATGACACTTCCCTCTCAGTCAACTCCGCTATTCCAGTGCGTCCACTCGGAAGTGGGAAGTTTATGAGGGGTAGGCATTATCTGAACCATATGCTTTATTAATTCGGAAAGTGATTACAAATGATTACAAGGAGCCCTTATGTGAAGTATCGCTTTAGGTGCTCCGCATACCATGTATGTGCTAACTCTTCACCTTCCAAATTAGCTAATTTAAAAGAACCAGGACGCCCTGAGTGAACAATTAAGTATGGACCTTCCCATTTATTTCCTAATTTTCCTGGTGCTATGATACTTCGCAAAACGAGATGACCCGGCCTAAGTTCATTAATTTTGACCTTCGGGTCGAACCAAGCCTTCGTCTGTTGTTGATACTTTGACAAATTTGCCACAGCTCGAAGTCTTGTCTCCTCTGTTAAATCCAGCGAAGCTTGTCTTTCTCCTTCTATTTCCGGTTCGGTGCTGCGAAGTGATCCTCCTTTGAGCTCTGTTGGTGTCATAGCTTCATCTCCGAATAACAGTCTGAATGGAGTGAAACCTGTGGACCTCATTTGAGTGGTCCGAATGGACCACAAAATCTTCAGATGTTCTTCGGTCCAGAGTCCTTTTGCTAATCCTACTATTCTTCGATTTAGCCCTAACAAAATGTTACCATTGGCTCATTCTACCACTCCGTTAGACTGAGGGTGTCGCACTGCAGCAAAGCATAGCTAGATGCCTAGATCTTCGCAAAATTTCTTGAAAGGTTCTGCGTCGAATTGTGTTCCATTGTCAACTGTGAGTTGTCTAGGCACTCCGAACCGGCAAATGATATTCTTCCAGAAAAATTTCTGTACATTGTTCGAAGTGATAGCTGTTAGGGGCTCTGCTTCGACCCACATTGAAAAGTATTCAATTGCTACCACTGCGAACTTCAAATTTCCTCTTGCTGTTGGGAAGGGACCAATAAGATCCATGCCCCATCTGGCCATGGGCCATACCGGAGCTATGACTTGAAGGGTTGTTGGTGGGCGATGGCTCCTTCGTCCCATCCATTGACATCATTGGCGATGGCTCCGCATCAGCTACTATTATAGGCCAATAAAGCCCCTGGCGAAGTGTTTTTCCTGCCAAAGCTCGAGGGGCCAGATGGCTACCGCAAAGTCCTTCATGAATTTCTCGAAGAATTTCTTGACCTTCGGCTTGAGATATACATCGGAGCAGAGGGGAACATACTCCGGCCTTGTATAAAATACCGTTGATTATTTGATAATTTCGAGTTCTAAGTTTTAACCTCGAAAGCTGTGGTCCTTCAGACATATTTGCCTCTCCTTGCAACACTTCCATGATTGAACTTCGCCAATCTGCACTTGGAATGCAAAGGACCTCTGCAACAGGAATTTGTGGCACCGAAGGTGTACTGAGTTCTTCATAAAAAGCTTCTTCGGGTATGTCCATAGCTCCGGCTGCAGCTTTTACTAAGATGTCAGCTTGCATATTTTCTGCTCTAGGTATACTCCGAATGGAAATCCCTTTAAATGCTACTTCGATCTTTCAGATTTCTTCTAAGTACTTTGCAAGCTGTGGATGCCGGACTTGGAAACTCTTGTCTACGTGCCCTGCTACAATCTGAGAACCTGTTTTAACAAAAACTCTTGTAGCCCCTAGAGCACGCGCCTTGCGAAGTCCCTATAGAATTCCCTCATACTCCGCTGTATTATTGGTAGACTTAAAGTTGAGTCTTGCGGAGTACAATGCCTTTTGCCCTGAAGGCGAAATTATCACAGCTCCGACGCCTGCTCCAGATGCTTGGAAAGCTCCATCAGAGTAAATAGTCCAAATTTCTTTGCTTGACTTCTCCGGAGTCCATGTTGCAGGGGGAGTCCACTCTGCCACGAAGTCGGCCAATACTTGCGACTTAATTGCTGTTCTTGACAGAAAAGATATGCCGAAGGGTGCTAACTCAACAGCCCACTTCCCAATTCTTCCAGTGGAATCCTTACTTCGGAGCATATCTCCTAAAGGGTACGAAGTTGGTACAATGACATTATGTGCCAAGAAATAATGCCTTAACTTCCTCGAAGCCATTATCAGAGCATAAACGAATTTCTCAAGCTCGAAATATCTTGTTTTTGCTCCGGACAATGCTTCGGACACAAAGTAAACTGGATTTTGTACCAACTTCCCGTTGAAATCAACCTCTCTGACAAGGACTGCACTGACAGTAGAGCTAGTAGCTGCATGGTAGACGAGTAGGGTTTCGTCCGCAACAGGCACCGTGAGTGTAGCAAGGTTACTGAGATAATTTTTAATATCTTCGAAGCTCTTTTGACACTCCGGTGTCCATGCGAAATCTTCAGACCCTTTCAATACTTTGAAAATAGGCAAACTTCTCTCCGCAGACCTTGCCAGAAATCTGCTAAGTGCTGCTAGACGACCGGTCAGCTTTTGCACTTGCTTCAAATTCTCTTGGGGAGCCATTTTCTGCAACGCAGTTATCTGGGTGAGGCTAGCTTCAATCCCTCTGCTTGAAACTAGGTACCCTAACAATTTTCCAGCCTGCGCCCCGAAGATACATTTTTCGGGGTTGAAACGAATCCCACATGCCCGAAGGCTATTGAGTGTTTCTGCTAAGTCCAGGCTATGCTGGTGCTTTAAAGCACTCTTTATTACAATATCATCCATATAGGCCTCTACATTACGACCTAATTGATGACCTAGAGCCTTAGCAATTAACCTCGAAAATGTAGCCCCGACATTTCTCAAGCCAAAGGGCATTCTTACATAACAAAAGACTCCTGAAGGAGTTACGAAGCTTGTCTTGATTTCATCTTCGCGCTTCAACCAAATTTGATGATAGCCGGAATACGCGTCGAGGAAGCTTAATAACTCCGAACCAGCAGTGGAGTCGACCAATTGATCAATTCGGGGCATGGGGCAGGGGTCGCGGGGGCATGCTTTATTCAGAGATGTAAAATCAATACACATGTGCCACTTCCCTGAAGATTTTTTCTTAACGAAGACTGGGTTGGCTAACCACTCTGTATGAGCCACTTCTCTCATGATCCCAGCCTTCAGCAACTTTTCAACTTCGTCTTTAGCAAGGACATCTCTGTTCGTAGACATCTTCCGGAGTCCTTGCCTAACAGGCTGAGCCTTCGGGTTCACAAGTAGACTGTATTCAATAATGTCCCGACTGACTCTGGTGATGTATTCGTCAGACCAAGCAAAGACATCTAAATTTTCCTCAACTACTTTTTCTAAGGGTGCGTTTGGTTCTGCTTTTCAAATCTGCTTCTGCTGTGAAAAAGCAGAAGCTGAACCAAACGGGTTTACCAAACTGCTCCTGCTGTGAAAAAGCAGCTTTTTTCTAGTACAAATTTGGAAGCAGCCTGGACCCTGCTTTTCTGCTTTTGCTTTTCTGCTTTTCTGATTTTTAGTTCAGATTAAAAAGTATGAATTCAAGGTGTCTTAATTGATTTAACATTATTATGGTTTGTATTGATTTACACAATTTCATGAGATAATATGTGGTTGTCGGTTACTTTATAAAATAAACTATGCACTTTTTTATTTATCTAATATATTTTTTAGTTATTCAATTGCATCAATGTTGAGTGTTTCCTATTTATATATATGTATAGAATATTATAATGATGAAAATTACGTAAGTTATAAAAAACAGTCAGCTCACAGCAGTTTTTTCACAGCAGCTTCAACCAAACGACTTTTAGCTTTTTCACAGCAGGCAGCTCACAGCAGAACCAAACGCACCCTAAGGAGGCAGCAACTTCTGGAGGCAAGTCTTTACCAAATTGATAAGAATATTCCTTGCCATCTTTGACAATAACCTTCATTGCAATCTCTCCTTCAGGACTTGGTATTGGGAAGGATCTCTTCGAGGATTCGCTAGGAGCAGAAAAATTCTCTTCATTTTGCACACTGTTCACCTGTCTTGGGTCAAGAGGGCCATGACCATACTCCGCTCTTCGTGCGATGGCCTGATCTTCGAAAACAGTGAGCACTCCTGCTTGTGTGGGCATCTTCATACACAAGTAATTATGATGCGCCACAACTCCGAATTGATTTAACATGCCTCTTCTGAAGATGACATTGTATGCATATGGAGTATCCACAACATCAAAGATAACCTCCTCTGTCCTGGCCAGTGGCCCCTCTCCGAAAGTAACTTCCAGGCCAATTTGGCCGAGGGCATCAAGAGGGGGTCCTGCAAATCCTTGCAAAGGACGGGCTGCTGGGAGAAGATGCTTTCTGGAGATGCAGAGTTGATCAAAAGATTGGACAAAAATAATATCCGTCGAACTCCCTCCGTCAATTAGCACTCTTCGAACCTCAGTTCCTACTATGTCAGCAGTGATGACAAGTGGGTCTGCATGTGGAAATTTTATACCAGCTGCATCATCTGCGGAAAAAGATATTGGCACATGGGACCATTCGGGCATAGCACCTGCAGATGAAGAGGTTCCAATATGGCCCACCTCTCTGACATATTCTCTTCTCTGTCTCTTTGACATACTTCCGAGAGTCCCTCCTTCGGAGATGGGGAGGACTACTCTTTTTCCTCGATCTTGCCCCTCTTCTTGCTTCGGAGGTGGCATAATATTGACCACCGGAGGGCGTCTTGCCGAATCGAAGTTCTCTATCCGCGCCACAGCCTGGACAGGCTCCGGACGCACTTCAGCTGGAACTCGGTCAGTAGAGCCTCGACCCGAAGTTCTTTCCAGATACTCTCCTCTCAGAGCAAGTATAGCCTTGCACGCATCAGTTGCGTGACTCCGGTTTTCACCATGAATACAGCAGAAAAAGGTCTGGCCTTTGCCAGCCGGTTTCCCTGGCGGCCTCCAGCCGCTGGTCTTGCTTCCTGAAGGTTGCGGAGTTCTTTGGGCAAACTTCTGCGGGGGTGCAATGTTCAGAACTTCTGAACGACGATGCTTTTGCCCCCTACGCCTGTCATGCTGAACTCCGAAGCTAGGCCCTTGTGGCTGTGCTGAAGTTTTCACTTCCAATTTAACTTCTTGCAGTATTGACGGGGTTGCAGCAGTTCTCCGAAGCCATCCTTCTTCTGACCTTGCATACTCTTCGAAATAGGAAATCAACTAAGAAATAGAAGATATACTTTTCCGGTGAAGTTTATCAAGGAGGCCTGGATGAATAACTCCCTCTCGAGCTGCGTCAACTACTGAAGACGCAGTTAACTCTCAAATTTGCGACTTCGTATGAGCGAAGCGCTTGAAATATTGTCTTAGGGTCTCTCCAGGGAGCTGCTTCACCTGGAAGAGACTTCCTGTTGACATAGGGGGTACGAAGGTACCCTGAAAGTTACTCACGAACTTCTTTTTCAACTGCCCCCATGAACTGATTGATCCTGGCTTCAGAGACCAGAACCACCGCAAAGCAACTCCTTGAAGAGCTAGGGGGGAACATTTTGCCATAGTGTCCCGCACTCCTCCACTGGCTTCAATTGCTAGAGCATAAGAACGAACAAATTCTCTAGGATCTTCATCTCCGGCATACTTGCAAAGCTTCAAAGTTTTGAACTTAGGGTCGAAGCGTACTTTCTGCAACTCAGGATGCAGCGGAGACTCGGTGTCGAAGGAAGCATTCTCCCGGGCTTCGGGATAAATAAGCTCGTCATCTTCGGGCACTTCGAGAATGGTTGGGGTGGCTTGAGAACAAAGCCTATTCGCGGCTTCTTGCCGCCACCTTGCTACTTCGGCTTGGAGACTGGCCATTTGAGCGGCCATATCACAAAGGCCGTCTTCATCTCCTCCGGAAGGGTCTTCCGGGTCTTGAGAACTGTAAGGATCGGTTCGAAGTGGAACTTGAGGTGGAAGAGGGACTCCGGCTGGCCGAAGTATAAATGGAGTTGGCGGAGGAACTCCGTATGCTCGAGGAAGGGGAATCCCTTCCGGAGTTTGAGGTGGAGGAAACGTCGAAGGTCCTCCGCCCTCAACTGTGTCTGAAGATCTTGCTCCGGAGGTCCGAGGGGACCTCCGAACAGGATTACTACCTGCACTCCGCTTAGGAGGCATGGTTTGAGAACTTGGTAGAGAACGAAGTTTTTTGGACTAGGTTCCTCACGGACGGCGCCAACTATTGGCGTAAAAGATTACGCTAACATGTTTCTGAAGATTAGAAACTAACAAACAGAGTGTTTGCGAAGGAAACTATTCCAAGCCTCCGAAAGGATAATAACTTAGAATAGTTTGAAAGTGAGTATTGAATAACTTGTATTCGGTCCCTATTACACGGTAAAACGGGGGGTATTTATAGGCCCAAACATTAAGGAAAAGACCATTTTACCCCTTTGTTACAACCGACATAGTGGAAACTATTCGGTACCCTTAATAGGGCTAAAATGGTAAAAGACTAATCTAATGAGAAAGAAGATAAATCTTCCATCTTAGCTGGCAAAGAAGCTCTCGGAAGAGTCCAAGTTCGAAGATATACTCCGAACTAGAGTCCGTCATCATACTTCGAACATGATTCAATGTATCTCCAGAGTTATATGCTGGAATTGTTGGGACTTAATCACCAGCCTTTGTCTTGTTACTGCAATAACCCTGAAGATGGAATATTTTCCCCCAACACCTGCTAGATGTTGCTGATTTTTGGACGGTGAAGAGCAACTACAGCAACCCTGCTACTCATCCAACACAACCTAGAAATCTCTTGTTCATCGTCACGAATTGCAGGAGAGTTGAAGCACCCGGATGAACAGAGCTCAAATGTTGATGAACAGAGGCATGCCGGCAAGAAATCTGTAGCCGGAACGAGACAACCAGCGCCTTACTGTTCACGATCATGCATCCATCGCTAAGAGATAATACTGGTATTCTGATGGAATTTTTTAGGAGATTGGCTGAAAGAAATTTTTTGGATTTTTTCACGTTGAAGCTGGAATGTTCTCCTTTGTCCGATTCGGCCAGCAAGAGGGGATATTTATCCCACCAACTCCAAGTTTCAAGAAGGCCTTTTTACAAATAGCCCCCTAGAAAGACTCAATATTCAAAATTGAAAATTACAACTAGAAATACCCTATTTTACTCTAGAAAATTACAAATGACCCCTGTTTAGAATATTTTCAGCATATTTATACTCCAAAAATACTCTAAAAAGTACACACTAAGACACTAAAAATTTAAACTAACCCTTTGACACTATTTTATTGAAAAAGTAAAAACGATAAATGTTTCGACGGTTTTCAGCAAAAACCAACAAAGCCTTTTCAGCTCTTCGACTCGTGACACCGCTTCGTGACTCCGAGCGCCAGCAAGCCACTTCCGCACTCGATCCCCTCGAGCCGCGCGAATGCTTGTCCTGGCCTCCATCTCGCGAACACGGTCGACACGCCGTCGCAGTCGGCCATCCGTCCGAGTCTCGCTCCGTCTCTTCGTGCACTCTTGAGATCTTCTCCAACTTCGCCCGGCCTCCCTGATCCTCAGCATCAAGCTCCCCGCTCGACCCTCGATCACCCGCCGTCGACAGTCGGTCAGCATCTCAACCCTGCACAAACAAGACAAGCCAAAACAAGAACGAAATGCACTGCCAAAACCCTGGGCAGCCGCACCTTCACTCCACATCGAAACCGTCGATGCACTCCACATACTCTCGACCACTCATACGCTCATCCTTGTCAATCACTCATCATCTAGACCGAAACCACCCTTGGTTTATCAATCTCCTCGTTGATGAGTACATTGACAACCCCAAAGCAAAGACATGATGAGATAGCAAGTTATGCGCACAAGTGACCATAAAAACTCGCAAAAGAGAAAAACATGTCACTTGGTAAAAGATCTCCCTGCTTGGGCAAAAACCTTATGCAAGGCAAAGCAAAGGCAAAAGCATCAAAAGTGCATCGCATCAGCATCGAAAGCATTTCAACATGAAAGCCAACTCCCCCTTAACCAAGCAATCCAAAAACCAAAGAATCATGTAGACCATTTCTCCCCCTTGACAATGCAGGCATCAAGGAGATAAAAAGATGCAAAGAGGGGAATGAGGGTAAAGCAGAGATGTGAGCTTCTAAAACATGAGCAGCTGCAATTGCAGTACAAACACGAATAGGCCTTGAATATCATCTAAATGTACTGTATGACATCCTCATATGTATATTATCTAAACAAAAAGGCATGAGCAAGCATTTTCAGATTTTAGCAAATAAAAGCATCACTACTCAGACTAGAATACTAGACATGTTAAGGCATGAGATGCAAAAGCTAAGCAAGCACACACTAGATAAGCATATCCCACTCCAAGGTGCTTCAGCAAACATGATATGCAATGAATTTTAAATTTCTCATTTTTGTGCTTGGGGTTATTTGCATGTCAACCTTATGCTAACCGACCAAGCCAAGCCTAGGTCAAGTAAAAGACCATCAGAAGCTTAAGGCATTGATCTTGGTATACACTCAATGTCCCGGTTCATACCAAAGTGCTATGATAAGTCGTCTAGAACAAAGTAGTACGACAAAGCAAACCCAGCTGGATCTTTTCAAAATTCAGCACACAAAAGCATGAATATCATTCATTTCCATTTTCATTTTCATTTTCATTTATTTTTCATTTTCTTTTTCATTCAAATTCATTTTCATTTTCATACATTTTTGATGAACTCATGTTGCGTATCAACATCCAAGTAAAAGGACCTAGCTATCAGGTGAACAAAAGCTAGCAAAAGCACTCAGCCAATCCATGCTAGATCCGAGACTAAGCAGTGACCATTTTCAAATTTTCACAAATAAAAGTCATGCTCAAGTTAATTTTCAGATGAGTACATGCCAAGTAGTCAACAATATTAAAGATAATAGTTCAAAGGCATAACAAAGCATGTACTAGTAAAAACAATTAATCATATGCCAGAAGCTCATGCAATGCTACAAAGCTCCTCCTCAAAACATGCTCGTATCTCTCAGATGCTCAGTGAGAGGGTGAGATAAAAATTGCTTTGGAATCCAATAGCGCAAACCACGAGATCCAAGCAAAGAGAATACTGACCATGCACAGGATATAAACCATGATAAAAAGTGTGTGGTCTAGCAATAAAGCGCGAACTTGGAAATCGACAAGGTCTCTCAACTTGTCGAGCATCAAAGCCTCTTACACGTGATCTATCACCATATGAAACATGGTGTACACCACGAGGGGCAAAATCACTCTCATGGCTCCCCTAAGTAGAGAAGTAAAATCTTGAGTACTCAGCACTAGGTTTAGAGATCAGATGCTTATGTATCCAGCGTTGAACAACCCGAGAAGTAGATAAAGTAGGAGACTGTGTGTGATGAGAATCATACTGCGCATGCGATCTCCTAGCAACTCGCTGAGGTCTCCTAAAATAATTAGGACCAAAATTCCTATGTGTTCTATCATCATGCGAGGTACGATATACACCACGATGAGCATAGCCACTCATATAACCATAAGGAGCCTTAAATCAGGATGAGAGCGAAAAGCAGACTCATGCATACCTAAAGATCGGTAGTGCATGTCCTGAAAACTCATAGCAAAATACTGTCACTCATCCCTAATACGACGAAAGCAAAACTCAATCAGAACAGTGATACACTTTCTTGGGTGTGCGGGTATGGGTCTCAGGTGCAAATCTCACAATTTTATTGGGTTTTGACTTAGGAGGTTCATATAAAGCACAGAGAGATTTCTTTGTCGGTTGGGTAGGATTCTTTGCTTTTTTATCGGTGTCTAACAAGGCTCTCTCTTTCTCAAGGGTAGTGGGAGGAGTGAACACAATTTCGCTCAAAGTATTTGGAGTGGTTCTCTCAAAACCCAACCCGAGAGCTAACCCTACCCTAACAGCACACATTTTGGTTTTAGCCAAGAGTAGGTCCATCCTACCCTTTCCTTCAGTGCATTTTTCAACAACGGAGAGAAGGCAGTCATTCTCACATTCCAATTTTTCCACTTGCTCTTTAGCAAAGCTGAGTTGGTCCTTCAAGGTGATGCATGTCGGACAAGCCGCCTACACATCTGTAGAACACTCAGCACTCTCCAATATAGCCTTGAGTTCATCAACATGCCTATCTCTCAAATTTATGCTCTCAACAAGTAAAGGACAGTTCAGGCATTCGTTAATGACCGCAGGACTAGACTCCACCAACAAAAGCTGCTTTTCAGTTAATTCTAGTTTTTTAATAGTTTGAGCATGTATAAATAGTAGATGAGCAAGTTCATTCATGATAGTAAGACATGACTCACAATCGGCATCATCAAACTTAGATTTCAAAATAGCAAGTTCAGTGGAAATAGCTTCAAGTCTGAGTTTTAGTTCTTTACGTTCTTTAGCAGCAAGTTTAAGTAATCTATCGTGAGAATAAACAGCATCATGCAATTCATCATTCTGAATAAGAAGCTGATCACGGGATAGATGTACATCAAAAGTGTCAAGCTCGTCGCTGCTATCGTCGTCGTCTACCGCGAAGCAAAGGTCGGTGATGTCCACTGTCTTCTTCTCCTTCTTCTCTTTCTTGGGAGGATCCTCTTCGTCTGAGCTTGGATCTTCGCTTGACGTGCTGTCGATGTCGCTGAGAGCGGACACAAAATCTCAGGCTACTCTCTTAGCCATTTTTCCTCGCTTTCCCCTGAAATAGGGTTTCTTGTTCCATTTTTGGTGCTTGTGCTCATTTTCATTTTTAAATTTCAGTTTAGGGCAATTAGCTTTTATGTGAGACGTATCTCCACATTAAAAACACCCTTGTGACCCCCCTCTCCTTTGGTCTCATTTATCATTGTAAAAGCGACACTACAACAAAACAGATGTCTTTCGTCGGCCAAATTAACTTCCGTCGGCTTTTGGGAAAGCCGACGGAAGTTATTTAACTTCCGTCGGCTCCTGGAGGCCGACGGAAGTTAAGTTAACTTCCGTCGGCTTCTAACAGTGGCCGACGGAAGTTTGCGGGGATTTTTCCACGGCCGATCGGATCCCCTAACTTCCGTCAGCCAGCATTAAAGCCGACGAAAGTTAGATAACTTCCGTCGGCTTTAATGCTGGCCGACAGAAGTTAGCGGCCTTTTCCCCCAACCGCGCGCGCGTACAGGGAGACCTAACTCCCTGTACGCGCCCACGCCATCGCCTCCCGCGCCCAGCCCGCGCCGCCGCCTCCCGCCTGTGTCATCGCCGCCCGCCCTCGCCGCCTCCCGGCCCTCCCGCGCGCACGCGCCACCGCCCGCCTCGGCCGCCGCCCTCCTCGGGCCGCCGCCCGCCCCTGCCGCCGCCTCCCGCGCGCACGCGCCGCCGCCCGCCTCCGGCCCGCGCCACCACCCAGTCGTTCGATGCTCGCCTCCTGCCAGCACCGCCATCCGCCCCACCGCCATCTCCAACGCCGCTGCCCGGGCCGCGCCACCCGTCCTGACCGCCGTCCCCGATCCGACCGCCGCGAGCCGTCACCGTCCGCCGGCCTACGCAAATCACAAAGTAATTTTTTCACCGCTTTACGAATTTTTTCGCTTTTTATTTGTGAATTGTTTCATTGATAAATTGAATTGGTAGAGACGTATAGATAGATATGGATTAAATTTTGTCAATTGATGGATTAAATATTTGACATGGATTATTCTAATAGACGTGTATAGGGAGTAAATGTTGAATGATATTATGAATCTTGTTTTATATGCGATATTCTTTTTTCATATGCAATATATGTTGTGATAGTATGTATAAATTATGCATGATTTCATTGGGTGATTAATATTATATCTATATATACTTTATTATATATACTTATTTTCGTATGCAATTTTTTATTTGAAAACAACGTAGACAGTGTAACGAAACCTATGCGTCACCCGTTTCGGACCAACATGTCTCACATGTGTCATGCGTGTGAGATGTGTAGGTCCGGAATTGTCCCTTTTTGGACAGCCTCAGAGTGGGCGACAGAGTGTGGTTTTATGATGAGTCATGAGTCCGAATGGGATTTCAGTAACATAACCATGTTATTCTCCATTGCACCACTATCAGGCGTGCAATTGGAGAACAGCGGGGTTATGCTGCTGAAATTTCGTTCGGACTCATGGCTCGTCATACATACCATGTTTTGTCGGTCACTCTTGGGTGGGTTTAGGACCTATCTTTTCCTATAGACCATGGTTGTCATGGCGTCGACTAGGCGATGCCTAGGCGCCGACTAGGCGTCCCGGCCGCCACTGCTTCCCCTCGCCTTGCGAGTTGCGCCGCCGCCTGCCTCTGTCCCTTGCACCGCCGGCCGCGGGCTCTGCTTCCCCTTGCGCCGCCGGCCGCCCGGCCGCCTCTGCTTCCCCTCCGTTGTCTGCTTCCCCCTCCCCTGCTCCCTCACCGCAGCAGCAGCAGCAAGCAGGCAGTGCGTGAATCTTCTGGGCCGTGCGTGTAGGGTGCGGGGAATTGTCATTGCATGATTTGCAAATATTGTTTCTTATGCATGATGCATTCTTGATTGAATGAATGTTTTGCCTATAGAATGGCTGAGGACGACCGACGGTGGATGTATAGTGGTTGGATGAAAAGTGGAGCTCACACGAGGGAATTGGTAATCAACGCTGAGAAATTTGTTGATCGTGCATTCGCTTTGACAACAAACACTGGCGCGAGGTGCCCATGCATGAAGTGCAGAAAAGGAAAAATTGATCCTGATTTTGATGATAATTGACAAGTAATTGTTTTCATACATGCATATGCAATATACTTCATATTACATGTTTTTCATATGTACAAACCTTCTTTACTAATAAATGTTTGTTTGTACTTATTTTGAATAGGATGTCGAAAAAGGTGAGGAGTGTCACGAGGAAGCTCTTCCGCTTGGGGAGTTCATCGGCGAGTACTCTGGCGAGTACACCGACGAGTCAGGAGGACACCCTATTCCAGGGTAATTCCTCTTCGTCAAACAGACTTCGTCAAGAGTAGCTCCTGAGATGCATAGATCCGACATTAATTGGTCGGCCTATTGCATTTCAACTAGATGATGAGGTAACTTTCAGATTGTTTTTTATGCCAGTTATAAACTATTACTAATTGTTTCAATACTGTTTTGTAGGAGGAAGAACACTTGGAGAGTGCGGGTCACGAGGATCATCCGGTGGGTGGGGGGCAGGAGGGGGATGTCCCAGAGTGTGCGGCACAGAGGGATGACCCAGAGGGTGTGGGGTAGGGGGATGACCCGGAGGGTGCGGGGCAGGGGGATCTCCCGGAGGGTGCGGGTCAGGAGGAAGGGGCTGAGGCTGCCGGCGGGTCCTTAGTATCTTTTAGGACGAGCCACCTGGTAGCCCCACCAGTAGTCTCTTCCGGTGGAGCCAAGATCGAGATTACGCCTGTAGGTGACGGGTAAGTGTAATACTCTTCTGTTGTTTTGCTTTTTTTTTTTCAAAAAATTTCTTTCACTAAATTGACTTTATTTATTATGTATTTTTGATCTTGGATTGACTCTCGGTTTGACGGCACTTCGAGGGTCAGGCAGGTTAACCAGATATTGGGTAACATGTGTCGTCTGCACTACCCAGGGGTGCTGACTATGCCGACCGGTGAGCGGGTTCTATGCCAGACATGGGACCAGTACCGGTTTGCTCCTGACGGGTGCCACAGAACTGCTCCGGGGGCGGTGTCTCATGACTTCTGGGTATGCATGTGTTTTTTCAATCTTCCTTTAGGCTTTTCGAGTTACAACACTTTACTAATCATTACTTTTGCAGTTACGCTTTTGCTTGCCAGAAGTCGGCAATCACCATAACCATGCCCTTCAAGTCTTCAACAACAATGCACATAAGGTGGTGAAGGACGCCATTTCGTATGCCCGCATTCAAGCGAATAATGCTTACTACAAGGAGAAGCTAGGGCAACGAATGAGCAAGGTGACGGGCTCATCGTCAATCTATTTGACTGAAGAAGAATACCGTTCGGTAAATAATTCTAACTTTTTAAATCTTCAATTGTTGAGATTTGTTGTCATATAATACAAATAGCATCTCTGTTCAGGTGAGGATTCCGTGGTTTGCAAACCGCGAGGACACATATTTTGAATTCTGCAAGATTTGGTCTTCAGCCGCATTTAAGAAGACTTCCGAGCAGAAAAGACAATGCCGCGGGACGGATCCAAAGCACAGATATGGTGCCGATGGACATATTCGCCACGCTAAACGCATGGTAAGACCTCCTTATGTCACTCTCTAGCTATAGATACATTATAATGCGACTAACTCATTTCTAATGTACAGGAAGCGACATCTGGCAACGTGCCAAGTGACATAGAGGTGTATACCTCTGGTCACAAAGGAAGCGATCCTACACAGCCAGATGTCTTGTGTAGCCAGACAGCCACAGCCCATTTGGTGAGATGTTATTAAGAGTTTACGTAATTTCATTTTTCTGCATCTAGCTAATCGAACATGTTTTTTGCAGGCGCAGTATGGTGAACACATGGTTCGACTCCATGGAGAGGACTATGATTGGCGGAGAGAACTTGTCGACCAAATGGCCGTGTACTCCAGCGGAGGTGGCAAAAGCCATGGACGGTTAGACAATGTTTTTATTAATGTTTTGTGTATGGTATTGTGATGGTAACTAACTCATTCAATATTGCAGGTACTCCATGTTCAATGGAGTTATTGACTCGAGAGCGGTGAGAGCTCAGAAGTCAGCTCAGTCGTCGCAGAGCTCCGTCGGAGTTGGCTCCAGCCATCATCGCTCTTCAGAAACCCCGGAGGTGGATCGGGTGAGGGAGGAAATGAGGCAGGAAATGAGGCGACGCGACGAGTACTATACCGCCTGCTTAGCACAACAGCGGGCGATGATCCAAGTAAGTTTAGTTTGGAGTGTTGTAGTTAAAAAGTATTCAGAAATAGGTTTAGAACTAACTGATTACATTACAACATGTGTAGCAACTAGCCCAGCAGCATGGTGGATTTGACATGTCCAATTTCCAACCACTACCTCCCCCGCCACCACCATTATATTCTACATCATATGAGGTACCTCCTGACATATCGTTACTTCAGATACTTAAGTTAGTGTTTAGAAGAGTAGTTGAGTTAATTCGTTCTCTAATTTTGTCTATTTCTTCAGACTTTCCGTACGCCTGGCCAGGATGGAGCCTCTCGGGCAAATGTGGATGAAGCGGGAGGCAGCGGCGGCACCCACGACCCAAATGTGGGTGAAGCAGGAGGCAGCGGTGGCACCCACGACCCAAATGTGGGTGATCAGTGAGTATGGATGTGTAGTGTGAATCTCGATGTGTTATGTGACTTTGTATGTGAATTTGAATGCTATATGTGAATGCGGATGTGTATTGTGACTTTGAATGTGAATTAAGTTGTGTTATGTGATTTTGGATGTGATGTGTGAAGTTTTGGATGTGAGATGTGATTTTGGATGTTATATGTGAAGTTTGAATGTGATTTTGGATGTGAAATGTGAATTTAGATGTGTATTGTGAATGTGATTAAAATTGTGGTTGGATGTGAGTGTGAGTAGGGGAACCAGGAAAAAACAAAAAAATACCAGCTAACTTCCGTCGGCTTTTACCATAGCCGACGGAAGTTAGCTTGTTTCGGCCACGTGGGCAGAAAGGCTAACTTCCGTCGGCTAGGGCCAAAGCCGACGGAAGTTAGGTGCCCCTAACTTTCGTCGGCCAGCCTGGCCGACGGAAGTTAGCACCCCCTCTGCTGACATGGTAGAGTTCGGGGCTAACTTCCGTCGGCCACGTCAAGCCGACGAAAGTTAGCTAACTTCCGTCGGCCACCAACGGAAGTTAGCTAACTTCCGTCTCCTCGCTTCCGTCGGCCAAAGGCCGACAGAAGTTAGCTTCTTCCGTCGGGAAAGGGCTAACTTCTGTTGGCTTTGGCCGACGGAAGTTCCCTGTTTTGTTGTAGTGCGAGTGAACTTTCTGATGATGAGAGCTAGCTCCTTATCATCTAGAACATCCACTTGTTCTTTTGTGATAGAGACAAGGGCGGACATGTCAAAAGCTCTAGAGAAAACACAAGCTCCAGAAACACCTGATGAATTACCTCCATATGAGGTGCCACTGCCGGAACTGGAAACTAGTGCCATGGACTGTGGCAAGGAGCTCCCAATCCCAGAACAAGATGCCTTGGCGATCTCGGTGGACTTAAGCTTACTGAAAAGTTCATTGCATGTCAAAGTATCAAAGCTAGCAGATTCTTCAATGCTAGAGATCTTAACTTCCCATATGCTACGATCCAAAGCATAGAGAAGTTTGATCGCACGGTCATGATCTGAGTAAGCTAAAGTCTCAGTGGCGCGCAAATTACTGATAATTCCATCAAAACGAGCAAACATGGCATCTACTTATTCGCTAGGGCCTTGCATGAACATTTGGTATTCTTGATTATACGTGCTCTGCCTCCTGGCCTTAATCTGGGTAGTGTAACACCCCTAATTTTCAAAGAAAATAAAAATACCATTTATTATATTTTATGGAAATGATTTATTTTGAAATACCTTTAATACCCTTATAGGCTTAAATGAACTAGAACCTAGATGAAATATCCAAACCAGAGGCTAGAAAATTTTGTATATGATCCCAAGGCCAATATATGTTTTTGAGAATTTTTACAAATTTTTATCACCCTTGGAACCAACCCAAACATTTTAAACCAATTTCAGCAATTAAATTTATTCAGAAATGAATTTAAACAGTAACGGGCCCCTTTTCCCCTTTTCTCCCCCAACCAACCGGCCCAGCCCACTCCCTCCCCGCGCCCCGTACCGACAGACAGGACCCACTGGTTAGTGAAACCCCTCCCTCCGCGCGTGCGCGCCCGACGCCTCGGCCCACCCGTTAGTCGCCTCCCACTCGCTGACCGATGGCCCCCGCCTGTCAGAACTGCCGTCCACCTCGCGCCCCCCTAACTCCACCTGCCGCCGATCCCACCTCGGATCTACCCCCGCCGGCCCCCTCCCATTAATTCATCACCGACATTGAATTCCCCTTGCCCCGTTTCCCCCCATTACTCCATGCGTAATCGCCCCGGCGCAGTCGCTCGCATGCATGGAAAGCCCTCGCCGGCATTTACTCTCGGCCTCCCCCGATTGCGCCCCCTCTACCCCAGCCGACGCCCCTACTTAAACCCCTGGCCATCACCGCGCACAACCCCCACGTTTATTCTTTGCGAGAACGAACCAGAGCGCCCCAATTCAACTTTTAGCACCACACCACCGCCCTCGCTCCAGTCACCGCTCACCGTCACCGGAGTCCCCCTCTGTCCTCGATGATCGCATCGCTGTGACCGTAGGCGCCACCCCTACCTCGGTCACCACTCCATCGCCGATGAACCCCGCTGGAACCCCACCGCCGAGGATCACCCGAACATCTTCACCGTCCCCGCTCGTCGCCAGCCACGCTCTTACGACCTTTCGCCTCACCCACGGTACCCTTGCATTCCCCGTAGTCCCATCTTTCCGTTTTAGCCCTTAGGATCCACCGCCATCGCTCGCCGTGGTCGCTAGCCCCTCGCCGTCGCTAGAGAAGATGACCGGCATGGGTAGAGTACCCGTGCCATGTCGGATTCATCCTCGACCGCGCGATCGTGATTTGACAGTCGGGATTAAATCAATCCCTCGGTTTAATCTGGTCCGTTAGATCTTAGCGAATCGGTATGATTTAATCATGTGTGTCCGTTAGAACTTAAAGCTCTTGTTCAATCTGGCTCGTCGTCCGCTTATAATTAAAAGCTGTATTCAATCTGGGCCACCCGATGCGTACCGATTCAGCGTTTTAATCGTGGCCGTCCGCGTCCACTTAACGCCCCCGCCCCGCCCGTGGCCACCCAATCGCGATGCAACGGCGATCTACGATCCGGCGCACATGCACAGTGCGTGGGTTCACGATGGATTCAGTTCATCGTGGACCGATGCCTATATTGGTTTAATTTAAATTCTAGAAATAGTTTTAACCTTCTAAAATTCATATCTTGCTCATTTTAACTCAAAAATTAACCATTTCAATTCCAGAAAATTCATAATTTTATTCTCTACATGTTAATGCAATTAAACCAGTGGGCTTATTTTGAGTATCTTATGTTTATTTAATAAAGTATTCAAATGCACTTTAGGATAAACTCAAAACTTGTCCATTTCAAAACCTATATGCTTATTGTGTGCTTTTGGATTGTTTAATTGAATGTTACGTTTATTTTATTCGTGTCGAGAAGACTACGATGCCATCGAGGAGCTGGAATACTTCCCGGAAGTTCCTCCCTCTCCTTTCGCTAAATAAGGCAAGTCACCAAACCAATCTTTTGAGCATATTGAACATAGTTTTATTAAACTATCGCTAAAACACATAGGTTATACATGCATTAGTCAAATGAAAGCCCTACAATATATTTATTTAGATCCCCGACCTTGGTGTGCAACCCAAGCCATGCTATCTAACCTAAACTCCTTGTCACCATACCATTAGTACTATTAGCTACTGTCCAAAGTATCAACACAATTGCTATAGGTTAAGAATGAGTCGTAGCGATTGGAAATCCACTATATGATCCCTGTTTATTCTTATCCCTGGAGTTCTATTGGTGATAGAGTTATGGTTAAGTGTATGCCTGGTGGGTTCTGGGTGCAAGCTAGGGCATTGGTCGGTAGCACCTGGGCACTATAAGGACCGGTCTGCGGGATCCGTTACAATACATTTCCATACAAACCACAAGTCTAGTGGGTAAGTCATAACTAAGGTATGGAATGTTCCAATCCGAAGCACCACTTGGAGATGGGTCAAGTAGCACCTGTGGGTGGCTTGTACAGACATAGCGCAAAAGTGGGTGTGACGTTAGCCGGGATGCGGCCCGGCGCGCCGGCGAAACCTAGACCGGGTGATTATCGCTTGGAGCATTTCATGCTGAGGTTTTGGCACGATTTACCATGGTATGGGTCATCTCGTTACACTTTGGTGTTTGGGATGATTGCGTGCCTTGTGGGTATATTGGTACACCTCTGATCAGTGTCTTAAATCTTTTCGAAAAGTCGAGCCCACGGTCAAGGGCGGGTTGCGTGACATCCCACAGTTAGTTTACTTTTAATGTATGTGCATGATGACTTGGCATGTAAGGACTATTGAGCGAGGAGGGAAAATGTACTCCTCGAGTTAGATAGTATTATGATGTTCATGTTTAAAAGTCTGCATGATTAAATTTGACTACACTAAATGCAATAACTGAAAAATGCACTTTTCCGCACTTTCAGAATTATCCTTCTTTTGTTATTATCTTACATTACTATTGCATTTGCGGTGGCTTGTTGAGTACCTTTGTACTCATATCCGTTGGACAAACACTTCAGTGGCTGCTTACTATGAGGAGGATGGTCTGGAGTAGCGACCCAGTCAAGAAGAAGATCCTGAAGAGGGCGTTCGTCATGCTTTTTATTATTTATTTTATTTTTTACTCTTATGTAATAATGTGGTCTGCGTACCACGAATGATTGCCATATGTACGTTGTCGCATGATGAACCTCTTGTATTATTGTTTTTCCTTGGAAAGTCAATAATGTTCCAATTTGGTAAATCGGGGCGTCACAAGATGGTATCAAAGCCGACTTGACTGTAGGAAGCCAAACGGACCAGCCTAGCACTTAGTTTTGATAATATATATTTCGTGAAAATCTACTTCATAACTTTGTTCCTTCCCTTATTTCTTTTCAACTTGTTGTTTTTGTAGATGCCAGTCTACCAAGTCCACAGCTTTTGCCGCCACTTCGAGGGCTTCGTCAGGGAGCTCCGAATGATGGTGACCTTCCTTAGGTTCCTCTTTGAGCCCGAGTTACATGGCCTGTACATGGAAGAATTCGTGGGGCCATGTGATGTCTCCCTCACCATCCATGGATCCGGCGAACACCTGTCGTTCTTCATGGCAGCGCTTGGGGGCCCAACCTTCGACGTCGCGTGCCAATGCGTCGCCCTCCAATCCCTCTTGGAGCTAAGGATGATCTACGATGATCGTCTTCAGAACTCATCCTTCTGGCTCGTACCAAAGCGCACTCCCGGTGCCCACCACAACATCTACATCAGAGTCCACTCTGATCGTGATCCGGTCATGGCCCGGCAGATGCGTCTTCTTCAGGCCATGGACGACCGAGGAGCACCATGAGGTGGTCGAGTTCCTTCGTCAAGAGATGAAGAGCTTGATCCAACAAAATGGCGAGCTGCAGCATAAGATTATACAGCTGTAGAAGGACATAGCGGAGATGATTCCCCTCGTTCCGAGGAGAAAGAAGCCCATCTGCGAGCCCGCCCGTCGCCTCAAGAGGATCCCACCACACCCCACGGCCACCGGACCATCCAGATCCAACGCCCCTACCTCGTGCCCCGCCATCGTCGCTGATCCCATCATCAAGGACTTTCTCGAGCCCACCGTCCCTCAGGACCCTCGTGGTTCCGAGAGCACGGAGACCTCCCTAGATGGCGAGTAGGTGCTAGTTCTCGTTGATTGATGTTTAAATGATTTTTGTGGATGTGGTACCACCTGCAACGGTTGGCGTTGTGGGTGGATTAAAATAAGAACTTGATGTAATGAACATTCTTTTACCACTTTTATATATGAGCCCCTCTGGGCTGTTTTTCTAGTAAAGCATATTTTGAAGTTTTTCTCTTATGACTAAAAATATTGCGTGCTCAGAAGATGACCGGCAACCAGAACATTGGGTCCAACAATGGAGAAGGGGCAAGCAACGGTCTGCCCGGAAGTGTTGTGCCCAACTGGGGCGCAACGGGCCAACATCAGATTGGGCCACCATCCGCCAACCATCCCACCTTAGCGGAGATGATGGCGAATCAGAACCAGCTGATCACTGCCCTCCTCACTCAAATGCAGCACCAACAGGCACAGTTGGACCGACTGCAACAGCAGAACGTGGAGCCCGTCGCACGTGCACTAGCCCCCGCACCTGCGCCTCAACTCTCGAAGTTTTTGCGCGTGCAACGCCCTATCTTCTCCAGCACGACAAACCACATGGAGGCCGGAGATTGGCTCCGGACCATCGGGAAGTAGTTGGACCTCCTCCACTGCACCGACCGGGAGAGAGTGGCGTTTGCCACTCACCAACTCTAGGGTCACGCCGCAGAATGGTGGGACAACTACCGTGAGTCCCAGCCGGAGGACCACAAAGTAACTTGGGCAGAGTTCACCATCGCCTTCCGCATCGCCCACGTCCCCGCCGGAGTCATTGCGGTGAAATAGGAGGAGTTCCGTGACCTGTAGTAAGGGGGCCAGACCGTCATGGATTATCTCCATGAATTCAACCGTCTGGCTTGCTACGCGCCAGAAGAGGTGCGCACCGACGCCCTATGGCAGGCCAAGTTCCTCCGGGGACTTAAGGATGAGCTGTCAATTCAGCTCGTCGCAACCGACTACGCCGACTTCCAACGGTTGGTGAATAAAGCTCTCATCCAAGAGACTGAGCAAAACAAGCTAGATCTCAAGAAGAGAAAGATGATCGCGTTCAAGCATCATCAAGCGAACCCCCAGAGGCTCCACTTCGTCCCTCCACGACCGACACCCGCCTACCATCCTTGGCCCCTCTACACGCCACCACATGCCGACAGTGGATCCAACATCGGGCATCCTCGCCCCGCTCCATCAGCTCCGGCCGCTCAGCCGACGCCCGCCGCCAAGGCCCCGATCATGAGAGACCGCAACGGAAAACCGATCTTCTATTTCAACTATTAGAAGGAAGGGCACTACTCGCACCAGTGTCCTCACCCCAAGCAGCACCAAGGCGTGGCACCCAACCAGGCAGTTCATGCCCACGTCAACCACATCAACACGGAGGAAGCTCAGGAGGCTCCCGAAGTAATACTCGGTATGTTCACTGCAAATTCCATACTTGCAATAGTACTATTTGACTCTGTGGCAACGCATTCCTTCATATCCGAAGATTTTGTGAAAACAAATGACTTGGAAGTACTCCCTCTACCCGCCCCCATGATGATTGCCACCCCAAGTAAGAGAACCCTAGCTAACATGTTCAGCCCAAAGGTACAGATAGAAATCCAAGGAGTACTATTCTGGGCCGACCTGGTTCTCATCGACTGCACCAGACTCAACCTCATCCTAGGGATGGACTGGTTGATGAAGCAGAAGGGAGTGATCGACTGCGCCAGAAAGTCTGTCACTGTGACCAACCCCGGAGGCAAAGTCGCCACTTTTCAGATGACCCACCGTGGACCTCACAAGGTGTCCCTTCACTCGCTAGCCCTAGAGGAAGTGCCCGTGGTCAAGGAATACATGGACATCTTCCCGAAAGACCTACCAGGAATGCCTCCCAAGTGGGACATCGAATTCAGAATCGAGCTTGTCCCCGGGACCACCCCAATATCCAAGCGCCCATACCGGATGGCCGCCAATGAACTGGCCGAAGTTAAGAGCAACATTGAAGACCTAGAACAAAAATGGTACATCCGACCAAGTACCTCACCCTGGGGTGCACCGGTCATCTTCGCCATGAAGAAGGATAAGACAAAAAGGATGTGCGTGGACTATAGAGCCTTGAACGACGTGACCATCAAGAACAAGTACTAGCTGCCTCGGATCGATGACCTATTCGATCAACTAAAAGGATCCTCGGTGTTCTCCAAGATCGACCTTAGGTTAGGCTACCACCAATTGAGGATTAGGGAAGAAGACATCCCCAAGACTGCCTTCACATCCCGCTACGGACTTTACAAGTATATAGTGATGTCGTTCGGACTCACGAATGCCCCGACCTTCTTCATGAACATGATGAACAATGTATTCATGCAGTTATTGGATAAGTTCATCGTGGTATTCATCGATGATATCCTTTTATACTCTAAGACCAAGGAAGAACATGAAACCCACCTCCGGCTGACCCTCAGAAAGCTAAGGGAGCAGCAGTTGTATGCCAAATACAACAAGTGTGAGTTTTGGTCGTCCGAGGTGAAGTTTCTCAGTCATGACATATCTGCCGGAGGAATAGCAGTGGACCCAACCACCGTAGAAGCAGTGACCAATTGGCTACAACCCACGAACGTGACCGAGATCCGAAGTTTTCTCGGACTGGGTAGATATTACCGCCGGTTCATCGAGAACTTCTCAAAGATAGCCAAGCCCATGACCATACTGCTGCAGACGGAAGTAAAGTTCGAATGGACACCAGATTGCGAAGAATGCTTCTAGACCCTTAAGAAAAAGCTCGTGTCAGCCCCAACTCTAACCCTGCCAGACATCCGGAAGGACTTCCACGTCTACTGTGATGCCTCTCACCAAGGGTTAGGGTGTGTCTTGATGCAAGATGGGAAGGTGATATCTTACGCCTCTCGTCAGCTGAGGCCACATGAGCTAAATTACCCGATCCATGACCTGGAATTGGCAGCCGTGGTTCATGCCTTGAAGATATGGAGACATTACCTTGTGGGAAATCAGTGTGAGGTCTTCATCGACCACAAAAGCCTCAAGTACATATTCACCCAACCGGACCTAAACCTCAGACAAAGAAGGTGGTTGGAGTTGATCAAAGATTATGACTTGGGCATCCACTATCATCTTGGCAAGGCAAATGTGGTGGCAGACGCCCTGAGTTGAAAAGGGTACTGTAATGCTATCATGGTGCAAGACCAGGATCCATTATTGTACAAGGAGATGGAAAGGCTGAATCTAGGGATCACTACCAGAGCATATCTCGCTGCCCTAGAGACCAGACCTGTCTTGATGGACCAAATCCATGAGACACAGAAGGAAGACCCGGACATCTCAGAGATCCAGCACAACATGAGAAAAGGTAAAGCCCCTGGATTCTCCGAGGACGAGAACGGTTCCATCTGGTCCGACAACCGGATATGCGTGCCCGACAAGCCAGAGTTGAAGGCCCTCATTCTTCAAGAGGCCCATGAAACTCTATACTCCATACATCCCAGGAGTACGAATATGTACCAAGACCTAAAGGAGAAATATTGGTGGGTCAGTATGAAGAGAGAAATAGCTGAGTATGTGGCCAAGTTCGACACATGTCGGCGAGTCAAGGCAGAACATCAGAGACCTACCGGATTATTGCAACCCCTCAAGGTCCCCGAATGGAAGTGGGAAGAAATAGGAATGGACTTCATCACGGGACAACCCAGGACCCAAGCCGATCATGACTCTATCTTGGTGATCGTCGATCGACTCACCAAGGTGGCTCATTTCATCCCCGTCAAGACAACTTACACCGTCACAAAGTTGGCTGAGTTGTACATGACCCAGATTGTGTGCCTGCATGGAGTTCCAAAGAGGATCGTATCTGATTGAGGGAGCCAGTTTACCTCCAAATTTTGGAAGAATCTTCAAGAAGAACTCGGCACCCGGCTAAATTTCAGTACCACCTATCATCCACAGACCGACGGCCAAACCGAAAGGGTAAACCAGGTATTGGAGGATATGCTTAGATCTTGCGCTCTAGACTTTGGCAGAATGTGGGAAAAGAACTTGCCTTATGCGCACTTCTCCTACAACAACAGCTACCAAGTTAGCCTACAAATGTCCCCATTTGAAGCACTTTATGGGTGTAAGTGCAGAACGCCTTTACTCTGGGATCAGACCGGAGAGTCGTAGCTATTCGGGACAGACATATGGAGAGAAGCCGAAGAGAAAGTCAAGATCATGAGGGACAGATTGAAGATAGCCCAGTCCCAACAAAAGAGCTACGCCGACAATCGACGGAGAGACCTAACCTTTGAGGAGGGCGACTATGTCTATCTCCGAGTCACTCTCCTCCGTGGAACCCAAAGGTTTAACATGAGAGGCAAGCTAGCACCCCGCTATGTCGGACCCTTTAGATCTTCTGACGGCAAGGAGAAGTGGCATATCAGCTAGAACTACCTCCATCCTTAGTAGGAGTCCATGATGTGTTCCACGTCTCTCAGCTGAAGAAGTGTCTTCGTGTGCCCACCGAGCAGGCCGACCTCCAACAGCTAAATGTCCAAGAAGACTTGACCTACGTTGAGAAACCCATCCAGATTCTGGAAACTAAGGAGAGGGTGACCAGGAGCCATGTGGTTTGTTTCTGTAAGGTTCAGTGGGACAATCACCCCGTTGAAGAAGCCACATGGGAAAAAGAAGACGAGTTAAAAGCCCAATACCCCGAGCTATTCGAGTAACTTTCCAATATCGAGGATGAGATTCTTTGTAAGGGGGATAGGTTTGTAACACCCCTAATTTTCAGAGAAAATAAAAATACCATTTATTATATTTACTGGAAATGATTTATTTTGAAATACCTTTAATACCCTTATAGGCTTAAATGAACTAGAACCTAGATGAAATATCGAAACCAGAGGCTAGAAAATTTTGTATATGATCCCAAGGCCAAGATATATTTTTGAGAATTTTTACAAATTTTTATCACCCTTGGAAGCAACCCAAACATTTTAAACCAATTTTAGCAATTAAATTTATTCAGAAATGAATTTAAACAGTAACAGGCCCCTTTCCCCCTTTTATCCCCAACCGACTAGCCCAGCCCACTCCCTCATCGTGCCCCGTACTGACAGCCGGGCCCCACTGGTCAGTGACCCCCTCCCTCCGCGCGCGCGCCCAACGCCTTGGCCCACCCGTCAGTCGCCTCGCCCTCGCCTCGCGCCCGCTGATCGGTGGCCCCCTCCTGTCAGAACCGTCGTCCACCTCATGCCCCCCCTAACTCCGCTGGCCACCGATCCCACCTCGGATCCACCCCCGCCGGCCCCCTCCCATTAATTCATCGCTGGCATTGAATTCCCCTCGCCCCGCCGACCATTTCCCCCATTACTCCACACGTAATTGCCCCGGCGAAGTCGCTCGCATGCATGGAAAGCCCTCGCTGGCGTTTACTCTCGGCCTCCCCCGACTGCGCCTCCTCTGCCCCCACCGACGCCCGTACTTAAACCCTTGGCCATCGCCGCGCACAACCCCCACGTTTATTCGCTGCGAGAATGAACCAGAGCGCCCCAATTCAACTTTTAGCACCACACCACCGCCCTCGCGCTAGTCACCGCTCGCCGTCACTGGAGTCCCCCTCCATCCTCGACGACTGCACCGCTGTGACCACAGGTGCCACCCCGACCTCGGCCACCACTCCATCACCGACGAACCCCGTCAGAACCCCACCACCGACAAGGACCCGGACATCTTCGCCGGCCCCGCTCATCGTCGGCCATGCTCCGATGACCTTTCGCCTCACCAACGGTACCCTCGTGGTGCCCGTAGTCCCCTGTTTCCGTTTAATCCCTTAGGATCCACTGCCATCTCTCTCCATGGTCGCTAGCCACTTGTCATCGCCGGAGAAGATGACCGGCACGGGTAGAGTACCCGTGCCGTGTCGGATTCATCCCCGACCGTGTGATCGTGATCCGACGGTCGGGATTAAATCGATCCCTCGGTTTAATCTGGCCCGTTAGATCTTAGCGAATCGGAATGATTTAATCATGTGTGTCCATTAGAACTTAAAGCTCTTGTTCAATCTGGCCCATTGGATCCCACCGAAGCGGTATGATCTAATCTAGATCGTCCGCTTATAATTAAAACCTATATTCAGTCTGGGCCACCCGATGCGTACTCGTTTGGCGTTTTAATCGTGGTCGTCCGCGTCCACTTAACGCCCCCGCCCCGCCCGTGGCCACCCGATCGTGATCCAACGGCGATCTGCGATCCGGCGCACGCGCACAGTGCTCGGGCTCACGATGGATTCGGTTCTCCGTGGACCGACGCCTGTTTTTGGTTTAATTTAAATTACAGAAATAGTTTTAAACTTCTAAAATTCATATCTTGCTCATTTTAACTCCAAAATTAACCATTTCAATTCTAGAAAATTCATAATTTTATTCTCTACATGTTAATGCAATAAAAATAGTAGACTTATTTTGAGTATTTTATGTTTATTTAATAAAGTATTCAAATGCACTTTAGGATAAACTCAAAACTTGTCCATTTCAACTTTAGGAAAATTTATCTTTTATCCTCTTCATATTGGTGTAATAGAAGTATTAGGTTTATTCTGAACTTTTTATTTTAAATTAATTAGAAGTTTAAAATACATTAGATTACATTTTTATTCCTTTTTAGAAAAATCCCTATCTCCATCAAAGTTCATTTTTGAAAATTCATATAATAAATTTTAGTATCTTAATGACTTATTTTCCTTAATTTAATCCAATCAAAACCTATATGCTTATTGTGTGCTTTTGGATTGTTTAATTGAATGTTACGTTTATTTTATTCGTGTCGAGAAGACTACGATGCCGTCGAGGAGCCGGAATACTTCCCGGAAGTTCCTCCCTCTCCTTTCGCTGAACAAGGCAAGTCACCAAACCAATCTTTTGAGCATATTCAACCTAGTTTTATTAAACTATCGCTAAAACACATAGGTTATACATGCATTAGTCAAATGAAGGCCCTACAATATATTTATTTAGATCCCCGACCTTGATGTGCAACCCAAGCCATGCTATCTAACCTAAACTCCTTCTCACCATACCATTAGTACTATTAGCTAGTTTCCAAAGTATCGACACAGTTGCTACAGGTTAAGAATGAGTTGTAGCGATTGGAAATACACTATATGATCCTTGTTTATTCTTATCCCTAGAGTTCTGTTGGTGATAGAGTTATGGTTAAGTGTATGCATGGTGGGTTCCAGGTGCAAGCTACAGCATTGGTCGGTAGCACCTGGTGCACTATAAGGACCGGTCTGTGGGATCCATTGCAATACATTTTTGTACTAACCACAAGTCTAGTGGGTAAGTCCTAACTAAGGTATGGAGTGTTCCAATACGAAGCACCACTTGGAGATGGGTCAAGACGCACCTGCGGGTGGCTTGTACTGACGTGGTGCAAAAGGGGGTGCGACGTTAGCCGGGATGTGGCCCAGCGCACCGGCGAAACCTAGAGCGGGTGATTATTGCTTGGAGCATTTCATGCTGAGGTTTTGGCACGATTTCCCATGGTATGGGTCAACTCGTTACACTTTGGTGTTTGGGATGTGTTTGTGCCTTGTGCGTACAGTGGTACACCTCTGATCAGAGTCTTAAATCTTTTCGAAAATCCGAGCCCACGGTCAAGGGCGGGTTGCGTGACATCCCACAATTAGTTTACTTTCAATGTATGTGCATGATGACTTGGCATGTAAGGACTGTTGAGCAAGGAAGGAAAACGTACTCCTCGAGTTAGATAGTATTATGATGTTTATGTTTAAAATTCTGCACGATTAAATTTGACTACACTAAATGCAATAACTGAAAAATGCACTTTTCCGCACTTTTAGCCATTATCCTTCCTTTGTTATTATCTTGCATTACTATTGCATTTGCGGTGGCTTGTTGAGTACCTTTGTACTCATACCCATTGGACAAACACTTCAGAGGCTGCTTACTATGAGGAGGATGGTCTGGAGTAGCGACCTAGTCAAGAAGAAGATCCTGAAGAGGGCGTTCGTCATGCTTTTTATTATTTATTTTATTTTTACTCTTATGTAATAATGTGGTCTGCGTACCACGAATGATTGCCGTATGTACGTTGTCGCATGATGAACCTCTTGTATTATTGTTTTTCCTTGGAAATTCAATAATGTTCCGATTTGGTAAATTGGGGTGTCACAGGAAGTGCCCTCGTGAAAAGTACTCAAGGTCGACCAAATCTCTCGAGCAATACGAAGGTGCTGGACTGTGTCCAACTCGTTGCGACTCAGACTGATAAAAAGAATGTCCTATATCGCACTTCCTTGGCTAAGCAAATAAGCCTCCATGCGCAACTTCCAATATGCATAGTCTCGACCATCAAACATAGGGATCTTTGTATTTCGTTCCATGTCGCCAAAAGGATCACAACCGGTAAGGGTCAAATCGTGATCAAACCGACTCTGATACCAATTGTGGGATCGGAATGGCGACTAAAGTGGGGGTGAATAGATGCCTCGACACTTTCTCTCGAAGTGATGGCCTAATCTAATCACCCAATGCACCTCTAAAAACACAAATTCATGTTTCAACTCAAACAGTACGAACGTTAAGTTCAAACAGAGTCAATAACTCAAAAACAACTTTGTTTCATGTTCCTAGAGAACACTTATTAGAGATACTCACTCTGGAGATCAATTTCAAGTGCAAATAGTAAATCGGAACGATTTAACTCAATCACAAATGAGATTCAACCACTTCTGAATTTTTTTGGACGGTTAATAGTGAAGGAATTTCAGCAAAGCACATTTGATAAAATTTGGTTCAATTTGCAAGTTTCAAATTCAGAATCTCTTTAGTTCAGCACATACCAAATCAGAACATGATAAGAATTATGGATTCTGAAACTTCACAGCACTGATCAAACAAATTCAGAAAACTTTGAAGAGAATACTAAAAACAGCACTATTCCTTATCCGAAAACACATTAGAAAGATTGAAACAATCTGAGTATTCTCTCCAAAAGGCAGTTATGCAAAACGTTTGAATAATCTGAACAGATTCAGAATTGATCCTAGAAATGTAATTTTCATATTATAGTTCCAAAACCAGAATTGATTTCTAATCTGAAATTTACTGAGTACAGGATTGCTCACTAGAAACAAAACTGAACCTCAGATTACTTCTACAAAGTTTTCTTCGGTTAAGAGCAATAGCCAATAACAATTCAGAAATGAATTCAGATACTTTTACTACAACCTGAAAGGCAATACAGATTCAAAGCTAATAACACATCAGAGAAAGACAAGTTCAGAACCTATATCACCCTTCACAACAAAACTTTTCAGGAAAATGACTAAACAGATCAGTAACACAAAGTTTGATTCATCACTCAAAAACTGGAGCAATCAGAACTCATGTGAAACAATTTTACTACCACAGAGTACAAGATCTCACATAGCCAAACAGTACAGAAACTAGTAGGTTAATTCTGTGATAAATGGAATTCGGCACAAGGACTTTAGCAGCAAATCACTGTTTCAGTGCAGTAAATAAAACTTCTCTCAGAATATACGTCAAGGAATACACAAGGAATCAACCTAGCCAATCAGACAAAGTGTTGTTACTTTGATAGAACCAAACAACAACAGTTTCAGTGATTGAGACACTAAACAAAGTACTGAAAAACTAGTCATCAAACAAGGAGTGCACACATAGAGCAACATGAAGTCTACCAAGTAATCAATCAGGTCACAAGATTAAGCACAGAAAATTAAAGAGGCTCAAATGAGTTGCTTGCTGGAATCTGAAGGCACAAATAAGTAAGTAGCTCTTGTCCACAATTTCTGTAACACATCCAAACAGCCAGCAAACATACTTTTGAATATGACAGCAAGAGATAATCTACAGGATGTGATAGAAATTGTTCCTCATCAAAACACAAGCTAGAACACAGAACTTTTCGTTTAACAATATCTGTGAAAAGATTACTTCTCAAATACAAGTCACAGACCCACTTTGAAAAAAGACTCAGAATTCCAACCATGAAGAACAGGATAATACTGAATATGAATCTTAATCAGAACTACTCAATATGTTCACCTGTTGTATCCAGATTAGTTCTCCATGAAAAATGAACCACAAATCATCAACAAGTTCCCAGAAATTTTGATGATCACATTACCTGAACTCCTGCTAGATGTTGCTCATTTTTGCACGGTGAACAGCAACTACGGCAACCCTGTTACTCATCCGACACAACCTAGAAATCGCTTGTTCGTCGTCACGAATTGCAGGAGAGTTGAAGCACCCGGATGAACAGAGCTCAAATGTTGATGAACAGAGGCATGCCGGTAAGAAATCTGTAGCCTGAACGAAACAACCAGCGCCTTACTGTTCACGATCATGCATCCATCGCTAAGAGATAATACTGGTATTCTGATGGAATTTTTTAGGAGATCGGCTGAAAGAAATTTTTGGATTTTTTCACGTTGAAGCTGGAAAATTCTCCTTTTTCCGGTTCGGCCAGCAAGAGGGGATATTTATCCCACCAACTCCAAGTTTCTAGAAGGCCTTTTTACAAATAGCCCCCTAGAAAGACTCAATATTCAAAACTGAAAATTACAAATAGAAATACCCTATTTTACTCTAGAAAATTACAAATGACCCCTGTTTAGAATATTTTCAGAATATTTATACTCCAAAAATACTCTAAAAAGTACACACTAAGACACTAAAAATTTAAACTAACCCTTTGACACTATTTTATTGAAAAAGTAAAAACGATAAACGTTTCGACGGTTTTCAGCAAAAACCAAGAAAACCTTTTCAGCTCTTCGACTCATGATACTGCTTCGTGACTCCGAGTGCCAGCAAGTCACTTCTGGTCTCGATCCCCTCGAGTCGCGCGAATCCTTTTCCTCGCCTCCCTCTCGTGAACATGGTCGACATGCCATCGCAGTCAGCCATCCGTCCGAGTCTCGCTCCGTCTCTTCATGCACTCTTGAGATCTTCTTCAACTTCGCCCGACCTCCCTGATCCTTGGCATCAAGCTCCCCGCTTGACCCTCGATCACCCACCGTCGACAGTTGGTCAGCATCTCCACCCTACACAAACAAGACAAGCCAAAACAAGAACAAAACGCACTGCCGAAACCCTCGACAACCACACCTTCACTCTACATCGAAATCCCAATGCAATCCACATACTCTCGACCACTCATACGCTCATCCTTGTCAATCACTCATTATCCAGACCGAAACCACCCTTGTTTTCTCAAGGATCCCCGTCTATCATGTGCGGTGCTAGCACGCTACCGTGAAAGGTTCTCCATCCTTGTATGTGTGGACTTCGTGGAGGCGTTGCTCTAATAGAGACGCTCGTGGACATCTACATGCGAACGACTATGTCGTCTTTATCGATCAGATCGGCAAAGGACGACAATGACGAAGTGAGGATAGGCTTGACGCGCTACTCCAATATATTCTTTCGTTGCACACGCATGAGTCTTGAACTTAGGGCGTAAATTTTGAATTTACCGGCTAGCGTAGCTCCCCTATTCCCCAACAACTTGAACAACTTGTTTAGCGAGCATGAAAGGTTTGTCTTTATAGCTGACCTAAGTTAGATTTACACTTGTGAATCCGTACTTGTTGACCGTAATGCCTTTTGTACCATTGACAGAGCAACATCGAAACAGAGGTACCTTGAACCCTAGGTAGTCAAGTTCCCAAATTTCCTATATCTGACCGTAATATATGCTCTTTACATTGTTGTTGTCGTAGGCATAAATACGAACACCACTGTTCTAGTTTGTGCTCTTGCTATCTTGATCAACTGTGTAGAATGTATAACCATTTATATGATAACATCGATATGTTGTAATAGTGTATATAGGTCCTATTACTAGTTGCTTGGTTGATTCGCTCACTAGGATTTTTGATTGTGCGATCCAATCCCAAAACCAGGTATTCAAACATTTCATGTATTGTTTTGAGATCCAAGCTTTAGTACGAGATGGGTTCTCGGCACAAAGTATGTGATTGTGATCAATGATGTATGGTAACAATTCACTCAATTGTTGCAACATGAGGAAATGAGCTTGGTCATATACCTTTCGATCCAAAATAATTGTTTGTTTGCCAAAGAACTCTTGACCTTCTAGTCTACCCTCATGGCGAGAGTGAGGTCTGTGTACTCAACACACCACTCTACTACCTCCTTGCTAGAGTAACCTTGTACGATGCAACCCTCGGGTGAAGAACGATTACTAATATATTTCTTTAGAACACCCATGTATCTCTCGTTAAGGTACATCTAATGCAAGAAAATAGGTCCAAGAAAGAATATTTATTTAACAAGATGTGAGGTCAGATATACAACAATATCAAATAGTGATGGAGGTTAGTACATTTTAAGAAGAGAGAGAATCAAGTATTGTTTTTTCTCTAGTTCTGCTATCATTGTTTGGTTGAGTACTTTCTGTCCAATTGCATTGAAGAAAAACATAGACTCATTATTGCCTCTCTTACTCCCACCGATAACTCATAACCTTTTTTGACAACAATTATTTGAGTCAGCATCACATGACGATTAAGAGTCTTCATTCCACCAACAATCTTAAGCTCCTTCACGTTAACAAGTTTGTTGATATTCCATGAGTAACCTGATGGAACTTTGATGCTATGCAAGAATTCAAAAAACTCCTTCCTCTCCTTCGTAGAAAGGGTGATGCAAGATGGAGGCAAGAACTTTCCTCTATCTGTCTATTGTGAATGTAGCTTCGGTCGTAAACTCATATCCTCGAGATTCGCTCTAGCATTCTCGTAAACTCATATGTCTACATGAGAAAAAAATAAAAAACAGTAGGAAGAGGGATGGAAGAACAAAGAAAAATCAACGAGCAGTAGAGAAGAAAATGCTGAGGACTTACCTCCGGGCACATGTCATTGGTTGCCATGATGAAGGCGACCGAAGTTCAGGGCCAATGAAGACGAAGGACAATGAACACAACAAATGGAGACGAGCTCAGAGGGCTGGAGGATGAATAGCACTGTGTGCACAGAAAGCGTAAAGGAAAAAGGGAGTGCTCGGTGGATACTTATAGAGTGGAAGAAAACCCCTCGGCAACTGAGTCAGGCCGATCCCAATGGATTTAGTGGGACCACCTCCAACATTCGGAAAAAGGTAATCATTAGTATGGTTTTTGAAACTCCAGAATATTTGCAGGTCCGGGATCGGGGGAGAAAAATCTTTGGCCTGAAAATACCAATACAAGTGTTGTATGGAATGAAGACTAGTTCGATGCGGCCGTGAAGGAGAAGTAAATGCATCAAACTAGGCAACACCCATCACAATCGTTCATGGCGGAATGGAAAAATAAAAGAAAGAAAGTCGATGCCCCGATGTGTTATATAAAGTATTGGGAAGTGAAGGGTATTAGCTATCAATGATAAAATTGAAAAGACGAAAGATATCTGAGAAGACGTGGTGGCATAAGATGATGATGACCGATAATTTCAAAGAATCAGCCATCCCTTTGATGCTCCGAAACTAGGGGACATGTGTTGATGTCAAGATTTAGTAAAGCACATGGCCACCAAGGACGTCGCACAGTCAATAGATGGTCAAAGAGGTCCAGTCAAAGATGGTCAAAGAAGCTCGTCCATGCTGTTACAACATGACTGAATGAAGCAACCGATGGAGATAAAGATTATCCAGGATCGGTTAGGATAGAATACTTAGACGGCAAGTCTCCAGACTATAAATATGTATCTCATTAGCTAGGTAAAGACAAAAACTTGTCAAACAACTACTCGGCACATCGCCACTATGGCTCCCCAAGGTTAATCCCGACAGGATTCGACACTCAGATTTGGGCTGCATCGTTCCGATCTCCAACGAAGAGGTGAGTCCCGCCACCCCCAATGATCGTATCAACTAGGTTCGTGTTTTCATGTCTGCATCAATTTGATGTCTAGAAGATATTAAGTGAAACAGTACGATCGCCGGTTTTATCCTTGTATATTAGCTAGGTCTAAGGCTACATTAAATTGATCTCATAAATTGGTGTGATCTAGGTGTGGTGGTTTGAGGCTTCATCGGTTGGGTCCAACATCTCTCGCTATTGTATGTGTTTCATGCTATATACCGTTCATCTAAATAAAGCTTCCTGATACTTAGACATATTATTGATATCATCATGATTAGCTAGTATCTTGGTTAGGTATGATCTAATTATTGTGATGATTTTCATGATATAGACATGTTATATGGCATGTTTTATTTATTTTTGTCGGTGTACAAGCCGGTAGGTTATCTTCAATTCAATGATATATCCTGAGAAACCAAGGGTTGGTTTCGGTGTTTTGTGATGAGTGATTGACATGCTTTTTACCCTCTGTTCGAAGGGTACCTCCGAAGGGTGTTCGGAGGGGGGTACCTCCGAAGGTTGTTCGGAGGTGGTGTTACCGAAGGATGCTCGGTGTTTGCTTGCTGCAGCTGTTGCAGTGGAGTGTGCTCGTCGGAGGGGTCCGACAGTACACGATGACTGGGTTCGTACCGAAGGCTTTGGTACTTTGGGCGGTACACCGGAGTGTATGCCGAAGGTTGCTAACCCGGAGAGGTCTCCGGAGTACTAGATACACTTGTCTGTTTGTCTGTGGTGCGCAGGGACTTCGGAGGCGACGGACAAGGTTCGCAGCAGGTGAACCTGGGTCAAGCGGGAGGCTTGATGCCAGGGGAGCGGGGAGCTCCGTCACGGTTGCTGCGAAGGTGGTCCGGGTTGGTCCTCGGGTCGAGACGTGCCAGGTTAAGGCAGAGAGTGCGGAGCATGGCTCCGGCTGAAGGTACTCCGAGACAAAGTCCTCGGAGGTGAGGCACTTCGAAGGTACTCCGGATGGAGTGACTTCGGAGTTGGATGGAACAAGTCCTCTGCGGAGGCAAGGGTTCGAAGTGTGCTCCGGTGGGAGACATTCGAAGGTACCCGACGAAGGTCTCAGAAGTCGAGGCGCATCGAAGGCATGGTCCGGGTGAGGCTCGTCGAGGAGTGTGCTCGGGGAGAGACACTGCGTCGAAGTGCTCATGGAATGCTTCATGCGGAGGCCTTGGACGAAGGAGGGACTTCGAAGGGTGGTACTCCGAAGGTGGGGCTTCGGAGGAAGGAAGGCTTCGGAGCGAGGCTAGCTCCGGAGTGAGGTTGACTTGAGGTGCTTCGGCCTGCATGGCTTCGGTACACGGACTGACGGAGTTCGAGCTGGGTGTAGCTGCGAAGCCGTGGTGGTCCACTCCGGAGGTGTTGGTGCGAAGGCCCAAGGGCTTTGACGACTTCGGCTCAAAACCGTCACTGTATCGAAGGCTATCTTCGGTGAAGCGAAGGCCAACAGGCTCAAGGCTTCTCGCCGAAGCTACCGCACCCTCGCGTGCGAAGGGAGGATTCCAGAAGGTCAAAGACTGCAAAGGCTGACACTGTCTGCTCTGCAAAAAGCTGACGCTGTCCCCTCTGCAAAACTGACAGAGAAGCCTCCAGAATAAAGGTGGACTACCTTTTGTACCCCTTAGTTCTGTAGAGTCAAATCCTTTGTAAACCTTAGGGGTAAAGTAGTCATTTCCTTTGGGTGAACTGTGGGCTATAAATATGGGGGCTCGGTAGGTAACATTTAACACTTTGAGCATTTACTGTTGAGCTCCTGTAGCCACATACCTCGCTGTATTCATCCAGAGTTCAATTCATTTTGTGTTCCTTGTTCAAGCGGCGAAGCCCTGCTTCTGTGTACTTTTTGCTTGAGCTCGTGTTACATACCTCACTAGTTTAGCGCACCGAAGCCTGTCTGGGCGAAGGGTGTTTTGTGCGAAGTGTGTTTTCCAGTGTGCTGTCGCTCTGTGTAACTTGAGGCCAGACCTCACAGCTTACTAGAGAAGCCCTGATCGAGGCCCGTTTTGCTTCTTGTGTCGAAGCCCTTAGCGTAGTCTGTTAGTGTGTGTGTAGACCTTCGTGTACGAAGCCCAGCACCAGTTTCTGCTGCCAAGTACTTGGTCGAAGTCCTCAAAGGGCTGTCCACTCTTGCGAAGGGTGAAGTGCGAAGCCTGCTTGAAGCACCCCGTGTGCGGAGCCTGCACTGACTTAGCAGAGTAGATTTCCGAGGGTTGTAAGTGGAGCGAAGTCTTCTTGGCTTCGAACTTTTGCTCCTGCGAAGCCTGTGTTTGGAGCTGTCGAAGTACCTCCGAACCAGACCTTCGAAGGTAGTGTTCGAAGCCTGTTCCGCAGAAGACAGAACTGAACCGAAGGCTAAGTTTTTAGCCCGAATTTTTAAAAGCTCCCATTCACCCCCCTCTCTGGTCGCCGTTTCCGGTCCAACAATTGGTATCAGAGCAGGTTAAGATCACCAGTTGACCTTAACCGGTTTTGTGATCTGTTGGCGACATGGATAGAGGCAGTAAAATTCCTCTGTTCGATGGGACAGACTTTGCATACTGGAAGGTGCGCATGGAGGCTTACTTGTTAAGCCAAGGAAATGCAATTTGGGAGATTGTGGACTCACAATACTCAATCCCTGAGACTCGCACCTCTCAGACTGAGAAGGATCAGTATAATGCCAATTCCAAGGCAAGAAATATACTGTTCATCGGTTTGAGTAGAAGTGAGTTCGATAGGGTGCATCACCTTAGGACTGCTAGGGAAATTTGGACAACGCTCACTGTTTTTCATGAGGGCTCTACTCAGATCAAGGCCAGGCGCCAAAGCACATATAACCAACAGTATCAGCTGTTTGTGCAGGCACCTGGTGAATCTATAGATGCCATGTTTTCTCGCTTTGATGCGATAGTGAGTAACTTGCGGTCCAACGGGACGCTTGCTTACAGTGATCATGATAGGGCTATCAAGCTTCTCTATGCTCTTGACCGTAGCATATGGGAAGTAAAGATATCCAGCATTGAGGAGTCCGCAGGATATGACACTTTGACCTGCTATGAACTCTTTAGCAAGCTGAAGTTCACAGAGATTGCCAAGGCATCTCTTGCTGTGCACAGAAGCTCTTTGCCACAGCCGTTGGCATTGGTTTCTAGCACTAGCCGTGGCACAACTGCAGAACCAAGCACATCTAGCACTTGTGTTCTTGCAGATGGTTTTGCTTTGTCCTCCCTGGTCTCCGTCATAAAGGAGCAGGTGGACACTCTAGCTGATGATGAGCTTGCTCTCATTGCCCGGAGGTTCACCCACTTTCATCATGAGAGACGGGATCAGAGGAGAAGTGGTTTTAGTGGTTGCTATGAATGTGGTGACACCTCTCATATTAAGGCCAATTGCCCCAAGCTCAAAAAAAGAGATGAGAGTGAGCGCCCCAAATACCACAAAAAGGAGAGGAAGCCTTTTGTGAAGGGCAAGCGCGGCAAGATGGCTAAGAAAGTAGCCAAGGCTGCTTCCAGAGCTTTTGTTGCTGCTCTCAGTGACAACGACACGTCCTCAACTGAGGAGTCGAGCTCTAAGGAGGAGGAGTCCCCAAGGAAGGAGGACAAGAAGGACAAGAAGGGACGAGACTTCACCGGCCTTTGCTTCATGGCCGACAGCGATCACAGCGGCGATGAGCTTGACTCATCTGAGGTAAACCTATCATCTGACCAGCTACTAATTAAATTAGATGAGCTGAATGAAGTAGTGCTTGGTCAGGATAGATTACTTGTGCAAGCCGCTAGAGAAAGAAAAGACCTTAGACTTAGGCTAGAAACTATTTCTACTGAATATGCCATGCTTAAGTCTAAGTTTAATGATGCTGAATGTGAGTCTTGTTCTGTTGTCATGAGTGAGCTTGCTCAGTTGCGTTCTGTTCATGCTCAAACTCTTTCTGAGCTTGAGACTGCACAGAAGCAGCTTTTGGAGGTGGATTCTAGACCTCATGATATTATTGATTGCATGAACTGCTCTTTATTACGCGATAGCATTAATTTACGTGATAAGCATGTTCATGATTTAGAGGCTAGATTGGAGAGGGCCGATAGTTCTAAGGATGTGCAGCCTGTGAGTGACACTTGCATCACCCTTAAGGACCAGCTAGGCACTGTTAGAGAGCGAGCTGAGAATCTCATGTCTGAAAATGAATACCTCCTTTCCGTGGTTAATAAATGCACTGAGGGAAAGGGTAGGATGGATTTGCTCTTCGCCAAGACCAAGTTGTGTGCTGACAGAGCAGGGGTAGCTCTAGGTTTGGGTTTTGAGAGGATACCTTCAGACAGTAAGACTAAAACTGTTTTCACCTCTCCCACCACCCTAGAGAAAGAGAGAGCTCTGTTAGACACCCCACCAGCCAAAAAACCTACCCATCCACCAAAGAAAACCACTCCTCCTGCCAAGAAAAATCCTCCCAAGAAAACCACACAGAAGAAACCCAAGGAGCCTGTGAGAGTTGCTCCTGTGACCCTTGAGTGTGCCCCCAGGAGAGTTTTTCACTGTTCATACTGTCAGCGGGCGGGTCATTTGGTTGGGTTCTGTTTTCGTCGCATCAAGGATGAGCGACGCTCTCAGGCGATGAGGTACCAGGACATGCATTACCCATCTTTAGGTATGCATGAGCCTGAGTTTTACTATCGTCCTGCTTTTGAGGCTCCTCGTGCTTCTCAGAGAGGTTTTGCTCCTCGAGGTGTTCACCATGTTCCATATGGTGGTAGACCCCGGGCGAGTAGCTTTGTACCTCGTCAGAGTAGGAGACCTCGACATGTTGTTCGTTCACAACATGTAGGTAGACCTCGCACTTTGCATCATTCTGATTATTATGTCCGTAGACCGTCTGTTTTTACTGTGCCTACTACTCGTGTCACTCAGTGCTGGATGCCTCGTCATTATTTTACTCACCCCAGCACTAAGCGATCGAGACGTTCTTATCATGTGTAGGCGACAGATCGAGGCTTGGAGGGCACGTGGATCATGGACTCCGGTTGTTCGCGCCACATGACCGGAGATGCAGCATGGTTCTCCAGCCTCACCACAACCAAGCAAAGGGAACATATCACCTTCGGAAACAATCGAAGGAGCAGAGTGAAAGGTAAAGGTGTGGTAAGAATTAACTCAAACTTCACTCTCAAAGATGTTGCTTTGGTTGAAAACCTGGGATACAATTTGCTGTCTGTATCTCAGTTGCTTGATGAAGGCTTCGAAGTGCGATTTCATCGCGATACTTCGCAAGTGCTCAATTCAGATGGCATTGTGGTGTGTAAGATCTTTAGAGTTGGGAGAATTTTTGGAGCTGATTTTTCAGAGTATTCTGGTTCTTCTCATTGTCTTGTTGCTCATTCGACCTCTGAGCTTTGGAAGTGGCATAGGAGACTAGGGCATATGAGCTTTGAGTTGCTCGCTCGTCTGAGCGCCCTAGGTCTGATCCGAGGATTGCCCACGCTCAAGTTTGAGAAGAATTTAGTTTGCGCTCCTTGTCGACATGGAAAAATGATTGCTGCTTCGCATTCGCCAGTCACCACAGTGATGACTGAACAACCCGGAGAACTTCTCCATATGGACACTGTAGGTCCTTCTCGGGTCAGTTCTTTAGGCGGCAAGTGGTATGTTCTAGTAATTGTCGAGGATTTCTCTCGCTACTCTTGGGTCTTCTTTCTTGCCAGCAAGGATGAAGTGTTTTCACACTTTCGGAGCTTGGCTTTGAGACTTTTTACTGAACTCCCTGGTGCATTAAAATTCATTCGAAGCGATAATGGCACCGAGTTCAAAAACAGTGTCTTTGTTGACTTTTGCATGGAGCATGGCATAGAACATCAATTCTCTGCTCCACGGGTTCCTCAACAAAATGGTGTTGTTGAGAGAAAGAACCGCACCTTGGTTGAGATGGCTAGGACGATGCTTGATGAGCATAGGACTCCTAGAAAATTCTGGGCTGAGGCCATGAACACTGCATGTTACATCTCAAACAGAATCTTCTTGCGCTCAATTTTAAATTTGACATCTTATGAGCTGTGTTATGGAGACAGCCCAAAGTTACTCATCTTTGAGTTTTTGGCTGTCGCTGCTTTATCCTAAAACGTGGAAATTTGGATAAATTTGAGTCGCGATCTTCTGACGGGATCTTTTTGGGTTATACTACTCATGGTCATTCTTATCGTGTTTATAACTTGGAAACTAACACTGTCATCGAGTCATGTGATGTGACTTTTGATGAATCAACCCCCTCTGTTAGTTCTGCTTTTGAACAGGCAAATGAACACGACATGGAACAGACCTTATTTGAAGAAGATCCCGGAGAATTCGAGGATGAACCCCTACTACCCTCGACATCGACCCCCGAAGCTGACCCCGCTTCAACTACTTCGGCACGAGGTCCCGAAGCGACTACCTCAACATCGGTCATCTTGGACCACTCCAACGCACAAGTTGAGGGGGAGACTGCATCCCGCCGCGAGGCTCCACATCATGTTCAAAGGATGCACCCTCCCGAGCAGATCATTGATGAGCTTGATCATAGGGTAACACGTTCTCACGCTCATTTCACTAATTCTGCTTTTGTTGCTTCTTTCGAGCCTTTAGATGTTAGTCATGCACTTTCTGATTCTAGTTGGATCAATGCCATGCATTAAGAGCTTGAAAATTTTGAGAGAAACCAAGTCTGGACTTTAGTTGATCCTCCACCAAATGTTCATTTCATTGGAACAAAATGGATTTTCAAAAATAAACAAGGGGAGGATGGGACTATAGTTAGAAACAAGGCTAGACTTGTAGCTCAGGGTTTTTCTCAACTCGAAGGGATTGATTTTACTGAAACTTTTGCACCTGTTGCTCGCCTTGAGGCCATTAGGATTTTGCTTGCCTTTGCGACATCCCGGGGATTCAAACTCTATCAAATGGATGTCAAAAGTGCTTTTCTTAATGGCTTCATAGGTGAAGATGTTTATGTAAAACAACCCCCTGGTTTTGAAAACCCCAAGTACCCACATAAAGTCCTTAAACTTCATAAGGCTCTTTATGGACTCAAGCAGGCCCCTCGGGCTTGGTATGATAGACTTAAGTCTTTTCTGCTTGAGCGAGGGTATTTGATGGGCTCTGTTGATAAAACTTTGTTTACTCTCAAGCATGGCAAAGATTTCCTCCTAGTTCAGATTTATGTGGATGATATCATCTTTGGTGGCTCTTCTCATGCTTTGGTTGCCGAGTTTGCAGATACCATGAGCAGGGAATTTGAAATGTCAATGATGGGTGAACTCACCTTTTTCCTTGGTTTGCAAATCAAGCAAAGCAAACAAGGTACTTTTGTCCACCAGACAAAGTACACCAAGGACCTGCTCAAGAAATTTGACATGTCCGATGCGAAGCCCCTCGCCACTCCAATGGCTACATCTGTAGCATTGGACCCTGACGAAGATGGAGAAGCCGTAGATCAGAAGGAGTTCCAGAGCATGATCGGCTCCCTCCTCTACTTGACTGCCACGAGGCCGGACATACAATTCGCTGTGTGTCTGTGCGCTCATTTTCAGGCTTCACCACGAGCTTCGCACGGCCAAGCGGTAAAACACATCTTAAGGTATCTCAAACACACCCTTGAATTTGGCATATGGTATTCAACATCTTCGTCTTTATGTCTTCGAGGTTATTCCGATGCGGATTTTGCTGGGTGTAGAATTGATAGGAAAAGTACCTCTGGTACTTGTCATTTTCCGGGTACTTCACTGGTTTGCTGGTCTTCTCGCAAACAGTCTAGTGTTGCACAATCGACGGTTGAGGCCGAATATGTTGCTGCAGCTAGCTGTTGCTCTCAGATTTTGTGGATGGTTTCCACTTTGCGGGATTTCGGGTTAGATTATAAGAGTGTTCCACTTTTCTGTGATAACACTAGTGCTATTTGTATTGCAAACAACCCGGTTCAGCACTCCATAACCAAACACATTGATGTACGGTATCACTTTCTCAGAGATCACAATGAGAAGGGTGATATTGAACTTCAATATGTTGATACCCAACACTAGCTTGCCGACATTTTTACAAAACCCCTCGATGCTTCTCGATTTGCTTACTTACGTGGGGAACTTGGCATTTGTCACCCTTACGGCATTTTGTGAGGGGGAGCTGTTTTAGATGGATGTGCCTTTGTCTAATTGTGTTGAAATTGCATATACATATTTTGCACTTATATGCCTGCTTATAATTCATGAAATCATGTCAGCTCAGCTCTTGTTAATTCATCTGGAACATTCATGTGCATGGTGTTTTATTTTCAAAATCAAATCGTGCTCACTGCTTAGTCTTGAATCTAGCATGTTTAGGCAGGACTTCTTTAGCTATCTTTTATCTGCTATAGCAAGACACATTTCTTTGGATGCTAAAAATTGCAACTTGAAAAATTGTTCTTCATTTTCATGGATATTCATAAAGTACCAAACAATTGGTTCACTTGGTTAAAATCAAAAATACCATGATTTGCATGCTTTAAGTTAAAAGATCCAGGTGGGTTTGTTTGTCACACTACCCTATTCTAGACTGCTTACCATTGCACATTGGTCTGAACTGGAATAGCGTAGTGTATGCCAAAATCTATGCCTTAAGCTTCTTATGGCTTTCATGCCTAGGCTTGGCCGGATTGGAAAGTATAAGGTGGACAAACAAATAACCCCTGGCACTAAGAAAAGCACAATAAAATTCATTGCTTATCAAGTTTGCTTTTCAAGCTCCATTTGAACTGGACTTGTCTGTCTAGAGTAGAAATTGACTAGCTTTGCGCAGTCCTTGCTCTTACTTGTCTAGCTTCCTTGACTAAGTGGTGATGCTTTTATTTCAAAAATGATCATATCACATGCTTCATCATGCTTTTAGAGAATATTAATTGAGCTGAGCCCATGATTAATGGTGTTATTGTTGGTATATTTTTGCTTCATATGTCTTTGCAATTCTGCTCATTTCGAAGCTTTGCATCTTTTACTTGCTCCTTGATGCTTGCATTGCCAAAGGGGGAGAAATTCCGAAGAGACTTGCTTTGTTCTCCGTCGCAAGGGGTATAATTTTCAAGGGGAAGAAAATTTGACATAAAAGGGGGAGAAGGTTCTTTGTTGCCAAAGGGAGAAATTAACTCAGGGGGAGTTTTTATTGCCGAAGGGGCTTTTTACTCTTTTGAAAACAGGGGAGGAAAATTTCTTCTGTCAAGTGACATGTTTTGGCTCGTTTCTGAGTTTTTATGGTCACTTGTGTGCTGAAAATTTTACATTTTCTTGAACTTGGATTTGGTTGTCAATGCACTCATCAAGGGGGAGATTGAGAAACCAAGGGTTGGTTTCGGTGTTTTGTGATGAGTGATTGACAGGCTTTTTACCCTCTGTTCGAAGGGTACCTCCGAAGGGTGTTCGGAGGGGGGTACCTCCGAAGGGTGTTCGGAGGTGGTGTTACCGAAGGATGCTCGGTGTTTGCTTGCTGCAGCTGTTGCAGTGGAGTGTGCTCGTCGGAGGGGTCCGACAGTACACGATGACTGGGTTCGTACCGAAGGCTTTGGTACTTTGGGCGGTACACCGGAGTGTGTGCCGAAGGTTGCTAACCCGGAGAGGTCTCCGGAGTACTGGATACACTTGTCTGTTTGTCTGTGGTGCGCAGGGACTTCGGAGGCGACGGACAAGGTTCGCAGCAGGTGAACCTGGGTCAAGCGGGAGGCTTGATGCCAGGGGAGCGGGGAGCTCCGTCACGGTGGCTGCGAAGGTGGTCCGGGTTGGTCCTCGGGTCGAGACGTGCCAGGTGAAGGCAGAGAGTGCGGAGCGTGGCTCCGGCTGAAGGTACTCCGAGACAAAGTCCTCGGAGGTGAGGCACTTCGAAGGTACTCCGGATGGAGTGACTTCGGAGTTGGATGGAACAAGTCCTCTGCGGAGGCAAGGGTTCGAAGTGTGCTCCGGTGGGAGACATTCGAAGGTACTCGACGAAGGTCTCAGAAGTCGAGGCGCATCGAAGGCATGGTCCGGGTGAGGCTCGTCGAGGAGTGTGCTCGGGGAGAGACACTGCGTCGAAGTGCTCATGGAATGCTTCATGCGGAGGCCTTGGACGAAGGAGGGACTTCGAAGGGTGGTACTCCGAAGGTGGGGCTTCGGAGGAAGGAAGGCTTCGGAGCGAGGCTAGCTCCGGAGTGAGGTTGACTTGAGGTGCTTCGGCCTGCATGGCTTCGGTACACGGACTGACGGAGTTCGAGCTGGGTGTAGCTGCGAAGCCGTGGTGGTCCACTCCGGAGGTGTTGGTGCGAAGGCCCAAGGGCTTTGACGGCTTCGGCTCAAAACCATCACTGTATCGAAGGCTATCTTCGGTGAAGCGAAGGCCAACAGGCTCAAGGCTTCTCGCCGAAGCTACCGCACCCTCGCGTGCGAAGGGAGGATTCCAGAAGGTCAAAGACTGCAAAGGCTGACACTGTCTGCTCTGCAAAAAGCTGATGCTGTCCCCTCTGCAAAACTGACAGAGAAGCCTCCAGAATAAAGGTGGACTACCTTTTGTACCCCTTAGTTCTGTAGAGTCAAATCCTTTGTAAACCTTAGGGGTAAAGTAGTCATTTCCTTTGGGTGAACTGTGGGCTATAAATATGGGGGCTCGGTAGGTAACATTTAACACTTTGAGCATTTACTGTTGAGCTCCTGTAGCCACATACCTCGTTGTATTCATCCAGAGTTCAATTCATTTTGTGTTCCTTGTTCAAGCGGCGAAGCCCTGCTTCTGTGTACTTTTTGCTTGAGCTCGCGTTACATACCTCGCTAGTTTAGCGCACCGAAGCCTGTCTGGGCGAAGGGTGTTTTGTGCGAAGTGTGTTTTCCAGTGTGCTGTCGCTCTGTGTAACTTGAGGCCAGACCTCACAGCTTACTAGCGAAGCCCTGATCGAGGCCCGTTTTGCTTCTTGTGTCGAAGCCCTTAGCGTAGTCTGTTAGTGTGCGTGTAGACCTTCGTGTACGAAGCCCAGCACCAGTTGCTGCTGCCAAGTACTTGGTTGAAGTCCTCAGAGGGCTGTCCACTCTTGCGAAGGGTGAAGTGCGAAGCCTGCTCGAAGCACCCCGTGTGCGGAGCCTGCACTGACTTAGCAGAGTAGATTTCCGAGGGTTGTAAGTGGAGCGAAGTCTTCTTGGCTTCGAACTTTTGCTCCTGCGAAGCCTGTGTTCGGAGCTGTCGAAGTACCTCCGAACCAGACCTTCGAAGGTAGTGTTCGAAGCCTGTTCCGCAGAAGACAGAACTGAACCGAAGGCTAAGTTTTTAGCCCGAATTTTTAAAAGCTCCCATTCACCCCCCCCCCTATGGTCGCCGTTTCCGGTCCAACATATCGTATCTGCCATCAGGATACGCTCATCGGACCATATGCGTGAACTGCCCATCTCATCGGTCGATGGTGCATTCGCCCCAATCGCTCTGCTCGTGGCCATCGGCCCTACGAACGATCGGCGCGCTCATTCACGATTATTCCATACTTATCGTGGTCATCGGCTCGATAGCCGATCGGCTATGCTATTAGCGCTATTCTCTCTGTTTCCTTATCAGTTGCAGGTTCAAAGTAATTGGCATGCCTTGAACCCTTTTTCTAAGAATGTTGGACCTACATTGGAGTTAAGTAGATCTCCCAGGTCATGCATGTGTCAATGTGTGACCAAAAAACATACCAAAAATATTATTTTAGGCCTCCAGGAGGGATAATAACCTTATATCTAGTTCATAGTGATTTATATATCCTCCCCCTTACATTGGAGGTACCCTACTTTTATAGGCAACATATTATAGGAAAAGAATATTTTACCCTCTACTTATGGCCATCATACAAGACTTTGTTTGCAAGACTTTGTAGGGGTAAAATAGTAATCACATTAACAAATACATGTGCAAATACTAGGGGCGAAGGCCCCTGGTTTCAGTACTTAGTTTTGGCCTTTAGTTAGAAGTGGTTTCAAAGCCTTTGGGCCTAGTGAAGTGAGGCCTCCGAAACTGGTGAAGGGGGCTTCGAACTTGGTGAAGGGGGGCTTCGAACATACGGAAAGGGGGCTCCAAAATTGGTGAAGGGGGCTTAGAACATGGCCACTGAACCTGGTAAAGAGGGCTTTGAATCTGGCCTCCGAACCTGGTGAATTGGGCTTCGAACCTAGTGAAGGGCTTCGAACCTAGCCTCCGAACCTAGTGAAGGGGGCTTCGAACCTAGCCTCCGAAATCAGTGAATGGGGCTCCAAATCTGGCCTCTGCATTAAGTGAAGGGGGCTTCAAACTTGCCCTCCGAAGTAGGTGAAGAGGGTTCCGAATCGGGCCTCCGAACATGGTGAAGGGGGCATCGAACTAAGCCTCCAAACCTAGTGAAGGGCATCAAACCTGGCCACCGAACCTAGTGAAGGGGGCTCTGAATCTGGCCTCTGAACCTGGTAAATGGGGCTCTGAATCTAGGCTCCGAACCTAGTGAAGGGGGCTTCAAACCTAGTGAAGGGCTTCGAACCTAGCCTCCGAACCTAGTGAAGGGAGATTCAAACTTGGTCTCCAAACCTGATGAAGGGGGCTCCGAATCTAGCCTCTGAACATGGTGAAGGGACTTTCGAACCTAGCTTCTGAACCTAGTGAAGGGGGCTCCGAATCTAGCCTCCGAACATGGTGAAGGGGCTACAAACCTGGCTTCTTAACCTGTTGAAGGGCTTCCAACCTAGCTTCCAAACCTAGTGAAGTGGGCTCCAAATCTGGCCTCCCAACCTGGTGAAGGGGGCTCCAAATATTGCCTCCCAACCTAGTGAATGGGCTCTAAATCTGGCCTCCGAACCCGATGAAGGGGTCTTCGAACTTGGTGAATGGGGGCTTCGAGCATAACCTTCAAACTTGATGAAGGGGGCTTCAAACCTGGCCATTGAACCTAGTGAAGTGGGCTCCGAATATGACCTCCCAGCCTAGTGAATGGGACGTTGAACATGGTGTAGGGCTTCGAACCTAGCCTTCGAACCTAGGGAATGGGGCTTTGAACCTGTCCTCTAAACCTAGTGAAGGGGGCACCAAATCTAGCCTCTGAACCTGGTGAAGGGGGCTTCGAACCAGGCCTCTGAACCTGGTGAAGGGGGTTTCGAATCTTGCCTCCGAACATAGAGAAGGGGGCTTCGAACCTGGCCTCCAAACATAGTGAAGGTCTTTGAATCTAGTGAAGGGGGATCCGAATTTGGCCTCCGAATCTAGTGAAGGGGGCTTCGAATGTAGCCTCCAAACCTGGTGAAGGGGACTTCGAACCTGGTGAAGGGCTTCGAACCTGGCCTCCGAACCTGGTGAAGGGGGCTTTGAACCTGGTCTCTGAACCTAGTGAAGAGGCCTCCGAACCTAGTGAAGGGAGTTTCGAACCTAACCTCTGAACCTGGTGAAGGGGGCTCCAAATATGTCTTCGAACCTGGTGAAGGGCTTCGAACCTGGCCTCCGAACATGGTGAAGGGGGCTTCGAACCTGGCCTTCGAACATGGTGAAGGGCTTCGAACCTGGCCTCCGAACCTGGTGATGGGGGCTCCAAATCTAGCCTCTGAACCTGGTGAAGGGGGCTCCGAATCTAGCCTATAAACATGGTGAAGGGGGCTTCGAACCTGGCCTCCAAACCTGGTGAAGGGCTTCAAACCTTCCCTCCGAACCATGTGAAGGGGCTCCAAATCTTAGAACATTTGGGAAGCCCTTGGAAGCTCTAGCTCACAGGGATCTTCAAAATTCGATATTTCTTGACCAGCTCTAGGTCAATCCTCAAGTACAATGGGAGTTATTTCCCCAACATTAGCACGTTGCATATGGCCCTTCAGATGTTGTGGAGAGATGCGCTCTAACCCAATTGTAATTCATGCATGGGTAAACTTGTACTTCTTGCATTAGTGTTATTTCTTTAGATGGGAAACAATGCTTCAAAATCTTGTATGCAATGAAGTAATGCTTCTGTTTTGTAGCCGTCAAAACCATGCTTCGATTTTGTAGCCGACAAAATCTGGTTTTGATTTTGTAGCAAGGCAAAATTAGGCTTCGATTTTGTAGTAGGAAAAATCTGGTTTTGATTTTGTAGCAAGGAACTCCGCCTATGTTGTCTCAGCATATGTTGGTGCAGCATAGCCTGGTCCCAAGTCCAGGTACAAGGAGGAGGGTTGCGTTAGGCGTGGCGAGCCAGCTATAAAAAAACTTAGCCACTCAAATGGAAATGAAACCCAATAGAAAACCGTTGGGGCGTAACCCTCTTAGCGACGCGCCATATCGGAACCCGCGTATGGTGTTAAATGGGCAAGGGCCGGGCCGCCACCCCCTTGGTGGCGCGCCGTGTCGTGATCTGGATGCGGTGTCAAGTGAGCAAGGATCGGGTCGTCGCTTCCTTAGTGGCGCGCTACATCGGCGCCCGGGTGTAGTGACAAATGTGCAAGGGTCTTCGCATCTGTCTCAACGGGTGCGAGGGGTAAGGAAGCTAGTTGAGCCGACTAGGATCCGTGTAGGTAGTTGGAACGTAGGGTCCCTTACAGGTAAGCTAAGAGAGTTAGTCGATGCAGCGAGCAGGAGGCGTGTTAATATCCTATGTGTCCAGGAGACAAAATGGAAGGGGCAAAAAGCGAAGGAGGTGGAGAACACTGGTTTCAAGCTTTGGTACTCAGGAACAGTGGCAAACAAAAATGGAGTAGGTATCCTGATTGATAAGAGCCTTAAGGATGGAGTGGTGGATGTCAAAAGGCAGGGAGATAGGATTATCTTAGTCAAACTAGTTTTGGGGGATGTGGTCTTGAAAATAATAAGTGCATATGCCCCTCAGGTTGGTCTCAGTGAGAGCGAGAAGAGAAAGTTCTGGGAAGACTTAGATAGCATGGTCAGAGCAGTACCAACCAATGAGAAGCTTTTCATAGGAGGAGATCTCAATGGTCATGTAGGTTCAACAAAGGCAGGTTATGAGCTGGCTCATTGAGGTTTCGGGTATGGTAGTAGGAATCAAGAAGGAGAGGATATTTTGGACTTCGATGTAGCCTACAACCTAGTGATAGCCAACACTTTATTCAGAAAGAGAGATTCTCATTTGGTGACTTTTAGTAGTGGCCATCGTTCGAGCCAGATCGACTTCGTTCTCACTAGGAGAGAAGATAAACAAGCATGTTTGGATTGTAAGGTGATACCTGGAGAGAGTGTTGTGCCCCAACATAATCTTGTGGTGGCTGACTTTCGTTTTCGGATCCGTACCCATAGGGATAAACAAGCCAAAATTGCGAGGACGAAGTGGTGGAAACTCAAAGGGGAGACATCCGAAGTTTTTAAGGAAAGAGTTTCTGTGGAGGGCGCTTGGTCCGAAGAAGAAGATGCAAACAACATGTGGGTGAAGATGGCAACTTGTATTAGGAAGGTGGCGTCATAAGTGTTTGGAGTGACCAAAGGGAGCAGAGGTGAACCTAAAGATACTTGGTGGTGGACCGAGGATGTTCAAAAGGCAATAAAGGAGAAGAAAGAATGTTACAGGAGCTTGTTCCATGACAGGAGCGCGGTCAACATAGAGAGGTATAAGGTAGCAAAGAAGACTGCTAAGCGAGCTGTGAGTGAGGCAAAGGGTCGAGCCTATGATGATCTTTACCGAAGACTAAGTACAAAAGAAGGGGAGAAGGATGTCTATAAGATGGCTAGGATTCGGGAAAGGAAGACAAGGGACCTCAACCAAGTTAAATGCATTAAAGATGAGATGAATCAACTCTTGGTGAAAGGACAAGACATCAAGCAGAGGTGGCAGAGGTATTTTGACAATCTTTTCAATGGTGAGAATGAGACTATGGACACCCAATTGGATGACTCCTTTGATGATTTAAATAGATGCTTTGTACGCAGGATCCAAGAGTCAGAGGTCAAAGAAGCTTTAAAGAGGATGAAAGGGGGCAAGGCGATGGGTCCGGATGGTATCCCAATAGAGGTGTGGAAATGCCCTGGGGATATTGCTATCGTTTGGCTAACCAAGTTGTTCAACCATATTTTTCGATCAAACAAGATGCCCGATGAGTGGAGGAGGAGTACATTAGTACCAATCTTCAAGAACAAGGGAGATATTCAAAGTTGTACCAACTATCGAGGGATTAAGCTCATGAGCCACACTATGAAGCTTTGGGAGAGAGTTATTGAGCATCGCCTAAGAGGAATGACGCATATCACCATGAACCAATTTGGATTCATGCCTGGAAGGTCAACCATGGAAGCAATTTTTTTAATAAGACAGGTCATGGAGCGGTATAAGGAGCAGAAGAAGGACTTGCACATGGTTTTTATCGACTTGGAAAAGGCCTATGATAAAATACCTAGGAATCTCATATGGTGGGCATTGGATAAGCATAAAGTCCCAACAAAGTATGTTACGCTCATTAAGGACATGTATGACAAGGTTGTGACTAGTGTCCGAACAACTGATGGTGATACAAATGTTTTCCCGATTAACATAGGACTACATCAAGGTTCAGCTTTGAGCCCTTATCTATTTGCCTTAGTGATAGATGAGGTCACAAGGGATATACAAGGAGATATCCCTTGGTGTATGCTTTTCGCTGACGATGTAGTTCTAGTAGATGAAAGCCGGGAAGGAGTAAATAGAAAGCTAGAGTTATGGCCTCTGACCCTAGAGTCAAAAGGATTTAGAATTAGCAGGACCAAAACCGAGTATATGAGATGTGACTTTGGTACTACAATTAGTGAGGATGGAGATGTAAGCTTGGGAGGCCAAGTAGTACCAAAGAAGGACACCTTTCGTTATTTGGGATCGATGCTTCAGAGAGATGGTGATATTGATGAAGATGTTAGCCATAGGATCAAAGCGGGGTGGATGAAATGGCGTCAAGCATCGGGAGTCCTATGTGACAAGAGAGTGCCACAGAAGTTGAAAGGCAAGTTCTACAGGACGGCGATTAGGCCTGCTATGTTATATGGGGCTGAGTGTTGGCCTACTAAGAGGCGGCATATCCAACAACTATGTGTCACAGAGATGCGTATGTTGCGTTGGATATGTGGGCACACAAGATTGGACCGAGTGAGAAACGATGACATACGCGATCGGCTAGGAGTAGCGCCAATTGAAGAAAAGCTTATGCAACACCGGTTGAGATGGTTTGGGCATGTCCACCGGAGACCCCCAGAGGCACCGGTGCACAGAGGTATCATAAGACGGGTCAATAATGTGAAGAGAGGTAGAGGGCGACCAAACTTGACATGGGAGGAGGCAATCAAAAGGGACTTGAAGGAATGGAATATCCCAGAGGAGTTGTGTTTGGATAGAAGTGCTTGGAAAGAAGCTATCCACGTGCCCGAACCGTGATTAGGCTTTTTCCCTTTTAGTGCTCTTAAAAGCTTTTCCCCTCCCCTTTCTCTCTCTCTTTTTGGTGACTTCTTGTTGGGTTTCAACTCTAGCCTATCCCAACTTGCTTGGGACTAAAAGGCTTTGTTGATGTTGATGTTGATGTGTTGATTTTGTAGCAAGGCAAATCAGGCTTCGATTTTGTAGCAAGAAAAATCGGGGTTTGATTTTGTAACAGGCAAAATCAGACTTCAATTTTGTATTAAGAAAAATCTAGTTATTGAAGTAGGGCTTTAGAATTTATGATTCGATGAGCGAAGCAAAGGTTTGATTTATAATTTAATGAGCGAAGCAAAGATTCAGAGATTTCTTAACGATGTGAAGCAAGGCTTCAGAACTTACTCGAGGTGAAACAAGGCTACAAAATTTACTCAAGGTGAAGCAAGGCTTCATAATTTAAATTTGATGAAGTGGGGCACCAATTTTGTTTATGAGGAAGCGAGGCTTCAGTTTTTTATAAGACAAAGCGGGGCTTCAATTTTTATGTGGTCGCATTCGACTCTTTTGGACACTTAGAGCTATAGCTCGATGGTCTGGTTTTAGCATCATGGGCCCAGAGGTGATGTGTAACAATAAGGGTGGAGCGAATCACATCATATTTTTGGTCACCTTCGACTCTTTTTGAATCTTCGAGTTGCATGCTCAAAGTCCTTTGTTTTTACTTTTATGGGCCCGGAGGCACTATGTAACAAATAGGGTGGAGTGGATCTCACCAGATTTTTGGTCACCTTCGACTCCTTTTGAAGCTTCGAGTTGCATGCTCAAAGTACTTTGTTTTTACCGTTACGAGCCCGGAGGAAGTGTATAACGATAAGGGTGGAGTGGATCTCACTAGATTTTTGGTCATCTTCGACTCTTTTTAGAGCTTCGAGTTGTATGCTCAATGTCCTTTGTTTTTACCGTTACGGGCCGAGAGGCACTGTGTGACGATAAGGGTGGAGCAAATCTCACCAGATTTTTGGGGTCTTTTGATAGAACCCAAAGTCAACACATATAAGAGTGGAGCACATTCTTATGTGTGTCAACATTATTTATCTCGCGTTGAGCCCACCTTCAAGCTTGGGTAGCGGAAATGAATATATTACCTTTGATTATAGTGATTCTAGCCTCACGAGGCATTTTGGCAAAGGCTCTTGATATCCAGTGCCTTAGGTTGAAAGAAGGCTTTCAGAGGACCTCATAGCCTCTATGAAGTCCTTATGAAGTCCTTGTCCGAATGGGGGACTTCCCATGCTGAAGGGAGGTCTGCGGCTCTTGGGAAGACTCTGGGAAGTCCTAGCTTAAAGGGGGGCTTCCCATGCTGAAGGGAGGCCTGCAGCTCTTGTGAAGCCTCTAGGAAGCCCATGGGAACTTCCAGTTCAAAGGATGGCTTCCCATGCTGAAAGGAGGCCTGTAGCTCTTGGGAAGCCTCTAGGAAGCCCCTGGAAACTCTCAGTTCAAAGGTTGGCTTCCCATGCTAACGGCAGGCTAACAGCTTTTAGGAAGCCTCTGGGAACTCCCAGTTCGAAGGCTGGCTACCCATGCTGAAGGGAGGCCTATAGCTCTTGGGAAGCCTCTAGGAAGCCCCTAGGAACTCTCAGCTCGAAGACTGGCTTCCCATGCTAAAGGGAGGCCTGCAGCTCTCGGGAAGCCTATAGGAAGCCCTTGGGAAACTCCCAGTTCAAAGGCTAGCCTCCCATGCTTCAAAGTTTATTGTATAGGTTGTGGTAGAGGGGCTAATTTAGAACTAGGCTCCCCACAAACGGTGTCAATTGTTGTAGTAATTTTGTTAGCTACAAAAAGGTTTGTGTAATGATGATAACCTTGAAGGGTTATACTGTGGAAGGAGTTTGAACCTCGAAGAGTTCATATGAAGAGAGTGTTTTTATACTAGTTAAGGCCTCCAGGAGAGATAATAACCTTACATCTAGATCATAGTGATTTCTATATCCCCTTACATTGGAGGTACCGTGCTTTTATAGGCAAAATATAACAGGAAAACAATATTTTACCCTCTACTTACAACTATCGTACATGACTCTATTTACAAGACTTTGTAGGGCTAAAATAGTAAACTGATTAATAAATATTTGTGCAAATACTAGGGGCGAAGGCGCCTGGTTTCATTACTTAGTTTTGGCCTTTAGATTGAAGTGGTTTCAGAGCCTTTGAGCCTGGTGAATTGAGGCCTCTGAAACTGGTAAAGGGGGCTTTGAACTTGGTGAAGGGGGGCTTCGAGCCTAGCCTCTAAACATGGTGAAGGAGGGCTTCTAACCTGCTAAAAGGGGGCTCCGAACTTGGTGAAGGGGCTTCGAACCTGGCCTCCAAACCTAATGAAGGGGGCTCCTAATCTAGACTCCGAACCTGGTGAAGAGAGCTTCAAACCTGGCCTCCGAACCTGGTGAAAGGGGCTCTGAATCTAGCATCTGAACCTTAGGTCGGATGATATTGATGCTACCTATGGTGTGGGCTGGTCCATCGGAGCACGTAATGGTGTGGGTCATCATCGACGCATCCAATAAATGCACTACCGGTCGACAGTTATGTTGAAGACCTTGATAGTTTGGACTTGGGAGCAATAACTATGGAGCTCTATGCATGAGATGCTTATATATTTATCATCAGTGACGGTAATCCATATAAGGATGTCACTAAAAGCCTTAAGGTTTTGGATGATGCAGTATAACAATACTCTTTAGCGACGGGTGGTACTACCACTGCGAAGTACCCTCCGACTATGAAACACGCGAGGCCAGTCTAGGTTGTACCCCTTTGGCCAAAGACCATAGAAACAGGATGGTGGCGCCTTGTACCAAGCCACAACCATCTTGGGCACCTCCGGGCATGTCCAAATCATAGAAAAGATGGCTACAACGCCTACGAGCATAGGAGATGCGTGAGAGAAAGGCCGAGGAGGAACGTGATGCCATCATTGAGGAGATCCACCCCCGGCCAGCTACAAGACTGGTATGGACAATCAAGCCAGTTGAGATAACCAACCCGAATCCTAGTCCAAGCGACGACGGCAAAGACACACTCGACAACGACTACTCACCCATCTCTGAGGGGCTCGCACCTCAGGCAATGGACATCAATGTCATCATACTGCCCGTCGAGTTTGCCCTACCAAAAGACAAGGCCGAGGTCGCCGAGTTGAACCTCGGCCCGCGCAACGCTAATTTTGAGAAACCTGAGGATACGGCTCGCCATCTAAAGCCTCTCTACGTCAGAGGTCACATTGATGAGAAGATGATCTCCAAGATGCTTGTTGACAGTGGCACCACTGTTAACCTAATGCCTTACTCGCTATTGAAAAAACTTGGTAGGGACGAGGAGGACTTGAAGAAAACTAACCTAATGCTCAACGGCTTCAATGGCGAGAGTTCCGAGGCCAAAGGTGTACTCTCTATGGAGTTAACAGTATGCAACAAGATGTTGCCAACAACATTCTTCCTTGTTGACATACAAGGTAACTACAGCGTGTTGCTCGGGCATGACTGGATTCACGCAAACTGCTGCATTCCTTCTACTTTGCACCAATGCCTAATACAGTGGGACCGACGATGACGTGGAGGTCATACCAGCAGACACTTTGGCCTAGGTGGCATTGGCCGATGTGTCAATTAACGCCATCCACGACAAAGTAGAGTGTCTATCAGGTAGAGATCTTTCAGATTACGACTTCGTTAGCGTGTCCGGAGGACGTTTGGTACCAGTGTATGTGAGAAACCAAGGGTTGGTTTCGGAGTAAGTGATGAGTGATTGACAGAGTTTATCCTCTGAATTTGAAGGGGCCCCTCCGAAGGAGTTCGAAGGTTGTTTCACTGAAGGGTTCGGTGGGTTCGGTTGCTACAACTGTTGCAGTGAAGTGTGACTAACGGAGGGGTCCGACAGTACACGATGATGTGGGTGTACCAAAGGGTTTGGTATTTTGGGTAGTACACCAAAGTGTGTACTGGAGGTTGTTTACCTGGAGAGGTCTTCGGGGTACTGGATACACTTGTCTATTTGTCTGTGGTGTGCAAGTGACTTCGGAGGCGACAAACGGTTCGCATCAAGTGAACCTGGGTCAAGCGGGAGGCTTGATGTCGGGCGAGCGGGGAGCTCGGTCATGAAGGCAGCGAGGGGTCGAGGTAGGTCCTCGGGTCAAGGTGCGCCTGGCAAAGACAGAGAGTGCGGAGGGTGGCTCTAGCTGAAGATACCCCAAGACAAAGTCCTCAGAGGCGAGGCACTTCGAAGGGTACTCTGAATAGAGTGTCTTCGGAGTATGGTGGACAAAGTCCTCAGCAATGAGGCAAGGCATTCGAAGTGTGCTCCGAAGGGAGGCACTCGAAGGTTTACCTGACGGAGGTCTCAGAAGTAGAGGTGCATCGAAGGGATGGTCCGGGTGAGGTTCGTCTAGGAATGTGCTCGGGGATAGACACTGCGATGAAGTGCTCATGGAATGCTTCATGCGAAGGCCTTGGACGAAGGAGGGACTTCGAAGGGTGGTACTCCGAACGTGGGGCTTCGGAGTGTGGCTGACTTGAGGTACTTCGGCCATGCATGGCTTCGGTAGACGGACTAACGGAGTTCGAGCTGGGAGTAACTGCGAAGCTGTGGTGGTCCACTCTGAAGGTGATGGCGTGAAGGCTCAAGGGTTTGACGGCTTCAGCTCAAAACCATCACTATATCGAAGGCTGACTTCGGTGAAGCAAAGGTCATCAGGCTCAAGGCTTTTCGCCGAAGCTACCACACCCCTCGTGTGCGAAGGGGGGCATTAGAAGAATCCAAAACTGCAAAGGTTGATCGTGTCTGCTCTGCAAAAGCTGATATTGTCTCCTCTGTGAAGCTGACAAAAGAAGCCTCAAAATAAAGTAGACTACCATATGTACCCCCCTGTTCTTATGAGACAAAATCAGTGTAAACCCTAGGGGTAAAGTAGTCTATTCACAGGGCTGAAGAGTGCCTATAAATAGTGGAGGCTAGCTAGGCAATAGTAACACTTTGAGAAGCCATTTTAGAACTCATGTGCTAGCCTCCACTCTCTTGTATTCAGTCTGTGAGTTCATTTTTGTGTTCCCTGTTCAAAAAATGAAACTTTTACTCTATTTTCATTTTTGCTTGAACTTATATGCCTGCTTTGCACTGCATGTTATGATTTTGTTGAGCTCCACTTCTTCCTGGTTTGAGTTTGTGCACTGGTTCTCTTTTGAAGAAGTGTGTGAGTGATATGTGCTTGTGAAGTGTGTGTTCTTAGTGTGTGTTCGCTCTGTGTAACTGGAGGCTGGTCCTCTCTGATTACTAGCGAAGCACTATCCATCGCTTAACTCAAAGCCTGATTTCTTCCCTATCGAAGTCCTCAGCACAGTGTGTTCAGTGTGCGTTCAGACCTCCGAAATACAAAGCCTAGTACCTGTTGCTAGTGCTGAGTATTAGGTCAAAGTCTGTAGAGGGTAACACATTCCTACGAAGGGTGAAGTGCGAAGTCTGCTCAAGGCACCTAGTGTGCGGAGCCTACACTAACTTAGTAGAATTGAGAGTTTGGTTTTGTGGGTGGAGCAAAGTCTTCTTGACTTCGAACTTTTCCTCCTTGCGAAGCCTGGTTTCGGAGCTGTGAAATATCTCCGAACCAAAACTTCAAAGGGTGTGTTCGAAGTCAGTTCCGCAGAAGACAGAATAAGAACAAAAGGCTATTTTTAGCCTGAAATCTTAAAAGCTCCCATTCACCCTCCTCTGGTCACCGATTCCGGTCCAATAGTATGTAAAGCCGGCTGGTGTAGCACGGCTATTTCTAAATTAGTGGTCATGTCTAGCAGAAATAATCTAGATTGGCTAAAGTTGTAGGACCGAAAGTAGCGACCAGAGGGGGGTGAATGGGCGCCTAAAAATTTCTTTCGAATCAATGGCCTTCTCCCAACACCCAACGCACCTCGAAAATATTCAGCGGAAACCAATAGATCTAAAACCGTGAAAATAATATAGCCTAAAAACAACCGGTGTCCTAAACAAAAGACACCACAAAGTGTTCAAAGGCAGATTAACAGATCATTCAAGACATAGGCATTTCAAGCAACATCAGAATGACCATCATAGGCAATTTACTCAAGTGTACGCAAACGAGTAGAAGTTTTACTGTTCAAATTTCTCTCCTGAACGATACTTGCTGAAGCCTGTGTGATCGTGTCGAAGCCTGTGCGAAGCAAGTGCATGAAGTCCTCTGCAGGCTGCGAAGCTGAAGCCTCCGCACGGTCTGCTACCGAAGTCTACCTCCGAAGTCTGACGAGCCTCATGTCGGACGGGATTCTAGCAAAGACTGGCAACACTTTGCACGAGACTTCGCTTGGCCAGGGGCTTCGCTTGTGTCTCCACGCCTCAAGCGTCGAAGGCTTGCAACTTTTCATTGCCTCCGCCACACGCAGGCTTCGCAAGTGCACATCACACCCCACGCACGCGCCCCGATGCCGTGCATCAAAGCACCAAGGCCTAAGCCCTGACACGCCGCTAGGCTGGTAGCTAGCCTAGCTGCTAGTCGATCAGCACGGCGCCATGAACGAGAAGTATGCGGCCTCCAAGAAGGAAGAACAGCAGAGAAGAAAATCTTCTGAAAACACGGCGATGAATTACTCCGATGGAGGAGAAAAACACGGCAGCAGAGAAAGATAATCCAAGAAGAACAGCGACGGCGCTCAAAACAGGAGAAAGATGGGGATGAACTCTGATGATTAGATTAAAGTGAGTTAACTCTAACCCTAGGGATTGGGGCCCTATTTATAGGCAACCCAATAGACTAGGGAAAACTAAAAATACCCTTAGGGTTTAAACATACGGTGAAACAAAAATGGAAAAGACCAACATGCCCTTAGGATTTTTTATAGACTCGACTAACACAGACTGTGGGCCTAAAGGAAAAATAGTAAAAACCTAAATAAAGGTAACTTGTCCTGATGCGGAGCTTTCGTAGCAGCTATGGCTTCGCCTCAGAACGGTTAGATCTCAGATCAGCGGTCGTCAGTTTTGCACCGAAACTGACAAAGCGTCCACCGTCTTCGCAACGGGTACTCGGATTGGGCCGGCCCGATTACACGGCTTCCTCAGCCCAGCAATCGCTCGCCGCCCGTGTACCTGAGTCAATTCCGGTCAATAGACCAGTGGATCCTCTGCCACTCCTAGCCCATGTACTCGGATTAGGCCAGCTTGACTCCGCGGCCCCTCTGCCCAGTAGTCGCTCGCTGCCCATGTACCTAAGTCACACGCGGCCCAGACATGGCAAGTCTCATCTTCTCTTCTTATCATCTTTACTTCCATTGACAATCACTCATCACATCAGGAGCCATGAGGCCCATGCACTTCAACATGGCTCCTCAATCTCCCCCTTGATGAGTGCATTGTCAACACTTTCTTCATCAGCTCTTCAGAACCTGCAAGCACATGTGGAAACACGAAAAAAAACACAAGAATACAGAAAAGAAGAAAATAAAATAAAAGTTTAACCCTAATGTCCAAAAGGCGAACAAAAACCAGAAAGTGGTCATTATGGTTAACCAAAAATAAAAACTCAAAACGAGTGCAATCTCAGAATTATCAACAAGGATATCCAAAGAGTACGGGCAAAAGAGACTAAAACTCCCCCTGAAACAAATCCCAGAGAAAGACAAAAATCCCCCTAAACTCTTCTAAAAGATCGAGTAACCCAAAATTTCTCCCCCTTGCTGACAATTGGACTCATCAAGTGAGACTTAATGCACTCCAAAGAGACATAGTGAGAAACCAAGTGTTGGTTTCGGTGCTAGTGATGAGTGATTGACAGGCTTTTACCCCAAGGTTCGAAGGGGTACCTCCGAAGGGGGTTCGGAGGTTGGACCTCCGAAGGGTGTTCGGAGGTGGTTTCACCGAAGGGTGTTCGGTGGTTTGCTTGCTGCAGCTGTTGCAGCGGAGTGTGCGTGTCGGAGGGGTCCGACAGTACACGATGACTGGGTTTGTACCGAAGGCTTCGGTACTTTGGGCGGTACACCAGAGTGTGTGCCGGAGGTTGCTAACCCGGAGAGGTCTCCGGAGTACTGGATACACTTGTCTGTTTGTCTGTGGTGCGCAGGAACTTCGGAGGCGACGGACAGGTTCGCGGCAGGTGAACCTGGGTCAAGCGGGAGGCTTGATGCCAGAGGAGCGGGGAGCTCCGTCATGGTGGCTGCGAAGGGGTCTGGGTCGGTCCTCGGGTCGAGGTGCGCCAGGTGAAGGCAGAGAGTGCGGAGCGTGGCTCCGGCTGAAGGTGCTCCGAGACAAAGTCCTCGGAGGTGAGGCACTTCGAAGGTACTCCGAATGGAGTGACTTCGGAGTTGGATGGATCAAGTCCTCTGTGGAGGCAAGGAGTTCGAAGTGTGCTCCGGAGGGAGACATTCGAAGGTGCCCGACGAAGGTCTCAGAAGTCGAGGTGCATCGAAGGCATGGTCCGGGTGAGGCTCGTCGAGGAGTGTGCTCGGGGAGAGACACTGCGACGAAGTGCTCATGGAATGCTTTGTGCGGAGGCCTTGGACGAAAGAGGGACTTCGAAGGGTGGTACTCCGAAGGTGGGGCTTCGGAGTGAGGAAGGCTTCGGAGCAAGGCTAGCTCCGGAGCGAGGTTTTCTTGTGGCACTTCGGCCTGCATGGCTTCGGTACACGGACTGACGGAGTTCGAGCTGGGCGAAGCTGTGGTGGTCCACTCCAGAGGTGTTGGTGCGAAGGGCCAAGGGCTTTGACGGCTTCGGCTCAAAACCGTCACTGTATCAGAGGCTATCTTCGGCGAAGCGAAGACCACCAGGCTCAAGGCTTCTCGCCGAAGATACAGCACCCCTCGCGTGCGAAGGGGGGCTTCGGAAAGGTCAAAGGCTGCATGTCTGACAGTGTATGCTCTGCAAAAAAGCTGGCGCTGTCCCCTCTGCAAAGGCTGACAGAGAAGCCTCCAATAAAGTTGACTACCTTTTGTACCCCTCAGTTCTGTAGAGACAAAACCAATGTAAACCCTAGGGGTAAAGTAGTCAATTCCTTTGGGTGAACTGTGGGCTATAAATATGGGGGCTCGGTAGGTAACATTTAACACTTTGAGCATTTACTGTTGAGCTCCTGTAGCCACACACTTCGTTGTATTTCATCCAGAGAGTTCATTTTCAGTGTTCCTTGTTCAAGCGGCGAAGCCCTGCTTCTGTGTGCTTTTTGCTTGAACTCGTGTTACATACTTCGCTAGTTATAGTGCACCGAAGCCTGTCTAGGCGAAGGGTGTTTTGTGCGAAGTGTGTTTTTCAGTGCGTGTTCGCTCTGTGTAACAGGAGGCTAGACCTCGCTGCTTACTAGCGAACCCCTGATCGAAGCCCGTTTTGCTTCTTGTGTCGAAGCCCTTAGCGAAGTCCGGTTGTGTGCGTTTAGACCTTCGTGTACGAAGCCCAGCACCAGTTGCTGCTGCCAAGTACTTGGTCGAAGTCCTCAGTGGGGTGTCCACTCTTGCGAAGGGTGAAGTGTGAAGCCTGCTCGAAGCACCCTGTGTGCGGAGCCTGCACTGACTTAGCAGAGTAGATTTTCGAGGGTTGTAAGTGGAGCGAAGTCTTCTTGGCTTCGAACTTTTGCTCCTGTGAAGCCTGTGTTCGGAGCTATCAAAACACCTCCGAACCAGACCTTCGAAGGTAGTGTTCGAAGCCTGTTCCGCAGAAGACAGAACTAAAACCGAAGGCTAGTTTTTAGCCCGAAATTTTAAAAGCTCCCATTCACCCCCCCTCTGGTCGCCGTTTCCGGTCCAACACATAGACTCAAACTCCCCCTAGAATGCAGCTCCCCCTCAAAATATGCAAAGAATGCAACTGGGGTGCAGGTGGAGTGTAAAAAGCGTGCTTTTTAGATATGATTGACTGCAATTACAACTTCTAGCACGTATAGCAAAAGTAATACTGTCTAAGACACATGACATGATCAGTGCAACAGATGATATCTAAGGAAAGTCATTAGCACACATTTTTCAATTTTTGCAAACAAAAGCATCACCACATTTTCTAGTTGACAAGCAAAGTAAAGCATGAGATGCAAAGGCTAGGTGATATATACCAACATAAGCATGGTCCAGAACAAAGTGCTTCAGCAAACTTATTACCTTTTTAATTCTTAGGCTTTTTCTTTTCCTTTTCATTTTTGCCAGGGGTTATTTGCATGTCAAACCTTATGCTAACCGACAAGTCAAGCCTAGGCCAGAACTAGACCATCATAAGCTTAAGACATTGGTCTTGGCATACATTACACTGTCCTAGTTCATACCAAAGTGCTATGGTAAGCATTCCAAAACAATGCAATGCGACAAAGCAAACCCACCTAGATCTTTTCAAATTATGCATAAAAAGGCATGGATATTTCATTTTTCTGATTTTTTATCATTTTTATAGCACATTTTCCATGTTTAAAGCATATAGATGTCCAAGTTGCATATCTGCATCTAAGTAAGGAACTAGCTACTAGGCACGTAAAAGATAGCAAAAGCATTCAGCCTACACATGCTAGTTACCAGAAGCAATGGTGATCATTTTCAATTTTAAAGCATAAAAGCCATGCATAAGACAGATATCAGACATGTCATGTGAACTAAAGCAAAGCATGATTATCGACAAGTATTCAAAAGCATATAATAGCAAGAACAAGTAAAGCAGATCACCAGTTTTTAGCCCGAAATTTTAAAAGCTCCCATTCACCCCCCCTCTGGTCGCCGTTTCCGGTCCAACAATTGGTATCAGAGCCAGGTTAAGATCACCAGTTGACCTTAACCGGTTTTGTGATCTATTGGCGACATGGATAGAGGCAGTAAAATTCCTCTTTTCGATGGGACAGATTTTGCATACTGGAAGGTGCGCATGGAGGCTTACTTGTTAAGCCGAGGAAATGCAATTTGGGAGATTGTGGACTCACAATACTCCATACCTGAGACTCGCACCTCTCAAACAGAGAAGGATCAGTATAATGCCAACTCCAAGGCAAGAAATATATTGTTCATTGGTTTGAGTAGAAGTGAGTTTGATAGGGTGCAGCACCTTAGGACTGCTAGGGAGACTTGGACAACACTCACTATTTTTCATGAGGGCTCTACACAGATTAAGGCCAGGCGCCAAAGCACATACAACCAACAGTATCAGCTATTTGTGCAGGCACCTGGTGAATCTATAGGTGTCATGTTTTCTCGCTTTGATGCGATAGTGAGTAACTTGCGATCCAACGGGACGCTTGCTTACAGTGATCACGATAGGGCTATCGAGCTTCTCTATGCTCTTGACCGTAGCATATGGGAAGTAAAGATATCCAGCATTGAGGAGTCCACTGGTTATGACACATTGACCTATGATGAGCTCTTTAGCAAGCTGAAGTCCACAGAGATTGCCAAGGCATCTCTTGCTGTGCACAGAAGCTCTTTGCCACAGCCATTGGCATTGGTTTCTAGCACTAGCCGTGGCACCACTGCATAACCAAGCACATCTGGCACTTGTGTTCTTGCAGATGGTTTTGCTTTGTCCTCCCTGGTTTCCGTCACAAAGGAGCAGGTGGACACTCTAGATGATGATGAGCTTGCTCTCATTGCCCGGAGGTTCACCCGTTTTCATCATGAGAGACGGGATCAGAGGAGAAGTGGTTTTAGTGGTTGTTTTGAGTGTGGCGACACTTCTCACATCAAGGCTAATTGCCCCAAGCTCAAGAAGAAAGATGAGAGTGAGCGTCCCAAATACCACAAAAAGGAGAGGAAGCCTTTTGTGAAGGGCAAGCGCGGCAAGATGGCTAAGAAAGTAGCCAAAGCCGCTTCCAGAGCATTTGTTGCTGCTCTCAGCGACATCGACACATCCTCAACTGAGGAGTCGAGCTCTGAGGAGGAGGAGCCCCCAAGGAAGGAGGACAAGAAGGACAAGAAGGGACGAGACTTCACCGGCCTTTGCTTCATGGCCGACAGCGATCACAGCGGCGATGAGCTTGACTCATCTAAGGTACCTCTATCCTATGACCAGCTTTCAATAAAACTAGATGAGCTGAATGAAGTAGTTCTTGGTCAGGATAGATTGCTTGTGCTAGCCGCTAGAGAAAGAAAAGACCTTAGACTTAGGCTAGAATCTGTTTCCACTGAATATGCCATGCTTAAGTCTAAAGTTAATGATGCTGAATGTGATTCTTGTACCACTGTCATGGGTGAGCTTGCTCAGTTGCGTTCTGTTCATGCTCAAACACTATCTGAGCTTGAGACTGCACAGAAGCAGCTTTTGGAGGTGGATTCTAGACCTCATGATGTTATTGATTGCATGAACTATTCTTTATTACGCGAGAGCATTAATTTACATGATAAACATGTTCATGATTTAGAGGCTAGATTGGAGAGGGCCGGTAGTTCTAAGGATGTGCAACCTGTTTGTGACACTTGCATTACCCTTAAGGACCAGGTAGGCACTGTTAGAGAGCGAGCTGAAAACCTCATGTCTGAAAATGAATACCTTCTTTCCGTGGTTAATAAATGCACTGAGGGAAAGGGTAGGATGGATTTGCTCTTGGCCAAGACCAAGATGTGTGCTGACAGAGCAGGGGTAGCTCTAGGTTTGGGTTTTGAGAGGATTCCTTCATACAGTAAGACTAAAACTGTTTTTACCTCTCCCACTACCTTAGAGAAAGAGAGAGCTCTGTTAGACACTCCTTCAGCCAAAAAGCCTACCCGACCACCAAAGAAAACCACACCTCCTGCCAAGAAAAATCCTCCCAAGAAAACCACTCAGCAGAAACCCAAGGAGCCTGTGAGAGTTGCTCCTGTGACCCATGAGAGTGCTCCCAGGAGAGTTTTTCATTGTTCCTATTGTCAGCGGGCGGATCATTTGGTTGGGTTCTGTTTTCGTCGCATCAAGGATGAGCGACGCTCTCAGGCGATGAGTTACCAGGACATGCATTACCCATCTTTAGGTATGCATGAGTCTGAGTTTTACTATCGTCCTGCTTTTAAGGCTCCTCGTGCTTCTCAGAGAGGTTTTGCTCCTCGAGGTGTTCACCATGTTCCATATGGTGGTAGACCCCGGGCGAGTAGCTTTGTACCTCGTCAGAGTAGGAGACCTCGACATGTTGTTCGATCACAGCATGTAGGTAGACCTCGCACTTTGCATCATTCTGATTATCATGTGCGTAGACCGTCTACTTTTACTGTGCCTACTACTCGTGTCACTCAGTGTTGGATGCCTCGTCATTATTTCACTCACCCCAGCACTGAGCGATCGAGATATTCTTATCATGTGTAGGCGGCAGATCGAGGCTTGGAGGGCACGTGCATCATGGACTCCGGTTGTTCACGCCACATGACTGGAGATGCAGCTTGGTTCTCCAGCCTCACCACAACCAAGCAAAGGGAACATATCACCTTCGGAAACAATCGAAGGAGTAGAGTGAAAGGTAAAGGTGTGGTAAGAATTAACTCGAATTTCACTCTCAAAGATGTTGCTTTGGTTGAAAACCTGGGATACAATTTGCTGTCTGTATCTCAGTTGCTTGATGAGGGCTTCGAAGTGTGATTTCATCGCGATACTTCGCAAGTGCTCAATTCTGATGGCGTTGTGGTGTGTAAGATCTTTAGAGTTGGGAGAGTTTTTGGAGCTGATTTTTCAGAGTCATCTGGTTCTTCTCATTGTCTTGTTGCACATTCGACTTCTGAGCTTTGGAAGTGGCATAGGAGACTAGGGCATATGAGCTTTGAGTTACTCGCTCGTCTAAGCGCCCTAGGTCTGATCCGAGGATTGCCCAAGCTCAAGTTTGAGAAGAATTTAGTTTGCGCTCCTTGTCGACATGGAAAAATGATTGCTGCTTCGCATTCGCCAGTCACCACAGTGATGACTGAACAGCCCGGAGAACTTCTCCACATGGACACTGTAGGTCCTTCTCGGGTCAGTTCTTTAGGCGGCAAGTGGTATGTATTAGTTATTGTCGACGATTTCTCTCGCTACTCTTGGGTCTTCTTTCTTGCCAGCAAGGATGAAGTGTTTTCACACTTTCGGAGCTTGGCTTTGAGACTTTTTACTGAACTCCCTGGTGCATTGAAATTCATTCGAAGTGATAATGGCACTGAGTTCAAGAACAGTCTCTTTGTTGACATTTGCATGTAGCATGGCATAGAACATCAATTCTCTGCTCCGCGGGTTCCTCAACAAAACGGTGTTGTTGAGAGGAAGAACCGCACTTTGGTTGAGATGGCTAGGACGATGCTTGATGAGCATAGGACTCCTAGAAAATTCTGGGCTGAGGCCATGAACACTGCATGTTACATCTCAAACCGTATATTCTTGCGCTCAATTTTAAATTTGACATCTTATGAGCTGCGTTTTGGGAGACAGCCCAAGGTTACTCATCTTTGAGTTTTTGGCTGTCGCTGCTTTATCCTAAAACGTGGTAATTTGGATAAATTTGAGTCGTGATCTTCTGACGGGATCTTTTTGGGTTACACTACTCATGGTCATTCTTATCGTGTTTATAATTTGGAAACTAACACTGTCATCGAGTCATGTGATGTGACTTTTGATGAATCAACCCCCTCTGTTAGTTCTGCTTTCGAACAGGCAAATGAACACGACATGGAACAGACCTTATTCGAAGAAGAAGATCCCAGGGAATTCGAGGATGAACCCCTGCTACCCTCAACATTGAGCCCCGAAGCTGACCCCGCTTCAACTACTTCGGCACGAGGTCCTGAAGCGACTACCTCAACATCGGTCATCTTGGACCACTCCAACGCACAAGTTGAGGGGGAGACTGCATCCCGCCGTGAGGCTCCACATCATGTTCAAAGGATGCACCCTCCCGAGCAGATCATTGGTGAGCTTGATCAAAGGGTAACATGTTCTCATGCTCATTTCATTGATTCCGCTTTTGTTGCTTCTTTCGAGCCCTTAGATGTTAGTCATGCACTTTCTGATTCTAGTTGGATCAATGCCATGCATGAGGAACTTGAAAATTTTGAGAGAAACCAAGTCTGGTCTTTAGTTGATCCTCCACCAAATGTTCATTTCATTGGAACAAAATGGATTTTCAAAAACAAACAAGGGGAGGATGGGACTATAGTTAGAAACAAGGCTAGACTTGTAGCTCAGGGCTTTTCTCAACTAGAAGGGATTGATTTTACTGACACTTTTGCACCTGTTGCTCGCCTTGAGGCCATTAGGATTTTGCTTGCCTTTGCGACATCCCGGGGATTCAAACTCTATCAAATGGATGTCAAAAGTGTGTTTCTTAATGGCTTCATAGGTGAAGATGTTTATGTAAAACAACCCCCTGGTTTTGAAAACCCCAAGTACCCACATAAAGTCCTTAAACTTCATAAGGCTCTTTATGGACTCAAGCAGGCCCCTCGGGCATGGTATGATAGACTTAAGACCTTTCTGCTTGAGCGAGGGTATTTGATGGGCTCTGCTGATAAAACACTGTTTACTCTCAAGCATGGCAAAGATTTCCTCCTAGTTCAGATTTATGTGGATGATATCATCTTTGGTGGCTCGTCTCATGCTTTGGTTGCCGAGTTTGCAGATACCATGAGCAGGGAATTTGAAATGTCCATGATGGGTGAACTCACCTTTTTCCTTGGTTTGCAAATCAAACAAAGCAAACAAGGTACTTTCATCCACCAGACGAAGTACACCAAGGACCTGCTCAAGAAGTTTGATATGTCCGATGCGAAGCCCCTCGCCACTCCAATGGCTACATCTGTAGCATTGCACCCTGACGAAGATGGAGAAGCCATAGATCAGAAGGAGTTCCGAAGCATGATCGGCTCCCTCCTCTACTTGACTGCTACGAGGCCTGACATACACTTCGTTGTGTGTCTGTGCGCTCGTTTTCAGGCTTCACCACGAGCTTCGCACCGCCAAGCGGTCAAGCACATCTTAAGGTATCTCAAACATACCCTCGAATTTGGCATTTGGTATTCAGCGTCATCCTCTTTGTGTCTTCGAGGTTATTCCGATGCGGATTTTGCTGGGTGTAGAATTGATAGGAAGAGTACCTCTGGTACTTGTCATTTTCTGGGTACTTCTCTGGTTTGCTGGTCTTCCCGCAAACAGTCTAGTGTTGCACAATCGACGGCTGAGGCCGAATATGTTGCTGCAGCTAGCTGTTGCTCTCAGATTCTGTGGATGACTTCCACTTTGCGGGATTTCGGGTTAGATTATAAGAGTGTTCCACTTTTCTGTGATAACACTAGTGCTATTTGTATTGCAAACAACCCGGTTCAGCACTCCAAAACCAAACACATTGATGTGCGGTATCATTTTCTCAGAGATCACAATGAGAAGGGTGACATTGAACTTCAATATGTTGATACCCAACACCAGCTTGCCGACATTTTTACAAAACCCCTTGATGCTTCTCGATTTGCTTACTTGCGTGGGGAACTTGGTATTTGTCACCCTTACGGCATTTTTTGAGGGGGAGCAGTTTTAGATGGATGTGCATTTGCTAAATGTGTGTTGAAATTGCATTTACATCTTTTGCACTTATATGCCTGATTATAATCCATGACATCATGACAGCTCAGCTCTCTTTAATTTATCTGAAACATTCATGTGCATGATGTTTTCTTTTCCAAATCAACTCGTGCTCACTGCTTAGTCTTGAATCTAGCATGTTTAGGCAGGACTGCTTTAGCTATCTTTTATATGCTTGATAGCAAGACACTGTTCATTGGATGCTAAAAATTGCAACTTGAAAAATTGTTCTACATCCGCATGGATATTCCTCAAGTGTTAAACAAATTGATTCACTTAATCAAAATCAAAAACTCCATGATTTGCATGCTTTAAGAGAAAAGATCCACGAGGATTTATTTGTCGCACTACTCTATTCTAGACTGCTTTCCATTGCACATTGGTCTGAACTGGAATAGTGTAGTGTATGCCAAAATCATTGCTTTAAGCTTCTAATGGCCTTCATGCCTAGGCTTGGCCTGATTGGAAAGTATAAGGTGGACAAACAAATAACCCCTGGCATTAAGAAAAGAACAACAAAATTCTTTGATCATCAAGTTTGCTTTCATTGCTCCATTTGAACTGGACTTGTCTGTCTAGAGTAGAAATTGACTAGCTTTGCGCAGTCCTTGCTTTTACTTGTCTAGTTTCCTTGACTAAGTGGTGATGCTTTTATTTCAAAAATGATCAAATCACATGCTTCATCCTGTTTTTAGAGAATGTTAATTTGAGCTGAGCCCATGATCATTGGTGTTATTGTTGGCATATTTTTGCTTCATATGTCTTTGTAATTCTGCTCATTTCAAAGCTTTGCATCTTTTACATGCTCCTTGATGCTTGCATTGCCAAAGGGGGAGAAATTCCTACAGGGGGAGAGACTTGCTACGTTCTCTGCCGCAAGGGGGTATAATTTCCAAAGGGAGAGAAGGTTCTTTGTTGCCAAAAAGGGAAAATTAACTCAGGGGGAGTTTTTATCTTGAGAAAGGGGAGATTTGCCGAAGGGGCTTTTACTCTTTTGAGAAAGGGGGAGGAAAATTCTTCTGTCAAGTGACATGATTTGGCTCTTTTCTGAGTTTTTATGGTCACTTGTGTGCTGAAATTTTTCATATTTTCTTGAACTTGAATTTGGTTGTTAATGCACTCATCAAGGGGGAGATTGAGAAACCAAGTGTTGGTTTCGGTGCTAGTGATGAGTGATTGACAGGCTTTTACCCCAAGGTTCGAAGGGGTACCTCCGAAGGGGGTTCGGAGGTTGGACCTCCGAAGGGTGTTCGGTGGTTTGCTTGCTGCAGCTCTTGCAGCGGAGTGTGCGTGTCGGAGGGGTCCGACAGTACACGATGACTGGGTTTGTACCGAAGGCTTCGGTACTTTGGGCGGTACACCGGAGTGTGTGCCGGAGGTTGCTAACCCAGAGAGGTCTCCGGAGTACTGGATACACTTGTCTGTTTGTCTGTGGTGCGCAGGAACTTCGGAGGCGACAGACAGGTTCGCGGCAGGTGTTCCTAGGTCAAGCGGGAGGCTTGATGCCAGAGGAGCGGGGAGCTCCATCACGGTGGCTGCGAAGGGGTCTGGGTCGGTCCTCGGGTCGAGGTGCGCTAGGTGAAGGCAGAGAGTGCGGAGCGTGGCTCCGGCTGAAGGTGCTCCGAGACAAAGTCCTCGGAGGTGAGGCACTTCGAAGGTACTCCGAATGGAGTGACTTCGGAGTTGGATGGATCAAGTCCTCTGCGGAGGCAAGGAGTTCGAAGTGTGCTCCGGAGGGAGACATTCGAAGGTGCCCGACGAAGGTCTCAGAAGTCGAGGTGCATCGAAGGCATGGTCCGGGTGAGGCTCGTCGAGGAGTGTGCTCGGGGAGAGACACTGCGACGAAGTGCTCATGGAATGCTTCGTGCGGAGGCCTTGGACGAAGGAGGGACTTCGAAGGGTGGTACTCCGAAGGTGGGGCTTCGGAGTGAGGAAGGCTTCGGAGCAAGGCTAGCTCCGGAGCGAGGTTGTCTTGTGGCACTTCGGCCTGCATGGCTTCGGTACACGGACTGACGGAGTTCGAGCTGGGCGAAGCTGTGGTGGTCCACTCCAGAGGTGTTGGTGCGAAGGGCCAAGGGCTTTGACGGCTTCGGCTCAAAACCGTCACTGTATCAGAGGCTATCTTCGGTGAAGCGAAGACCACCAGGCTCAACGCTTCTCGCCGAAGATACAGCACCCCTCGCGTGCGAAGGGGGGCTTCAGAAAGGTCAAAGGCTGCATGTCTGACAGTATCTGCTCTGCAAAAAGCTGGCGCTGTCCCCTCTGCAAAGGCTGACAGAGAAGCCTCCAATAAAGTTGACTACCTTTTGTACCCCTCAGTTCTGTAGAGACAAAACCAATGTAAACCCTAGGGGTAAAGTAGTCAATTCCTTTGGGTGAACTGTGGGCTATAAATATGGGGGCTCGGTAGGTAACATTTAACACTTTGAGCATTTACTGTTGAGCTCCTGTAGCCACACACTTCGTTGTATTTCATCCAGAGAGTTCATTTTCAGTGTTCCTTGTTCAAGCGGCGAAGCCCTGCTTCTGTGTGCTTTTTGCTTGAACTCGTGTTACATACTTCGCTAGTTATAGTGCACCGAAGCCTGTCTAGGCGAAGGGTGTTTTGTGCGAAGTGTGTTTTTCAGTGCGTGTTCGCTCTGTGTAACAGGAGGCTAGACCTCGCTGCTTACTAGCGAACCCCTGATCGAAGCCCGTTTTGCTTCTTGTGTCGAAGCCCTTAGCGAAGTCCGGTTGTGTGCGTTTAGACCTTCGTGTACGAAGCCCAGCACCAGTTGCTGCTGCCAAGTACTTGGTCGAAGTCCTCAGTGAGCTGTCCACTCTTGCGAAGGGTGAAGTGCGAAGCCTGCTCGAAGCACCCTGTGTGCGGAGCCTGCACTGACTTAGCAGAGTAGATTTTCGAGGGTTGTAAGTGGAGCGAAGTCTTCTTGGCTTCGAACTTTTGCTCCTGCGAAGCCTGTGTTCGGAGCTGTCAAAACACCTCCGAACCAGACCTTCGAAGGTAGTGTTCGAAGCCTGTTCCGCAGAAGACAGAACTAAAACCGAAGGCTAGTTTTAGCCCGAAATTTTAAAAGCTCCCATTCACCCCCCCTCTGGTCGCCATTTCCGGTCCAACACATAGACTCAAACTCCCCCTAGAATGCAGCTCCCCCTCAAAATATGCAAAGAATGCAACTGGGGTGCAGGTGGAGTGTAAAAAGCGTGCTTTTTAGATATGATTGACTGCAATTACAACTTCTAGCACGTATAGCAAAAGTAATACTGTCTAAGACACATGACATGATCAGTGCAACAGATGATATCTAAGGAAAGTCATTAGCACACATTTTTCAATTTTTGCAAACAAAAGCATCACCACATTTTCTAGTTGACAAGCAAAGTAAAGCATGAGATGCAAAGGCTAGGTGATATATACCAAGATAAGCATGGTCCAGAACAAAGTGCTTCAGCAAACTTATTACCTTTTTAATTCTTAGGCTTTTTCTTTTCCTTTTCATTTTTGCCAGGGGTTATTTGCATGTCAAACCTTATGCTAACCGACAAGTCAAGCCTAGGCCAGAACTAGACCATCATAAGCTTAAGACATTGGTCTTGGCATACATTACACTGTCCTAGTTCATACCAAAGTGCTATGGTAAGCATTCCAAAACAATGCAATGCGACAAAGCAAACCCACCTAGATCTTTTCAAATTATGCATAAAAAGGCATGGATATTTCATTTTTCTGATTTTTTATCATTTTTATAGCACATTTTCCATGTTTAAAGCATATAGATGTCCAAGTTGCATATCTGCATCTAAGTAAGGAACTAACTACTAGGCACGTAAAAGATAGCAAAAGCATTCAGCCTACACATGCTAGTTACCAGAAGCAATGGTGATCATTTTCAATTTTAAAGCATAAAAGCCATGCATAAGACAGATATCAGACATGTCATGTGAACTAAAGCAAAGCATGATTATCGACAAGTATTCAAAAGCATATAATAGCAAGAACAAGTAAAGCAGATCACCAGTTTTTAGCCCGAAATTTTAAAAGCTCCCATTCACCCCCCCTCTGGTCGCCGTTTCCGGTCCAACAATTGCTATCAGAGCCAGGTTAAGATCACCAGTTGACCTTAACCGGTTTTGTGATCTATTGGCGACATGGATAGAGGCAGTAAAATTCCTCTTTTCGATGGGACAGATTTTGCATACTGGAAGGTGCGCATGGAGGCTTACTTGTTAAGCCAAGGAAATGCAATTTGGGAGATTGTGGACTCACAATACTCCATCCCTGAGACTCGCACCTCTCAAACCGAGAAGGATCAGTATAATGCCAACTCCAAGGCAAGAAATATATTGTTCATTGGTTTGAGTAGAAGTGAGTTTGATAGGGTGCAGCACCTTAGGACTGCTAGGGAGATTTGGACAACACTCACTATTTTTCATGAGGGCTCTACACAGATTAAGGCCAGGCGGCAAAGCACATACAACCAACAGTATCAGCTGTTTGTGCAGGCACCTGGTGAATCTATAGATGCCATGTTTTCTCGCTTTGATGCGATAGTGAGTAACTTGCGATCCAACGGGACGCTTGCTTACAGTGATCACGATAGGGCTATCGAGCTTCTCTATGCTCTTGACCGTAGCATATGGGAAGTAAAGATATCCAGCATTGAGGAGTCCACTAGTTATGACACATTGACCTGTGATGAGCTCTTTAGCAAGCTGAAGTCCACAGAGATTGCCAAGGCATCTCTTGCTGTGCACAGAAGCTCTTTGACACAGCCATTAGCATTGGTTTCTAGCACTAGCCGTGGCACCTTTCTCATATTGATCCCTCATAAAGTGAAAGCACACATCAATATGTTTGGTTTTTGAATGAAGACATGGTTTTTTCCCTTCACAAATCGCGCTGGTACTATCACAAAACAAAGGTACTCTGGTAGGGAAGAACAACCCAAAATCTCGCAAAGTGGAAATCATCCAAACCAACTATGAGCAACAGCTACATACTCAGCCTCAGTGGTAGAAAGCGCAACTCCATATTGTTTTCGAGAAGACCAAGAGACAAGCGAAGAACCAAGAAACTGGCAAGTACTGGAAGTCGACTTGCGATCCAGCCGGCACCCACCAAAATCAGTGTCAGAAAAGCCAGATAAATCAAGAGACGATGATGCTGAATAGTAAAGACCTCGATCAGGCACATAGGTAAGATACCTGAAAATGCGCTTGACTGCCGATGAGACGCACGTGGTGAAGACTAGAAGCGTGTGCATAGTCCCACGACAAACTGAATGTCTGGCCTCATCACCATCAAGTACAGCAACGATCCGATCATCCCTCGATACTCTCTCTCGTTGACCTTGACGTCGCTCTTGTCCTTGTCAAGGCTCCCAGATGTACCCATTGGGGTCATCTGAGGCTTCATCTCTCCACCAAAGTCGAACTTCTTCAGCATGTCATGCGTGTACTTGCTCTGGTGGATGAAGATGCCATCCTTGGTCTGCTTGATCTGGAGCCCTAGGAAGTACTTGAGCTCACCCATGAGGCTCCTCTCAAACTCGTTGTGCATCTGCTCAGAAAACTTGGACACAAGCTTATTAGTAGAACCACCAAAAATAATGTCGTCCACGTAAATCTAAGCAATCAAGAAGTCTGAGCCAACTGTGAGCAAGAAAAGAGTCTTGTCCACAGAACCCATCACAAAGCCACTCCCCAACAAAAACTTCTTTAAACGGTCATACCAAGCCCTGAGAGCTTGCTTCAGACCATATAAAGCTTTCTGCAACTTGAAAACATGTCGAGGAAACTTAGGGTTCTCAAAACCGGGGGGTTGCCTAACATAGACCTCCTCCTCTATGTACCCGTTTAGAAAAGCACTCTTGACATCCATTTTAAAAAGCTTAAAACCCTTAGTAGCAGCGAATGCCAAAAGTATGCGAATGGACTCAAGACGGGCAATAGGGGCGAAAGTCTCCTCAAAGTCAATACCCTCTTTCTGGCAAAAACCCTGGGCAACTAATCGAGCTTTGTTGTGCATCACAACCCCATCTTCACCTTGCTTGTTCATAAACACCCACTTGGTGCCTATGGGGTTGCATCCGAGTGGCATCTCAACTAGTGTCCAAACCCAATTGCGAACAAAATTCTCAAACTCTTCTTGCATGGCGTTTATCCAATTTGCATCAGAAAGAGCATGAGAAACATCTCTGGGCTCAAAAGAGGCAACAAACACAGACTCAACAAAAACAGCAAGCGAGTCAACAGAAGAACGTAAACTTCTCGAAGTGAGATCATCGATGATGAGATCTGAGGGGTGATCACGTTGAACTGCTCGGGATCCTAGGTGATCAGAGGTCACCTCACCGGAGTCAGCAGTTGGCACCTCTGGACTCGACTGAGGGGGCTTGATCGAAGTGGAAGAAGTGATCAGAGGTCCGCCCTCATCCTCAGTCGAAGTCTCGGAAGGTGTGGGGTCTGCAGGCTATGCAGAAGGCCCACCCTCATCAACAGCAGGAGCTTCATCATCTTCCTCGAAGATGGACTCTCCAAGCTCATCATCTCCAGAAAGCTCAAAAGAAGGAGGCAGTGAAGGCATGGACTCATCAAAAGAAACCTCGCAAGTCTCGACAAGCTGCTGGGAGTAGAGGTTCCAAACACGGAAGCCTCGAGAATGCAAAGCATAACCAAGAAAGACTCCATCCCAGCAACAAGACTCAAACTTGTCCAAATGCCCTCCCTTCTTGAGCACAAAGAACTTGCATCCAAATGCTCGCAAGTGAATCACCTTGGGCTGTCTGCCAAACCACAACTCATATGAAGTCTTACCTAAGTAAGCTCTAAGGAAAATGCGGTTGGCCAGATAGCAAGCCGTGTTCATGGCTTCAGCCCAAAAACGCCTAGGAGTCCTATGCTCATCGAGCATCATCCTAGCCATCTCGACTAGTGTGCGATTCTTTCGTTCCACAAGGCAGTTCTGTGGGGGAGTGTAAGGGGTAGAAAATTGATGCTCAAGACCCTGATCACTGCAGAAACTGACGAACTAAAAGTTCTTGAACTCAGAGCCGTTGTCAGAGCGAATTGCTCGCATCCGACCATTGTTCTCATTCTTCAGCTTCAAAATCAGGTCATGAACAAACTGAAAAGCCTCATCCTTAGACTCCAAAAAGAAAACCCACGAAAATCAAGAAAAATCATCAACAATCACAAGCGTGTACCACTTCCCACCAACTGAGCGTACCTGAGCTGGACCAATAGTATCCATGTGTAATAGCTCTCCCGAGTACGAAGTCATCACCTGAGTCACAGGTGCGTGAGAAGCGGCAACCATTTTCCCATGACGACCGGGATGGCAAACTAGATCCTTCTCCATCTTAAGCTTGGGAAATCCTCGGATAAGGTCCATAGAGCTCAATCTGACTAGCAGATCAAAGCTCAAATGGCCTAACCTCCTATGCCACTTCCAGAGCTTAGAGGAGGATTCAGCAATCAAATAGCGAGAATTGCCAAAAGAACTAGAGAAATTATTCCGAAAAACCTTACCAAAGGTAAGATCTGGCAAACCAAAGATCCTCTAGAATCAACAAGAGAAGACATGCCCTTCTTAAAGCGAACCTCTAAACCATCCTCAAGAAGTTGCAAAACAGAAATCAGATTAAAATTCAAGTTTCCAATCAAAGCAACATTCTTCAAAGAGAAATGGTCAGAAATGCAGATTGAGCCAATACCATGTACCTTCCCTTGACCACTGTTCCTAAAAGTGATGTACTCCTTGGAGCTCGAGGAAGTGAGGCTGGAGAACCATCTGCGATGTCCCGTCATGTGGCGAGAGCATCCTAAATCCATGATCCACACGTCCTCCAGTCCTCGATCCTGCACGATCAGTGGTCATAAGTGGGAGCAAATGGTCCGACACTAGGTTTAGCAAAGGAGCTAAACTAGTGTCGAGCCATCTGCTCAAAAGAAGGAAAGCAAAAGCAGTCATAAGAGTCCGGATCAAAACGCGGCTCAAAGCGCGGTCCTAGGATCTGCCTAAAGTCTCGGTCACGAGGTCCAAAGTTGTATCTAGAACGACCTGGAGCTTTACCGGAGCGAAAACCACCCTCTAGAGTACGAGCATGCAAGTCGTCTCCTCTACCACCACCTACATGACGTGGCCTGGCCTCTAGCCTCTCCCCGCATCGAGGAACTCTCAGTCTACCACCCTATTTGTAGAACTGCTCCTGCCCACCTCGAGCTCTCTCTGCTCTCTAAACCTGCTTCCTCCTGAAGCAAAACTCCTCAATATGCCTGTCTCTTTGACAGTACTCACAGTGATAGGTAGGCTTCTTGGGATGTGGTTGAGTCTTGGGGTTTTTGGGCTTGGTGATGTTGGGTGAAGACTCTTTGGTGTGAGAGGGTCCAGGTAGAGAGTCAAGAGAAGTGTGGAGATGTTTAGGTTTTGCGACCCAGATGGGCTTCTTGGGTGGAGCTTTAGGTTGTTCTTTGAACACTCCATCCTTAGGCTAGCTGGCCTAGAAAGACTCAGTGGAGTGAGTCTTCGGATATCTCTACTCAAGAGTCATCTTACTCCACTCCACTGCCCGACTAATGGCACTCTCAAAATTATCCTTGGTGTAGGTGTAACCTACCCCAAACCCATCCTGCCTCTTGAACTATTGGATCATCATGCCGAGCTGTGGCTCTCTAGCACTCACCCAACTCAGGATCTGACGATGGTAAAAATTCTCATTCTGAGCATCAGCTAGCTCCTCTCTCAAGGAAGCTAGCACCTCCACCTGAGACAAGAAGATCTCACACTCTCTATTGACTTGGACAGACTTCTTAGCTTTCATCTTGATCAACTCCAATCTAAGGGACAAGCAGTTCTCACAAACAGTGGGTGGAACTGACAATGTCTCAAGCTCTAGCTTAGTCTGCTCCAGCTCAGCTCTGACTCTCTCCAACTCGCCCAACTGCTCATCACTCTTGGCTCTCAGCTCAGCTAAACTAGCTAGATGGGATGGGTAGTCAACACAGGGCATGACGACAGTGGCATGAGCATCTTTCAGCTCCAACTAAGCGCTCTCAAGCTCAGTGGACAAAGTGTCTCTCTCATCTACCCTCTTTGTGTACCTGGACTTCAGAGTCGTCAGGTCACACAACAGCACCTCGTTGTTAGGGAACTCACTGCTACCACCCAAGAAAGGGGAAGAAGATAGACTCTCAATCCTGCCATTGGCCATGACAAGCTCACTCTCAAGCTCATCTATCCTCTTTTTAGCCCCTCTAAGCAGTTTCTCCCGATACCTCAACTCCTGACGGTTCTCTTCAAGCAATTTAATGACTTATTGTTCATAGTAGGATACCTTTTCATCATCGTCATCATCGGAATTGTCGGGGGAGCCCTTCTGTTCCTTATCCCCAAGAGCCATTGAGCAGAAGCTATTGCGGGATCTTCGGCTGTGGTGCGAGTGGCTCTTCGGCTTGTCCCCGAAGGCCATGAAGTAGAGGCCCACCGGATCATCCTTGGCCTTCCCCTTCCTGATCATGATCTCCTCATCACTTGAGCTCGATGAAGAGGAAGAAGACGATGACCTCTTGGAGTAGCTTCTCTCCATCTCGGCGAAGAAGGCCTTGTCTCGCTTCTTGTTCTCACGCGGGTAGTACTTTAGGGCCTTTCGAAAGAATCTCATGTTGGGTTTACCCTTTGTGAAGGTGGAGCTATCGTGCTTGCCAGAGTAATAGGAGCCACCGCTGGTACCCTTCTTGTGACCATTCCGCTTGGGGCAGTCGGTGATGAAATGACCTGGATCACCACACTCAAAGCATCTGGATTTTGTGTCGTGTCTTTTGAACATTCTCTTGTCATAAACATGATGCACCCGGTTGTTAAACAGACATAGATCATAATCTCCTAGCGAATCAAGCTGGTTCTCAGTAATAGACATCAGAGAGAACCTAGCACAACTCAAAGAAGAAGAGTCAGCAGACGGTATCGCAAGGGCCAGGGTTTTTGAGCTAGAACCAGTGAGATTTGATCTCAACCGAATATCAACCTCTGTGGCCTTGAGCTTACCGAAAATCTCTGCGATAGTCAAGGTATCATAAGAGGTGCTCTCAATGATAGAGGATACCTTGATCTCCTAGACCTTAGGGTCCAAGGTATGAAGAACCTTGAGCGCCTGCTCATGATCTGAGACCAGCTGAACTCCCTCGGCCTTGTTGGCCCGAAGCTTGTTGATGATCGATTGAAAACGACCAAACAAAGCTTCAACAGATTCACCCGACTTCTGTGTGAAATTTTCATATTCACGCCAGTAGGTCTGATAGAGCTGAACCTTGACCTGAGTTGTCCCCTCATGGTGTGCCTGGAGGGTAGCCCAGATCTCTCTAGCAGTGCTGAGATGGCTCACACACTCATACTCAGTTGGACCTAAACCAGAAAAAAATGTTCACAACTTTATTGTTGTTCTGATGTTGGGCGATTGTCTCGGGGATGTACGCTCAGTAACAGGAAGTATTGTAAAAGTAGCATAACCACAAACGTCCCAAATGTCTGAGCTCTGGCTCATGAGATAAGCTCGCATGCGAGTCTTCTAGTAATTATAGCCAAAAGCTTCAAGGGACGGGACCTTGCCAGAAGAAGTCATGATCACTACCTGGGGTTAGAACCGGTTAAGGTATGGAAAAAAACCTAACCAGGCTCTGATACCACTTGTAGGACCAAAAGTTGCGACCAGAGGGGGGTGAATGGGTGCCTAAAAAATTCTTTGAATCAATGGCCTTGTCCCAACACCCAACGCACCTCGAAAATATCCAACGGAAACCAATAGATCTAAAACCGTGAAAAAAAAATCTAGCCTAAAATACCGGTGTCCAAAACAAAAAGACACCACAAAGTGTTCAAAGGCAGATTAACAGATCATTCAAGACATAGGCATTTCAAACAACATCAGAATGACCATCATAGGCAATTTACTCAAGTGTACGCAAAATGAGGAGAAGTTTTACTGTTCAAATTTGTCTCCTAAACGATACTTGCTAAAGCATGTGTGATCGCGTCGAAGCCTGTGTGAAGCAAGTGCACGAAGTCCTCCGCAGGCTGCGAAGCCGAAGCCTCCGCACGGTCTGCTACCGAAGTCTACCTCTAAAGTCTGATGAAGCCTCGTGTCGGGCGGGATTCTAGCGAAGACTGGTAGCACTTCGCACGAGACTTCGCCTGGCCAGGGGCTACACTTGTGTCTCCATGCCTCAAGCGCCGAAGGCCAGCAACTTTTCATTGCCTCCGCCACACGCAGGCTTCGCAAGTGCACAGCACACCCCACGCACGCGCCCCGATGCCGTGCAGCAAAGCACCAAGGCCTAAGCCCTGACACGCCGCTAGGCTGGCAGCTAGCCTAGCTGCTAGTCGATCAGCACGGTGCCATGAACGAGAAATACGCGGCCTCCAAGAAGGAAGAACAGCAAAGAATAAAATCTTCTAAAAACACGGCGACAAATTACTCCAATGGAGGAGAAAAACATGGCGGCGGGGAAGGATAATCGAGGAAGAATAGTGGTGGCGCTCAAAACAGGAGAAAGATGGGGATGAACTCTGATGATTATATTAAAGTGAGTTAACCCTAACCATAGGGATTGGGGCCCTATTTATAGGCAGCCCAATAGACTAGGAAAAACCAAAAATACCCTTAGGGTTTAAACAGATGCTAAAACAAAAATGGAAAAGACCAACATGCCCTTTGGATCTTTTACAGACTCGACTAACACAGACTGTGGGCCTTAAGGCAAAATAGTAAAAAACTAAATAATGGTAACTTGTCGTGATGTGGAGCTTTCATAGCAGCTATGGCTTCACCTCAGAACAGTCAGATCTGACATCAACGGTCGTAAGTTTTGCGCCGAAACTGACAAAGCGTCCACCGTCTTTGCACTGGGACCCGGATTGGGCTGTCCCGATTCCGTGGCTTCCTCAGCCTGGCAATTGCTCACCGCCCGTGTACCTGAGTCAATCCTAGTCAACAGACCAGTGGATCCTCTACCGCTCCTAGCCCATGTTCTCGCATTGGGCTAGCCCGACTCCGCGGCCCCTCTGCCCGACAATCGCTTGCTGCTTGTGTACCTGAGTCACATGCGGCCTAGACACGGCAGGTCTCATCTTCTCTTCTTGTCCTCTTGACTTCTGTTGACAATCACTCATCACATCTGGAGCCATGAGGCCCATGCTGTTCAACATGGCTCCTCAAAAGTCTCATGTGGAGCAATGTCGGTCTGCTAAAGACGGCATTGCCGAGGCCATCGAAGACTTTAGCGAAGTAGAGAAGTTAGGACAAGGTTTTGCGTCAGCCGATCCTTTAGAAGAAGTCGACATAGGCGATGGTAGCATCCCAAGACCGACTTTTGTAAACCAACATTTACAGGTGTTGATGGCAAAAAATGGCATTAATGGCTAGATTGTCCAAATATCAATTTTTGATGGTTTGGGCCAAAAATACACATGTCCAGGGTCTGTCCGAAGCCCTATAGGGCCAAAGTCCGTTGAGCTACGGGCTCATAAAGCCTCTAGCCAGCCCATGGGCTTCGGCCAGGAAGCCTTCAGAGGTCCACACTGCCGAAGCTTCGGAAGCCTTCGGAGGCCCACGCTGCCGAAGCTTCGGCCCGAGGAGCAAGCCTCGATGGGCCTAGCCAAAGCCCACGCTACCAAAGCGTCGGCCCGAGGAGCAGGCCTCGACGGGCCTGGCCGAAGCCCACCTCGGCAGATTTAGAGTTGGACGCGTTTCTAGCTCAATCTCTATCTCTATCTGGCCGGATTAATAGCAGATTAGATTTGGAGTTAACCCCGTATAAATAGAGAGGCATGGCCGGCGTGGAGAGGCCCCCCAACTCAAACAAAACCAAAGCCCATGCTTTGATCGTATTTACTTTACCTTTATTTTCATGTACCTCTTCGTGGGTTTGCCTGGAAGCCCTCCGTCGGCCGCTATGGAACAGTGGTAACCCTTATAACTTCCCTTGTGAAGTATCTGTTAATCTACGTAATAGATTGCTATCGCCTTGTTACTTCACCTATGAAGTATACGCTAATCTACGTAATAGATTGATACCTTCGCTACCTTCGCATCGTCTCTGTTGCAGGTCCGCACATTCGGAGCCCCTTCGCCGGAGGTGTCCGGAGCTGAGAGATTGGTTCCGGAGGTCCCCAGGACACCCTCCGACAAGACCGCAGGCTTCGGCAACAGGCTTCGCCAGCATACTTTGTCACAACAGCTTCGCCATGACCATACTCCGAACCGGACGAAGTTGCACTCGTGCGTGGCCCTCGCGTCATTGTCCCATAGATTGTTGTATATGAGATATCACGCCGAACCCCACTGTTCTGAGGTGATCATCGCGTTTAGATCCGTTCAGAGTCCACCTTCGGCCGGATCAGTCCGAACGCCGAAGCACCCTTTGGCGGAGCGCTTCGCACCAAACGCCGAAGGTACCCTTCGGCGCACCCTTCGCACCAGACTTCGAACCAGGTGGGCTCTGACTGGCTTGTTGATTTTATTCTGTTTAATCTATCTTTTTCAGCTAATTGGATTATTTTGTGTAATTTGGTTGCATGGCGACTCCACCCCCCTTATCACTATTAAGGGTAGTCGAAACACGACGTCGGTGCCACATCACGCTTAGGCTTGTCCCTAAGTATTCGTGCACTTTTGGATCGTCGAACTGACCCAAGTGCGGGGGCATGTTTTCGTGTCAACACACATTTTGGCGACTCCGCTAGGGAAGGCTACGCCAACATGATGAGTACGTCTACATCGGCCACCAGTACATCTACATAGACTACTATGTCTACACCGCTGATGGATGCAATAGGAGGCACGAATATCGACAACCGCAACATAATGTCACCTACACTTGAAGATATCCCCGCAGAAGACCGAGCAGAGATCGAGGCAAAGTTAAAGGCACTCCAAGACATGATGCTTGGGGGCGACGTCAAGACACGCGCAGGCTTCATCAAGCACGACATCGTCACCCGTGACCTCGCTCAGGTCCAGGTAACACCTGTATCGCCTCGTTTATCTTCTTTAGAAATTGAGCAGAAAAATAGTTGCATCAGTAGATCAAGATGTTAGCGCTTCGCTAGCCAACCGTTTAGATTCGGCAGTTAGCTCCCAAGTAGAGGCAACTCTTAGGAGGTTCGGCTTCACTAAGGTCGTACCCCCAGTTCCCATTGCTAGTGCACCTCCGACAAACCACATATACGGTAGGAATAACGGCGGCACTAGCACAATCATGTCTCCGGCTTCAACACTTATGGACGAGACCAATCATTACACCTACGGCCAATCTAACACTGCATACCATGCACCACCTGCGCCAATACCCGTGCTACCCGCACCACACGCGCAGACGCCCCAACACGAGCACGTTGTACAAATAGCGCGTAGGGAAGACGCCCATGGCCGACACACCGATATCCAACCATGTGTCGCGCCCCTGCATGAGAGGCGCACACAAGCAACATACCAAGATGATATAGAGGAGCGGGTCCACGCACTATTTAGGGAGTGTGCTGGCTTCGTGCCCAAGGGAGGGGTTAGGGTTTACCGTAAGCCCTACCCCTACCATCTTGATATGGTACCCTACCCCCTGTGGCTATAGGATCCCTGAATTCACTAAGTTCGATGGCGAGGGTAGCAAGACCACACTAGAGCATGTTAGTCAATTTTTGGCACAGTGTGGAGAGGTCAGCGGGATAGATGCCCTAAAGGTTAGACTATTTTCTCTCTCGCTATCCGGCACTGCGTTCACTTGGTTTTCGGTGCTCCCACCGAACTCCATCCACACGTGGGACGATTTAGAGCGGAAATTCCATGATTATTTCTACACAGGCGAGACAGAACTTAGGCTTTCGCATTTGACATCGGTTAAGCAGAATTCTAGTGAGAGCGCCTCTAAGTACATCAAGCGTTTCAGGGATACTAGAAACCGATGTTTTAGCCTTAATATTTCAGAAAGAGACTTAGCAGAATTAGCTTTTAACGGGTTGCGTCCCGAGCTTAGAGAGAGGTTAGATAACCAAAACTTTTTAGAAGTTAGCCAAGTTCTACAGCAGGCTCTGGTCCAAGAAGGCCGAGCCAAAGATAAGAAAATTATTAAGACGTTTAGCAAGCCTAGGGCCGAGATCCACATCATGGAACGCTCTGATGAGGAGGAGGATTCAGCCGACATGTACGCGGCTGAATGGGTTTGGAACACTAAAAACAAACATGTCACTTGCTCCAAGTTACGACCATCCCCCACAAAGAGTAGACTTAGTGAGGTCAAGTACTCATTTGATATAACTAAATGTGATAAAATATTTGATTTTCTCTTAAAAAGTCAGCTTCTCGGGTTACCTAAGGGTCAAGTCATCCCACCTGCCAATGAGTTAAAGAAGCACCCATACTGTAAGTGGCATGATTCACATTCGCATAATACTAATGATTGCAATGTTTTTCGACGACAGATACAATCGGCCATAGAAGAAGGACGATTGAAGATAGACCATGATCCAAAGATGAAGCTGGATAAAGATCCTTTTCCAGTCAACGCCATCGACCTCAGCGAAAAGAAGGTGTTGATTCGGCCAGAACAGGCCGAGTTAGCTAAAGGAAAGGAGGTAACTATTGGAGAGCCGTGCACTCGCACACTCGTGCCAAAGAACCCCGAGGTAGGGGTGTGAAAATAGAACATTAATACCCCTTCGGCTAAGGCTCGCAAGAGGCCGAAGGTGACGTATGATGTGTTGTTGAGCAAGCATCAGAGAAGGGCCCAGGAAGCAGGACCGCGTGCTAAGCTAAAATGGCCGAAGGGGCTAAGTCCTTCGAAGGGCAGCTTCGAGCCAAAGCCGGCGAACCCTCCGCACGAAGGCTTCAGGCCACGGTGGCCTGATGCTCCACATAGTGGTTCCGAGCCACAATAGCCGAACCCCCCGTACATCAACTTCGAGCCCCAGTGGTCGGGTCCCCTATACAACTACTTCGCCCCCAATGGCCGAACCCCGCATCGCATTGGACTTCTCTGATGGGAGGCTTCGGCCCGCACTAGCCGAACATACCTCCGTCCTAGCAAGACCCTTCGCTGGTGTGGTCCGAGACACCTTCGACTTGGCCAAACCCCCCTCCAGGTAACGAGTTCGGCTCACAGTGGATGAGGCCACTAGAGCCACTGATGCCTCCACCGTATGACTGGGCGGGGACCCCATGGGCTCCGTACGTATCCGGGTCAGGGTAACCTCCGCAACCTAACATTGTATCTTATTTTCCTTCAGAGTATTATGGATGGCAGGAGCAAACAGACGTAGCGGAGGGGGGCATCGTCCACAGACTGTCTGTGGTGCCTCCGAATTGGACCATGCAGAGCGAAGCCGAAGGGTGCGAGCACGCGAAGGCCGAAGTCAGGGTGTCCAAAGCCATAACCATCAGTGTTGGGTCTCAGGAAGTCCCAATCTCGAAGACTCTATCGCCGAGGTCTGACGAAGGCAAGTCTCATGCTTCGGTCAAGCCCTGCGCCGAAGCTTGGTTCGATCGGCCGAATGAGGCCGGTCCATCCGACGGGGTTCGCAGCGAAGCCCCCTCCAAACATAGGGTGCCCGAGGCCGAATGGCACAATACCACTTCGGCCAGAATTAACAGAAGACGAGAAGTAGCACCCGGCACTAAGCCTCAGCCATCTTGGGCTCCTCCATGCATGTCCAAATCACAGAAGAGAAGCCTACAAAGGCTGCGGGCACATGAGATGGGCGAGAAGAAAGCTGAGGCCAAGCGCGACACTATCTTCGAAGAGATCCACCCTCAGCCTGCTACAAAGCAGGTATGGAGGGAGAAGCCAGTTGAGATAATCAACCCGGCTCCTAGTCCAAGCGACGATGATGATGACATGCTCGATGACGATTACTCGCCCGTCTCTGAGGGACCCGCACCCAGGTGATGGACATCAACATCGCCACGCTGCCTGCCGAGTTCGCCGTACCACAGGACGAGGCCGAGGTCGCTCAATTGAACCTCGGTCCGCGCAATGCCATCTTCGAGAAGCCCGAGGACTCGGCTCGCCATCTAAAGCCCCTCTATGTCAGGGGTCACATCGATGGGAAGCCGATTTCCCGGATGCTCGTCGATGGTGGCGCCACTGTTAACCTAATGCCTTATTCATTGTTGAAGAAACTTGGCAGGGACGAAGATGGCCTGAAGAAGACTAACTTGATGCTCAACGACTTCAACGGCGAGAGCTCCGAGGCCAAGGGAGTACTCTCTGTGGAGTTGACGGTAGGCAACAAGACATTGCCAATAGCATTTTTCGTCGTCGACGTGCAAGGTAACTATAGCGTGTTGCTCGGACGCGACTGGATTCATGCAAACTGTTGCATTCCCTCTACCCTACACCAGTGCTTGATACAGTGGGACGGCGATGAGATGGAGGTCATCCCCGCGGATACATCGGCCGAAGCAGCTTTGGCCGATGTGTCGATTGACGCCATCCATAACAAAGTAGAGTGTCTATCAGGTAGAGATCTTTCGTATTATGACTTTGTTAGTGTATCCGGAGGACGATTTGTACCAGTGTCTGTAAAGCTGACTGGAGTAGCATGGCTATTTTTGTATTAATAGTCATGTCTAGCAAGAATAATCTAGATTGGCTAAAGTCTCGTGTGGAGCAGTATCGGTCTAATAGAGACGGTATTGCCGAAACCATCGAGGACTTTAGCGAAGTAGAAAAATTAGGGCAAGGTTTTGCGTCGGCCGATCCCTTGGAGGAGGACGACATAGGTGATGGTAGCATCCCAAGGCCGACTTTTGTGAACCAAAATTTACAGCCCGATGAAAAGGCTGCAGTAATAAAATTACTTCGGTCGTATGTCGATTGTTTCGCATGGGAGTATAGCGAGATGCCAGGGCTAAGCCACGAGCTCGTAGAGCATCGACTGCCCATCAAGTCCGGATTTAGGCCTTATAAGCAGCCTCCCCGTCGCTTTAATTCGGGCGTCTATGACCGAGTTAAGGAAGAAGTGGAGCGACTACTCAAGGCTGAATTTATTAGGCCATGCAGGTACGCGGCATGGGTTGCTAACACTGTGCCTGTAGAGAAGAAAGGGAGTGGCAAGATACGGGTATGCATTGATTTCCGAGATCTAAATAGAGCCACTCCGAAGGATGAGTATCCAATGCCAATAGCCGACATGCTGATCAACGATGCTTCAGGACACAAGGTACTAAGTTTTCTTGACGGCAATTCCGGTTATAATCAAATCTTTATGGCTGAAGAGGACGTCTATAAGAATGCCTTTCAATGCCCTGGTTTTGTCGGTTTGTTCGAGTGGGTCGTCATGACTTTTGGTTTGAAAAATGCCGGCGCCACGTATCAGCGCGCTATGAACTTGATCTTTCATGACTTGTTAGGAGTCATGTTAGAAGTTTACATCGATGACGTCGTGGTCAAGTCGGATGCTATGGGAAACCATTTAGCCGATTTGAAGGTTGCTTTTGATAGGATGCGATAGTATGGGTTGAAGATGAACCCACTCAAGTGTGCTTTCGGTGTGTCGGCGGGTAAGTTCTTAGGTTTCATGATTCATGAGAGTGGCATAGAAATTGATCCTAAGAGACTTGAAAAGATTATAAACGTTGCAGCGCCGACATGCAAAAAGGATGTGCAAAAGTTGCTAGGCAAGTTGAACTATCTGCGTCGCTTTATATCCAACTTGTCCGGCAAGATTGATACCTTAGTCCCCATACTCCGGCTAAAAAATGAAGCCAAGTTCACTTGGGGGGCAAGCCAGCAAAGTGCTTTTGAGGAGATCAAGGAGTACTTGTCATCACCGCCTGTGGTGAGAGCACCCAAGGCCGGGATTCCGTTTCGGCTATACATCGCCGCTGAAGATAGCGTGATTGTAGCCGTGCTAACCCAGGAGGTGGAGGGGAAGGAGTACATCATAACATTCTTGAGCCGCCGCCTGCTGGATGCCGAAACAGGGTACGTGTTTGTGGAGCGATTATGTTTATCACTTTATTACGCGTGCACCAAGTTACGCCCTTATCTTCTCCCCACCACATGTGTTGTCATTTGCCAAACCGATGTTATAAAACACATGTTACAGAAGGCAATTCTATGTGGAAGAATCGGAAAATGGGCTTACGCGTTGATTGAATACGATTTGGCCTACGAGCCCCTAAGAGCAATGAAAGGTCAAGTCGTAGCCAACTTTATAGTTGATCATCACATAGATGCTAGCTGTTGTGATGCTATTGCTCTAGTAGAGATAGTACCATGGAAAATGTATTTTGATGGTTCGGCTTGCAATAATGGCCAAGGTATCGGAGTGGTTCTCATATCACCTAATGGTATGCGCTTTGAAACCTCGGCCCGACTAGAGTTTTCTTCCACTAATAATCAAGCCGAATATGAAGCTTTATTGCTAGGTCTTAAATTACTAGGGTCTGTAGGCGCTAAACATGTTCACACATATGGTGATTCATTATTAGTAGTACAACAAGTAGCTAAGAATGCTCAATGTTTTAATGGCTTGCTGAATAGTTACTTGGACAAATGTCTAGACATAGTTGCTACTTTTGATGATTTCAAAATATCTCACGTGTCAAGAGAAGCCAATTCAGTCGCCAATGATTTCGCTCAGCAGGCATCTGGCTACCAATTCAAGAGAGGGAAATTTTCTGTATTGGAGAAGCCGATATTTGGTCTCACTGCCGAAGCCAGTGATGGTGGGCGGGCGCACGCCTCAGGTCGCCGAAGGCCACCACACGCCGAAGCCCCTGGATCGGAGTGCTCTGCCGATCAAAGGATCTGGCACGCCGTAGCCCATAGTGCGAAGCCTCCTGGACAGAGAAGGCTCCCTGTAGTCCGAACCCTCCGAAGAGCTTCGACCAAGCACACTCCGAATGGCCACCTCGGCCAGGCTTCGGCAGGAGCTGGAATGGCTCGGGGGGCACCCCGAAGTCAGTAGTTTAGAGGTTTGCTTAGAAAATGGACCAGCAAAACCCTCTGAAGCCTGTAAGGGCGATTGGAGAGCCCCAATCGTCCAGTATTTGAGAGACCCCAGCCAAAGGGTTGATCGGAAGGTTCGGCGACAAGCGTTCAAATTCATGTTGGTAGACGACACATTATACCGCCGAACCATTGACGGAGTGCTATTGAAGTGTTTAGACCATGAGCAGTCCCAGGTGGCTACAGGAGAAGTCCATGAGGGGCTTTGTGGCACTCATCAGTCGGCCCAAAAGATGAGTTGGATGCTCAAGAGAGCTGGTTTTTATTGGCCGACTATGACTGAAGATTGTTTCAAGTACTACAGAGGGTGTGAGGCATGTCAGAGGTTTGGCAACATCCAGTTAGCTCCTGCCTCATTGCTCAATCCTATTGTCAATCCATGGCCGTTTCGAGGTTGGGGTTTAGACTTCATCGGCCAGATTCACCCTCCTTCCTCAAAAGGGCATCGGTTCGTGTAGATGGCGACGGATTACTTCACTAAATGGACCGAGGCCGTACCTCTCAAGAACATGACTCACAATGAGGTGCGTGATTTTATTTTAATGCACATCATACATAGATTGGGCATCCCTCAAACTCTTACTACGGATCAAGGTAGTTCATTTGTCTCTAAAGAAGTAAGGGACTTCGCCGAATACTATGGCATTAAGTTGATAAACTCTTCACCTTACTATGCTCAGGCCAATGGTCAGGCCGAGTCTAGTAATAAAACCGTGATTAAGCTTATTAAGAAGAAAATTGAAGAGTTTCCTAAAAGGTGGCATGAAGTGCTCTCCGAGGCGTTATGGGCTTGTAGGATTGCAAAGCACGGTGCCACCAAGGTTAGTCCATATGAGTTGGTATATGGACAAGAGGCCGTTCTACCTGTAGAGGTAGATCTTGGCTCCTTAAGAGTGTTAAAGAAAGACGGTTTATCGGTCAATGAGTATGAGGCTCTTCTCAAAGACAATCTGGAGGAAGTGACCGATAAGAGACTAAGGGCTTTAGATGCCATAGAAGTAGACAAGAAGAGAGTAGCTAAAGCCTACAATAAGAAGGTTAAACCAAAATCGTTTCAAATAGGAAACTTGGTAGGGAAAACGATTTTGCCTTTAGGCACAAAGAGTCCCAAATTTGGCAAATGGTCACCTAGTTGGAAAGGTCCTTTTAAGATAGTCGAAATCGCTCCCAGCAACGCATACTTGTTGGAATCCCTACAGGAAGAGCGGTTTCGAAGATCTTTGAATGGTAGATACTTGAAAAGGTATTTCCCAAGTGTGTGGCAAACATCATAAAAGTGTTGGAAAGCCGATATGGATGATATCGTCTTCAGCTCATTGTGCTTTTAGTTTACTAGTTCACTAAAAGGTCGGGGGGCATGTGTTGATGGCAAAAAATGGCATTAATGGCTAGATTGTCAAAATATCAATTTTTGATGGTTTGGGCCGAAAATACACATGTACAGGGTCTGTCCGAAGCCCTACAGGGCTGAAGTCCTTTGAGCTACGGGCTCCAAAAGCCTCTAGCCATCCCATGGGCTTCGGCCAGGAAGCCTTCGGAGGCCCACGCTGTTGAAGCTTCGGAAGCCTTCGGAAGCCCACGCTGCCGAAGCTTCGGAAGCCTTCGGAGGCCCACGCTGCAGAAGCTTTGGCCCGAGGAGCAGGCCTCGACGGGCCTGGCCGAAGCCCTCCTCGACAGAGATAGAGTTGTACGCACTTCCAGCTCAATCTCTATCTCTATTTGGCCGGATTAATAGCAGATTAGATTAGGAGTTAACCCCCTATAAATAGAGAGGCATGGCCGGCGTGGAGAGCCCCCCAACTCAAACCAAAGCAAAGCCCATGCTTTGATCGTATTTACTTTACCTTTATTTTCCTGTACCTCTTCGTGGGTTTGCCTGGAAGCCCTCCATCGGCTGCTACAGAACAGTGGTAACCCTTGTTACTTCGCCTGTGAAGTATCCATTAATCTACGTAATAGATTACTATCGCCTTGTTACTTCGCTTGTGAAGTATCCGCTAATCTGCGTAATAGATTGCTACCTTCACTACTAATGCAACACTTAGCAAAATTCGGTCCTCGGGCCAAATTGGTACTTCGCATCGTCTCTGTTGCAGGTCTGCACGTTCGGAGCCCCTTCGCCGGAGGTTTCCGAAGCTGAGAGATTGGTTCCGGAGGTCCCCAGGACACCCTCCGACAAGACCGCATGCTTCGGCAACAGGCTTCGCCAGCATACTTCATCGCGACAGGCTTCGCCACAACCATACTCCGCACCGAACGAAGTTGCACTCGCGCGTGGCCCTCACGTCATTATCCCATAGATTGTTGTATCGAAGATATCACGCCAAACCCCGCTGTTCGGAGGTGATCATCGCGTTCAGATCTGTTCGGAGTCCACCTTTGGTCAAATCAGTCCGAACGCCGAAGCACCCTTCGGTGGAGCGCTTCGCACCAGACGCCGAAGGTACCCTTCGGTGGACCCTTCTCACCAGACTTCGAACCAAGCGGGCTCCGACTGGTTTGTTGATTTTATTCTGTTTAATCTATCTTTTTCGGCTAATTGGATTATTTTGTGTAATCTCGTTGCCTGGCGACTCCACCCCCCTTATCACTATTAAGGGTAGTCAGAACGCGACGGCGGTGCCACGTCATGCTTAGGCCTGTCCCTAAGTATTCGTGCACGTTTGGATCATCGAACTGACCCAAGTGCGGGGGCATGTTTTCATGTCAACAACAGGCTGATGAGAAGGCCGAAGTAATAAAGTCGCTTCTGTCGTATGTCGATTGTTTTGCATGGGAGTATAACGAAATTCCCGGATTAAGCCGCGAACTAATGGAGCATCGGCTACCTATTAAACCCGGATTTAGGCCTTATAAACAGCCTCGGTGTCGCTTTAATTCGGCCATCTACGACCGGGTTAAAGAAGAGGTAGAGTGATTACTCAAGGCTGAGTTTATTAGGCCAAGCAAGTATGCTGAATGGGTCGCTAACATCGTGCCTGTAGAAAAGAAGGTGAGCAGCAAAATACGAGTTTGTATTGATTTCAGGGATCTAAAAAAGGCCACTCCAAAGGACGAGTATCCCGTTCCAATAGCCGACAAGCTAATAAACGATGCTTCAGGACACAAGGTACTAAGTTTTCTTGATGGCAACGCTGGTCATAATCAAATTTTTATGGCCGAAGAGGATGTCTACAAGACATCCTTTCGATGCCCAGGTTTTGTCGGCTTGTTCGAGTGGGTCGTTATGACTTTTGGTTTAAAGAATGCTAGCACTACATATCAATGTGTTATGAACCTAATCTTTCATGATTTGTTAGGATTTATGTTAGAAGTATACATAGATGATGTTGTAGTTAAATCGGACGCTATGGGAAACAACTTAGCCAATTTGAAAGTTGCTTTTGATAGGATGTGACAGTATGGTTTGAAAATGAATCAGCTCAAATGTGCTTTTGGCATGTCGGTAGGCAAGTTCTTAGGATTCATGATTCATGAAAGAGGTATAGAAATTCATCCTAAGAGGCTTGAGAAGATTAGAAACTTTGCAGCGCCGACATGCAAGAAAGATGTGCAAAAGTTGCTAGGCAAGATGAATAATTTGCATCGCTTTATATCTAACTTGTCTAGCAAGATTGATGCCTTTGTCCCTATACTACGGCTAAAGAATGAAGCCGAGTTCACTTGGGGGGATGAGTTAGCAAAGCACCTTTGAAAAGATTAAAGAGTGCTTATCGTCACCACCCGTGGTAAGAGCACCAAAAGCCAGAATTCCGTTTCGGCTATATATCGCCGCTGAAGATAGCGTGATAGGGGCCATGCTAACCCAGGAGGTGGAGGAAAGAGAGTACATCATCACATTCTTGAGCCGCTGCTTGTTGGACGTCGAAACCATCTACGTGTTTGTGGATCGTTTATGTTTATCACTGTATTACGCATGTACCAAATTACGTCAATATCTTCTTCCTACTCCATGTATTGTCGCTTGCCAAACCGATGTTATAAAATACATGTTGCAAAAGCCGATTCTAAGTGGAAGAATCAGAAAGTGGGCTTACGCTCTGATTGAGTATGATTTGGCCTATGAACCTCTAAGAGCTATGAAAGGCCAAATTATTGCTAATTTTATAGTTGATCACCACGTGGATGTCAATTGGGGTGACAATATTGCTCTAATTGAGGTAGTACCATGGAAACTTTATTTTGATGGTTCAGCTTTCAAGAATGGCCAAGGTATTGGGGTGGTTCTCATATCACCTAGTGGGATGCACTTTGAAACCTTAGCCCGTTTAGAATTTCCCTCTACTAATAACCAAGCTGAATATGAGGCTTTATTGCTAGGACTTGAATTATTAGAATCCATGGGTGTTAAACATGTTCATGCGCATGGTGATTCTTTGTTAATAGTGCAACAAGTAGCTAAGAGTGCTCAATGTTTTAATGGCTTTCTAAATAGTTAGTTGGATAAATGTTTAGACATAGTTGCTATTTTTGACGACTTCAAAATTTCACACGTGTTAACAAAAGCCAATTCAATTGCAAATGATTTGGCTCAGCAAGAATCTGGCTATCAAGTCAGGAGAGGTAAATTTTCTGTACAGGAAAAGCCAATGCTTGGTCTCACTGCCGAAGCTAGAAGCTTTAGGTAGGCGCGAGGTCTGTCGAACCCTACGGGTCGGGCCCCTCCGGCCACTGGAGGGTGTAACGTGTTGGAGCCCCCGTACCAGAACACTCTATCCGCCGAAGGGCCTTGCACGCCGGAGCCCATGCGCCCAAGCCTGCTAGACAGCAGAGGTCTTCGGGAACCAGACCTCTCCGGCAGAAGGCTTCGGTCTGATCGGCTCCGCACGACCGATCCAATCAGCCTTCGGTAGAAACTGGAAAGGCCCGGGGGCACTACGAAGTTAGCAATTTAGACCTCACTCTAGGAAAGGAGTTAGCAAACCCCCCATGTGTCCGTGAGGATGATTGGAGAATTCTAATTGTCTAGTATTTATGAAATCCCAGTCAAAGAGTTGATCGGAAAGTTCGTCGACAAGCTTTTAAATTTGTATTGCTAGATTATGTGTTATATCGCCGAAAAATTGATGGAGTACTCTTAAAGTGTTTAGACGATGAACAGTCCAAAGTAGCTATGGGAGAAGTCCATGAAGGGCTTTGTGGCACTCATCAGTCAGCCCAGAAAATGAGTTGGATGCTCAAAAGATAAGGTTTCTACTGGCCGACTATGATTGAGGATTGTTTTAGATATTATAGAGGGTGTGAAGGGTGTTAGAAGTTTGGTAATATTCAGCTAGCTCCTGCTTCATCACTTAACCCTATTATCAAGCCATGGTCGTTTTGAGGTTGGGGTTTATACTTCATCGACCAAATTTATCCTCCTTCTTCAAAAGGACATTGGTTCGTGTTAATGGCAACAGACTACTTCACCAAATGGACCGAAGCCGTGCCTCTCAAGAATATGATGCACAATGAGGTAACTAATTTCATCTTGAAGCACATTATACATAGATTTGGTATTCCCCAAACTCTCACTACAGATCAAGGTACTTCATTTGTTTCTAAAGAAGTGAGAGACTTAGTCGAATTCTATGGTATCAAGTTAATAAATTCTTCACCATATTATGCTCAGGCCAATGGTCAAGCCGAGTCTAGTAATAAAACTGTAATTAAGCTCATTAAGAAGAAAATCGAAGAGTTCCCTAAGAGGTGGCATAAAGTGCTTTCTGAGGCGCTATGGGCTCGTAGAGTTGCGAAGCACGGTGCTACCAAAGTTAGACCATATGAGCTAGTATATGGGCAAGAGGTCGTTCTACCCATAGAAGTGGATCTTAGCTCTTTAAGGGTTCTAAAGCAAGATGGCTTATCGGTCGATGAATATGAGACTCTTTTGAAGGACAATTTAGAAGAAGTGATTGATAAGAGGCTAAGGGCTTTAGAATCTATAGAAAGAGACAAGAGGAGAGTAGCTAGAGCCTATAATAAGAAATTCAAACCAAAATCGTTTCAAGCTGGTGACTTAGTTTGGAAGACGATTTTGCCCTTAGGCACTAAGAGCCCCCAATTTGGTAAATGGTCACCTAGTTGGGAAGGCCCTTTCAAAATAGCCGAAATCGCTCCAGGTAATGCATATGTGCTAGAATCTCTACAAGGATAGCGGTTTCGAAGAGCTTTCAATGGCAGGTACTTGAAAAAGTATTTCCCGAGTGTGGCAAACGGCTTGAAGGTGTCGAAAGGCCGATATGGGAGGTATCGTCCTTTGCCCATTATGCTTTTAGTTCACTTAGTTCACTAAAAGGCAGGGGGCATGTGTTGATAGAAAAAAATGGCATTAAATAGTCCAGATTGTCAAAATATCAATTTTGGTAATTTGGGCAAAAAATACACATGTCTTGGATTTGGCCGAAGGCCCATTGAGCTATGGGCTACGAAAGCCTTTCCAGCAAGCCTGCTACCTTTGTCCCAAAGGCCTTTGGAGGCATGCCTCGCCGAAGCTTCGGCCCAAGGAGCAGGCTTCGGTGGGCCCTACCAAAGGCCCACTTCGGGCTAATTTTTAGAGGTAGAGTTTGAGTCTGATTCTGGTTAATTTTATCCCTACACGTGATTAGGTCGAATCGTACCAGATTAAGCTTAGAGATTAGAAGACTAGCCCCTATAAATATAGGGGTGAGGCCTGTTCATTAACCCCCCAACACAAATCAATCACAAAGCCCTAGCTTTGAACCATACCTTTACTTTTATTTACCTTTCTGCTACCTTCCTGGGTTTGCTTGGAAGCCCTCCGCCGGCCACGTCGAAATAGTGGTAATCCTTCCTACTTCGCTTGTAAAGTACCCGTTAATCTACATAACAGATTGCTATCGCCTTGTTACTTTGCCAATGAAGTATCCGTTAATCTACGTAATAGATTGCTACCTTCGTTCCTCTATTGCAACACTTAGTAGATTCGGTCCTTAGGCCGAATTGGCACTTGATATCTATTCTGTTGCAGGTTTTACGCTTGGAGCCACTTCACTGGAGGTGTCCGGAGCCAGGTGACTGGTTTCGGAGGCTGCCGGAACATCCTTCACTGGGAATACTGCTTCGACTACCCGTGCCGGACCATCACGCTATTGTCAGTCCGACCAAGTTCTGCACGCCAACACGCTCCGCAATAGGCTTTGTCACGACAGGTTTCGCCACGTCCGTACCCCACGCCAGATGAATTCATGCCAGTGCATTGCGTTTGAGAGATTTTGTCGCGTCAGAGGCTTCGCACCGAACCCCGTTGTTCGAAGGTGATTATCACGTTGAGATCTGTTCGGAGCCTGCCTTCGACCAGGTCATTCCGAACACTGAAGACCACCTTCGGTGAGACCCCTCGCATTAGATGCCGAAGGTACCCTTCGGTGATACCCTTCGCACTATACACCTCGAATCAGTTAGGCTTCATTCAGCTTGCTGGTTTATTTTATCTAATATATTTCATTTCATTTAATTGGAATATTTTTGTGTGATCTGATTACCTGGCGACTCCACCCCCTTGCCATTGTTAAGGATTATTAGAATGCGACGTTAGTGTTGTGTTACGCTTAGGTTTGTCCCTAAGTATCCCCACACTTTTGGATCGTCGAACTGACCCAAGTGCGGGGGCACATTTTCGTGTCAACAGAAAGGCAATTAAATCACAAGCATTTTAATAAGCATATGATAATCATTACCAGTACCCAAGCATTGAATTAGACAAAATAAATGCATGTAATTGACCGTGTTCATAGATGATTCATCTAACACATAATAAGCAATTAGAGTATAGAGATATATCAATAAAATTCTTAGTGAAATCTGATGATAAAATGCTTGAAGTAATTGAATCAAGCACAGGAGATTCTAAAAAATCATTGTAGATGCACGACGATCGAGAAGAAATTTATTGTTCTCCTGTTCGGTATTGTATGCCACGTGCCACGATTGCTTCTCTTGTGCCACTCGCCTGCAAGATGCAGAGCCGACGTGCTCCCGCTCAAATGCTCACGCCAAGCCAAGGAAATCACCCGCTCGCGTGACTCAGTCGCCACTCGCTGTCGCATCAGCCGTATGACTCCCGGTTCCAACTGCGCAGAACTCCACGCATGAAGAATCCTAGGTGCAGGAGTCCTCTTCCCAAGCCTCACGCGTGCCCAGCCAAAAGATAAAACCGGGGATGTAGAAAAAACTAGACTGTGCGCATGGAGAAGAAAACTAATGGCCATGGCTGCGCTAGAGGTGGCGCGGAAGTATCGACGCTGTAAGGAAGGAACTATAGCGCATAGTAGGTGGAAGAAAGCTTAGGAAATCAAAAAGTCACATGCTAGTTGCTTGGTAAGTAAGAAACCCTAGGGGGATACAAGGCCTTTATATAGGCAATTCAAAAATAGAAAAAAAACTTATTTACCCCTAGGGTAAATTACACATAGAGGCTAAAATAAAATTACATGCCCAATGGACAAAATAGTAAAATCCTATCTAAAGATAACATGTCCTGACGTAGAGTTTTCATAGCAGCGACTGCTTTGCTTCTGGACCTCCTAATCTCCGATCGACGGTCCGGATTAGGGCATCTGTTTTGCTCCAAAACCGACAAAGCACTCGTCGCCTCTGCCCCGAGTACCCGGATTGGGCCGAACCGACTCTGCGGCCCCCTCGGCCTAGTAGTCACTCGCCACCCATTTACCTAAGCCAAACTCGGTCAAACCACGACGAGTCCCCTACCATTCTTGGCCCTTGTACTTGTATTGGGCTGGCCTGACTCTGTGGCTCTCTCTGCTCGATAGTCGCTCGCAACCTGTGTACCTTAGTCACATGCAGTCAAGACATGGTAGGCCATCTCTTCTTCTCTCCTCTTCTTCCTTTGACTTTCGTTGACAATCACTCATCACTTCTCGGAGCCATGAGGCCCATGATCTTCAACATGGCTCCTTAATCTCCACCTTGATGAGTACATTGTCAACACTCTCTTCATCAACACTTCGGAACCTGCAAAACATGTGGAAACATGAAAAACAAAACACAAGAGAACAGAAACCAGAAAATAAAGTAAAAGGTTCAACCTTAATGACCAAAAGCCAAACAAAAGCCAGAAAAGATCATTATGTCTAAACAGAAAAGAAATCAACAAAGATTTTAAATAAAAACTCAAATGAGTGCAATCTTTGAATTATCTACAAGGATATCCAAAAAGTAAAGACAAAAGAGACTAAAAATCCCCATGAAATGAATCCCAGAGAACGCCAAAACTTCCCCAAAACTCTTCTAAAGGATCAAATATTCAAAAATTTCTTCCCCTTGTTGACAATTGAACTCATCAAGTGAGACTAAAAGCGCTCAAAAGAGACACAACTTAAGCTCCTCTTGAAATGCAGATCCACCTCAAAATATGCAATGAATGCAACTGGGGTGCAAGTAGAGTGTAAAAAGCAAGCTTCTCAGATATGATTGACTGTAATTACAAACTCTAGCAAGTATAGCAAGAAACACTATCTAAGTCACATGACATGATCAGTGCAGTAAAAGATATCCAAAGAAAGTCATTAGCACATATTTTCATATTTTAGCAAATAAAAGCATCACCACATTTTCTAGTTGACAAGCAAGGTAAAGCATGAAATGCAAAGGCTAGTTGATATCTACCAAGATAAGCATTGTCAAGAACTAAGAGCTTTAGAAAACTTGTTATCTTAATATGTTTAGGCTTTTCCTTTTCCTTTTTCATTTTGTGCTAGGGGTTATTTGCATGTTGTGGGATCGGAATGGCTACTAGAGGGGGGTGAATAGATGCCTCGACACTTTCTTGCGAATGTGATGGCCTGTTCAGATCACCCAACGCACCTCAAATGTTGATCAAATCAATTTTGAACAGAGTAGTGCAATAACAGTGCAAAACTTGATTCAAAATCACAGTTCAGAGCAAATCGGAGTTTGAACAGTCGATCTGTGTTGTCGGTATTTGAAACTCTGAAATACAGCTGCTATTTCGGCAAACAAACATTCGATGGGAAGGTGTCGATCAATGAAACTCCGACAGGTTTCAGAGAATCAGTCAAACACTCAGAAATTCAAATCAAGTTTTAGAATTCAGTTTTACTTCAAAACTGCTCAGATTCCTAAATAAAATTAAATCAAACAGATCTAACTTGAAATTGCAATTTCTGAAAATTTTAGGATGATGAACAGTAACTACTTAAAATTCAGATACTAGATTTTAGCTTTAAACTAGAACACAATTAGTTCAGAACTCAGATCTCAACCTCAAAACAAATTTCAGTTCTGCATCATAATTCAAATTCTAGATAAGATCAAATTTGCAATCTATAATCTAGAGATATACTCACCAAGCAAATTCAATTCAGTTCATCAAAACAATTGAATCATATTGTAGATTACTGTTGTAATTCTGAAAATTGAGCTCAGAGTTAATTCAGAGATTCGGATTGAATTCACATTAAATTGTAATGCAAAATTCTGAAGCTACCAATCAGATCTCACTAAAAACTCACTTTCAGATTCAGATATTTTGTCAATATAATTCTGAAAAGAAACAGTAAATTCAGACTTAAAACATATTGCAGATACACTTCACTTCAAATCAGATTCTAAACTGAAATTCAAAACAGCAACTACACAATCTGAAATTTCCTGGATGAGAAACATTAACTACCGAGAACCTAATTCAGAATTTAGAATTCAGTAGTTTCAAACTCAAATTTTAGCTGCTGCATATTCAGAATGTGTTCCAACAATACTTCTGAAAACTTGCTTGATGAAGAATAGAGACTCCTTTCTCAAAACATATCTCACATTCAGAAATACAATTTTACTGGATATGAATTTCAGAAGTAGTTCATCCCAAGCAATAGCAAAACAGATCACTGATTCAGTTTTTCAGTTAAACTTTAGATCTGATTACTATATAGAATCACAATTTGATTCTCTGATCAACTGTCATTTTGATCCAGACTAAAGCACTTAGCAACACAGCATGTTGAAGAAACAAGTAATGACTCATATCTGAGAGTACATCACAAAGAACATGTAATAGATTTTTCAAAACAGTACTGCTATCACTATAAGACCACACTACAGCAAGTTCCAAAGTAATAGATCAAGGCAAATCAGAGAAGACCAAGCAAAAAATTCTCAAGAACAGGTAGAACAGGACTTCCTCAAAGATTCCATGATCAGCACCTAAAGTTTAGTTTGGAACAGATCAAGCAGAGAAGAGTTGAGATGCTTGAAATAGGATTCTTTTAAGAACTGTGATATTACTTTTGATCAGCAGAATAAATAGGAAGAAATGAGAAAAACCTGTTGCAAAGTTGAAAAATGGAACATTCAAGGCATGCACATCAACTGTTACATGGACATCAAAACCTGGTTCTGTAGTGAAAAACTCAAGAGAATGCAACACAAAAATCAATCCAGAGAAAACAAAAACTGGCGCAGAGGATTTACCTATTCATCGATGCACTGTTTAATTTTCAGACTATGAATAGAGCACTTTAGATTTGATTTAAAGCATTGAAAATTAAAAGGTAGCTACAAAAACCCAGCCAAAAAGAATAGCCAAAAATCCCCTTGATAATTCCAGTGCAAGAACAAACATAAGACTGTAGATGATTAATGACTGAAAATATCAAGCACAGTAGCACACAACACAAATATTGCATAACCTCAAAACAGATATCCAGGATTTTTGAGGACTTGATTCTCCCACCAAAATAACTTGTTCATCCTTCTACCATAAAATCACTCAAGAAACAACCTAAGAATCAGCCAAGATGTTGATGAACAATTGAAGCAACATTTCATCAAACATGTAGAAGGCTAAACCAAAAACTGAAACAGTTGGTCGAGAAAAATTTTCAGAACTGTGATGCCTTGTTTGATCAGCAAAAGAATTAAGAAGAAATCATAGAAATCAGTTGCAACTTTCGAAAATGGAACATTCAAAACATCCTCAACAAAAGATGTATAAACATCAACAACAAGTTCTGCAGTAGATTCACCAGAAAACAGCTCTCAAAATTGAATCTAGAATGAAAAACTTCAAGTGCCGGAATCTAAACTGAAATTGGCGCTGCACTGTAGATTTTGCCAGATTGTGAATAGTGCTTCGAAATAGATGAATCCAGCGGAATAAACAGCACCAATTTGATAGAATGATTATGTGGTTCAGCAAAAAGAACAGCCACCTGCCCATTGATATGGTCCTCTATTTATAGGCCAACCATGGGGGTATTTTCTGCAAAGAACCCTCTAAAATTAATAAATTACACAAAGGTCCTATTCCTTGTAATATATTTTCAGAATTAAGAAATTCTGAAAAATATACCAAAGGAGTACAATTACTCTAGACTCTCAACTTTTTATTACACATTGACTCAAAGTAAAAAAGACTCCAAACTATTAAAATTAACAAAACTAGATATGCGACGGTTTTCAGCAAAACCCGATAAAGCCTCTCATCCCTTCGACTCGTGACACCGCTTTGCGACTCCGAGCAAAATCAAGCCACTTCCGCTCTCGATCCCCTCGAGCCGCCTGAATGCTTTCCCTGGCCTCCCTCTCGCAGACCCGGTCGTCATGCCGTCGCTTTTATCTGTCCGTCCAAGTATTGCTCGGTCTCTTTGTGCACTCTTGAGATCTTCCCAACTTCGCCCAGCCTCCCTGATCCTCTGGCATCGAGCTCCCCGCTTTACCCTCGATCACTCGCCGTCGACAATCAGTTAGCATCTCCACCGTGCACATCGAAGACAAGCCAAAACAAGAACGCGACGCACCACCGAAACCCTCAGCAACCAATCCTCTTTTTACATCGAACCCCTCGATGCACTCAACCTGACACACAACCAATCGCTCAACCACTCGATCGCTCAAAAGCTCATCCTTGTCAATCACTCATCATTCATACAGAAACCACCCTTGGTTTCACACATGTCAACCTTATGCTAACCGACCAAGTCAAACCTAGGCCATAACAGGACCATCAGAAGCTTAAGACATTGGTCTTGGCATACATTACAATGTCCTAGTTTATACCAAAGTGCTATGGTAATTAGTCCAGAACAATGTAATGCGACACAACAAACCCACCTAGATCTTTTCACTTAAGCATAAAAGGCATGGATTTTTCATTTTTTTTATGATTTCTATCATTTTATAGGATATTTTCCATGTTAAAGCATATAAATGTCCAAGTTGCATATCTGCATCTAAGTAAAGGATCTAGCTACCCGGCATGTAAAAGATAGCAAAAGTATTCAGCCTACACATGCTAGTTACCAAAATCAATGGTTATCTATTTCAAGGTTAAAGCATAAAAGCCATGCATATGACAGGTATCAGATATATCATGTGAACTAAATCAAAGCATGATCATTGACAGGTATTCAAAAGCATATACTAGTAAGAAAGAGTAAAGGCAGTTCAATCATATAACAGAAGCAAGCTCAAAGTGTGATATGTTAATATGCATGATATGAACTCACACAAAAGGACTCAAATAAAATAGTAAAGAAGAAAGAAAGGACTCAAAATATCCTAAAAAGGATAAACAACTCCCAAATCCCCTCGCAAACGCTCAAACATAGACTAATCTAGGGGTTTGGTCATAATGTATGCCGACTGATAATGGGTATCAACATGAACAAGGTCAATGACACCTTTCTCATATTGATCCCTTAGAAAGTGAAAGGACACATCAATATGTTTGGTTCTTGAATGAAGACGTGGATTTTTCCCTACACTAATCACGATGGTGCTATGACAAAACAAAGGCACTCTAGGAGGGAAAGACAACCCACAATCTTTTAAAGTTGAAATCATTCAAACCAACTGTGAGCAGTAGCTAGAAACAGCTACATACTCAGCCTCTGTGGTAGAAAGCGCAAATCTAGATTGTTTTTTAGAAGACTAAGAAACAAGCGGAGAAACAAGGAACTGGAAAGTACCACAAGTCGACTTGTGATCCAGTCGGCACCCACCAAAATCAGTGTCAAAAAAGATAGATAACTCAAGAGATGATGATGCAAAATAGTAAAGACCATGATCAGGTGCATAGGTAAGGTACCTATAAATGTTCTTGATAGCCTGCCTATGATATGCACGTGGTGAAGACTAGAAAGGGGCAAACAATCTCACGGAAAACTAAATGTCTGGTCTCGTCGTCGTCAAGTATAGTAGCAAACCGATCATTCCTCGATGCTCTCTCTCATTAACCTTGATGCCACTCTCATCCTTCTCCAAGCCGCTAGATATGCCCATGGGGGTCATCTGAGGCTTCAGCTCTCCACCAAAGTCGAACTTCTTAACCTTGTCTCGCGTGTACTTTCTTTGGTGGATAAAGATGTCATCCTTGGTCTGTTTGATTTGGAGCCCTAGAAAATACTTGAGCTCACCCATGAGGATCATCTCAAACTCGTTGTACATATGCTCAGAAAACTTGGACACAACCTCATTAGTAGAACCACCAAAAATAATGCCGTCCACGTAAATCTACGCAACCAAGAAATCAGAGCCAACTCTGAGAAAGAAAAGTGTCTTGTCAACATAACCCATTGAAAATCCATTCCCCAACAAAACTACTTTAAACGATCATACCAAGCCCTAGAGGTTTGCTTCAGAAAATATAAATATTTCTGTAACTTAAAAACATGACGAGGAAACTTAGAGTTTTCAAAATCGGGGGGCTTCCTAACATAGACTGCCTCTAGGTACCCATTTAGAAAAGAACTCTTGACATCCATTTGAAAAAGCTTAAAACCATTAGAAGCAACGAATGCCAAAAGTATGTGAATGGACTCAAGACCCCAACAGGGGTGAAAGTCTCCTCAAAATCAATGCCCTCCTTCTGCCTTAACCCTAGGCATCTAATCGAGCCTTATTGCGCACCACAACCCCATATTCACCTTACTTATTCTTAAATACCCACTTGGTGCCTCTGGGGTTGCAACCTGGTGGTAGCTCAACTAGTGTCCAAACCCGATTGCAAATAAAATTTCCAATATCTTCTTGCATGGCATTTATCCAATTTGCGTCAAATAAAGCGTGAGCAACATCTCTAGGCTCAAAGATGGCAACAAAAGTAGACTCAGCAAACATAGAAAGAGAACCAGCCTAAGAACGCAAAGATCTCGAAGTGAGATCACCGATGATGAGCTCCGAGGGGTGATCACGCTGAACTGCCCGGGAGTCTTGATGATCAGACATCACCTCACCGGAATCAGCAGCAGGCACCTCTGGAATCAACTAAGAAGGCTCGATTGAAGTGTAAGTAGTGATCAGAGGTCCACCCTTGTCCTCAGTCAAAGTCTCAAAAGGTGTGGGGTCTGCAGGCTGTGCAGAAGGCCCATCCTCATCAACAGCGGGAGTGCCCTCATCTTCCTCGAAGATGGGCTCTCCAAACTCATCATCACTAGAAAGCTCAAAAGAAGGAGTAAGGAAAGGCATAGACTCATCGAAAGAAACCTCACACATATTGACAAGCTTCTGGGGGTCGTGGTTCTAGACTCAGAAGCCTCGAGAATGAAAAGCATAACCAAGAAAGACTCCATCCCAGCAACGAGACTCAAACTTGTCTAAATGTCCTCCCTTCTTGAGCACAAAGCACTTGTAGCGAAATGCTTGTAGGTGCCTTACCTTGGGCTGTCTGCCAAAACCACAACTCATATGATGTCTTACCAAGGTAAGCTCTAAGAAAAATGTGGTTGGCCAGATAACAAGTTGTGTTCATAGCTTCAGCCCAAAAATTCCTAGGATTCCTATGCTCATTAAGCATCGTCATGGTCATTTCGACTACTGTGTGGTTCTTTTGTTCCACAATGTCATTATGTGGGGGGAGTGTAAGGGCTAAAAATCTGGTGCTCAAGACCCTGATCACTACATAAGCTGACGAAGTGAGAATTCCTGAACTTAGAACCATTGTTAGAGCGAATTGCTCGCATCTGACCATTGTTCTCATTCTTCAGCTTCAGGATCAGATCATGAACAAAATGAAAAGCCTCATTCTTATACTCTAGAAAGAAAACCCATGAAAATCGAGAAAAATCATCAACAATCACAAGTGTGTACCACTTCCCAATGACTGAACAAACCCGAGCTGGACTGATAGTATCCATTTGTAATAGCTCTCCTAGGTATGAATTCATCACCTGAGTCACAAGTTTGTGAGAAGAGACAAACATCTTCCCATGAGTACAAGGGTGGAAAAATAGATCCTTCTCCATCTTAAGCTTGTGCAATCCTCGGATGAGGTCCATAGAACTCAATCTGACTAGCAGATCGAAGCTCAAATGACCTAACCTCTTATGCCACCTGTAGAGCTCAAAGGAGTATCCAGCAATAAAACAGCGAGAAGGGCCAAATGAAATAGAGAAATCAATCTGAAAAACATTATCAAAGGGTAAGGTCTAGCAAACCAAAGATCCTCTAGAATCAACAACAAAAGACATGCCCTTCTTAAAACGAACCTCTAAGCCCTCCCCAAGAAGTTCTGAACGGAAACCAAATTAAAGCCCAAATTTCCAACCAAAGCAACATTCCTCCAAGAGAAATACTCAAAAATTCGAATTGAACCAAAGCCATCTACCTTCCCTTGACCATTGTTCCCGAAGGTGATGTATTCCTTAGAACGCGGGGAAGTGAGGCTAGAGAACCATCTATGATGTCCCATCATATGGCAAGAACACCCCGAATCCATAATCCATATGTCCTCCAAGCCCCGATCCTACAAAATCAATGGTCATAAGAGGGAGCAAATGGTCCGACACCAAGTTTAGCAAAAGAGTTAAACCAGTGTCGAGCCATCTGCTCAAATGTAGGAAAGTAGTAAGGATTGTAAAAGTATGTACTGCCTAGGGTCGCGGCCAGGTGTCCAAAGCCATATCAAGAATGACCTGAACTCTGCAAAAGCAAAAACCACCCTCTGGAGCACGGGCACAAAAGTTGTCTCCTCTACCACCACCTACATGACGCGCCCTAGCATCTAGCCTCTCTCCGCGTCGAGGAACTCTTTGTCTACTACACTGCTGGTAGAACTACTCTTGCCCACCTTGATCTCTCTTAGCTCTCTCAAACCGCTTCCTCCTAAAGAAAAACCCTGCAAGATGCCCTGCTCTCTGCCAGAACTCATAGTGATAGGTAGGCTTCTTGGAATGTGGTTGAGTCTTTGGTTTCTTGGGCTTGGTGGTGTTCGGTGTTGGCTCTTTGGTGTGAGAGGGTCTAGGTAGAGAGTCAAGAGAAGTGAGAAGGATTTTCGGCTTGGGGATCCAGACAAGCTTCTTGGGTGGAGCTTTGAGTTGTTCTTGGAATACTCCATCCTTGGACTGACTGGCCTGAAAAGACTCAGTGGAGTGAGTCTTGGGATAACTTTGCTCTAGAGTCATCTAACTCCACTCCACTACACGGCTTAGTGCACTCTCAAAATCTGCCTTGGTGTAGGAGTAACCTACTTCAAATCCATCCTGCCTCTTGATCTGCTAGATCATCATGCCGAGCTAAGGCTCTCTGGCACTCACCCAAATCACGATCTAAAGGAGGTAAGAGTTCTTATTCTAAGCATTAGCTAACTCCTCTCTCAAGGAAGCTAGCACCTTTACCTGAGATAAGAAAATCTCATACTCTCTATCAACTTGAACAGACTTCTCAAGCTTATGGACCTCAGCTTTCATCTTGATCAGCCCTATCCTCGGAGACAAGTAGTTCTCATAGATAGTGGGTGGAACTGACAAGGTCTCAAGCTCAAGCTTGGTCTGCTCCAAAACGCTCAAGCTCACATGACTGCTCATCACCCTTCGCTCTCAGGTTAGCTAGGTCAACTAAATGGGATAGGAAGTCTTGACAAGGCATGACACTAGAGGCATGAGCATCTTTTAGCTCTAGATTAGCGCTTTCAAGCTTAGTGGCCAAAGCACCTCTCTCATCCACGCTCTCGGTGTACCTGGTGTTGATAGCAAAAAATGGCATTAATGGTCAAAATTGTCAAAATATCACTTTTTGGTAATTTGGGCCGAAAATGTGCCAAGACCTAGCAAATGCTGGTCCAACTAGCCATATGGGTCTGGTCAAACCGATCCAACTGGAGTCTGACTCCAATTAGTTGATTTTGGGTATTTTTATCCCTAATTAATTTTGGATGACTTGGAACCCGTGTCTAACTCAAATTAGACCCCAGGCCCTCATGTACAACCTCTATAAGTAGAGCAAGGCCGATTCAAGGGGACCGCCCCAGCGGCACTACATTGAATCGTTCTTTTCGCTTTCATACTACTACTTCGTATGTACTTTTGCCCTAGTTTTATTCTTTACTCTAGCAGTAGCCCTTTGGCAATTTGATCAGCAAATTGTCTGTACTTCACCACATTATCGCGAGTTCTTTGTGGGTTTGATTCGAAAACCTTTCGTTTCACCCTCGTGCAGGTTTTTATTGTTTTTATCGGTTTTTACCGGTGATTCGGTCCCTAGGTCAAATTTCCATTAGCTTCTTGTGTTTTGCAGGTGTTGAAGTGTCCATATTCATCATCAAAGGAATCTACAACAAGCCATTGGCAACAAGACGGTCGTCGGAGTCAGCGAGATCCAACCCCTGGAGTCGTTGGTCTAACCAGAGGCTGTCTCCTAGTCAGACCACCCCGTGCCGGACCTGTCATGCCCCTGTCGACACGCTTCGGTTCGACAGATGGTGTCTCGTTGGTCCGACTGACTCTTCACGCCGAAGGCCATCTTCGCATACCTCACACCAGATCCCTCTTTTCGGAGTCCTCTGCAAACTAGACCGTTTCATCAGTGGACCTCGGTCTGGCTAGAGGCTTGTCTCCGGTATGACCGACCGAGACACCGGAGCCCCTTCGGCCATCCTCACACCAAGCATCGAAGGCCCTCAAACCCCTTCGTATTACACACTTCGGTCCGACCGGAGTTCTGATTCCGGTTCGACCAACCGAAGCACTGGAGAGCCCGTCACACAAGACTACCTCGTGGTGCTCCCTGAGACCCCCCTCGCATGACCCTTGGTTTGACTGGAGGCCTACCTTCGGTCTGACCGGCCAAGGCACTGAAGGCCCTTTGGACCCCACGCGCTAAACACTGAAGGCCTCTTTAGCGACACGCTTAGCACCATCTGATTGGCCTGTCTTGGTTCGCCAGATCGGCGTCAATGTGTTAGGTGTATTTTCGTGTAAACACACTTTTTGGCGACTCCGCTGGGAACATACACGCCAAGTACGACTACGTCAACAACAGGTGTGTCTACTACAACTACATCAATAGTACCTTCTATGCCGATAAGCATGGCGGGGAACACGGAGGACGATGACTCCGGTACCCTTACCCTAGAGGACCTCTCGGAGGAGGACCATGCTGAACTTGAAGCCAAGGTGAAGGAACTTCGCGATTACATGCTTAGAAGATACGTCAAGATAGGTGACACATTCGTCAAGCGTGACACGAGATCCTTCACCATCGCCATGCCGACTAAGGTAACATCCCTATCTTCCCTCTCCCCCATGGAGTTCAAGAAAATGATAACTTCCAAGGTAGACCAAGCTGTTAACGCCGCATTCGACAAACACGTGGCTCCCAAAGTAAACTCTAGGATAGATGCGGTGTTTAGAAGATTCAGTTTTCCCAAAGCTGATTCTCCTATTATGATTGCTAGCTCTCCCTCTGTTCATTGCATACATAGTAGAATGGATGGTATCATGGGGAGAGATGTCACATCTATAGCCTCGGCTTTCATGGCTGAGGCCCCTCTAGATCCTGTCGGTCTGACCGGACCAGGTTGGCCGGTCCAACCGAGGGAACATGGTCAGTCCAACCAACCATACTAGGCCAATCCGACCATCGCGTGCCAGCCCACAACACTCAACCCTGGTGCCACCATGCCACCAACAACGGTTAGTCTAACCGCCTTCTAATACGGTCCGACCGACTCACGCCCGACGGCGATGATCGACCACCAGGCTGGTGCGACCGCACCTCCGACAAACGTCGGTCTGACCGAACCCAGTTGGCCGGTTCGATCAGACGAGTATAGTCAGTTCAACCAGACAAAGTATGTTTGTCTGACCGACTCCCAGCCTGCTACGGTTTTCACATCACCACCTGCACCAATGCATCCATTGCCTGCACTTGTTGTACCCCTAGCTACCCCGCATGTGTATAGGTCTGGGCACACACCCTGTTATACTCCATTGGCTCAGAATTACTTGTCTCGCCCTACCGATAATACACATTATATGCCAATTAAGGATAACAATCCCACTGCCAGTCCTCATGGCCAGCGGGATAGCCCTGCTCACACTCTCGTTGTGCCCTCTCCCATTAGGCCAATAGCGCAACAAGATAGCAATACAAGGCCTAAAAGTTTGAGGAAGAAAGTGTACACCACGCTCAGGAAGTATTTAGAAGTTGAATCAAAGGATCGGATCAATCAAAAGTCGTATCCTATATATTTTGAGTATTGCAAGCTTCCCGATGGTTTCGAAATGCCGGAATTCACAAAATTCAATGGCAACGATGCCAAGACTACAAGAGACCATATAGCATGATTCTTAGTCCAGTGTGGTGAGGCGAGTAGTTGCAATGAGCATAAGGTTAGTTTGTTCTCTTTATCTTTATGTGGAACTGCTTATGAATGGTTTATGTCTTTGCCCACTCATTCTATTTTTACTTGGGAAGATTTAGTCAAAAAGTTTCACATGCAGTTCTCTCCTAGTGAAATAGAGTGTTGGTTAGATATTTCGAGATCAGTTAAACAACATACCAATGAGACCATTGAGTCCAACATTCAGAGGTTCTTAGAAACCAAAAGCCGATACTCTAACTTGACTACTAGCGACAAAGATTTAGCAAATATTGCACTTGATGGTTTGCTTGTCCACATTAGAGAAGCTATGCATGGTCAGACTTTCATGGATATTGGTCAGATATTATGAAGCACTCTGGCTATTGAAAGTGAAGTCGTGGACAAGGGAAAATCCAAGGATGACTTAGAAGAGAATGCCGATGAGCGATCATCTGGCAAAAGTAAGAAATTTGATGTCTATACAGCCGAATGGACTTGGACTCATGAGGAAGATCCATTCGTAGTGCGATAAGATATTCGACTATCTTTTTGAGAAGGGACGGATCAAGATGCGTGAAGGCCAAGTCATCCCATCAGCAGAAGAACTAGGAGGCCATACATACTGTAAGTGGCATGACTCTTATACTCATACTATTAATAAGTGTTATGTTTTCCGCCAACAAATTCAATCGGCCATCAATGAAGGACGATTGAAGTTTAAAAATGTTCCTTCTCTCCTTAGTATTGATTGTAACACCAAAGTGTTGATTCGGTCCGATCAAGCCAAATCAGCTAAAGGAAAGAATACGATAGTTGGAGAGCCTCGGTCTGATACACATAATTCTATGGACAAAGAGAAGCCGCTTGGCGACAAGATGGCTGGGCGATAAAGAGTTACTTTTGATGCGCTATTAAAGAAGTATGAGCATATGGCTGAACAAAGAGAAAGTAATCGTCCTAAAAATTTAGAAAGACCAAATTCAACTCTTGAGAAAGGATTTGGTCATAGCCATCAGTCATTGGAAGCTTTAATGCCATTTTATTCATATGGTTTTCCGATGACGACATGGGGGGCATGCCCAATGCCCCAATACGGTGATCCTCTCAGTACTTTGCCTCATGGATGCCATTCTTACCAATGCGAGTGTCGTTCCACCAAGAATCAGTAAATCCAAAGGGATCAGCAAAGAGGCGAAGGCGTAATCATAGTGATGGTCGTGTTCATGCAAAAAATCAGCCTATGTCTTCAAGGATGAAGGAAAGGAACAAAGGAGATAAATACAATGAGGCAACCGTTGTTAGTAGGATGAGTTTCCGCAAAATCCCAATCCCTGAAGAAGTCCTTCTGGAGTAAGACGAAAGGAACTCAGAGCAGACTGCCGAAGGTACCACTACTGGTCCAACCACCGTCGTAGGGCCGGTTCGACCAGCCATGGTGCACCAGTCTAACCGGCCTACTACAGCCGCTCCAACCGCATATTTTCAGATTCTCGGCACGGCCAGTGCAAGCGGCAATGTACATAAAGACGATCAAGATAAGCACAAAATTATCGAGGCTGATTTGGGTATTTCTCATTCGGCTCAAAATTCTAGGAGTAAGTTTGTGGCCCCGGGATCGAAATCGCTACCTTCGTGGGCACCTCCGGGGATGACCAAGTCTCAAAAGAGACGCCTACAACATCTTCAAGCCATACACCTTAAACAGAAGAAGGCCGAAGAGTTCAAGGGTAACATGCTCAATGAGTCCAATGCTTAAGCAGGATCGCGACAGGTGTGGAGACCGAAGTTTGTTGAAGAGCTAGCTTCTAGTCTCATTGAGTAAAGAGTAGATCCCACAAGGATGGGAGGGAAAAACTAATAAGAATACTAAAGGCCGTGTTGATAGAGAAATTCGGGACTTAGTCCCCTAGTTCATGAATTTATATTTAGTTATGCAAATCATCCTCAAGATTTCAGATCTTCTAAGCCATGAGACGGACGATTTAGTTGATGAACAAACGACGAGTATTTCTTAAGGTCTTAGTAATGCACTTGAGAAATTGTATGGCCAATAGTAGTGATCATCCTTAGCCCTGAGAGATTATGCTTTTTGGCTCACTAGTTTGCCAAAAGACAGGGGGCATGTGTTGATAGAAAAAATTGCATTAATGGTCAAAATTGTTAAAATATCACTTTTTGGTAATTTGGGCCGAAAATGTGCCAAGACTTGGCAAAGGCCGGTCCAACCAGCCATGTAGGCCCATTCTGACCGGCCATATGGGTTTGGTCAGACCGGCCCAACCGGAGTCCGACTCTAATTAGTTGATATCGGGTATTTTTATCCCTAATTAATTTTGGATGACTTGGAACCCGTGTCTAACTCAGATTAGATCCTAGGCCCTCATGTGCAACCTCTATAAGTAGAGGCAAGGCCGATTCAAGGAGACCCCCCTAGTGGCACTACATTGAATCGTTCTTTTCGCTTTCAATCTACTATTTCATCTCTACTTTTCTCTAGATTTATTCTTTACTCTAGCAGTAGCCCTTTGTCAATTTGATTAGCAAATTGTCCTTACTTCGCCACGTTATCACGATTTCTTTGTGGGTTTGATTCGAAAACCTTCCGTTTCACCCTCGTGCGGGTTTTTATCATTTTTATCGATTTTTACCGGTGATTCGGTCCCTGGGCCGAATTAACATTGGATTCTTGTGATTTGCAGGTGTTGAAGTGTCCATCTTCATCATCAAAGGAATCTACATCAAGCCGTTGCCAACAAGACAGTCATCGGAGTCCAGGAGATCCAACCCCTAGAGCCATCGGTCTGACCGGAGGCTGTCTCCCAGTCAAACTGCCTCGTTCCGGACCCGTCACACTGCTACCAACACGCTCTGGTCCGAACGGCGGTGCCTTGTCGGTCTGACCAACTCTTCGTGCCGGAGGCCATCTTTGCACACCTCGCACTAGATCTCTCTTTTCGGAGTCCTCCGTGCGGCGAACCCTTTCGTCAGTGGCCCTCGGTCTATCCAGAGGCTTGTCTCCGGTTTGACCGACCGAGACGCCGGAGCCCCTTCGGCCATCCTCGCATCGAGCATCGAAGGCTCTCAAACCCCTTAGTATTACACACTTAGGTCCGACTGGAGTTCTGATTCTGGTCCGACAAGCCGAAGCACTAGAGAGCCCCGACGCGCGGGAATACCTCGCGGTGCTCCTCGAGACCCCCCTCGTGTGACCCTCGGTCTGACCAGAGGCCTACCTTCAGTCTGACTGCCCAAGGCACTGAAGGACCTTCGGACATTGCGCACTAAACTCCAAAGGCACCTTCAGCGACAGGCTTCACACCATCGGTCTGACTGACAGTGTACCTTTAGTCTGACTGGCCTATCTTGGCCGCTCTGACTGCCAGACCCCCTTCGGTCCAACCGGCCCTATCTTTGCTGGTTTAATTTCTTTTTTCCACAACTCAATAAATTGAATATTATTGTATGATATTATTTGATTGCTTGGCAACTCCGTTATTCCCTTACCACTGTTTAAGGGTCGTCAGAACGCGACGTCGACATTGTGCTATGCTTAGGGGTTTACTCCTAAGTATCCGCATGCTTTTGGATTGTCGGATCGGCGTTAGTGTGTTTGGCATATTTTCGTGTCAACATCTGGACTTCGGAGAAGTCAGGTCACTCAGCAACACCTCACAATTAGGGTACTCACTGCTCTCATCCAAGCAAGGGAAAGAAGATAGACTCCTAATCTTGCTATTGGCCATAGCAAGCTCACTCTCTAGCTTATCTACCCTCTTCTTGTAGGACCGAAAGTAGCGACCAGAGGGGGGTGAATGGGCGCCTAAAAATTTTTTTAAATCAATGGCCTGCTCCCAACACCCAACGCACCTCAACTGACTTAGCAAAGAAAGATGAACAGATCAACAGTGCCTCAAAAGATCTACCCTAACAACAACTGGTGTCCTGAATGAAAAAGACACCAACACAGCAACTAGACTGTTCAGCCTATACTTGACGCACGAGATCTCTGCGCAGACAAAGAAACAGTGCCCATATTATAATAAACAAGTTCTCAAAATAGAGCAAACAGATTTCTTCATACAGAGCACAAGCACCAGCACGTAAACCAAAGCAGTCAGAGTAAAACACTCGCACAGAGACGAAAACTTCCAGGCATACAAAAGACGATTTAATCTATTCGATGAATGCACTGCTAAAGGCCAATGGCTAAGAACCAGAGATTAAAACCTGAGAAGTGATCTTCACGTTGAGATTGCTTCCGATGAACAGCGGCGGCGGAATGAGACAAAAAGCTAGAGAGAAAGAAACCGTGACCCAATCTCTTGTATTAAAAAGTGATTTTTGAAAGGGTGACCTAACCCTAGGGATTGGGGCCCTATTTATAGGCAGCCTAATAGCTTAGGAATATTCCAACAGACCCTTAGGGTTTTTTATAGACGCTGAAATAAATGGAAAAGACCAAATTGCCCTTACGATATTTTTACAGACTCGACTGACTGACTATGGGCCTAAGGACAAAATAGTAAACTCCTATTTATAGATGACTTATTCGGAAGTGGAGCTTTCGTAGCGACTACGGCTTCGCTCCAGGACGGTCCGATCCAAGATCAGCGGTCGTCAGTTTTGCGCCGAAACTGACAAAGCATCCACCGACTTTGCATCAGGTACCCGGATTGGGCCGGCCTGATTCCGCAGCTCTCTCAGCCCGGCAACCGCTCACCGCCCATGTACCTGAGTCAATCTTGGTCAACAACCCAGTGGATCCTCTGCTGCTCCTAGCCCATGTACCCGGATTGGGCCAGCCCGACTTCGCGGCCCCTCTACCCGATAGTCGCTCGCTACCCATGTACGTGAGTCACATGCGGCCCAGACACAGCAGGTCTTCTCCTCTTTTCAGTCCTCTTTGACTTTCGTTGACAATGACTCATCACATCTGGAGCCATGAGGCCCACGCTCTTCAGCATGGCTCCTCAATCTCCCCCTTGATGAGTGCATTGTCAACATTTCTCTTCATCATCTCTCCAGTACCTACGAGCACATTGGGGAAATATGAAAACAAAACACAAGAAAACAGAGAAGAAGAAAATAAAGTAAAAGTTTAACCCTAATGACCAAAAGCTGAATAAAAACAAGAAGCGGTCATTATGGTTAACCAAAAGTAAAAAAACTCAAAACGAGTGCAATCTCAGAATCATCAACAAGGATATCAAAAGAGTAAGGACAACCGGGACAAAAACTCCCCCTAAAACAAATCCTAAAAAAAAGCCAAAACTCCCCCTTAAACTCTTCTCCCAAAAATTCTCCCCCTTGTTGACAATTTGACTCATCAAGCGAGACTAAATGCACTCTAAAGAGACACAGACTCCTCCTGAAATGCAACTCCCCCTCAAAATATGCAATGAATGCAACTGGGGTGCAGGTGGAGTGTAGAAAGCATGCTTCTCATATATGATTGACTGCAATTACAACATCTAACAGGTATAGCAAAAAGACATACTGTCTAAGACACATGGCATGTTCAGTGCAACAGATGATATCTAAAGACAATCATTAGCACGCATTTTTCAATTTTCGCAAACAAAAGTATCACCACATTTTCTAGTTGACAAGCAAGGTAAAGCATGAGATGCAAAAGCTAACTGATATCTACCAAGATAAGCATTGTCCAAAACAAAGTGCTTCAGCAAACTTGTTATCTTTTTAATGTTCAGGCTTTTTCTTTTTCCTTTTTTCATTTTTTCCAGGGGTTATTTGGATGACAAACCTTATGCTGACCAACCAAGTCAAGCCTAGGCCAGAACTGGACCATCAGAAGCTTAAGACATTGGTCTTGGCATACACTACACTGTCCTAGTTCATACCAAAGTGCTATGGTAAGCAGTCCAGAACAATGCAATGCGTCAAAGCAAACCCACCTGGATCTTTTCAACTCAAGCATAAAAAGGCATGGAATTTTCATTCATTTTTGATTTTTATCATTTTATAGCACATTTTCCATGTTAAAGCATATAGATGTCCAAGTTGCATATCTGCAACTAAGTGAAGAACTAGCTACAAGGCATGTAACAGATAGCAAAATCATTTAGCCTACACATGCTAGTTACCAGAAGCAATGGTGATCATTTTTCAATTTTAAAGCATAAAAGCCATGCATATGACAGATATCAGACATATCATGTGAACTGAAGCAAAGCATGATCATCGACAAGTAATCAAAAGCATGTACTAGCTAGAATAAGTAAAGCAGTTCAATCATATAACATAAGCAAGCTCAAAGTGTGATATGTGAGTATGTATGATATGAACACACACAAAAAGACTCAAGAAAAGAGTAAAGAAGAAAGAAGACTAATGCAAAATATCCTAAAAAGGATACACAACACCCAAATCCCCTCGTAAACGCTCAAAAGTAGACTGATCTAGGGGTTTGGTGAAAATGTCAGCCAACTAATGATGGGTATCAACATGAACAAGGTCAATGACACCTTTCTCGTATTGATCCCTCAGAAAGTGAAAGCGCACATCAATGTGTTTGGTTTTTGAATGGAGACAAGGGTTTTTCCCTACACTAATAGCACTGGTGTTGTCGCAAAACAGAGGAACTCTGGTAGGAAAGAACAACCCAAAATCTCACAATGTGGAAATCATCCAGACTAACTGAGAGCAGGAGCTAGCAGCAGCTACATACTCAGCCTCAGCGGTCGAAAGTGCAACTCCAGACTGCTTTCGAGAAGACCAAGAGACAAGAGAAGAACCAAGAAATCGGCAAGTACCGGAAGTCGACTTGCGATCCAACCGGCACCCACCAAAGTAAGCGTCTGAAAAGCCAGATAAATCAAGAGATGATGATGCTGAATAATAAAGACCAAGATCAGGCGCATAGGTGAGATACCTGAAAATGCGCTTGACAGCCTGCCGATGAGACGCGCGGGGTGAAGACTCGAAGCGCGCGCAAAGCCCAACAGCGAACTGTATGTCTGGACTCGTCGCCGTCAAGTATAGCAGCGAACCGATCATCCCTCGAAACTCTCTCGTTGACCTTGACGCCGCTCTCATCCTTGTCTAGGCCCCCAGATGTTCCCATTGGTGTAATCTGAGGCTTCAGCTCTCCACCAAAGTCGAATTTCTTCAACATGTCCCGAGTGTACTTACCCTGGTGGATGAAGGTGTCATCCTTGGTCTGCTTGATCTGGAGCCCTAGGAAGTACTTGAGCTCACCCATGAGGCTCATCTCAAACTCACTGTGCATCTGCTTAGAAAACTTGGACACAAGATCATCAGTAGTACCGCCAAAGATAATATCATCCACGTAAATCTGAGCGACTAAGAAATCTGAGGCATCTCTGAGCAAGAAAAGAGTTTTATCCACAGAACGCATCACAAAGCCCTTCCCCAACAAAAACTGCTTTAATCGGTCATACAAAGCCCTGGGGGCTTGCTTCAGACCGTATAAAGCTTTCTGCAGCTTAAAAACATGTCGAGGAAACTTAGGGTTCTCAAAACCAGGGGGCTGCCTAACATAAACCTCCTCCTCTATGTACCCGTTCAGAAAAGCACTCTTGACATCCATTTGAAAAAGCTTAAAACCCTTCGAAGCGGCAAAAGCTAAGAGAATGCGAATGGACTCAAGACGGGCAACAGGGGCGAAAGTTTCCTCAAAATCAATACCCTCCTTCTAGCAAAAACCCTGGGCAACTAATCGAGCTTTGTTGCGCACCACAACCCCGTCTTCACCTTGCTTGTTCTTGAACACACACTTGGTGCCTATGGGTTGCATCCAGGTGGCAGCTCAACCAGTGTCCAAACCCGATTGCAGACAAAATTCTCAAGCTCTTCTTGCATAGCATTAATCCAATTCGAATCAGAAAGAGCATGAGAAACATCTTTGGGCTTAAAAGATGCAACAAAAGCAAATTCAGCAAACACAGCAAGAGAGTCAAGAGACGAATGCAAAGTCCTCTCAAATAAATCACCGATGATGAGCTCTGAGGGGTGATCACGCTGAACTACTCGGGATCCCTGGTGATCTGAAGTCACCTCACCAGAGTCAGCAGCTGGCACCTCTGGACTCGACTGAGGGGGCTCGATCGAAGTGGAAGAAGTGATCAGAGGTCCGCCCTCATCCTCAGTTGAAGTCTCAGAAGGTGTGGGTTCTGCAGGCTGTGCAGAAGGCCCACCCTCATCAGCAGCTGGAGCGTCATCATCTTCCTCGAAGATGGACTCTCCGAGCTCACCATCTCCAGAAGGCTCAAAAGAAGAAGTCAACGAAGGCAAGGACTCATCAAAAGAAACCTCACAAGTCTCGACAAGCTGCTGGGAGTCGAGGTTCCAAACACAGAAGCCTCGAGAATGCAAAGCTTAACCAAGAAAGACTCCATCCCAGCAACGAGACTCAAACTTGTCCAAATGCCCTCCCTTCTTGAGCACAAATCACTTGCAGCCAAACGCTCGCAAGTGGCTCACCTTGGGTTGTCTGCCAAACCGCAACTCATATGAAGTCTTACCAAGGTAAGCTCTAAGAAAAATGCGGTTGGCCAGATAGCAAGCCGTGTTCATGGCTTCAGCCCAAAAGCGCCTAGGAGTCCTGTGCTCATCGAGCATCGTCCCGGCCATCTCGACTAGCGTGTGGTTCTTTCGTTCCACAACACCATTCTGTGGGGGAGTGTAAGGAGCAGAAAACTGATGGTCAAGACCCTGATCACTACAGAAGCTGACGAACTGAGAGTTCTTGAACTCAGAGCCATTGTCAGAGCGAATTGCTCGCATTCGACCATTGTTCTCATTCTTCAGCTTCAAAATCAGGTCATGAACAAAATGAAAAGTTTCATCCTTAGACCCTAAAAAGAAAACCCACGAGAATCGAGAAAAATCGTCAACAATCACAAGTGCATACCACTTCCCACCGACTGAGCGTACCCGAGGTGGACCAACAATGTCCATGTGTAACAGCTCGCCCGGATACGAAGTCATCACCTGAGTCACATGTGAGTGAGAAGCGGCAACCATTTTCCCGTGACGACAGGGATGGCAAACTAGATCCTTCTCCATCTTAAGCTTGGGCAATCCTCGGATGAGGTCCATAGAGCTCAACCTGACTAGCAGATCAAAGCTCAAATGGCCCAGCCTCCTATGCCACTTCCAGAGCTCAGAGGAGGATCCAGTAATCAAACATTGAGAAGGGCCAAAAGAACTAGAGAAGTCAATCCGAAAAACCTTACCAAAAGGTAAGATCTAGCAAATCAAAGACCCTCTAGAATCAACCATAGAAGAACTGCCCTTCTTAAAACGGACCTCCAAACCATCCTCAAGAAGTTGCGAAACAAAAATCAAATTAAAGTTCAAATTCTCAACCAAAACAACGTTCTTCAAAGAGAAATGGTCTGAGATGCGAATTGAGCCAATGTCGTGTACCTTCCCTTGACCACTGTTCCCGAAGGTGATGTATTCCTTGGAGCTCGGGGGAGAGAGATTGGAGAACCATCTGCGATGTCCCGTCATGTAGCGAGAGCATACTGAGTCCATAATCCAAACATCCTCCAGTCCCCGATCCTGCACAATCAGTGGTTGTAAGGGGGAGCAAATGGTCCGACACCAGGTTTAGCAAAAGAACTAAACCAGTGTCGAGCCATCTGCTCAAAAGACGGAAAGCAAAAACCATCAGAAGAGTTTGGACCAAAGCGCGGCTCAAAGCGCGGTCCTCGGTTCTGCCTAAAACCTCGGCTACGAGGTCCAGGACCATAACCAAAACGGCCTGGAGATCTACCGGCTCGAACACCACCATCCGGAGCATGGGCAATTGTAGGACCGAAAGTAGCGACCAGAGGGGGGTGAATGGGCGCCTTAAAAATTCTTTCGAATTAATGGCCTGTTCCCAATACCCAACGCACCTCAAAAGACTAAGCAGTAGAAAATAAACAGAAGGCCTAAGTCTAAAGGTATCTAGCTTAGAAGCAACAAATGTCAAACAGAGAACTATTAAAGAAGTGCAACTAGGTAGATAAACAGAGTATGTCAGGCCTAAACTTCCCAATGAAATGATCTAAGTATATGTAAAGTGAAATGAGAAGTTACTGTTCAGATTTGTCTCCTGTTCAGAACTTGGCGAAGCCTGCTTCGCCTGTCGAGGTCTGCTTCGGAGATGATTGTCGAAGCCTGCTTCGCTGGTCGAAGCCTGCTTCGGAGGTTGGTGACGAAGCCTGCTTCGGAGATCAGTTACGAAGCTTGTCGAAGACTGTAGCAAAAATGCCTAAGGTGTTTTGGTCTAGCCTAGTTCGAAGTGACAGGAAGCGAAGTATGACAACGCCGGAGCCTGCTTCGAAGTATGTACTTCGAAGGCAAGGCTTCGTACACAGCTTCGAACCGAGTGCTTCGAACCTAAACCTTCGAACAGAGAACTTCGAATGCAACACACAGACGGACTACCTTCGAACAAAGAAGCGAAGCCTGTCACACGATAGAGGCACCAAATTCGAAGCCTACACTCTACCTTCGAAAAGAGCAAGCTTCGAAAAGAGAAGCGAAGGCTGACACGCCACAAAGAAACCAACGCGAAGCCTAGCAGAACGACAAGCTTCGAAGCCAACTTCGAAACCTATCGAAGTGTGGACTTCGAACAGTTAGGGCTGGAGTACCTTCACACTGTCGTTCGAAGTATGCGATGCTGTCCGTTCAAAAAGTACTCCGAAGCTAGCAACACAGAACACAAAACTAAGTTCGAAGTTCGAACGAAGCCTTCGAGTAGGTCGGATCGAAGCCTGCCTCACAGAGCTGAGGGGCTTCGAACAGAGAGGATGGCTTTGCCAGAAAGCAACCAGAAAAGTTTCTAGAGCCTGTCAACTTCGATCAAAAAGCTGCGTAGTAGAAGGTAAAAAGCTGCCACAGAGTACTGTAGCAACAGTAGCAGTACTACTTGCAACAGCAAGAACTAGTACTACTTCTCACGAAGAACACACGCAACAGAGAAGCTTCCGAAGCCTCAAAATCAATGGAAAAAACTTGCTGTGTGAGTGAAATGAAGCCAATAAAACTCTGCAGTTGCTGCACACGATTTGGGACTAGAAACTTCACTGAACAATAAATGCAAGGCAACAAAACAGGGGCAAAAATGTCTGGCGGGGCAAGCAAGAACAGGAGAGGAGAGAGGCAAAGCAAGAGACAAAAAGTGACCCAAAGGAGTAGTATTGAATTCAGCCAAAAGGGTAGTCCAAACCCTAGGGATTGGGGTCCTATTTATAGGCTCCCAACACTAGGAACATTCCACCTGCCCCTTAGGGTTTTTACAAATGCAAGAATAAAGGAAAAGACTCTACTGCCCTTAGGTATTTTTACAGACACGACTGACTGACTGTGGGCCTAGAGTTATAGATGACTTATCCGGAAGCTAAGCTTTCGTAGCGACTACGGCTTCTCTTCTGGACAGTCGGATACAAGATCGACGGTTGTCAGTTTTGCGCCGAAACTGACAAAGCCTCCACCGACTTTGCACCAGGTACCCGGATTGGGCCGGCCCGATTCCGCAGCTCTCTCAGCCCGGCAATCACTCACCGCCCGTGTACCTGAGTCAACCCTGGTCAACAGCCTAGTGGGTCTTCTACTGCTTCTGGCCCATGTACCTGGATTGGGTCAGCCCGACTTCGCAGCCTCCTCTGCCCGACAGTCACTTGTTGCCCGTGTACCTGATTTACACGCGGCCCATGAAACAGCAGATCTCTTCTTCTTCTGTCCTCTTTGACTATCGTTGACAATGACTCATCACTTCTGAAGCCATGAGGCCCACGCTATTCAGCATGTCTCCTCAGCAATGAAGTCGTCTCCTCTACCACCACCTACATGATGCGGCCTGGCCTCAACCGCTCACCGCCCGTGTACCTGAGTCAATCCTTGTCAACAACCTAGCGGATCCTCTGCTGCTCCTAGCCCATGTACCCGGATTGGGCCAGCCTGACTTTGCGGCCCCTCTGCCCGACAGTCGCTCGCTGCCCGTGTACCTAAGTCACATGCGGCCCAGACGTAGCAGGTCTTCTCCTCTTTTCAGTCCTATTTGACTTTTGTTGACAATGACTCATCACATCTGGAGCCATGAGGCCCACGCTCTTCAACATGGCTCCTCACTTCTTAACCCTCCTAAGCAGTTTCTCCCGATACTTAAACTCTTGACGGTTCTCTTCAAGTAATTCGGCAACTTCTCGCTCATAAGAGGATACCTTCTCACCGTCGTCGTCGGAGTTGACGGAGGATCCCTTGTCTTCTTTATCCCCAAGAGCCATTGAGTAGACGCTCTTGCGGAATCTTTGGCTACAGTGCGGGCGAGTCTTTGGCTTGTCCCCAAAAGCCATGAAGCAGAGGCTAGCCGGATCATCCTTGTCCTTCTCCTTCCCCTTCTAGATCACGATATCCTCATTGATTGAGCTCAATGAAGAGGAAGAAGAGGATGATCGATTAGAGTAGCTCCTCTCCATCGCAGCAAAGAAGGCCTTGTCCTGCTTCTTGTTATCGTGTCGGTAGTCCTTTAGGGCCTTCAGAAGAACTTGGTCTTGGGCTTGCCCTTGGTGAAGATGTACTTGTCAGAGCTGTTGTGCTTGTTGGAGTCATAGGAGCCACCGCCGGTGTCCTTCTTGTGAGTGTTCCACTTGGGGAAATCGGCGATAAAATGATCTGGATCACCACACCAAAAGCTACCAGGTTTTGTGCCATGTCATTTAAGCATGCGTCTATCATAAACACGGCGAACCCGACTGTTGATCAAATATAGATCATGAACTCATAAAAGATCATGTTGATCCTCAGTGATAGACATCAAAGAGGACAAAGCACAACTCAAAGAAGTATCAACAGAAAGTGTCACAAGGGCCAGGGTTTTGGAGCCAGAACCAGTGAGAGTTGATCTCAACTGGGTATCAACTTATGAGGCCTTTAGCTTACTGAAAATCTTTGTGATAGTCAAGTTATCATAAGAAGTACTCTCAACAATGGAAGATACCTTGATCTCCCAAACCTTAGGATCCAATGTATGAAGAACCTTCAGTGCTTGTTCATGGTCTAAGACCAGCTGATCTATGTCAGCCATGTTGGCCTGAAGCTTGTTAATGATCGACTAAAAACAACCAAACAGAGCCTCGATAGTCTCACCTAGCTTCTGTGAGAAATTTTTGTACTCTCGCTGGTATGTCTGATAGATCCTAGCCTTGACCTGAGTTGTCCCCTCATAGTGTGCCTAGAGGGTAGCGCGGATCTCTTGAGCAGTGTAGAGATGTCTAATGCGCTCAAACTCACTACGACCTAAACCAAAAAACAGAATGTCCACTGCCTTGTTGCTCAGGCCATGCTGAACGACTATCTCATGGGTAGTACGCTCAGCAGATGGAAGCACACTAAAAGTGGAATGAACATACATGTCCCATATTCCTGAGCTCTGGCTCAATAGATAGGCTCACATGCGAGTCTTTCAAAAATAGAATGTTCACTGCCTTGTTGTTCAGGCCATGCTGAACGACTATCTCATGGGTAGTACGCTCAGTAGACGGAAGCACACTAAAAGTGGAATGAACACACATGTCCCATATTCCTGAGCTCTAGCTCAATAGATAGGCTCGCATGCAAGTCTTCCAATAATTATAGCCAAAGAGCTCAAGAGATGGAACCTTCCAAGAAGAAGTCATGATCGCTACCTTGGGTTAGAACTAGTTAAGGTACAGAAAAACCCTAACCTTGCTTTGATACCACTTGTAGAACCAAGAGTAGCGACAAGAAGGGGGGTGAATGGGCGTCTCAACAAATTCCTTCGAATTAATGACCTACCCTTAACACCAAACGCTCATCAAAAGAAAACTAGTGAAAACAAACCAAATCTTACAAAATTGCCACAAACAAAACCAGTGCTATCACTCTCCTGACAAATATGATGAGATGAGACAGTCTGAGAGATCACAAGCACTAAAAATAATATATCCTAAAAACAACCGGTGTCCTAACGAAAAGACACCACCAAAGTTCTTAAAGGTATATTAAAAGGTAATTAATTCATAAGCATTTTAATAAGCATGTGATAATCATTAATAGTACCCAAGCATTTAATTAGACAAAATAAATGCAGGTAATTGACTGTGTTCACAGATGATTCATCTAACACATAATAAGCATTGAGGGTATAGAGATATATCAATAAAATTCTTAGTGGGATCTGATGATAAAATGCTTGAAGTAATTGAATCAAATGCACGAGATTCTAAAAAATCACTATAGATGGACGAGGATCGAGAAGAAATTTACCGTTATCCTATTCGGTACTGTGCGCTGCATGCCTCGATTGCTTCTCCTATGTTGCTCGCCCAAAAGCTGCAGAGACAAGGCGCGCCCACTCAAACTGTCACACCAGGCCAAGGAAATCGCTCGCTCGTGTGACTCAGCCACCGCTCGTTGTCGCATCAGGTGTATGGCCCATGGTTCCCACCGTGCAGAACATCATGCGGAAGAATGCCAAGCACAGGTGTCCTCTTCCCAAGCCTCATGCGTGCCTAGCTAGAAGAGAAAATCGGGGATGCAGAAAAAACCAGACTATGCGCGTGGAGAAGAAACTCGATGGACACAACTACGCTAGTGGCGGCACAGAACAACAGTATCAGCATTGGAAGGAAGGAACTATAGCGCACAGTAGGTGGAAGAAAGCTCGGGAAATCAAAAAGTGAACTCTGATTTTAAATTTTTTGTAAGTTAGAAATCCTAGGGGGATACAAGGCCTTGGCCTTTATATAGGCAGTTCGAAATAGTAAGACTCATTTACCCCTAGGGTAAATTACACACAGACGCTAAAATAAAACTGCAGGCCCAATGGGAAAAATAGTAAAATCCTATCTAAAGATAACTTGTCCTGACATGGAGCTTTCGTAGCAGCTATAGCTTCACTTCAGGACCTCTTGATCTTAGATCGATGGTCTGGATTGGGGCGTCAGTTTTGTGCCGAAACCGACAAAGCACTCGTCGCCTCTACCCCGAGTACCTAGATTGGGCCGACCCAACTCTATGGCCCCTTCGGCCCAACAGTCACTCGCCACTCGTTTACTTGAGTCAAACTCGGTCAAACCATGACGAGTCCCCTACCGTTCCTAGCCCATGTACCTAGATTGGGCAAGCCCGACTCCACGGCTCCCTCAACCCAATAGTCACTCACCACCCAAGTACCTGAGTCACATGCGATCAAGACACTGTCGGTCCTCTCTTCTTCTCTCATCTTCTTCCTTTGACTTTTGTTGACAATCACTCATCACTTCTTGGAGCCATGAGGCCCATGATCTTCAACATGGATCCTCACCCTCCTTCTAAACCTTCATCACATGATTGGGTGATTTCTTGATGCCCTCCTCAGCAATTTTAAGCATCCCATGCAACTCGACCAATGTCTTCTCCAGTCCAACCATGTTGTAATTCATAATGAATGGCTCGAATCTCAAGGGGAGCGATTGGAGAATCACATCAATCGCCAAGTATGGATCCAGTGGATAACTCAGTCTCTCAAGAGTCTCAATGTAACCAATCATCCTGATCACATGAAGACTCGCTGGGCTCCCTTTGGCCAACCTACTCCTAAAAAAGGCCTTAGACACATTGTATCGCTTGGCCCATGTCTGGTTCTAAAACATGCCCTTAAGGCCTATGATCATATCATAAGCATCTATTTACTCATATTGTTTATGAAACTTAGAGGACATGTAGGGAAGCATTAGACAACTAACATCCACAGAATTACTAGCATGCTTCTCATAAGCACGCTTATTTGCTGTAGAAGCATATACCCCAAGTTCATCAGGGTGGGGTTCCTCAAGACATAATCCTTTTTATCTTGCTTGAGAACAATTCTCAAGTTTTTGTACCAATCCATAAAATTTGTTCCAAACAATTTCTCTCTTTCAATAATAGATCGCAAATTAAAAACTGAAGTGCTCTTAACAGTAGTAGTTGATGCCATGATCAACAAAGATTAAATGCAAGGTTCAACACTATGCAATGTTTATCTTCTATTCAATAAAAGATGTTCCACTATGTAAAAACATTCACTTTCCCTCTAATAACTAATAGTGGCACAAGATCCATATTCATTCTAACTCGTAGTGAGCTTTGACATCACTGTTAGAAACTAGGTGACATAGGTAAGCAACACTTTGCTAATCACATCGTATGTGACTCTTGTTATTGTTGAAGCATCCAATGCTCAACGCCAAACTCTATGCTCCAAGGCCCAAAACCGTTTTGATAGCCTCGTTAAGAACACCAATACTATGTGTGCAGAAGTCCAACTTTCACCCCAACTGGTCAAGATAAAAGATAGCACCCTGCTTTGGCAGACCCACTATCGATGATCGAGATCTTTGGTGGGTGTAGCTATTGGAAAGAGCATCAAGACTTAATTTTCTATGAAAAAACTATTCTAGCAAGGTGACGTTTCTAGCCTGCGCAAAACATGTAAGAATAGTATGATAGGAACATAAGTAAGCACAACAGGAAACACATTGACTGTAATATAGTATGGCCCCTTCACATGTAATCTCCATCTCCATGGATCCCCTCATTGAGTGTGTGCTTATGGCCTCAAAGAAGTTGCACTAGCCTATCAAAATAGCACCTATACTAGTTACATGAGCCGAAATATCAATAATTGATACGCGGGTCATATGAATGTACACCAGCCCTAGGCCATAAATAATAATAACATGCAGGCCATATTTAATTTACATTCAATGCATGCATATCATACATCACATTTAACAAGGCCATACCAGTCACGACATTCTCTGCAAAACAAAGTTAGGCAAAGAATCTACGAGTGACTGAACTGGATTAGAACTTTCGATTCCAAATCAGAACTTCCGATTCCAAATTATAACTTTCGACGACCATATTGCTCTCTGTATCGATTAAAAAATGACATCGAAACTTCCGATCCAATATCGAAACTTCTGATTAGTCGGAACTTGCGATCTAATATCGGAACTTCCGATAGCAAAATTGCTCTCTATATTGAATCTTATTCAATATCGGAACTTCCGATCTGGCATTGGAACTTCTGATCTGACATCGGAACTTCCAATCTTCTACGGACAGAAAACAGATCTAATATGTAGATTAACGGATACTTCACAGGCGAAGTAACAAGGTGATAGCAATCTATTACGTAGATTAACGGATACTTCACAGGAGAAGTAACAAGGATTACCACTATTCCGAAGTGGCCGTCGGAGGGCTTCTAAGCAGACCCATGAAGATTGTAGAAAGAAAGGTAAAATAAAGGTACAGTTCAAAGTTAGGGCTTTGTGGTTGATTTTTGTTGGGGGCCTCTAAACCGGCCTCACCCCTATATTTATAGGGGCTAGACTTCTAATCTCTAAGCCTAATCTTGTGGAATTCTGTTTGGTCACGCGTAAAAGACTTAGTCAAAAATCAGACTCAATCTCTAACTCTTACCCGAAGTGCGCCTTTGGCCAGGCCCGCCGAAGCCTGCTCCTCGAGCCAAAGCTTCAGCGGAGTGGGCCTCCGAAGGCCTCCGGGCCGAAGGCTGTGGGCTGGCTAGAAGCTTCCGAAGCCCATAGCCCAGTGGTCCTTCGGCCCTGTAGGGCTTCGGCCTAACCCAGGACATGTGCATTTTCGGCCTAAATTACCAAAATTGATATTTTGACAATCTTAACCATTAATGCCATTTTTTGCTATCAACACATGCCCCTCTACCTTTTAGTGAACTAAGTGAACTAAAAGCACAACGGGCTAAATATGATACCTTCCATATCGGCCTTTCGACATCTTTTAAGCTATTTTCCACACACTTGGGAAATACCTTTTCAAGTATCTACCATTCAAAGTTTTTCAAAACCATCCTCCTTGTAGAGATTCTAACACATATGCATTGCCAGGAATGATTTCGGGTATTTTGAAAGGGCCTTCCCAACTAGGCAACCATTTACCAAATTTGGGACTCTTAGTGCCTAAGGGTAAAATCGTCTTCCAAACCAAGTCACCTACTTGAAACGATTTTGGTTTAACCTTCTTATTGTAGGCTTTAGCTACTCTCCTCTTGTATATTTCTATGGCTTCTAAAGCCCTCAATCTCTTATCGGTCACTTCTTCTAGATTACCTCTCAAAAGAGTTTCATACTCGTCGACCGATAGGCCATCTTGCTTTAACACTCTTAGAGAGCCAAGATCTACTTCTACAGGTAGAACAGCTTCTTGTCCATATACCAACTCATATGGACTAACTTTGGTAGCACCGTGCTTTGCAATTCTACAAGCCCATAGCGCCTCGGAGAGCACTTCATGCCACCTTTTAGGGAACTCTTCAATTCTTTTCTTAATGAGTTTAATCATAGTTTTGTTACTAGACTCGGCCTAACCATTGGCCTGAGCATAGTAGGGAGAATAATTTATCAACTTAATACCATAATATTTGGCAAAGTTTCTCACTTCCTCAGAAACAAATGAGCTACCTTGATTTGTAGTGAGAGTTTGAGGAATGCCGAATCTATGTATGATGTGCTTCAAGATAAAGTCAAGTATCTCGTTGTGAGTCATGTTCTTGAGAGGCACGACCTCGGTCCACTTGGTGAAGTAGTCTGTCGCCATCAACATGAATCGATGCCCTTTTGAGGAAGGAGGGTGAATTTGGCCGATGAAGTCTAAACCCGAACCTCGAAATGGCCATGGCTTGACAATATGGTTAAGTAATGAAGCAGGAGCTAATTAAATATTGCCAAACTTCTGACATGCTTCACACCCTCTGTAATAATTAAAACAATCCTCAATAATAGTCGGCCAGTAGAAACCCGCTCTTTTGAGCATCCAACTCATTTTTTGGGCCGACTAATGAGTGCCACAAAGTCCTTCATGGACTTCTCCCATAGCCACCTGGGATCATTCATGGTCTAGACACTTTAACAGTACTCTGTCAATGGTTCGGCGATACAGTGTGTCGTCTTGCAACACAAATTTAAATGCTTGTCGCCAAACTTTTTGATCAACCCTTTATCTAGGGTCTCTCAAATACTGGACGATTGGAGTTCTCCAATGGCCCTTATGGACTTCTGAGGGTTTCGCTATCTCACTCCCGGAAAAATGTCTAGGCTACTGATTTCGGGGTGTCCCCCGAGCCCTTCTTCCTTCTGCCGAAGCCTGGCTGGACTGGCTGCTTGAAGTGCATCAGGACGAAGCCCCCTACCAGAGGGTCCGGGCTCCCAGAAGCCCTCACCGCCCCGAGGACTTCGGCTCATGGTCTCCGGCATGCCAAACCCTTCGGTGGGTGGAGTACTCCGGTCCCGGGACCTCGGCGCATGGTAGTCTCCGGCAGCCGGAGGGGTCTGACCCGGAGGGTGCGCCTATCCGAAGTCACTGGCTTCGGTACTGAGACCAAACATCGGCTTCTCCCGTACAGAAAATTTTCCTCTCCTGACTTGGTATCCAGATGCTTGCTGAGCCAAATCATTTGCAACTGAATTGGCCTCTCTTGACACATGAGAAATTTTGAAGTCATCAAAAGTGGCAACTATGTCTAGGCACTTATCCAAGTAGCTGTTTAGCAAGCCATTGAAACATTGAGCACTCTTAGCCACTTGTTGCACTACTAACAGAGAATCACCATGCGCATGAACATGTTTAACACTCATGGATTCCAACAATTCAAGCCCTAGCAGTAAAGCCTCATATTCAGCATGGTTATTAGTAGAGGGAAATTCTAAACGAGCCGAAGTTTTGAAGTGCGCTCCACTGGGTGATATGAGAACCACTCCAACACCTTGGCCATTTTTGCAAGCCGAACCATCAAAGTAAAGTTTCCATGGTACTACTTCAATTAAAGCAACATTGTCACTCCATCTAACATCTACGTGGTGATCAACTATAAAGTTGGCTACAATTTGGCCTTTCATAGCTCTTAGGGGTTCATAGGCCAAATCATACTCAACCAAAGTGTACGCCCACTTCTCGATTCTTCCACTTAGAATCGGCTTCTGTAACATGTGCTTTATAACATCGGTTTGGCAAACGACAACACATGTAGTAGGGAGAAGATAGTGGCGCAATTTGGTGCATGCGTAGTAAAGTGATAAACATAAACGTTCCACGAATGCCTACCTGGTCTCGGCGTCCAGCAGGCGGCGGCTCAAGAACGTGATGATGTACTCTTTTCCTTCTACCTCCTCGGTTAGCACAACCCTAATCACGCTATCTTCTACAGCGATGTACAGCCGAAACGGAATTCTAGCTTTAGGTGCTCTCACCGTGGGCGGCGATGACAAGCACTCCTTGATCATCTCAAAGGCGCTTTGCTGACTTGCCCCCTAAGTAAACTTGGCCTCGTTCCTTAGCCGGAGTATGGGGACAAATGCATCGATCTTGCCAGACAAGTTAGATATAAAGCGACGCAAATAGTTCATCTTGCCTAGCAACTTCTGCACATCATTCTTGCATGTCGGCGCCGCAACATTTCTAATTTTCTCAAGACTCTTAGGATCAATCTCTATCCCCCTTTCATGAATCATGAAACCTAAGAACTTGCCCGCCGACACGCCAAAAGCGCATTTGAGTGGGTTCAATTTCAAGCCATACTGTTGCATCCTATCAAAAGCAACATTCAAATCGGCTAAATGGTTTCCCATAGTGTCCGATTTGACCACAACATCATCAATGTAAACTTCTAACCTAACTCCCGACAAGTCATGAAAGATCAAGTTCATAGCACGTTGATACGTAGAGCCAGCATTCTTTAAACCAAAAGTCATAACGACCCACTCAAATAAACCGACAAAACCAGGGCATCGAAAGGCTATCTTGTAGACGTCCTCTTTGGCCATAAAGATTTGATTATAACCAGCATTGCCGTCAAGAAAACTCAGTACCTTGTGTCCTGAAGCATCGTTGATTAGCATGTCGGCTATCGGCATCGGATACTCGTCCTTCAGAGTGGCTTTGTTCAGAACCCTGAAATCAATACATACTCGTATGTTGCCGCTCCCTTTCTTCTCTACAGGCACAATGTTAGCGACCCATTCTGCGTACCTGCATGGCCTAATAAATTTAGCTTTGAGCAGCCGCTTTACTTCTTCTTTAACTCGGTCATAGATGTCCGAATTAAAGCAACGAGGAGGCTGTTTATAAGGCCTAAATTTGGACTTGATAGATAGCCGATGCTCCATGAGCTTGCAGCTTAGTCCCAACATCTCGCTATACTCCCATGTGAAACAATCGACATACGACCGAAGCAACTTTGTTACTTCGGCCTTTTCATCAGGCTGTAAATGTTGGTTTACAAAAGTCGGCCTCGGGACGCTACCATCACCTATGTCAACTTCTTCTAAGGGATCGGCCAACGCAAAACCTTGTCCTAATTTCTCTACTTTGCTAAAGTCCTCGATGGCTTCGGCGATACCATCTTTAGTAGACTGATACTGCTCTACACGAGACTTTAGCCAATCCAGATTACTCTTGCTAGACATGACTATTAATATAAAAACAGCCATGCTACACCAATCGGCTTTAAAGACACTGGTACAAAACGTCCTTCGGACACGCTAACAAAATCGTAATTTGAAAGATCTCTACCTGACAGGCACTCTACCTTGTCGTGAATGGCATCAACTGACACATCGGTCAATGCCACTTGAGCTGAAGTGTCTGCGGGTATGACGTCTACTTCATCGCCGTCCCACTGAATTAGGCACTGGTGCAGAGTAGAAGGAATGCAACAATTTGCTTGAATCCAGTCTTGCCCAAGAAGCACGCTGTAGTTACCTTGTACATCGACGACAAAGAACGTTGTTGGCAATGTCTTATTTCCCACTACCAACTCCATGGAGAGCACGCCTTTGGCCTCGGAACTCTCACCGTTGAAGCCATTGAGCATTAAGTTGGTCTTCTTCAGACCATCCTCGTCCCTGCCAAGTTTCTTCAATAGCGAGTAAGGCATTAAGTTAACAGTGGTGCCACCGTCAACAAGCATCTGAGAAATCAGCTTTCCATCAATGTGACCCGTAACGTAGAGAGGCTTTAGATGACGAGCCGAGTCCTCGGGTTTCTCAAAGATAGCATTGCACGGGCTGAGGTTCAACTGAGCGACCTCAGCTTCGTCCTGTGGTAGGGAAAACTCAGCGGGTAACGTGACGACGTTGATGTCCATCGCCTAGGGTGCGGGCCCCTCAGAGACGGGCGAGTAGTCGTTGTCGAGCATGTCGTATTCGTCGTCGCTCGGACTAGGAGCCAGATTGGTCATCTCAATCGGCTTAACTTTCTATATCTGTCTTGTAGTTGGTTGAGGGCGGATTTCTTCAAAAATAGTGTCTCGCTCATCCTCGGCCATCTTCTTGCGCATCTCCTGTGCCCGTAGTCGTTGTAGACGCCTCTTTTGCGATTTGGTGAGAAACCAAGGGTGGTTTCAGTCTGGATAATGAGTGATTGACAAGGATGAGCGTCTGAGCGGATGAGTGGTCGAGAGTGTGTAATGAGTGATTGACAAGGATGAGCGTCTGAGCGGATGAGTGGTCGAGAGTGTGTTGAGTGCATCGAGGGTTTCGATGTGGTGTGGAGGTTTGGCTGCCGAGGGTTTCGGCAGTGTGTCGAGTTCTTGTTTTGGCTTGTCTTGTTTGTGCAGGGTGGATATGCTGACCGACTGTCGACGGTGGGTGATCGAGGGTCGAGCGGGGAGCTTGATGCCGGAGGATCAGGGAGGCTGAGTGAAGTTGGAGAAGATCTCAAGGGTGCACGAAGAGATGGAGCAGGACTTGGACGTATGGCTGACTGCGACGGCGTGTCGACCGGGTTTGCGAGAGGGAGGCCAGGACAAGCATTCGCGCGGCTCGAGGGGATCGAGAGCGGAAGTGGCTTGCTGGCGCTCGGAGTCGTGAAACAGTGTCATGAGTCGAAGGGCTGAGAGGCTTTGTCGGTTTTTGCTGAAAACCGTCAAAACATTTAATGTTTTTACTAATTCAATAAAATTGAGTCATGTATTAGTTTAATTTTGTAAGTGTCTTAGTATGGTCTTTTTAGTGTATTTTTGGAATGTCTCTATTCTGAAAATATATTAAGAAGGGGTCTTTTTGTATTTTTCTTCTAGAATCAAATAGGGTATTTTCAGTTTTACAATTTCAGATTTGTGTAAGGGGCAAATTGTAAAACTGAGTGTTCTAGAACCATGGGCAGGTGGGATATTTTATCCCCCTGCTGCTGGCCGGACTGGACATTTTTTTTTGGATTGAATCGAAACATTTTTCTCCTGAGCAAATGCTAGCCAAAAAAATTCAGGAAACCTTCTCTCGGATGAACACTTTACCGTGAACAGCCCTCAGCAGATTTTGTCGGGATTGCTACAGAGGTGCCGTCGTTGCTGTTAATCGTCTAGGAAACTGAAAGTTTCAGCGATTGTTTTGGTGAGTTTTTCATCGATTTTTCTGTGAAATCTTGTTGATCTAAACTGTATTCGTATGTGATTTCACCTGGTTATGATTGTTATACATGTTGATGAGTTTTGATCAGTGAATCATTTCAGTTTTCACATGTTGTTTCTGTTTAGAATACTGAAAATATTTGTTTCCAGCTTGAATTCATCCTTGTGATCAGATATGGTTCATATATATGAGATTGAATGAGTGTGAATGGATAAAAACTGATCTGATCAAGTTGATAGAGCATTGATTTGATCAATTCTCTTGTTATAGTTCTAGTCTATCTCTGTCTGAATTTTGCTGTGATGTTTTATACTCCAAACCAGTTCTGCTTTTATTGTGTTGAGTCCTGAAAGCTGTACTGATCCATTTTCTTGAGTTTGTATTAGTGCTTGATCATTAGAACCCAAAAATAATTCCTCAAGATTTGCTGATCTTTGCTTGTTGGTTCATGACACTTTTGTGTGAAATTCTACAGTGAACATGTCTGTTTGCAATACATGTGTACAGGATCTGTTTTCAGGAAACATCTCTCCACCTGATCTGGTTCAAGTCTGAAAACTGATTTATGTTGTGCTTGTGACTTGCTGTCCTGAAGTGTGTCAAAGTATTTCTGGTTTCTGAGTTAGTGATTTCTATTTTTGGATGGTTATATCTCTGATTTAATTCTATCCAAATCAATTCTGAACTAGTTCAACACTGTTTTAAATCAGGAAATTTTCAGTTTCAATCAGTTGAAGTGTTCTGAATAGTGAAACTGTTTTTGGTTCTGTGCAAATGTTGCTTTATCTTGAATGTTTGATCAAATCACAGTGTTCATCCTATTTTCAGTGTGGATTTTGTTCTAGTTAAGTTTGAATGAGTGTTATACCTCTTTGGATGAGTGAATTCCTGTTTCAACTCAATTCAAATCAATACTTAAATAGTCTTAACACTGTTTAAAATCAGGAAAGTTTCAGATTCATGTTGTATTCAGTTTGGCTGAATTTTTATATGTTTAAATTGTGGTAATCTGTCCTATTTGCTATTTGCTAGAAGTCAAACTGATTCTGATTCATTGTTGTGAACTGAACATCACAAGTTAATTCAGTATTTCTAATCAAAACACTTGAGTAGTATTTTGTGGGATTATCTTCTTGATCTGAAACAGTGATTTGCTGTTAAGTTTCAGATTTGCTCTAGTCTGTTTAAAGTCTGAATTTTTGTTTTCAGCATCTATCATTCAAGCAAATTCAACTAATTCAAGTTCTGATTATTGAGTACTAAAATCAAAACTTATACTGAATTTGAGGTATACAATTTGACTCATAATATGAATGTTGTTCAGTAGTGATTTTCTATTTATTTCAGAACTTGTATTGAGAATTTTATTTCAGTTATGTTTCAAAAGTGTGACATATTTGGAGGAACAAAAGTGTTCAGTTTCAGTTTTTCCTGGCTTGAAACAGTGTTCTGAATGTGTGTGTCATATATGCTACAGTGTTGTTCCACACATATTAATTCAAATCTGTAGTCTATTTGAAATGATGATTTCTATTCTGAATCTGAAATCCATTCCACATTCAAAAGGTTTTTAGGTTTAACTCTTCAAGTTTTAGTGACTGTTTATTGAATTGTTTCAAAAAGTAGTCAGTTCTGTTTGGACAGATTCAAGCGTCTAAGTTTTTGATTCAGAAAATCAAAGTTTGTTCTGAAATCAGTTGTTCTGGTTTTTGTCAGTTATGCTACAGTAAGTGCTTTGCTAGGTACACTTCAAGGATTCTGATCTTGCTGTTCATCATATAAAAAATTATGTTTTCAACAAGTGTTACAAGTTTTGTTTAGTGAGTGCTGAAATCAAACTTTCACTGATCTTGAAGTATACAACTTGTTTCAAAACTTGAATGCCGAATGATTATTGAGAATTGCTTTTACTATTCATCGTCTGACAAATTTCAGAAGTTCAAGGATTTCATTTGAGATTGAATTGAAATGAGTGATTCTTTACTACAAACTTGAATTGATTTTTTGTGAGTGTTTTGATATTAGTTGATTAAAAATCTTGAAACAAAGCTGTTTTGAGTTTTTAAATCTAGTTGAGCTCAAATTTGTGTTGAGTGGTTTGAAACTTGATATTGTGTTTTAGAGGTGCGTTGGGTGATTTGATTAGGCCATCACATTCGAAAGAAAGTGTTGAGGCGCCTATTCACCCCCACCCTCTAGTCACCATTCTGATCCTACATTTGGACATACCTGGGGGTGCCCAAGATGGATGTGGCTTGGTGCCAGGTGCCACTATCGGGTTCTTGTTAACTCTGGCCGAAGTGGTACTATCCATCTCGGCCTCATGCACTCTGCATTCGGAGGAGCGTTCGTTGCGGACCTCGGCAATCGGACCAGCCTCGCTTGGCCGATCGGACCAGGCTCCGGCGCGGGCTTCAGCCAAAGTAGGGGACTTACCTCCGTCAGACTCCAGCGAAGGGGTCTTCGGGATTGGGACTTCTTGAGACCCTACTCTGACCATGATAGCTTCGGACTCCCTGCCTTTTGCCTCTTCGTGCCCATATTCTTTGACTTTGCTCTGCACGAGCCGATTCGAAGGTACCACGAACAGCATGTGGATGATGCCCCCCTCCGCCGCGTCTGTTTGTCCCTGCCATTCATAATACTCTGAAGGAAAACAAGGCATAGCATTAAGTTGCGGAGGGTACTCCGGCTGTGATACGTATGAAGCCCATGGAGTCCCCGCCCAGTTGTACGGCGGAGGAATCGGCGGCTCCAGTGGCTTTGCCCACTGTGAGCCGAACCCATCACCTAGAGGGGGGTTCAGTAGAGTCGACGGTGTCTCGGACCATATCAGTGAGGGGTCCTGCTAGGCCGGAGGTACGTTCAGCCAGTGTGGACCGGAGCCTCCTGTCGAAGGGTTCATCCAGAGTGGTGCGGGGTTTAGCCATTGGGGGCCAAACTCGCTCCGCATGGGGCTTGGCCTCTAGGGTCTGAAGCTACTATACGAGGGGTTCGGCCACTGAGGTCTGAAGCCATTGTATGGAGTGTTAGGCCACTGTGGCCCGAAGTCACCGTGCGGAGGGTTTGGCCATTGCGGTCCGAAGCCACTGTACAGAGTGTTAGGACATTGTGGCCCGAAGTCACCGTGCGGAGGGTTTGGCCCTTGCGGTTCGATGCCATCATGAGGAAGGCTCGATCATTGTGGTCCGAAGCCACCCTCTGGGTGCCTTGGGCCCTTCGGCTGACTTAGTTTCTTAGCGCGAGGGCCTGTTTCCTTAGCTTTTCTTTGGTGCTTGTTTAACAACATCTTATATGTTACCTTCGGCTTCTTGCGAGCCTTAGCCGAATGAATGCCAACTTTTTTCTTCCACACTCCCACCTCGGGGTTCTTAGGTATGAGTGTGTGTGTGCGCGGCTCTCCAACAATTATTGCCTTCCCTTTAGTCGACTCGACCTGTTCTGGCCGAATCAACACCTTCTTCTCGCTGAGGTCGACGGCGTTGATGGGAAAGGGATCTTTGTCCAGCTTCATCTTTGGATTGTGATCTATTTTCAATCATCCTTCTTCTATGACTGATTGAACCTGCCGCCGAAAAACATTGCAGTCATTAGTATTATGTGAATGCAAATCATGCCACTTACAGTATGGATGTTTCTTCAACTCGTCGGCAGATGGAATGACTTGGCCTTTAGGCAACCTAAGAAGCTGGTTCTTTAAGAGAAAAACAAATATTTTATCACACTTAGTTGTGTCAAACGAGTACTTGACCTCACTAGGCCAATTTTTCATGGGAGATGGTCGTAACTCGGAGCAAGTGATAGGTTTACTCAGCGTTCCAAACCTATTCGGCCGCGTACATGTCGGCCGAATCCTCCTCTTCTGATTCCTCCTCGTCGGAGTGTTCCATGACGTGGATTTCTGTAACACCCCAAATTTTCAAAGGAATAAAAATATTATTTAATCCAATTTCCTGGAATTTATTATTTTGGAAATACATTTAATGCCCTCCTTAACCATTTTGAACTAAAACCTAGAGGAAATAACCAAACTAGGAGCTAGAAAATTTTGTATATGATCCCAAGGCCAAGATACATTTTTGAGAATTTTTACAAATTTTTAACAACCTTGGAAGTAGCCCTAATATTTTAATCCATTTTCTGCAATTATTTTAAATCAGAAAACATTTTAAACAGTAACGGGCTCTCTTCCCCCATTTCTCTCTCTCCCGGCCGGCCCAGCCCGTTACCCTCGCCCGCCTCGGACTGACACCCAGGCCCCACCCGTCAGCGAGCCCCTCTCCCCTCGCGCGCGCGCCCGACAGCTTGGCCCCACCTGTCGGCACCACCCCTCACTCGGCCGAGCCCGACCCCACCCGTCAGCCTCGCCCTCAGTCGCGCCCGCGCCCGCTGCTCGGTGGACCCCACCTGTCAGGACCATCGTCCACCTCGCGCCACACCCCCCTAACTCCGCCGGCCGAAGACCTCACCTCGGATCCGCTCGCCGGCTCCCCCTCTCGTTAAACCGACGCCGGCATTCAATTCCCCGAGGCCCGCCAGCCAGCGAGTAAATAACCCCCCCCCTCGGCTTTCCATGCATGCGACCCCCTCTGACCCTCGCCGGCGCCTCTATTTAAATCCCTGGCCTCCACCGCGTTCGACCCCCACGCTCTCACAGTCCAGAACCGAACAGAACGCCCGCAATTCGATTTTTAGCGCACCTCTCTTGCTTCACCTCCAGCCACCGCTCGCCGCCGCTTCGGACCGCCTCCGTCCACACCGTCACCACCGTCATGACCATCGCCGACCGCCCGACCTCAGACATGCCTCCGTTGGCCAAGAAGACCACAGGATCGCCATCGCCGTCGAGCACCCGAGGAGCCCTCCTCGTCTACCCTCACCGTCGGTCACCATCCGTCGTCCTTCATCGCCGTCGAAGGTACGGTCGTGACCGTCGTAGCCTCCTATTTCCATTTTCGCATAGAGCTAGGGCCTAGCCCCCTCGCCAGTGCTGTCGCCACCGCACCCAAGCCCCGCCGTCGCTGGAGACGGAGGGGGGTCCAAGCCCCTTAGCGCGTGTCGTGCCGGATTTAGTCATGGCCGCACGATCGCGATCAGAGCGCTCTGATTAAAGCCCTCCGGGATTTAATCTCCGCCCTTGATCCGGTCAAAGGGGTACCAGGCCATCTGGGCCGTTGATCGCTCTTTAAAACTGTGACTCAATCTCGTGCGTCCACGTTGTGACCTTTCGCGCGTTTTAATTATGGCCGTCCAAAATCACTTAACCCTCCCGCCTCGCGCCTGGCCGCCGGATCCAGATCCAACGGCTCTGGATCAACCGGTCCACGTGCATAGTGCGCGGGTTCACCGTGAGCCTGGCTCACCGTGGACCCGAGGCGATTTTAAATTTAAATTAAATTCCAAAAACTGTTTTAAACTTGTAAAATTCATATCTGTAGCATTTGAACTCCAAAAATTATCATTTAAATTTCAAAAATTTTGTAATTTTATTCTCTACACGTTAGTACAATAAAAACAGTATGTTTACTTTGAATATTTCATCCTTATTTTTTAAAGCATTCAAATGCCCTTATGTTAAAATACAAACTTTATTATTTAAATTTCAATAAAGTTTATATTTATTCATTCCCTGTTAAACTAATGAATCCACTAAGTTTTCTTTGAACCTTTTATTTTAAATTAATTAGAAACCTTAAAATGAGGTTATTCACCATTAAAAATCCCTTTTATAAAGGACCATATTTCATTATATCTCATCTTAAAATTATTCATAAAAAGGATTTCAGAAACTTAGCAAATAAATCAAAACCTATATGTTTGTTATGTGATTTTAGATTGTTTAAATTGAATGTTGTATTTATTTCATTGTATTTATATTGGAAAGACTACGACGTCGCCGAGGAACCAGAATACTTCCCGGAAGTCCCTCCCTCACCTTTCGCTGAACAAGGCAATTCACCAAACCAATCTTTTGAGCATATTGAACCCATGTTTTGTTAAACTATCGCTAAAACACATAGTCTATACATGCATTAGTCAAATGAAAACCCTTACAATATATTTATTTAGCATCCCCCGACCTCGATGTGCAACCCAAGCCATGCTATCTCGCCTAACTTCCTTGTCACCGTATGATTAGTATTATTAGCTAGTATCCAATGTATTGACACGATCGCTATAGGATAAAAATGAGTCGTAGCAACATGGTTCTACTATATGATCCCCGTTACTTCTTATCCTTGGAATTCTGTCGATGATGAGTTGTGGTTGTGAGTGGATGCATGGTGGGTTCCGGGTGCAAGCTAGGGCATTGGTCAGTAGCACCCGGGGCACTATAAGGACCGGTCTGCGAGATCCGTTGCAATACACTTTCGTACTAACCACAAGTCTAATGGGTAAGTCCTAACTAAGGTATGGAGTGTTCCAAACCGAGGCCACCATTTGGAGATGGGTCAAGCAGCACCTGCAGGTGGCTTGTACCGACGTGGAGTAAAAGGGGTGCGACGTTAGCCGGGATGAGGCCCGGCGCGCCGGTGAAACCTAGAGCGGGTGGTTATCGCTTGGAGCATTTCATGCCGAGGTTTTGGCACGAGTTCCCGTGGTGTGGGTCATCTCGTTACACCTTGGTGTTTGGGATGAGTGCGTGCCTTGTGGGTACAGTAGTATATCTCTGATCAGAGTCATAAATCTTTTCGAAAAGCCGAGCCAACGGTCAAGGGCGGGTTGCGTGACATCCCACAATTAGTTTACTTTTGATATGTATGTGTATAATGGTTTGACATGTAAGGACTGTTGTGCGAGGAGGTAAAACATACTCCTCGAGTTAGATGATATTATTGTTGTTCACGTCTACTTTTCCGCATGATAAAACTTGACTACATTAACTGCAACAACTGAAAATGTACTTTTCCACACTTTTAGCCAATTATCCCTCCTTTGTTATTATCTTGCATTATTACCTACATTTGCGGTGGCTTGTTGAGTACTTTTTGTACTCATACCCGTTGAACACCTCAGAGGATGCCTACTATGAAGATGGTCTGGAGTAGCGACCCAGTCAAGCGAAAAGATCTTGGAGAAGGCGTTCGTCATGCATTCTACTTTTATTATTGTCTTTAATTAACTCTGATGTAATAATATGGTCTGCGTACCATGAATACTTGTCGTATGTACGATTGTCGCATGATGAACCTCTTGTATTATTGTTTTTCTTATGAAATTCAATAATGTTCCGATTTCGTTAAATCGGGGCGCTACAATTTCAGCCCTAGGCTTGTTAAATGTTTTAATAAACTTTTTATCTTTAGCTCGGCCTTCCTGGACCAGAGCCTGCTGCAAGACTTGGCTAACCTCTAAGAAGTTCTAGTTGTCTAGTTTCTCTTTAATCTCGAAACACAGTCCACTAAAAGCTAGGTCCGCCAAATCCCTCTCTGAAATATTAAGACTGAAACATCAGTTTCTAGTATCTCTAAAATGCTTGATATACTCAGAGGCGCCCTCGTTAGATTTCTACCAAACCGATGTTAGGTGTGAGAGCCTAAGCTCTGTTTCACCCGTATAAAAATAGTCATGGAATTATTGTTCTAATTTGTCCCATGTTTGGACGGACTTCGGCGGGAGTGCCGAAAACCAAGTGAAAGCAGTGCCGGATAGCGAGAGAGAAAATAGTTTGAGTCTTAGAGCGTCTGACCGGCTAGCTTCTCTACACTGTGCTAAAAATTGACTAACATGCTCTAGTATGGTTTTGTTACCCTCGCCATCAAACTTAGTAAATTCGGGAATTTTATAGCCACGGGGGTAGGGTATTGTATCGAAATGATCGGGATATGGCTTCCTGTAAACCCTAGCCTGACCCCTAGGCACGAAGCCGACGCATTCCCTAAATAGTGCACGGATTCGCTCCTCTAGGTCATCTTGGCCTGCTGCCTACACACGTCTCTCGTGCGGGGGCGCGACACGCGGCGGGATATCGGCGTGTTAGCCATGGGCCTCTTCCCTATGCACTAGCTGTGCGACGTGCTCAAGCCTAGGCACCTGTGCATGTGGTGCAAGTAGCGTGGGCAGGGCTAGCGCTGGAGCAAGTGGCAGTGGTGCGTGGTACACGGTGCTAGCTTGGCTGTAAGCATAATGACTAGTCTCGGCCACGGATGTTGGGACCGGAGACGCAACAGTCTTGCCAGTGCTACCGTCAGTTTTGTTGTACACATGATTTACCAGAGGTATACTAGCAATAGGGGCTGATGGTACGGCCTCAGTAAAGCCGAACCTTCTAAGTGTCGCCTCTACCTGGGAGCTAACTGTCGAGTCTAAACGGTTGGCTAGCGAAGCACTAACGGCCTGATCTACCGATGCGGCTATTTTTTTCTTAATCTCTAAAGAAGGTAAACGAGGCGATATGGGTGTTACCTGGATCCGAGTAAGGTCGGGGGCGATGATGTCGTGCTTGATGAAGCACGCGCGTGTCTTGACGTAGCCTCCAAGCATCATGTCCTGGAGCGCCTTCATCTTTGCCTCGATTTCTGCTCGGTCTTCTGTGGGAATGTCTTCAAGAGTGGGCGTCATGATATTGCGGTTGTCGATGTCCATGCCTCCCATGGTGTCCATCGGTGGTGTAGACGTAGTAGTCCTTGCAGATGTACCGGTGGCGTAGCTTTTCCCTAGCGGAGTTGCCAAAAAATGTGTTGACACGAAAACATGCCCCCGCACTTGGGTCAGTTCGACGATCCAAAACTGTGCGGATACTTAGGGACAAGCCTAAGCATAACACAACACCAACGTCGCGTTCTGACTACCCTTAGCCATGGTCAGGGGGTGGAGTCGCCAGGTAATCAGATCACACAGAAATAATCCAATTAGCCGAAAGAAATATATTAAACAGAACAAGTAAGAAACTGGATGGAACCTGACTGTTCGAAGTATGGTGTGAAGGGTGTCGTCGAAGTGTACCTTCGGCGTCTGGTGCGAAGTGTCCCGCCGAAGTGTACCTTCGGCGTTCGGACTGATCTGGCCGAAGATGAACTCCAAACGGATCTAGACGCGACAATCACCTACAAACAGCGGGGTTCGGTGCAAAGTCTCTGATACAGTAAGATACATAATAATAACTTAGGCGCAACGCGCGAGCGCAATGTCGTTCGGAGCAGAGTACGAGCGTGGCGAAGCATGGCGTGTCGAAGTTTGTTCTGGTAACCTCCGAAACCAATCTCTTAGCTCCGGACACCTCCGGCGGAGTAGATCCAAACGTAGGTAACCTGCAACAGAGTAGATTCGAAGTACCAATTCGGCCTGAGGACTGAATGCTGCTAAGTGTTGCACTAGTGGCGAAGGTAGCAATCTGTTACGCAGATTAGCGGATACTTCACAGGCGAAGTAACAAGGCAATAGCAATCTATTACGTAGATTAACGGATACTTCACCGGTGAAGTAATAAGGCGATAGCAATCTATTACGTAGATTAACGGATACTTCACATGCGAAGTAATAAGGATTACCACTATTCTGAAGTGGTCGTCGGAGGGCTTCCAGGAAAACCCACGAAGATTGCAGAAAGAAAGGTAAAATAAATGTACGGTTCAAAGCTAGGGCTTTGTGATTGATTTTTGTTGGGGACCTCTGAACCGGCCTCACCCCTATATTTATAGGGGCTAGACTTCTAATCTCTAAGCCTAATCTGGTGGAATTCTGTTTGGTCACGCATAAAAGACTTAGTTAAAAATCGGATTCAATCTCTAACTCTTACCCAAAGTGGGCCTTCGACCAGGCCCGCCGAAGCCTGGTCCTCGGGCCAAAGCTTCGGCGGAGTGGGCCTCTGAAGGCCTCCGGGCCGAAGGCTGTGGGCTGGCTGGAAGCTTCCGAAGCCCGTAGCCCAGTGGTCCTTCGTCCCTATAGGGCTACGGCCTAACCCGGGACATGTGCATTTTCAGCCTAAATTACGAAAATTGATATTTTGACAATCTTAACCATTAATGCCATTTTTTGCTATCAACAATATCTATATTAAATTATAGTGTAAATTTAATAATTATTTACCTAATTAAAAATATTTTTATTTAATTTCATATAAAAATTTTGGTGTGACATAACTATTGATAAAATCATACATCCACCACTGGTGGTAAACACTTTACACATATCATAATTGCAAATATCTACATATAAGTACTTGTGTCATTTAACTAATAAATTTTATTGTAATAGTACTTTTTAAGACAATATTTTGAGAAGTAAATCACACCTCAGCTCACCTATATCAACAGACCACACTGATTCATTTGACAATAGTAGGAAGCACAATACTCTCAATTGCAATGCATAAATATACAGATGGACGATGCTACCTAACTAATGGTTTTAGCCAATTTTTTCGAGATAATGATTTAGAAGTCGACATAATATGTGCCTTTCATTTTAATAATAATGATGATACATTTAAGGCAACTATGTATGCGATGTAAATTGTTATTTCTCACGTTTAAACCATATGAAACTTTTGTGATGAAAATTTTAAATTAATATATGTGATATTAATTTAATTTAAAAACATCTGCGATGAATTGTTTGTGATGTTATATGATTAAACTTTTTGTGATGTGTTTGTAGTATTGGATACCGGTTGTCAAATCCTAGCTTTGATTCAGAATACTGACTAAAAATAATTGTTTTTTCAATATGACCATAATATTAGTAAAAGACCAAAATAATCACTCCCCGTCACTAAAAAATTCTTTAGTGATGGGTCACATTAGATCTCATCACTAAAAACTCATTACAGGTATACCGGCATGAATCTCTTTAGTGATTACAGGTACAGTGGTATGAATCTCTTTAGTGACCTGTCACTAAAGAGTGATCTTTTAATGACGAGTGAATGAATTAATGACCTAGCTTCATTGACACGATAAAAATGACACGAAACATATCAATCACTAATAAATATTAAATCACTAATAAATATTATTACTCATTAATAATAAGATTTTTTGTCTTGTAGCATTGTCCTATCCCGATGTCATCCGCAATGTCGTGTGCCTCTCCCTCATCCTCCCTCTTGACTCACTGCCGTTGTCCTCTTGGGGTCATTCCTTGTCATATTTCATTGTCATTGTCCCATATCCCATATTGTGCATGGATATGGGTACTCGCTACTTATGAGGTATATAGTGTTGAGAATAATTCATACCATGGTAGATAGAAATATAGGTATTTGTATAATTTTCTTATAGAATACGAGTATGGATATATCAAGTTGTCTTCCGGAGTTGAAGGAACAGTGATAAGAAGAAAAAAAGAGAACCGCAGAAAATTCTTCCAGTGGTTTAAAACTAAAGTAAGCGCGTTTGAATGTTAAGAAATCAATTTTTCTATAAAAATATACTCCTACCTAAATTCATTTTTAAAGATTTAAGTTAAAAAATTTAAGGAGTTTAGTTCCCGAAGCTAAAGTTTAGCTCCTATCACATCGGATATTTGAATGCTACTTAGAAGGATTAAAAATGAGCTAATTATAAAACTAATTACAGAACTCCTAAACTAATTTTTGAGATGAATCTATTAAATCTAATTAATTCATCGTTAACACATTTTTACTATAGCACCACATTGTCAAATTATGAAACAATCAGATTTAATAGATTCGTCTCGTGAATTAACCTAGGGTTCTACAATTAGTTTTATAATTAACTAATATTTAGTCCTTATAATTAACATCTGAACATTTGATATGATAGGTGCTAAAGTTTAGCTAGTGGGAATCAAACAAATCCTAAATCGCTTGATTATAACATTAGGAGGAGAGGAAAGAAACAAAGGAAATTAATGCGTGTGATTGGACAGTTGAATCTGAGAGAGGAGCGGCAAGATTGAGGAAATTTCACCTATTGTTGAGTGGTGTTTGCAGATTTAGCCTATTGTTGAATGTTCTTACTCTTTTATCCCATAATTGATGTGTATTCTTGCTATTTTACCTCATTCCTCATTTTTCTGTTATTTTAATTCTTTTTTTCATTTTCAGCCTCAAAAATGGCCAAATTGCCTTTTGCTGCCGACTCAGCCGTCGGGTGCCCAGAGCTGAATCGAGAGAAAGAAAGAATAAAGTAATCGACGTCGGGGCTGCGCGGCGCCGCCAGCGCAACTGCTTGTCGTGGCCGCACGCCCATCTTCCTCCTGCTTCGGAGCTCGCTGTGACGGTTCATCTAGGAGCTCACTACACCGGCTTCGGACACAAGCCTGAGGGCTTCAGGGCGATGTAGAGCAGCTCGCAGTCGATGAAGATGGCATTGGCCTCAGAGTGGCGCAGCAGAACATCATGGCGACGTCGAGATGAGAGTTGATGGTGGCGCCGGCCATCGAGATGACGAAGTGCAGCTCGCACATCGTTGGAACGTTCGGAGAGAACGCTGCGACCTGCAAAAAAACAGCAAAAGCAACTATTTTTTCAACACAATTCAAAATGTGACTGAAATTAGAACAATTTAACAATTAAATCAATAACGATTTGGTTTCAGCAAGAACAATTGAACAAATAGTGACATAAATGATATATCGAGGCATCACGCTCTGCATATTTGCATATTGGCCTTGAGATGAAAAAATGGGCGATTTTGGATAAAAAAACAATGGTGAAATCTACTGTCAGAGTGGAGCGGGGCTGTTCTTACCACGTCGTGCCGCTGGACGCCGAGGTGTGCGCCATGCCGCCGGTGCCAGAGGTGACGATGGCGGGGCAGTCCGGGTAGACGAGCGCGATGCGCTCGAGGAAGCAGATGAGCGTGAGCGGCACGTGGTTGGCAACGCAGAGCACCATGTCCTCCATCGCCGCCATGGACGCAGGAAATCAGTGTTGGCCAGAACGCCCCATCCACCGCTGTAGCTTGCCGGAGAATAATGTGATAGAAACTAAGGGGCTTAGGTTCTCAGAATCACCTAGGGTTAGAGCTAGTAGGGTATAAACTTAGGGTTACCTTTGGGTTGCTTGACATAGAGGGGACGCCATGGCACGGTGCTGTGGCGTTGTTGAAGTCGGACGTCCGACGGTGTGGAGGCGAGGAAGGCATCTCGTCGCTTTGGCACGGCTTAGATCGGTAGCCAGAAAATGGGTGGAGTTAGGCGTATGAACAACAACATGTTCATACGCCCAGCTTCCCCTTTTATGTGCCGCGCGACAGGGCCCTCAACCAATTCGGTTGGGGCGCCCCCGATCAGGGCGCCTGAAGACCGGGGGGTCTTGTTGGGCTAAGATCGAGTTCTAGGGAGGAGAGGAGGACTCGGTCCCCTCTCCTCCCCGAGAGCTAATTTCTAACATTCTCCCCCTAGATCTCGACTTAGTTCTTAACTTAACTTAACGTTACATCTATTCCATCATAGATTAATGCATAGAGCATGCTGCATCACAATAGTCAGTTACGTACTATATGACTCAACAACTACAATGCACATTTCCACTTTGAAACAGTTTCTCAACTCATTTTGGGCCCTTATAAATCCATAGATCATAGGCTTTCCTTAAACCCATGTCGACTAAGTGTTCTCTGAACACAGTGGGAGGTAAGCCTTTTATGAGCGGATTCGCAAGCGTTCGCTTGGTACTTATATGCTCTACTTATCATTTGATCTTGGATTCTCTCCTCAACAATATAACACTTAACTTAGATGTGTTTGGCAGCAACACACTACTTGTTGTTATAGGAGAAATATATTGTTGACTCATTGTCACGGTATAACTTAAGTGGTTTTAAAATGCTGTCAACCACTCTTAAAACCGGAATAAATTTCATAATACATAGTGCCTGTCCGGCGACCTCATAACATACTACAAACTCGGCATACATCGTGGAAGATGCCGTCAAAGTTTGTTTGGAGCTTTTCCACGGCACAACTCCCTTTGCGAGTGTGAATACACAACTTAATGTGGACTACTTAGCATTAACTCATCTCGCAAGGTCTTAACTTGAATAACCCACAACCGCTAGGTTACTTAATCTTTCATACATTAGCATGAGGTCGTTGTGCCTTATATAAATCTCAAGACTTTCTTAATTTAATCCAGCGATCTATTTTTGGATTTTCTGATATCTGCCAAGCATTCCGGCGGTATGAACTTAGACAGGGCGAGTACATAATTGAGCATACATTGGCTTCCGACAGCAGAAGCATATGGAATCAATCTCATTTGATCGATCTCATATTGGTTTCTGGGATACTAAAAGTTCCCAACTTATCACCCTTGACTATCGGATCAGGCGATTGCTTATACGCATGCATACTATATACTTTCTCAGTGTCTTTTCTAAGTATGCCTTGTGCGATAATCTTAATACCCCTTTAATGATATCTTAGAGAAACTCTAATCCTAACACATAGGAAAATTTCTCCAAGATACTTAATATCAAATGAGAGGACAAGAATTTCTTAGTATCTGATAGTAGATTTACATTACTACTTGCAAGTAGAATATCATCCACATACAAGAATAGAAAATAAATTTCCTATTCTTTAACTTCAAGCATAAACACAATTGTCCTCTTCATTCTCCTTAAAACCCAAAATTTTCTAATAGTTTAATTAAATTTTAGGTGCCCTTACTTAAACTTATTTAAGTCCATAAATGGACTTAGATAAACGACATCCTAAAATTTCCTTTCCTTTCTATGACAAAACAATTAGTTGTGTCATATAAACATTCTCACTTGAAGCTTATTGAAAATGTCGTCTTTATATCAATCTGATGCAGTTCTAAGTCATAATATGCCTTAATGATTCTTAAAGAATCCTTAAATGAGACATACAAAAATGTCTCATTTAATCTGCTTCTTATCTGAGTTGGCACATTATTTACTAAGTTAGAGAGTTGTTCCTTTACTTCTTCATTAGCATCATCTAGAAATGCAGATTCCTGAATAACAGGAGCCTCATGTACAATAGATGTCGCTAATGAAGGTCCAAACTAAAGTGTTGGACAAAGGACACTACCACAGGTACATGAAAAAATTGCTCTTGAATCATAGGAGTGGATTCTCTAAACCACTTCTCTTCAAGATTAATTTCTCTAAGTACCGTGCTCCCCTGATTAAAGCATCTTCTAAAAATGCATGTCTCGTTTCTACAAACTTAACATGTTTGTTAGGACATTAAAAAACGAGATCACTTAGACTTATCTTTATAGTCAATAAAATTGACAACTTAGTATCTTAGAACTTTGACTTACTAATATTTGGGTTAAAATATAGCCTTACCAGGACGACATACCCTTATTCTAAAATAATTTAGAAAATGTTTGTCGTCCTGTCCATAATTCTTATGGTGCTTTTAGGCACAGACTTATTAAGGATCCAATTAAAATTATAGATGGTGGTTTGAATGCCTCCATCCACAAATTAATCGGTAGAGTGGAATATCTTACCATACTACTTACTATGTCCACTGAGGTGCGAGTGCACCTTATAGCCACTCTATTTTACTAAGGTACACCCGATATAAAATACCGGGCTATTTTGCCAATTTCTATAGAACCTTGCAAAATAGTTCAAGAAATCGGCCATATGGGGTATATTGACCGTAGCACGGTCAGATCTTACTCTTTTAAACTTTAGATCATGCTGATATAAGAATCAGCCTTAAAAACATCTTAAATTTATCCAGAACAACTTATGATCTGATCGCTATGATCTGATCGCTCTTAGATTGGATAAATGTTAATCAATTAATTCTAAATCACCGTTGGGCAGAATTAGAATCAATTGAACTTAAATATAATAACATTATCACCAACGTTGGTCAGGAGATAAAAATTACTACAATCGTTAAACTTAATTTCGTGTCATTCTTAATTTATTTGACGTATTTATCTTAATGCAATATATGCATGAAACTTAGTCTAAAGAAACTAAAGCGGAAGAATTGACTCAACGTTCAATCCTCCCCCTCGAAATATGGCCCATTAGATAGTGCCATAATTTCGAAAATACGTCATCAATTCTTTTGCTCTCATCATTAATCTTAGATGATAAAATCACCCTGAGAAAATAAATAAAGTTTGTCATGCTCAAAGGCAAGACTAAAGACTTTATTTCTAAGTACGAAAATTCATCTATTACCATTTTGTTCATCCATTTTGGGGACTCCACATATTCCTTCATGTGGTGTTCCTCCTTACATGTCTGTACATGCCCTTCAGGACATCATGTTCCTTTATGTAAGCTTATAAGAGGAGTCCTTAGCATCATTGGAACGAGTCTTATAATGCTTCTTCCCCTTTATTTACGTTGCACATTATGACTTAAATCATTATGTGCTTACGTAATTCTTATGCATAGTTTGAAATCAACATCTACAAACTCCAACACTCTCGCTGTGAGTTGTAGGTGATCACAAAATGATCATAAAATCTCAGTGTGACATCATAATAAAATTGGACGATAATATCGTTCTTGAACTCTTTATTCATGGGTTTCAGCTTTGAAAACCATGTTGCAAATCCTTACTATGCGTTTCTTAATAAGCGTGCTAGCATACGCCTTTAGAAGAGTCATTGCACTGACTCTTCACCTTCTTTAGATACTCTTTGCAGTGTCACGACGTGGGATAGAACCCCTAATTAGCTCTATAATGGAGCTCTTAATCATAATACATTTTCTGTTTCCACTGATTTCATTTAGTACGATATATCTTATTTTATTCTTATTTCGGCGAAGTCACGTAACCTCATGTCAAAAGCCTTTTGGCTTTCATCCTCTCAGATCACGGGCTTCACACGCTTAGTTAGACAATCAAGCATTAAAACAAGATCTATGTCCTATAGCACAATAGTTATCTTGATATTTCAACTCCAGGAACCGTAGTTCTTATCATTGAGGGACTCAATGATGGAGATATGACTTAGCATATTTCTAATAAGGAACATTGTCAAAGTATATTATAACAGATATAATATGATACATGAAATTTAACGTTGGTCAAAATTAACATGCGACATACTTAATACTTAAAAGGCGAATTAATTCTACATCACCGTTGGGCAGAAATAGAATCAAATCAACTGAACCACAGTAATTTCATCACCAACGTTGGTCAGGAGATAAAATCACTATGTTAACAAAATACAACATTTATAATGCCAAATTAAATTATCTCATTGGTTCAAATTTAATTGACAGAATAAATGCTACTTAATTAATAGGATGAACATGGTACTAATCTTAAAACAGTGTATTCGCAGCAGAAGACTTAGAACTAATTGATACACCGATTAATCACTAATGAAATTCTAAATTTACAGCATGGTACTAATTTTAAACAGTGTATGCACAATGAAAGACTTAATCTAAATATGCACAGCGGAAGACTTAATTTTAATTAATACACTGCTTAAAACAATAATAAAACTTGAATTTAAACTTAAACAAAAAGTTCTAAATCAACATTTCCCAATTAAATATAGTCCTTTGACTAAATTCAATAAGGAAAAATTATTATGAAAATGCTTAAAAATGCTGCAAAGTGATATGATTAACAATGATAGCACGACGGAATTCTCAAACTAAAATAATACACTGTTTAATCATCAGCAAAATTCTGAATTTAAATACTTAAAAATAATTATTTTCTAATAAAAAGAAGTCGTTGGACTGATTTAAATCAGAAAATAACATAAAAAGGATCTAAAATTGCTCAAAACTACAAAACAGTGCTAATAATCATGATGAAATTTACTAAAATTTTCCCTGAATAAAACTTAATTTTATCTTTTTTTTGGGCAATTTTCTTAATTTTCAGGAATAAATAAAAACAGAAAAGTAATTATTTTAATTCTGGAAAATAAAAAACAAATTCAGCCCAAAACAGAAATAAAATCGGCCCATTTAGAGTTTTCCGCAGGCCGGCTAAGTCCTGGGCCCAGGCCAGGTTTTCGCCGCGCGCGCTTAACCTGGGCCTGGGCCGGATTTTCACCCCCCCCCCCGCCTGGGCCGCATCCGGGTCCGATCACTGCCAGCCGTCGGATCTGATCCGACGGCTGCGCGTGAACCTCGCCCGCATAAAATGCGTCGCACGCGCCCCCCAAACCCTAGCTCATTTTCACCAGCCGCACGCGCGAGCGGGAGCCAGGGCGGCACACGAGAGAGCGGCGGCGCTAGCGGCGCGGCGCACGAGCGGAGCGCCCGACGGCAGGCAGCCGGCGACCGTGCGTGCAGGAGGATGGCTGAGCGGTGGAGGGCGCCGTCGCAGGCCCGCTCGCCGGTGCGCGCGCTCACCCGAGGGTGAGCGGCACTCCGTCGAGGCGGTCCGCGGCGGCGAGCACTCGGCCGGCGACGCGCACTCCGGCGAGCGGCGGCGCAGCGAGGCGAGGGGCACGGTGAGAAGTCTGGCCCCCCCTTTCTTCTTAGTTAGGGTTAGGGTTAGGGTGATAACCCTAACCCTAACTTTCGGATCTGAGCCCCTCCCCCCTTTTTTGTGTTCTGATTTCTTTGAGTTCTTCGGTCGAAACCGAAATTTGTTCTTAGGATTCTTACAGCGGGATGCTTAGGGTTTCTTAGAGGGGTATGCAGAGGGGTTTTTCTTAGCCGGAATGTTTAGGGTTTGCAGAGGGCTCATGGGGGCGGGGTACTTAGTGCGGTGGTGGCGTCGGCTCAAAAGGGGGCCCGACGCCACCCTAACCCTAACTAGTCTAAACCCTAGAACAACTATGCTCTGATACCATTGATAGAAACTAAGTGGCTTAGGTTCTCAGAATCGCCTAGGGTTAGAGCTAGTAGGGTATAAACTTAGGGTTACCTTTGAGTTGCTTGACACAGAGGGGACGCCATGGCGCGGTGCTGTGGCATCGTTGAAGTCGGACGTCCGACGGTGTGGAGGCGAGGGAGGCATCCCGTCGCTTCGGCACGGCTTAGATCGGTAGCTAGAAAATGGGTGGAGTTAGGCGTATGAACAACAACCTGTTCATATGCCCAGCTTCCCCTTTTATGTGCCACGCGACAGGGGCCCTCAACCAATTCGGTTGGAGCGCCCCCGATCAGGGCGCCTGAAGACTAGGGGGGTCTTGTTGGGCTAAGACCGAGTTCCAGGGAGGACGGTCCACCTCTCCTCCCCGAGAGCTAATTTCTAACATAATGGCCTGACAGAAACGAAGGTGCTGCTGTTGGGCGCAATGCGCAACAACGGAAGGACAGTTTGGTCATTTCCGGGATTGAAAAACAGAAAAGAAAATTAAAATAACATGAAAATGAGAGATGGGGTATTATGGGTAAAAGAACAAATTCATTCAACTATGGGGTAAATCAGGGTAAATGTGCAATTTCCCAGCAAGATTGCGTAGGGCTGTCTGTGCAGAGGCATATCATCAAATCAAATCCAGTTGGGAGCAAGGGGGACAAGGGGGGCATGTTCTACTCACCTACCAGAGGAGGACGACGAGCCGGCCGCCTCTCCCATTGGCCCCCCGGCCCCGCCTCGCCTCTGCCCAGAATTTACTCCTCCTCCGCCACCTCCCCCTCTCGTCCGATGCAGCCTCGCCCCGTCGCCTCGCCATGTGCGGCCCCTGCTCCATATGCCTCCGCCTGCAGCCTGCCGCCTGCGACAACTGTGAGCTCTGCAAAACCAAAAGTGAAAACTGACCGACTGCAGGCGACTGCTTGGCGTGGGACGGACGGGCAGGTGCATAATTGGAGGCGGTCGCCGTGGCCGTCGCCGTCAGCAGCGATGGGCGATGGCTCACCGGCAGGTAGGCGGCAGCGGCAACAGCCTTGCACGTGGTGACGGACGGACGGACGACGGGCGGATGGAACAGGTGGATGCGACGGTTATGATGGCTGTGCTTCTTCCTCTTCCTCTTGTTGATGCCGTCATCGGGGTACAGCTGGAACAGGAGTAAGGAAGGACGTGCTACGTTCATGGCGACGACGACATGCTACGTACGTTCGCCATCATGGCAATGCTTTACAGTGCAGTTAGGCAATTTTGTTTTTTCTAAGCCAAATTACACATTTGAAATAAGTGGCTGTCACTCTGAATCATAGTTTACATACTCAGACAATTCCATATATCAATTACAAAAGTATTAAAAAAATCAAATAACCTCTTGTTTTGAATTTTAAATCATCAAATATTTTTTATGATGCATCCAGCTGTTTCTTTCATTGTGCCGATGTTTCACTTGACATGGATGTACTTAAATTCATTCTAAGTTTAGATGGACAATTTTTCAGTGAAAAATAAAATGTTGGTCCGTAATACTCCTTCCTCTAAAATATAAAAATTTTAGGCTTAAACACATATTAGATATGAAAGAACTGTAATATCATTCTTGAGATAAGTGAATATAGACTAAAAGTAGTTAGGTGGTGTAATATGTAATAAAGTTCAAGGTAACATGTGTAACATTGTACTAATACTACATTACTACATAATTTTTAAACTCTAAAAAGTACACATTGTGTCCTAAATTATAGTTATTTCTAGACTTTGACGCAATTATTAAGATGTAAAAAAACTCAAACTACACATCAACTAGTATTCAAAGCAATTTAGTGACGGATCTAGAAAAAAATTAAGGGGGGCTGACTCAACCACAAATAATATGTATATAAATTATTCACATTTGTTGGCACGATTGCGTTTGCGCCAAACAGGTTTGTTTTGCTTCGAAGGGCATCTAATTCCAAGGTCGATTTATACTTGTTCAGGCCACCGAATAAGATAATAGCCTTACATCCACTTTATAGTGGTTTTCATATTTTGTATCATCTGTCCCCCTTTTACATTGAAGGTGCCTAGTATTTATAGAGAAAATACAAGAGGAAAAAACCATTTTACCCTCTACTTATAACTGTCATAGAGGACTCTATTTACAAGACTTCGTAGCGGTAAAACAGTAAACCTTTATGTAAATATGTGTGCAGATAGTAGGGGCGAAGACCTCCGATTTTGGTCTTCATGCCAAAGTGTTCCTTAAGATATTTAGAGGTTGTATCGAAGCATAAGCTGGAGGATTCGTACCGGAGTGGTCTCCAAAGTATGGAAGATTGCGATGGCATATTGGAGCATAAATCTTGAAGCCATATGGTCGAAGTAGGCCTTGCCATCCTATCTAGGGCGGAGCCCGGAGTGTCTTGGAGGGGGCTTCAGTGCTCAGATAGCTCCGTAATTAATTCTTGGTCTCGTGGATTCCAAAGTAGTCTTCGGGTAGTCTAGGATGCTTTTTCTTTAGGCGAGATGAAGGAGTCTTCGACTAGTTGTATTGGCTACAACTCATCAGCAGGCTTCAGCTTTATGGAGGCTTCATAGGTGATATTATTTGGACTCTGTTAGGATAAAGTTATTTCCCCCAACATTAACCCATCACACGTAGACCTTTTAAACGAAGGGGTGCGTGCGCCTTGTGACAAATGAAACTTCTCAGCGGCTCCCTTTGGAGCATAAGACTTTAGGGCCTAGCCCCGGGCTAACTCAAGCATTAAATGCTTCACTAGGAACTGATGGGACGCCCTCGGAAGTCCAAATGATGCTCGGGTGTACAACGGTTTTAAATCGAACTGTTGTTGTACTAAGACACAATGCCCTATTTTACCTTGGCCCCACCATTCATAGACCGCAGGGGGTGAAAGCGAGGTGGTAAAAAACTGTCTCGAGGGGAGTGCAGTTGTTGACACTAAAATATCTCGACCAAGTGCCAAATAACACTGACATCAATTCAGCAATCCAAAAGAGTGTAGATGCTTAGGGGTGGCCCACTAAATGTCACATGACACTGACGCCGCGTTTTGACGACCGTTGACTATGAAAAGAGGGTGTATGGGTGGAGTCGCCGAACAATTAAATCACACCATAAGTATGCGACTTAATTAACTGAAGTGATGGGCCCCTCAGACCTATAATGGGCCGACAGTCGGGTCGATGAAGCGAAGGGGCACGGTCGGGTCACTTGTGCGCTAGTGTCAGACCGAGTATGTGCCGTCGGTCAGACCGGCTCGTGTCGGCACGACGCGGACAGATTGGAGATATGCCGCCGGTCGGACTGAAGTGGTGGCCTGTGATCACCTCAAGTCACCAGCACGCGTGATAACGGCGTCGGCATGGTTCGGTCAGATCGCCCCTATAACGTCGGTCAGATCAATAGCTAGGGTACAACTCGCTTCGGATCTCCGACAACCGTCTTGTTGGTGGTGGCTCGGTGCAGGGGCTTATTGATGGTGAAGGTGAGTCCCTTGGCCTCTATAAAACACCAAGGATCAGAAGCAATTCGGCCTAGAGACCAAATTACCAATAAAAACCGATAAAAATCTATTACGGGGATTAAACAGACGATTCACAAGCGAATCGACAAGGATTACCGCAATTACGACGCAATGGACGGATTGTTTATAGTGCAAACATACAAAGATGGACGTGCTATGGCTAAACCTAGGGAAAGAAAGTAGTAGAAAAAAATAATTCTAAGGGATAGTAGATTAGATTGATTTGGAATTAGATGTGTCCCCTTGAATCGGCCTTGCCCCTATATTTATAAGGGGTGGTCTTATCGTTCCTAGGCTTGAATCTTACTCTAATTTGATTATGAAATGAATCCAAGTCGTTAAAAATTAGTTAGAGATCAAAACATTCTAAAACTAATAAAAACAGCTCAGACTCGGACTGGCCGGTCTGACCAGACCTACATGGCCTATCTGACCGGGCCTAGTTCGATCAGACCAAAGTGGCAATGTCGTTCAGACCAGCCTGTGCTAGGAAATTACATATTTTGGGTCAAACTTATACTAATTTTACCAATTTTGACGATTAATGCCATTTTTTCTATCAACACATGCCCCCTGCCTTTTGCCAAACTAGTGAGCCAAAAGTACTACGGGCAAAGGGCGATATACTTCTTATCGGCCTTACAACACCTCAAGCATCTTGCCACACACTTGGGAAGTACTTTTTTAGATATCTACCATTTATAGCTCTATGAAATCACTCTCCTTGCAAAGATTCCAACAAATATGCATTACTTGGAGCGATTTCAATAACTTTGAAAGGACCCTCCCAACTAGGTGACCATTTACCAAACTTTGGACTTTTAGTGCCTAAAGGCAAAATCGTCTTCCAAACTAAGTCACCAACCTGAAATGATTTTGCTTTCACTTTCTTATTATAAGCTCTAGCAACTCTTCGCTTGTCTCTTTCTATTGCCTCTAGAGCTCTCAATCTCTTATTGATCACTTCCTCCACATTATCCTTCAAGAGGACTTCATAATCACCGACCGATAAGCCATCTTGCTTAAGTAACCTCAAAGAGCCAAGATTTACATCTACCGGTAAAACGGTTTCTTGTTCATAGACCAATTCATATGGACTTACCTTTGTAGCACCGTGCTTCGCTATTTTGCATGCACATAACGTCTCAGAAAGCATTTCATGCCACCTCCTATGAAACTCTTTAATCTTTTTCTTAATGAGATTAATCACAATCTTATTATTAGACTTGGTCTGACCATTGGCCTGAGCATAGTATGGCGAGCAGTTTATCAACTTTACACCATAAGATTCGGCAAAATCAGATACCTCTTTAGAGATAAATGAAGCACCCTGATCTATAGTAAGAGTTTGGAGAATACCGAATTTATGTATATTGTGCTTCAATATGAAATCGATTACCTCATTATGAGTCATATTCTTGAGAGGCATGTCCTCGGTCCACTTGGTGAAGTAATTTGTAGCCATCAACACGAATCGATGCCCTTTTAAAGAGGGAGAATGAATTTGGCCGATGAAGTCCAACCCCAACCTCAGAACGGCCATGGTTTGGTAATAGGATTGAGCAATGATGCAGGAGCAAGCTAAACATTACCCAACCTTTGACATGCTTCACACACTCTGTAGTATCTAAAACAGTCCTCCGTCATAGTTGGCCAATAAAAATCCACTCTTTTGAGCATAAAACTCATCTTCTGATCCGACTGATGAGTACCACAAAGTCCTTCATGGACTTTACCCATATCAACTTTAGATTGACCGACATTCAAACTTTTCAACAACACTCCATCAATTGTTCGGCGATATAGCCCATTATCAAGCAAAACAAATTTAAATGCTTGCCGCTGAACTTTCCGATCAACCATTTGACTAGGATATCTCAAATATTGAATAATTGGAGCTCTCCAATCATCAGCGTCATTTTCAGAAGTACTCGCTGAATCCTCACTTGAATAGGCGTTTAAAACAGCAATTTCAACGCCCCCGAGCCCTGGGTAAATCTAGCACGGATCGGTCAGACTAGCCATGTTGGGTCAGTCAGATCAACGTTTGCCAGATGACTGGCATGCTGCGGTCAGACCGGCCTGGCATGGCCGGTCAGACCAACTGGGCACTTGTGGTTGGACTGACCATGTTAGGCCAGTTAGATCGACGTAGTACGACTCGCGTGGAAAAAAATTCATCAAGCATCAGCTTTTTCTGATGAGGACATCACTAGCTCGGATATGCCCATGATTGTGAGCAAACAAACTAAGGTGCATGCTTTCTACGTTAGATTTAAATTTTATTTATTTGAACCATGGATGCTACACCATGAGGTACTTTTAATTTCAATTACAGAAATTCTCACATGGATCAAGCAACACGTTGAGAGCGCAAAAAGGGCATGGAACATCATGGAAGTTGATTGGGGACCAAGTCAAGGGAATGAAAACATAATATACAATTTTGGGACGTTATTTATGTGCCAAGAGAAAGTGGAGATTAACTTCTACACATTTTCGACACGGATTCGAACTGCATGGACAGCAACAAATTCAAACGTGCACAACTTTTACATGACAACTCCGATTTGGATGATCGTGGACTTTTTGGAAAGATTGAGACGTCCTCTTTCCAACGGATGCAGCTACACTTCCAGATTCGATCCGAGGAGATTGCAATAACCAAAACAATGCGTGTTACTCAGACTCGGACTTCAAGGGGAGCACGAGATTCACACATGCATATCTTTCACATGGAAACTCCGATTTAGATGATCTTGGACTTTTTGGAAAAAAATGAAATAAAAACTCACCGAGCAACGAAAGCTCTGATACCACTTGATGGGAGAATAGGATTGGCCCGATCTTTCGGTGAGTTGATAAGATAAGATAAGTTCGATTGGATGGAGACGACGTTGACGACCCGACTACAACCGTACGAGACGTTCGTGTTGCGCCTTAGCGATCGATACACCAACTCCAAGGGTTGTTGATCTTATCGGTGATCAACCTTGTTCCTGCAAGCAATCGAAGAACGAGCAAGAACAAGATAAAGGAGCAACTAGAATTGCTGGATATGAAAGACGCACAGGGATAGTTGGGGTTTTGAAACGTGAAACCGGCGATCTAACCGATCACGGGTTTACACGGACAAGTAGCATTGGCTAAACTTTTATCTAATCAAAACCCAAATTACAACTGAAGTCTCTAGGGGTATTTATAGCCCTAGGAACGTCCCCAAAGTTTGGAAACTTATTACATATGGAAACTACAATGTTTAAAACAAGATAGCAAAAGCGTTGCCTCATACTATCATGATATGCATGCTTGTTTATTACGTTGTGCTATAGATGAATGTGAAGAAGCTATTGAACAAAGGTTTTTACGTGGGCTTAACAAGGAAATTCGGGAAATGCTTCTTCATGAAACATATAATTCTCTCTTTCAATTGTTTGAACTTGCATGTCGAGCTGAAATTCAGATTGCTATTGATTTAGAGAAGACGCCAATCATTTTGCCCTCTAGTTCTACTAACTTTGAACAGGAAAAAGAGAGCAAGTATGCACTTGCATCATCAGAGAAGGTTTTGCGAGGTAATATATGTGCTGAAATTAATCAAGGTGAGTGTGCTCCTCACCAAACACAATCATCAGATATTCATGCTATTATAGAGCAACCATTAGTGGAATCTTTTTCTGAAATTTCTTTGTTAACAAATGATTTGCTTGAAATTCCTAATGACAAAGAAGAGTTGTGTGTTAATGCTTCACTTATATACCTACCAAAACTAGTGGAAGAACGTGTTGTTTCTATTGTTAATTCCTCAAGCGCTGATGTTAAACATGTTTTCCACATTACTAATGAGAATGAAGAAATTAAATTGTTATCATCTTTAAATACATGGGGATATATTGAAATTATGGATCTTTGTGAGCTCACTTATTTAAAAGAAAAATTATTTGCAAGGTTTAATTTGCCATGTCCTGCCAATGTTATTTTTCATATATTTGGCACATACCATAAGCAAGACATATACTTTTTGCATAGAATTTACATATGTTCAGATTTGAAATTGCATGTAAATCCTGAAAATAATTACCTCGAGCAAGTCATGTTATATAATCCTACTGCCTCGAGAGTCTCTTGTTTTGATTTAAAAACACATGTTTGCTTTCAAGAAGGAGAGCATGTTAAGCTGTTCAACAACCTCACATTTTCGTCTCCTTTCATCAAGGATGGTTCTTCACCGACACATGCGAAACCGAATGTCAACGTGAGTTGGTTTCCTTCTACTCACAATGTAACAAAAGGACAAGTGATATTGCACAATGATATCTATTTTGCTAGGAGCTACAATGAGTGCCAATACAAGAACAAACCGAGGACGGTTTGTAGCCAAGAAGGAGAGAATGATGAGGACATCACTAGCTCGGATATGCCCATGATTGTGAGCAAACAAACTAAGGTGCATGCTTTCTACGTTAGATTTAAATTTTATTTATTTGAACCATGGATGCTACACCATGAGGTACTTTTAATTTCAATTACAGAAATTCTCACATGGATCAAGCAACACGTTGAGAGCGCAAAAAGGGCATGGAACATCATGGAAGTTGATTGGGGACCAAGTCAAGGGAATGAAAACATAATATACAATTTTGGGACGTTATTTATGTGCCAAGAGAAAGTGGAGATTAACTTCTACACATTTTCGACACGGATTCGAACTGCATGGACAGCAACAAATTCAAACGTGCACAACTTTTACATGACAACTCCGATTTGGATGATCGTGGACTTTTTGGAAAGATTGAGACGTCCTCTTTCCAACGGATGCAGCTACACTTCCAGATTCGATCCGAGGAGATTGCAATAACCAAAACAATGCGTGTTACTCAGACTCGGACTTCAAGGGGAGCACGAGATTCACACATGCATATCTTTCACATGGAAACTCCGATTTAGATGATCTTGGACTTTTTGGAAAGCTGAGGATGTCTACATGGAAGATAATATATTTATTCCACTGAAAGAAGCACGGCCAAGGCTTAAGGATCTAAGTTTCTATTTTCTAGTAATTCTGTTTTGGAAATAATTAGTAGTTTCCATATGTAATAAGTTTCCAAACTTTGGGGACGTTCCTAGGGCTATAAATACCCCTAGAGACTTCAGTTGTAATTTGGGTTTTGATTAGATAAAAGTTTAGCCAATGCTACTTGTCCGTGTAAACCCGTGATCGGTTAGATCGCCGGTTTCACGTTTCAAAACCCCAACTATCCCTGTGCGTCTTTCATATCCAGCAATTCTAGTTGCTCCTTTATCTTGTTCTTGCTCGTTCTTCGATTGCTTGCAGGAACAAGGTTGATCACCGATAAGATCAACAACCCTTGGAGTTGGTGTATCGATCGCTAAGGCGCAACACGAACGTCTCGTACGGTTGTAGTCGGGTCGTCAACGTCGTCTCCATCCAATCGAACTTATCTTATCTTATCAACTCACCGAAAGATCGGGCCAATCCTATTCTCCCATCATTTTCTTTGTGAAAAATTTACCTCTTTTAATTTGATAGCCAGTTGCTTGCTGAGCCAAATCATTTGCTTTTGAATTGGCTTCTCTAGACACATGAGAGATTTCAAAATCATCAAGAGTACCAATTATATCTAAACATTTGTCCAAATAGCTATTTAATAAACCACTGAAGCATTGGATATAGTTAGCTACTTGTTGCACAACTAATACAAAATCACCATATGCATGAATATACTTGACACCCATGGAGTCTAAAATTTCAAGTCATAGCAATAAAGCTTCCTACTCAGCTTGATTATTAGTGCAAGGGATGTCTAAATGGGTTGAGATCTCGAAACTCATACCAGTAGGTAATACAAGTACCACTCCAACACCTTGGCCATTTTTGCAAGCCGAACCATCAAAGCAAAGTTTTCATGGTACCACTTCAACTAGAGCAACACCGTCACTCCAATTGACATCTACATTGTGACCAACTATAAAATTCACGACAATTTGTCCTTTCATTGTTTTCAAGGGTTCATAAGCAAAATTGTACTCAATTAAAGCATAAGCCCACTTTTCGATTATCCCACTTAGAATCGGCTTTTGCAACATGTATTTTATAACATCAGTTTTACAAATAATGATACATGTGCTAGATAGAAGATTGTGACGAAGTTTGGTACATGCATAATAAAGTGATAAACATAAACGCTCTAAAACACGTACCTTGTTTCGACATCCAATAGGCGGCGGCTCAAGAATATAATGATGTACTCCTTTCCCTCCACCTCCTGAGTCAACACAACTCCTATCATGCTATCTTCTGTAGCAACATACAGCCAAAACAATATCCTAGCCTTTGGTGCTCTTACCATAGGTGGTGATGACAAACACTCCTTGATTTTATCAAATGCACGTTGCTAACTTGCCCCCAAGTGAATTCGGCTTCATTCTGTAGCCGAAGTACAGGGACAAAAGCATCAATCTTGCTAGAAGGGATATATATGAAGAAACACAAATAATTTACCTTTCTTAGCAACTACTGCACATCTCTCTTACATGTCGGTGCTTCAAACTCTGTAATCTTCTCAAGTCTCATAGGATCAATTTCAATACCTCTCTTATGAATCATGAATCCTAAGAACTTACCCGCCGACACACCAAAATCACACTTGAGTGGGTTCATTTTTAAGCTATACTGATGCATTCTTTCAAAAGCAACTTTCAAATCGGCTAAGTGGTTACCCATAGCATCCGATTTGGCTACAACATTATCTATATAGATATCTATCATAACCCCTAACAAGTCATGAAAGATCAAGTTCATAACACGTTGATATGTAGAACCATCATTCTTCAAGCCAAAAGTCATCACTACCCACTCAAATAAGCCGACAAAACCAGGACATGTAAAGGCCGTTTTGTAAATATCTTCTTAGGCCATAAAATTTTGATTGTAACCAGCATTACCATCAAGAAAACTTAGTACCTTGTGTCCTGAAGCATCGTTGATAAACATGTTGGCTATCGACATGGGATACTCGTCCTTTGGAGTGGCCTTGTTCAAGTCCCTGAAATCAATACACACACAAATCTTGCCACTCCCTTTCTTCTCCACAGGCACAATATTAGCAACCCATTCAGCAAACCTACATGGCCTAATAAACTCAGCCTTGAGTAACTGTTCTATCGCTTCTTTAACTCGGTCATACACGACCAAATTAAAGCAACAAGGAGGTTGTTTATGAGGCCTAAACCCAGGTTTGATAGGCAGCCGATGCTCCAGAAGCTCACGTCTAAGTCCAGACATCTTGCTATACTGCCATGCCAAACAATCAATATACGACCGAAGTAATTTTATTACTTCAGCCTTATCATTGGCTTGCAAGTTCTGATTTACAAAAGTCGGCCTTGGAACACTACCATCTCATATGTATACCTCTTCTGAAGGGTCGGTCGACGCAAAACCGTGACCTAACTTCTCTACTTCAATAAAATCTTCAATGTCTTCAGCGATACCATCTTTAGAATACCGATATTTGTCTACACGAGAATTTAGCCAATCAATATTATTTCTACCTAACATGACAACTAGTTTAGAGACAGTCGAGCTACACAAGCCGGCTTTATAGAAATTGGAACAAATCTCCCCTCCGACACACTGAAAAAATAGAAGTCTGAGAGATCTCTACCTGACAAGCACTCTTCTTTATAATGGATGGCATATATGGACACATCAGTCATCGCAACATGAGCCGAAGTATCTCCCGGTATGATTTCCACATCATCGTCATACCACTGAATCAAGCACTGGTGCAAAGTAGAAGGAACACAACAATTTGCGTGAATCTAGTCACACCCAAGTAACACACTATAGTTACCTTGCAAATGTACTATGAAGAATGTTGTGGGAAGCGTCTTGTTGCCCACCGTCAGCTCTAGAGAAAGTACACCCTTCGCCTCGGAGCTCTCACTATTGAAGCCGCTCAACGTCATTTTGGTCTTCATCAAGTCATCCTTATCCTTGTCGAGCTTCTTCAGAAGAGAGTACTGAGGAGCCATGCTGAATAGCGTGGGCCTCATGGCTCCAGATGTGATGAGTCATTGTCAACGATAGTCAAAGAGGACTGAAAAGAGAGAGAAGACCTGCTGCGTCTGGGCCGCGTGTGACTCAGGTACACGGGCAGCGAGCGACTGTCGGGCAGAGGGGCCGCGAAGTCGGGCTGGCCCAATCCGGGTACATGGGCTAGGAGCAGCAGAGGATCCACTGGACTGTTGACCGGAATTGACTCAGGTACACGGGCGGCGAGTGATTGCCGGGCTGAGGGAGCCGCGGAATCGGGCCGGCCCAATCCGGGTACCCGGTGCGAAGACGGTGGACGCTTTGTCAGTTTCGGCGCAAAACTGACGACCGTTGATTTCGGATCTGACCGTCCTGAGGCGAAGGCGTAGCTGCTACGAAAGCTCCGCATCAGGACAAGTTACCTTTATTTAGGTTTTTACTATTTTGCCTTTAGGCCCACAGTCTGTCAGTCGAGTCTGTAAAAATATCCTAAGGGCAGTTTGGTCTTTTCCATTTATTTTAGCGTCTGTAAAAAACCCTAGGGGTATTTCTGCATTTTACCCATTTATTGGGCTGCCTATAAATAGGCCCCAATCCTTAGGGTTAGGGTTAACTCATCCAATGCAAAACTAGAGTTCATTTTTGGTCTATCTTCTTCCTCCTACCGATTTTAATTTTCTGGGTAAAAAATCACAGTCGTCATTTTTGAATCCACCGACTGCTTCCTTTGGTTGTCATGGCTTGTTCCTATTTAGTTGGTTTTCGGAGGGAGCACCACTAGCCGATTTTCTTTGAAGCCTGGTTCTAGTTTTATCCTGGTGGGCGACGGAGTCGGCGCCGTGTGCGGCGGCACGTGGCTTGTGGCAGCGGGGGTGCGGGAAGGACCGCTGAGCAGCGTTGTAGCCGACCCAGTGTGAGGACACGCGGTGCTCTGCTCGGAGTGCTGTGGGAGATCCGAGGCGCGTGTGCTGCTCGGCCGCATGTGGCGATTGGAGTTTGGGGCGGCGGCGCTCACCTGTGCAGCGCAGGTCACACGCGAGCACGCAAGCCAAGATCAGCGCATGAACAGGAACAACCACGGCCACGAACAGAGAAAACAGCTAGCACGCGTGTCAAAGCCAAAGCAGCTTGGAGCCACTTGCGCAGCATTAGGAGCAGGTAGAAGTATTTGCTGCGCACAGAAGGTGTTCGGCACAATGTTCACAGGAGACAAAAATTCAGAACAGTAATTAATCTCTCCTCGGTTTGCGTGCCTTGCATTAAATTTCGAAATAGATTTATTTACTGCAAGAGTTTTTATTTCAGAATGCATTAAATATTCACATATATATTTATGAGCACATTTTATTTACTGCATTTATTTTGTCTAGATTAAATGTGTTAAATATTGTGTTTGCTCTTACTCGATGAACTTTCTATAAACTGTGAATATTTTGCTTGTGCTTGATGGATCATCTGTGATTTGGTGAAACTTTTATGAAGATGTCATTCGTACTGTGATGATTTTTTAATCTGCCTTTAAGCACTTTGATGGTGTCTTTTTGATTAGGACACCGGTCGTTTTTAGGCTAGATTATTTTTGCTCTGTTGATTTGTTTTACGTTTCGCTGTTATTTTGTTGAGGTGCGTTGGGTGTTGGGAGCAGGCCATTGATTCGAAAGAATTTTTTAGGCGCCCATTCACCCCCCCTCTGGTCGCTACTTTCGGTCCTACAAGTGGTATCAGAGCCTGGTTAGGGTTTTTCCATACCTTAACCGGTTCTAAACCCCAGTAGTGATCATGACGTCTCCTGGCAAGGTCCCGTCCTTGGAAGCTTATGGCTATAATTATTGGAAGACTCGCATGCGAGCCTATCTCATGAGCCAAAGCTCGGACATCTGGGACATTTGCGTTCACGCTACGTTTGTCATATTGCCAGTTGCTGAGCGTGATTCTCCTGGTATCATCGCCCAGCATGTGAACAATAGCAAAGCGGTGAACATCTTGTTTTCTGGTTTGGGTCCCACTGAGTTTGAGCGTGTGAGCCATCTCTCCACTGCGAGAGAGATCTGGGCGACCCTCCAGGCACACCATGAGGGGACAGCTCAGGTCAAGGCTCGGCTCTATCAGACCTACCGGCGTGAGTACGAGAACTTCACACAAAAGCCGGGTGAATCTGTTGAAGCGTTGTTTGGTCGTTTTCAGTCGATCATAAACAAGCTTCGGGACAACAAGGCTGAGGGTGTTCAGTTGGTCTCAGATCATGAACAGGCGCTCAAGGTTCTTCATACCTTGGACCCAAAGATCTGGGAGATCAAGGTATCCTCTATCATTGAGAGCACTTCTTATGATACCTTGACCATTTCTGATTTGTTTAGCAAGCTGAAGGCCACCGAGGTTGATACCCAGTTGAGATCAAATCTCACTGGCTCTGGATCAAAGTCTCTGGCCCTTGCTACACCTTCTGTTGATCCCTCTTCTGTGAGTTGTGTTGGGTTCTCTTTGATGTCTATCACTGAGGATCAGCTTGAGTCGTTGGGAGATGATGATTTGTGTCTTTTTAACAACCGGGTGCGTCGTGTCTATGATAAGAGGATGTTCAAAAGACAAGGCACAAAGACCGGATGCTTTGAGTGTGGTGATCCAGGACACTTCATCGCCGACTGCCCCAAGCGCAATGGCCACAAGAAGGGCACCGGTGGTGGCTTCCACGACTCCGGCAAGCACGACAGCTCCTCCTTCAACAAGGGCAAGCCAAAGACCAGATTCTTCAGAAAGGCCCTGAAGGACTACCGGCGAGAGAACAAGAAGCGCGACAAGGCCTTCTTCGCTGAGATGGAGAAGAGCTACTCCAAGCGGTCCACATCTTCTTCCTCTTCATCGAGCTCAAGCGATGAGGAGATCATCATCAGGAAGGGGAAGGACAAGGACGATCCAGCAGGCCTTTGCTTCATGGCCTTCGGGGACAGACCGAAGAGCCGCTCACACCAGCGCCGAAGATCCCGCAAGAGTTTCTGCTCAATGGCTCTTGGGGATAAGGAAGAAAAGGGCTCCTCCGATGACTCCGACGACGACGACAATGAAAAGGTATCATCCTATGAACGCGAAATCGTTGATTTACTTGAAAGCAATCGTCAGGAGTTAAAGTATCGGGAAAAAACTGCTTAGAGGGGCTAAGAAGAGGATAGATGAGTTAGAGAGTGAGCTTGCCGTGGCCAACGGCAGAATTGAGAGTCTATCTTCTTCCCCTTGCTTGGGTGATAGCAGTGAGTGCCCAAAGTGTGAGGTGCTTCTGTGTGACCTGTCGACTCTGAAGTCCAGGTACACAGAAAGGGTTGATGAGAGGGACGCTTTGGCCACTGAGCTTGAAAGCGCTCAGCTGGAGCTGAAAGATGCTCAAGCCACTGTTGTTGTGCCCTGTGCTGATTGCCCATCTCATCTTGCTAGTTTAGCTGAGCTGAAAGCCAAGGGCGATAAGCATCTGGGTGATTTGGAGAGAATGAGAGTTGAGCTTGCGCAGACTAGGCTAGAGCTTGAGACATTGTCAGTTCCACCCACTGTCTGTGAGAACTGTCTGTCTCTCAGAATGGAGTTGATTAAGCTGAAAGCCGAGAAGTCTGTCCAGATAGATAGCGAGTGTGAGACCTGCTTGTCTCAGGTGGAGGTACTAGCATCCTTGAGAGAGGAGCTAGCTGATTCTCAGAATGAGAACTTTTACCTCCGGTCTATCCTGAGTTGGATCAGTGCCAGAGAGCCACAGCTCGGCATGATGATTCAGCAGTTCAAGAGGCAGGATGGGTTTGGGGTAGGTTATACCTACACCAAGGCTGACTTTGAGAGTGCCATTAGCCGGGCAGTGGAGTGGAGTAAAATGACTCCTGAGCAGAGATATCCCAAGACTCACTCCACTGAGTCTTCCCTGGCTAGTCAGCCCAAGGATGGAGTAATCCATGAACAACCCAAAGCTCCACCCAAGAAGCCCATCTGGGTTCCAAAGCCCAAACACCTCCTCACTTCTCTTGACTCTCTCCCTGGACCCTCTCAACCCAAGAAGCCGACACCAAACACCACTAAGCCCAAGAACCCCAAGCCTCAACCACATCCCAAGAAGCCCACCTATCATTGTGAGTACTGTCAGAGAGACGGGCATCTTGCGGAGTTTTGCTTCAGGAGGAAGCGGGTTGAGAAAACAGAGCGTGCTCGTGGTGGTCAGGAGCAGTTCTACCAGCAGGGTGGTAGACTGCGTGTTCCTCGACGCGGGGAGAGGCTGGAGGCCAGGCCGCGTCGTGTAGGTGGTGGTAGAGGAGACGGCTTTCATGCCCGTACTCCAGATGGTGGTGCTCGTTCCGGTAGAGCTCCAGGCCGTTTTGGCTACGGACCTGGACCTCGTAGCCGAGATTTTAGGCAGAACCGAGGACCGCGCTTTGAGCCGCGTTATGGTCCAAGCTTTTCTGATGATTTCTGCTTTCCGTCTTTTGAGCAGATGGCTCGACACTGGTTTAGCTCGTTTGCTAAACCCGGTGCCGGACCATTTGCTCCCACTTACAGCCACTGATTGTGCAGGATCGAGGACTGGAGGACGTTTGGATCATGGACTCAGGATGCTCTCGCCACATGACGGGACATCGCAGATGGTTCTCCAGTCTCACTCCCCCGAGCTCCAAAGAGTACATCACTTTCGGGAACAGTGGTCAAGGGAAAGTAAGTGGCATTGGCTCAATTCGCATTTCAAACCATTTTTCTTTGAAGAACGTTGCTTTGGTTGGAAATTTGAACTTCAATTTGATCTCTGTTTCGCAACTTCTTGAGGATGGTTTGGAGGTGCGTTTTAAGAAGGGCAATTCTTCTGTGTTTGATTCTAGAGGGTCTTTGATTTGCCAGATCTTACCTTTCGGTAAGGTTTTTCGGATTGACTTCTCTAGTTCTTTTGGCCCTTCTCGCTGTTTGATTGCTGGATCCTCCTCTGAGCTCTGGAAGTGGCATAGGAGGTTAGGCCATTTGAGTTTTGACCTGCTAGTCAGGTTGAGCTCTATGGACCTCATCCGAGGATTGCCCAAGCTTAAGATGGAGAAGGATCTGGTTTGCCATCCCTGTCGTCACGGAAAAATGGTTGCCGCTTCTCACGCACCTGTGACTCAGGTGATGACTTCGTATCCGGGCGAGCTATTACATATGGACACTGTCGGTCCAGCTCGGGTACGCTCAGTCGGTGGGAAGTGGTACGCACTTGTGATTGTTGACGATTTTTCTCGATTCTCGTGGGTTTTCTTTTTGGAGTCTAAGGATGAAACTTTTCAATTTGTTCATGACCTGATTTTGAAGCTGAAGAATGAGAACAATGGTCGTATGCGAGCAATTCGCTCCGACAACGGCTCTGAGTTCAAGAACTCTCAGTTCGTCAGTTTTTGTAGTGATCAGGGTCTTGACCATCAGTTTTCTGCTCCTTACACTCCCCCACAGAATGGCGTTGTGGAACGAAAGAACCGCACGCTAGTTGAGATGGCCAGGACGATGCTCGATGAGCACAGGACTCCTAGGCGCTTTTGGGCTGAAGCCATGAACACGGCTTGCTATCTGGCCAACCGCATTTTTCTTAGAGCTTACCTTGGTAAGACCTCATATGAGTTGCGGTTTGGCAGACAGCCCAAGGTGAGCCACTTGCGAGCGTTTGGCTGCAAGTGCTTTGTGCTCAAGAAGGGAGGGCATTTGGACAAGTTTGAGTCTCGTTGCTGGGATGGTGTTTTTCTTGGTTACGCTTTGCATTCTCGAGGCTTCCGTGTTTGGAACCTCGACTCCCAGCAGCTTGTCGAGACTTGCGAGGTTTCTTTTGATGAGTCCTTGCCTTCTTCATCTCCTTCTTTTGAGCTTTCTGGTGATGGTGAGCTCGGAGAGTCCATCTTCGAGGAAGATGAGGATACTCCAGCTGCTGATGAGGGTGGGCCTTCTGCACCTCCTGCAGAGCCCACACCTTCTGAGACTTCGACTGAGGACGAGGGCGGACCTCTGATCACTTCTTCCACTTCGATCGAGCCCCCTCAGTCGAGTCCAGAGGTGCCAGCTGCTGACTCCGGTGAGGTGACTTCAGATCACCAGGGATCCCGAGCAGTTCAGCGTGATCACCCCTCAGAGCTCATCATCGGTGATGTGTCTTCAAGAACTTTGCGTTCGTCTGTTGACTCTCTTACTGTGTTTGCTGAATCTGCTTTTGTTGCATCTTTTGAGCCCAGAGACATTTCTCATGCTCTTTCTGACTCGAACTGGATTAATGCCATGCAAGAAGAGCTTGAGAATTTTGTCCGCAATCGGGTTTGGACACTAGTAGAGCTGCCACCAGGATGCAACCCCATAGGCACCAAGTGGGTGTTCAAGAACAAGCAAGGTGACGATGGGGTTGTGGTGCGCAACAAAGCTCGACTAGTTGCCCAGGGTTTCTGCCAGAAGGAAGGTATTGATTTTGAAGAAACTTTCGCTCCTGTTGCCCGTCTTGAGTCCATTCGCATTCTTTTAGCTTTTGCCGCTTCGAAGGGTTTTAAGCTTTTTCAAATGGACGTCAAGAGTGCTTTTCTGAACGGGTACATAGAGGAGGAGGTTTATGTTAGGCAGCCCCCCGGTTTTGAGAACCCCAAATTTCCTCGACATGTTTTTAAGCTGCAGAAAGCTTTATACGGGTTAAAGCAAGCCCCCAGGGCTTGGTATGACCGGTTAAAGCAGTTTTTGTTGGGGAAGGGCTTTGTGATGGGTTCTGTGGATAAGACTCTCTTCTTGCTCAGAGATGCTTCAGATTTTTTAGTTGCTCAGATATACGTGGACGATATTATCTTTGGCGGTACTACTAACGATCTTGTGTCCAAGTTTTCTGAGCAGATGCACAGCGAGTTTGAGATGAGCCTCATGGGTGAGCTCAAGTACTTTCTAGGGCTCCAGATCAAGCAGACCAAGGACGGCACCTTTATCCACCAGGGTAAGTACACTCGGGACATGTTGAAGAAATTCGACTTTGGTGGAGAGCTGAAGCCTCAGATGACCCCAATGGGTACATCTGGGGGCCTGGACAAGGACGAGAGCGGCGTCAAGGTCAACGAGAGAGAGTTTCGAGGGATGATCGGTTCGCTGCTGTACTTGACGGCGACGAGGCCAGACATACAGTTCGCCGTGGGACTGTGCGCGCGCTTCCAGTCTTCACCACGCGCGTCTCATCGGCAGGCTGTCAAGCGCATCTTCAGGTATCTCACTTATGCGCCTGATCTAGGTCTTTACTATTCAGCATCATCATCTCTTGATTTATCTGGCTTTTCGGACGCTGACTTTGGTGGGTGCCGGTTGGATCGCAAGTCGACTTCCGGTACTTGCCAATTTCTTGGTTCTTCTCTTGTCTCTTGGTCTTCTCGAAAGCAATCTGGAGTTGCTCTTTCGACCACTGAGGCTGAGTATGTAGCTGCTGCTAGCTGCTGCTCACAGTTGGTTTGGATGATTTCCACTTTGAGAGATTTTGGGTTGTTCTTTCCTACCAGAATTCCCTTGTTTTGCGACAGCACTAGTGCAATTAGTGTAGGGAAAAACCCATGTCTCCATTCAAAAACCAAACACATTGATGTGCGCTTTCACTTTTTGCGGGATCAATATGAGAAAGGTGTCATTGACCTTGTTCATGTTGATACCCATCATCAGTTGGCTGACATTTTCACCAAACCCCTAGACCAGTCTACTTTTGAGCGTTTACGAGGGGATTTGGGTGTTGTGTATCCTTTTTAGGATATTTTGAGTCAGTTCATTTCTTTCTTCTTTACTCTTTTCTTGAGTCTTTTTGTGTGTGTTCATATCATACATATTCACATATCACACTTTTGAGCCTGCTTCTGTTATATGATTGAACTGCTTTACTTATTCTAGCTGGTACATGCTTTTGATTACTTGTCGATGATCATGCTTTGTTTCAGTTCATTTGATATGTCTGATATCTGTCATATGCATGGCTTTTACGCTTTCAACTTGAAAAATGATCACCATTGCCTCTGGTAACTAGCATGTGTAGGCTGAGTGCTTTTGCTATCTGTTACATACCTTGTAGCTAGTTCCTCACATAGATGCAGATATGCAACTTGGACATCTTTATGCTTCAACATGGAAAATATACTATAAAAATTATAAAAAAAAATTCAAAAATGAATGAAACTTCCATGCCTTTTTATGCTTGGTTTGAAAAGATCCAAGTGGGTTTGCTTTGTCGCATTGCATTGTTCTGGACTGCTTACCATAGCACTTTGGTATGAACTAGGACAGTGTAGTGTTTGCCAAGACCAATGTCTTAAGCTTCTGATGGTCCAGTTCTGGCCTAGGCTTGACTTGGTCGGTTAGCATAAGGTTTGACATGCAAATAACCCTTGGCAAAAATGAAAAAAGGAAAATGAAAAAGCCTGAACATTTAAAAGACAACAAGTTTGCTGAAGCATTTTGTCTTGGACGATGCTTATCTTGGTAGATATCAGTTAGTTTCTGCATCTCATGCTTTACCTTGCTTGTTAACTGGAAAATGTGGTGATGTCTTTGTTTGCAAAAACTGAAAAATTCATGCTAATGATTTTCTTTAGATATCATCTGTTGTACTGATCATGCCATGTGTCTTAGACAGTATGTCTTTTGCTATACTTGCTAGATGTTGTAACTGCAGTTAATCATATCTGAGAAGCATGCTTTCTACACTCCACCCGCACCCCAGTTGCATTCATTACATATTTTAAGGGGGAGTTGCATTTCAGGGGGAGTCAGTGTCTTTTTAGAGTGCTTGATGAGTTCACTTGTCAACAAGGGGGAGAAATTTTGGTATAAGAGTTTAAGGGGGAGTTTTGGCTTTCTCTGGGATTTGTTTCAGGACTTTCTCTGGGATTTGTTTCAGGACTTTCTCTGGGATTTGTTTCAGGGGGAGTTTTTGTCCCGTTTGTCCTTACTCTTTTGATATCCTTGTTGATGTTTCTGAGATTGCACTCGTTTTCGAGCTTTTACTTTATTTTCTTCTTCTTCTTTGTTTTCTTGTGTTTTGTTTTTCGTGTTTCCACGGTTGATTGCAGGTACTGGAAAGCTGAAGAAGAGAAGTGTTGACAATGCACTCATCAAGGGGGAGATTGAGGAGCCATGCTGAATAGCGTGGGCCTCATGGCTCCAGATGTGATGAGTCATTGTCAACGATAGTCAAAGAGGACTGAAAAGAGAGAGAAGACCTGCTGCGTCTGGGCCGCGTGTGACTCAGGTACACGGGCAGCGAGCGACTGTCGGGCAGAGGGGCCGCGAAGTCGGGCTGGCCCAATCCGGGTACATGGGCTAGGAGCAGCAGAGGATCCACTGGACTGTTGACCGGAATTGACTCAGGTACACGGGCGGCGAGTGATTGCCGGGCTGAGGGAGCCGCGGAATCGGGCCGGCCCAATCCGGGTACCCGGTGCGAAGACGGTGGACGCTTTGTCAGTTTCGGCGCAAAACTGACGACCGTTGATTTCGGATCTGACCGTCCTGAGGCGAAGGCGTAGCTGCTACGAAAGCTCCGCATCAGGACAAGTTACCTTTATTTAGGTTTTTACTATTTTGCCTTTAGGCCCACAGTCTGTCAGTCGAGTCTGTAAAAATATCCTAAGGGCAGTTTGGTCTTTTCCATTTATTTTAGCGTCTGTAAAAAACCCTAGGGGTATTTCTGCATTTTACCCATTTATTGGGCTGCCTATAAATAGGCCCCAATCCTTAGGGTTAGGGTTAACTCATCCAATGCAAAACTAGAGTTCATTTTTGGTCTATCTTCTTCCTCCTACCGATTTTAATTTTCTGGGTAAAAAATCACAGTCGTCATTTTTGAATCCACCGACTGCTTCCTTTGGTTGTCATGGCTTGTTCCTATTTAGTTGGTTTTCGGAGGGAGCACCACTAGCCGATTTTCTTTGAAGCCTGGTTCTAGTTTTATCCTGGTGGGCGACGGAGTCGGCGCCGTGTGCGGCGGCACGTGGCTTGTGGCAGCGGGGGTGCGGGAAGGACCGCTGAGCAGCGTTGTAGCCGACCCAGTGTGAGGACACGCGGTGCTCTGCTCGGAGCGCTGTGGGAGATCCGAGGCGCGTGTGCTGCTCGGCCGCATGTGGCGATTGGAGTTTGGGGCGGCGGCGCTCACCTGTGCAGCGCAGGTCACACGCGAGCACGCAAGCCAAGATCAGCGCATGAACAGGAACAACCACGGCCTTCTGTTTATTTTCTGCTGCGTAGTATTTTGAGGTGCGTTGGGTATTGGGAGCAGGCCATTGATTCGAAAGAATTTTTTAGGCGCCCATTCACCCCCCCTCTGGTCGCTACTTTCGGTCCTACAAGTACGACATCATGTTGACGGTGGTGCCTCCGTCTATGAGCATCCTAGAGATTGGATTGTCGTCGATGTGCCCTCGAATGTAGAGGGGCTTCAAGTGATGAGTCGACTTCTCGAGCTTCTTGAACACAACCTCACGTGGACCGAGGTTTAGTTGAGAAACCTCGGTCTCATCCTATAGCAAACCGAACTCAGCGGGAAGCATCACCACATTCACATCCATCGCGTGAGGAAAGAGGTCCCTTCGAGAAAGGTGTGTAGTCGTCGTCTAGCATGTCATCATCGTCATCACTCGAAGTGGGAGCTAGGTTGTCTACTACAATCGGCTTGGGCTTCCATACTTGCTTGGGTACTAGTCGCGAGCGGATATTCTCGAAGATCGCATCCCGCTCATCTTCAACCTTCTTCTCTTTCATCTCCTGCACTCGGAGACATTGCAGACGCCTCTTCTGGGACTTAGTCATGCTTGGAGGTGCCCACGATGGTTGTGGCTTTGTACCAGGGGCCACAAACTTGTTCCTGAAATTTTTGGCCAAATGTGGATTACTCGGTTGGGCCTCAACAATTTTGCGCTTGCCATGGGGGTCCTTCTTCAAATTGTCATAAGGCCGGTTAGACCGGGCCTTGCCGATCAGACCATCCGTAGCGGGCTGGTCTAATCGGATGTCATCGGGCATCCAAAATGTGGCGGTCAAACCAGCCTCAGTAGGCTGGTAAGACCGAAGTGTGGTCAGTCTGACCGAAGGTGCGGGGGCGGTCAGATCGATGCTTCCCTTGGATTCCTTCTCCGATTCGCCTCTGTCTTGCTCTGGAAGAACTCCCTTGGGGATTGGGATGTCCCGGGAACCCACCTTGATGACGATGTCCTCGGAGACCCATTTCGATGTGTCTTCGTGGCCACCTCATCCATCTTCATGTCGAGGTGGTCGCTCTCTGCTCCATGGCATGAAGGACAGTCGGTTGAAGATGCCGCCTCCCACTATGCCCATCTGCTCCTGCATGTTGGGCGTCTCCTGTGACACATAAGGGACACTCGTGAGAAAGTAAGGTAATGGGAATCCAGCAGGCGAAAAGTAGTATGTAGCCCATTGTGCCATTGGGAGCTGGTATGGAGGTGTAGGCATCGATGATTGTAGTGGTCTTGTGTATCGGGGACCGAACCAACTCCCTTGCGGATGGCTCATTCTTGTTGGGGGCCTTGGCTGAGTACTCACCGTCTCGGCCCTCTTTTACTTATTCTAAAGAAACATCTCATACGTCACCTTCGGCTTCTTGTGGGACCTATCCTATCACGTTACATTGGTGTTCACCTTCCAACACCTTACCTCGGGATTCTTCGGCACAAGCATTTGTGGGCGAGGCTCTCCAACTACGATCACTTTCCCCTTAGATGACTCAGTCTGTTCAGGACAAATCAGCCCCTTCTTCCCATCAAGGTCAATGGTGGTCATGGGAAAGGGGTCTTGGTCTAGCTTCATCTTGGGACTAGCGTCCAACTTCAATCGTCCTTCATCTATGGCCGATTGAACCTATCGATGGAAGACATTGCACTCATTAGTAGAATGAGAATGAGAGTCATGCCACTTACAATATGCACGCTTCTTTAGATCATCGGCAGTAGGGATAACGTGGCCCTTCGGTAACCTGAGGAGTTTGTTCTTCAACAAAAAATCAAATATTTTATCGCACTTGGTCACATCAAAAGCGTACTTGACCTCATTGGGACGACTCTTAGTGAGAGATGGCCATAGCTTAGAGCAAATGTTGACACCAAGATTTGGTAGAAGCACATGCCCACTAAAGATGTTGCACGATCAATAGAATTCAAGGAGGATTCCGTCAAGAAAAGTCAAGGAATCTCGTCCATGTTGTTACAAGATGATCGGACGCAGAAGAGATGATAGTGATAAAGATGAGAAGAAGATAAAGATTATCCTAAATAGGTTAAGATAGGATGCTTGGACGGCAAGTCCCTGGACTATAAATATATATCTCTAGTTAGCATGGAAAGACACATCTCTATCAATCAACTACTCGGCGCATCACCACCCTTGGCTTCTGAGGTTAATCCGGCGGGGTTCGGCACTCGGAGCTGGGCTACATCATTTCGATCTCTAGGGAAGTGGTGAGTCCTTCCACCCCCGATGTCCGAACCAATTAGGTCAGTATCCTCACGGCTGCATCAGATTGATCTCTTGAGGTGAACGTCGAAACAGTACGGTCACTAGTTGTTCTCGGTGTATTAGCTAGGTCTAAGGCTGTATTAGTTCAGTTCAATTTCTTATAATGATGTGATCTAGGTGTGATAGTTTGAGGCTTCATTGGTTAGGTCCGACATCTCTTGCTATTTGAGAAACCAAGGGTTGGTTTCGGAGTCTGTGATGAGTGATTGACAGATTTTACCCTCTGATTCGAAGGGGTTCGGAGGTTGGTTCTCCGAAGGTGTTCGGAGGCTGTTCCACCAAAGGGTTCGGTGGGCTCTGGTTGATGCAGCGGAGTGTGCCTGTCGGAGGGGTCTGACAGTACACGATGATTGGTTGTACCGAAGGGCTCGGTACTTTGGGCGGTACACCGGAGTGTGTATCGGAGGTTGTTTACTCGGAGAGGTCTCCGGGGTACTGGATACACTTGTCTGCTTGTCTGTGGTGCGCAGGGGACTTCGGAGGCGACGGACGGTTCGTAGCAGGTGAACCTGGGTCAAACAGGAGGCTTGATGCCAGGGGAGCAGGGAGCTCCATCACGAAGGCTGCGAAGGGGTCGAGGTCGGACCTCGGGTCGAGGTGCGCCAGGAGAAGGCAGTAAGTGCGGAGCGTGGCTCCGGGTGAAGGTACCCCGAGACGAAGTCCTCGGAGACGAGGCACTTCGAAGGGTACTCCAAATGGAGTGACTTCAGAGTATGGTGGATCAAGTCCTCAGCAGAGGCAAGGTGTTCGAAGTGTGCTCCGGAGGGAGACACTCGAAGGTTTACCCGATGAAGGTCTCAGAAGTCGAGGTGCATCGAAGGCATGGTCCGGGTGAGGCTCGTCGAGGAATGTGCTCGGGGAGAAACACTACGACGAAGTGCTCATGGAATGCTTCATGCGGAGGCCTTGGACGAAGGAGGGACTTCGAAGGGTGGTACTCCGAAGGTGGGGCTTCGGAGTGAAGCAAGCTTCGGAGCAAGGCTGGCTCTGGAGTGAGGTGGACTTGAGGTACTTCGACCATGCATGGCTTCAGTACACGGACTGACGGAGTTCGAGCTGGGAGAAGCTGCGAAGCCGTGGTGGTCCACTCCGAAGGTGTTGGTGCGAAGGCCCAAGGGCTTTGACGGCTTCGGCCCAAAACCGTCACTGTATCGAAGGCTGACTTCGGGGAAGCAAAGGCCATCAGGCTCAAGGCTTCTCACCGAAGCTACCGCACCCCTCGCGTGCGAAGGGGGGCTTCAGAAGGGTCCAAGACAGTAAAGGCTGAAAATGTCGGCTCTGCAAAAAGCTGACGCTGTCCCCTCTGCAAAGCTGACTGAGAAGCCTCCAAATAAAGTAGACTACCTTTTGTACCCCTCTGTTCTGATGAGACAAAACCATTGTAAACCCTAGGGGTAATGTAGTCAATTCACATGGGTGAATAGTGGCTATAAATAGTGGAGGCATGGTAGGTCACATTTAACACTTTGAGCATTCATTGTAGAACTCCTGTGCTAGCCACCACATACTCTGTATTCATCCTATGAGTTTAATTTTTGTGTTCCCTGTTCAAGCAGCGAAGCCCTGTTTCTGTGTTCTTTTTCTGCTTGAGCTTGTTTGCATACCTCGCTGCATGCTTCGATCTCTTGTGTGTCATTTCGAGTGACTAGAGGTAGTGCACCGAAGCCTGTTAGGGCGAAGTGTGTTTTGAGCGAAGGGTGTTTTCCAGTGTGTGTTCGCTATGTGTAATCTGGAGGCTAGACCTCGCTGATTTTTTGGGGTTGTGGGTGGAGCGAAGTCTTCTTGGCTTCGAACTTTTTCTCCTTGCGAAGCCTGTGTTCGGAGCAGTCAAATACCTCCGAACCTGAACTCCGAAGGGTGTGTTCGAAGCCTGTTTCGCAGAAGACAGAATTAAAACAGAAGGCTATATTTAGTTTGAAATTTTAAAAGCTCCCATTCACCCCCCTCTGGTCGCCGTTTCTGGTCCAACACTATTGTATCTCTTTCATGATGTATACAGTTCATCTAAATAAAGAATGCCCGATACTTTGACATATTATTAAGATCATCGTGACTAGCTACTGTCTTGGTTGGGTCCAATCTACATATTGTGATGATTTTCATGATATAGACATGTTATGTGGCACATTTTTATTTATTTCTGTCAGAGTACAAGTTGACGGGTTATCTTCAATTCGATGCCACATCTTATAAGCCATCAGAACAACATTCATCGTCCTATGTGGTAAACCGCCCATCTTATCGTCCAATGGCACACTCGCTCGATTGCTTCATCCCTGGTTATCGGCCCTATGGTTGATAGGCATGATATTCCATGAATATCCCATCCTCATCACGGTCATTAGCTCGATAACCAATAGGCCATACTACTAATTGACTTTTCCCGTTTAACCTTATCAGTTGAAGGGCCAAACTGATTGGTACGCCTTGAACCTTTTTTCTAAGAACGTAGGACATGTACTAGAGTTAAGCAGATTTCCTAGGCTACACGTGTGTCACTGTGTGACCAAAAAATGCACCAACACGCTTTTTGGCACGCCAAGTGGGACCATCTCCAGCTACCCAGCCATGGCGAGTGAGATCAACGATGACAATATCATCTCGATCACCATGGAAACCTTGACAGAAGAACAAAGACTGAAAGTGCAACGACACTTGGAGGAATTCCAAAAGTCATGCATGCATGCCTACGACATGAATCGACTCGGTCCCATCTAGAATAATCGATTGCTAAGACCAGTGCTAGCCATAAAGGATGGCCAACCAGCGGAGAACCCTTGGGACAATCTCCAAGAGATCATCGACCAGGCGATTCACCGCTCACTAGTCAGTCAATTCGGGACACTAGCCAATACTCATTAGGGGCTGATCAAGAAGGCTACTAAGGGCATCGTGGTCTGTTGACCACTGCAAGGGCCGATGAGGCTAGAGCAGTTGGGCACCTTACCCGGTCATGAAGTCAACAAGACCGCTCATCCAGTACTACCACAGAGCGCACCGTATGGCGTCGAGAGGAATGCACCGGTGCCACTCCCAGCGTTTGACCCTAGACTATCAAGACAGCGGGTGCCGCAAGTAACGTACGATATCGCAAGAAACACACTATCAGACTTCGTTCCACCAAGAGGGGCACCCAATGGCATTCCTCCCAGGTATCATTAGATGGCATACTACGGAGCACAACCCTACGGTGAAAAAGGACAGTACAGGCACAACGCTATCCGGCAAGAGCAGTATCAACAGCCCCCAACACCTGACCAATATCCAACACCGAAGTAGCAATAAGACGACTGGGTGAATCGGATCATGGAGGTTATTAGAGATATATTTGGGCTGAAGCCCAAAGAGCAGACATACATGTATCAGCGGCAATATCCGGAATGGTTCGATCGAGTACCACTGCCAGGACGATACAAGGTACTTGACTTCACCATGTTATCAGGACAATACTCATTCTCCACAATGGAGCATATTAGTTCGTGAGTAACTTTCAGGGTACTTTCGTACCCCCAATGTCAATAGGAAGTCTTTTCCAGGTGAAGCAGCTCCCTGGAGAGACCTTAAGACAATATTTCAAGCGCTTCGCTCATACGAAGTCGCAAATTCGAGGGTTAACTACGTCTTCTGTAGTTGACGCAGCTCGAGAGGGAGTTATTCATCCAGGCCTCCTTGATAAACTTCACCGGAAAAGCATATATTCTGTTTCTCAGTTGATGTCTAATTTTGAAGAGTATGCAAGGTCAGAAGAGGGATGGCTTCGGAGAACTGCTGCAACCCCGTTGATACTGCATGAAGTTAAATTGGAAGTGAAAACTTCAGCACAGCCGCAAGGGCCTAGCTTCGAAGTTCAGCATGACAGGCGTAGGGGGCAAAAGCATTCTCGTTCAGAAGTTCTGAACATTGCACCCCCGCAGAAGTTTGCCCAAAGAGCTCCGCAACATTCAGGAAGCAAGACCAGCGGCTGGAGGCCGCCAGGGAAATCGGCTGGCAAAGGCCAGACCTTTTTCTGCTGTATCCATGGTGAAAATCGGAGTCACGCAACTGACGCGTGCAAGTCTATACTTGCTCTGAGAGGGAAGTATTTGGAAAGAACTTCGGGTCGAGGCACTACTGACCGAGTTCCAGCTAAAGTGCGTCCGGAGCCTGTCCAGGCTGTGGCGCGAATAGAGAACTTCGATCCGGCAAGACGCCCTCCGGTGGTCAATGTTATGCCACCTCCGAAGCAAGAAGAAGGGCAAGATCGAGGAAAAAGAGTAGTCCTCCCCATCTCCGGAGGAGGGACTCTCGGAAGTATGTCAAAGAGGCAGAGAAGAGAATATGTCAGAGAAGTGGGCCATATTGGAACCTCTTCATCTGCAGCTGCTATGCCCGAATGGTCCCATGTGCCAATATCTTTTTCCGCAGACGATGCAGCTGGTGTTAAATTTCCACATGCAGACCCACTTGTCATCACTGCCGACATAGCAGGAACTGAGGTTCGGAGAGTGCTAATTGACGGAGGGAGTTCGGCGGATATTATTTTTGTCCAAGCTTTTGATCAACTCTGTATCTCCAGAAAGCATCTTCTCCCAGCAGCCCGTCCTTTACAAGGATTTGCAGGACCCCCTCTTGATGCCCTCGGCCAAATTGGCCTGGAAGTTACTTTCGGAGAGGGGCCACTGGCTAGGACAGAGGAAGTGATCTTCGATGTTGTGGATGCTCCAAATGCATACAATGTCATCTTCGGAAGAGGCATGTTAAATCAATTCGGAGCTGTGGCGCATCATAATTACTTATGTATGAAGATGCCCACACAAGCGGGAGTGCTCACTGTTTTCCGAGATCAGGCCATTGCGCGAAGAGAGGAGTATGGTCATGGCTCTCCTCTTGACACGAGACAAGTGAATAGTGTGCAAGATAATCCGGAAAATTTTTCTGCTCCTAGCGAATCTTCGAAGAAATCCTTCCCAAAACCAAGTCCCGAAGGAGAGATTGCAACGAAGGTTATTGTCAAAGATGGCAAGGAATATTCATTTCAATTTGGTAAAGACTTGCCTCCAGAAGTTGCTGCCTCCTTAGAGAAAGTAGTTGAGGAGAATTTAGATGTCTTTGCTTGGTCTGATGAAGACATCACCGGAGTCAGTCGGGACATTATTGAACACAGTCTACTTGTGAACCCGAAGGCTCGGCCTGTTCGGCAAGGACTCCGGAAGTTGTCTACGGAGAGAGCTATCCTTGCTAAAGAAGACATTGAAAAGTTGCTGAAGGCTAGGATTATCAGAGAAGTGGCTCATATGGAGTGGTTAGCCAACCCAGTCTTCGTTAGGAAGAAATCTTCCGGGAAGTGGCGCATGTGTATTGATTTTACATCCCTGAATAAAGCATGCCCCCGTGACCCCTACCCCATGCCCCGAATTGATCAATTGGTCGACTCCACTGCCGGTTCGAAGTTATTAAGCGTCCTCGATGCGTATTCCGGCTATCATCAAATCTGGTTAAAGCGCGAAAATGAAATCAAGACAAGCTTCGTAACTCCTTCAGGAGTCTTTTGTTATGTAAGAATGCCCTTTGACTTAAGAAACGTCGGGGCTACTTTTTCGAGGTTAATTGCTAAGGCTCTAGGTCATCAATTAGGTCGTAATTTAGAGGCCTATATGGATGATATTGTAATAAAGAGTGCTTTAAAGCACCAACATAGCCTAGACTTAGCAGAAACATTCAATAGCCTTTGGGCATGTGGGATCCGTCTCAACCCCGAAAAATGTATCTTCGGGGCACAGGCTGGAAAATTGTTAGGGTATCTAGTTTCAAGCAGAGGGATTGAAGCTAGCCCCACTCAGATAATCGCGTTGCAGAGGATGGCTCCCCTAGATAATTTAAAGCAAGTGCAAAAGCTGACCGGTCGTCTTGCAGCACTTAGCAGATTCCTGGCAAGGTCTGCGGAGAGAAGTTTGCCCATTTTCAAAGCATTGAAAGGTCCGAAGATTTTGCATGGACACCGGAGTGTCAAAAGAGCTTCGAAGATATTAAAAATTATCTCAGTAACCTTGCTACACACATGGTGCCTGTTGCGGACGAAACCCTACTCCTCTACCTTGCAGCTACTGGCTCTGCTGTCAGTGCAGTCCTTGTTAGAGAGGTTGATTTCAACGGGAAGTTGGTACAGAATCCAGTTTATTTTGTGTCCGAAGCATTGTCCGGAGCAAAAACAAGATATTCCGAGCTTGAGAAATTCGCTTATGCTCTGATAATGGCTTCGAGAAAGCTAAGGCATTATTTCTTGGCACATAATGTAATTGTACCAACTTCGTATCCTTTGGGAGATATGCTCCGAAGTAAGGATTTCACTAGAAGAATTGGGAAGTGGGTTGTTGAGTTAGCACCCTTCGACATATCTTTTGTGGCAAGAACAACAATTAAGTCGCAAGTGTTGGCGGACTTCGTGGCAGAGTGGACTCCCCCTGCAGCATGGGCTCCGGAGAAGCCAAGTGAAGGGATTTGGACTATTTACTGTGATGGAGATTATCAAGCATCTGGAGCAGGTGTCGGAGCTGTGATAATTTCGCCTTCAGGGCAAAAGGCAATGTACTCCGCAAGACTCAACTTTAAGTCTACCAATAATACGGCGGAGTATGAGGGAATTTTGTTGGGACTTCGAAAGGCATGTGCTCTAGGGGCTACAAGAGTTGTTATTAAAACAGATTCTCAGATTGTAGCAGGGCACGTAGACAAGAGTTTCCAAGTTCGACACCCACAGCTTGCAAAGTACTTGGAAGAAATCCGAAAGATCGAAGCAGCATTTAAAGGGATTTCCATTCGGAGTATACCTAGAGCAGAAAATATGCAAGCTGACATCTTAGCAAAAGCTGCAACCGGAGCTATGGACATACCCGAAGAAGCTTTTTATGAAGAACTCAGCACACCTTCGGTGCCACAAATTCCTGCTGCGGAAGTCCTCTGCATTCCAAGTACAGATTGGCGAAGTTCAATCATGGAATTATTGCAAGGAGAAGCGAATATGTCCGAAGGGCCACAACTTTCGAGGTTAAAGCTTAGAACTCGGAATTATCACATAATCAACGGTATTTTATACAAGGCCGGAGTATGTTCCCCTCTGCTCCGATGTATATCTCAAGCCAAAGGTCAAGAAATTCTTCGAGAAATTCATGAAGGACTTTGCGGTAGCCATCTGGCCCCTCGAGCTTTGGCAGGAAAAACACTTCGCCAGGGGCTTTATTGGCCCACAATAGTAGCTGATGCGGAGAGCTTGGTCCGCACATGCCAAGGATGTCAGTGGATGGGACGAAGAAGTCATCCCCCACCAATAGCTCTTCAAGTCATTACCCCAGTATGGCCCATGGCCAGATGGGGCATGGATCTTATTGGTCCCTTCCCAGCAGCAAAAGAAAATTTGAAGTTCGCAATGGTAGCAATCGAATACTTTTCAAAGTGGGTCGAAGCAGAGCCCCTAACAGCTATCACTTCGAATAATGTTCAAAAATTTTTTTGGAAGAATATCATATGCCGGTTCGGAGTGCCTCGGCAGCTCACAGTGGATAATGGAACACAGTTTGATGCAGAACCCTTCAGGAAATTCTGTGAAGATCTAGGCATTCAACTATGTTTCGCTGCAGTAAGACATCCTCAATCTAATGGAGCTGTTGAAAGAGCCAATGGTAATATCTTGTCAGGGCTGAATCGAAGAATAGTGGGATTGGCAAAAGGATTGTGGACCGAAGAGCTCCCAAAGATCCTATGGTCCATCTGGACAACTCAGACAAGGTCTACCGGCTTCACTCCTTTCAGACTATTATTCGGAGATGAAGCTATGGCACCAACAGAGCTCAAAGGAGGATCACTTCGCAGCACCGAACCGGAAATAGGAGGAGAAAGACAAGCTTCGCTGGATTTAACAGAAGAGACAAGACTTCGTGCTGTGGCAAATTTGTCAAAGTATCAGCAGCAGACGAAGACTTGGTTCGACCCGAAGGTCAAGATTAATGAACTTAGGCCGGGTCATCTCGTTTTGCGGAGTATCATAGCACCAGGAAAATTAGGAAATAAGTGGGAAGGTCCATACTTAATTGTTCGCTCAGGGCGTCCTGGTTCTTTTAAGTTAGCTAATTTGGAAGGTGAAGAATTAGCGCATACATGGCATGCGTAGAACCTAAAGCGATACTTCGCATAGGGTCTCCTTGTAATCATTTGTAAACACTTTCCGAATCAATAAAGCATATGGTTCAGATAATGCCTGCCCCTCATAAACTTCCCACTTCCGAGTGGACGCACTGGAATAGCGGAGTTGACCGAGAGGGAAGTGTCATTAATTTGAATCATATTTTCGGACTTCGGACCACTGGTCCGATGTTTCCAACGTGGTGGGCTGAAATAATCTGGAGTCCAAGCCACCGGCTTGTAGGCATCCGTAAAAGAGCCCGAGACCACAAAATGCGGAGTCCAAGCCATCGGCTGGTAGACATCTGTAAAAAGAGTTCAAGGAGACCAAATGATGCGGAGTCCAAGCCACCGGCTTGTAGGCATCCGTAAAAAGAGTCCAAGGAGACCAAATGATGCGGAGTCCAAGCCACCGGCTTGTAGGCATCCGTAAAAAGAGTCCAAGGAGACCACTGCGAACTCCAAACCACTGGTTTGACAGAATTCGCAAAAAGAGCCGAAGGAGGCCAAAACAAAACAGAGTTTGAGCCCATGAGCTTCGAATGTCTGTTAAAAAAGTCCAAAGTGACAAATCATTTAGGGCACTAAAGTGTCCGGAAAGTTGTCCAAAGTGATTTTCTTTCAAAACATAAGGTAGTAAGTTACCAATCTTCAGACTACAAATAGTCGAAGACATTTTATAAGATTTTAATCAATCTTTAAATTACTGAGGGGCTCCGAATCCCCAAAATTGTACTCCTAAGTTTTTCTTTGCGCCTAACCATCTTTGAATATAGTTCAAAGTTTCTTACGCCCAAAGAGGGGCTGGTAAATAGGGAGACAATTTTAAATCGATGTTTATTATTCGAACAAATATGATTACATCATGAAAAATTGGTATCTATACCAAGAAGGAATCGAAGACCCCTTCGATCTCTAGAGCTAAGGTTGGAACGACTAGTTCCAGAGCCGGGAGTTCTAACAACTTTGCGTTTAACTCTCCTACCTCCCTTCGAAGCTCTAAAGTCTTTATGTTCTTGTTGAAGCTCGGTCCAAGTTCGAAGTCGTTCAGGGCTCCTTTCCCAGCTTCCAAGTTCTTCAGGCTTTTTACCTTGAGCTTCATCTTCGTCTTCGGACCATGCAATGTCTTCGGAAGATGAAGTTTCCAAGTTAACTTCTTTTTCTTCCTCTTTAATATAAGACAGTATGTCTTTGCTTACTTCGGGCGTAATCGCACCGGAGCTATCCCGAGGAACTAAAAATCGAGGGCGCTTGTGAAGTTTTAAAATATCGAAGGTAGCCCATAGTAGGCGGAGTTCTTCGTTAACGTCTAACACTTCGACATCTTACATACGAGGCAAAGCCTAAAAATATGATAAGCAAATTTTCATTCATAAATGTACAAAAACATGATGCTTTACATAGTTGAAGATCCTAAGATATTTCTAAACCTGCGGGTTTGGCAGGGGCTGACTGCTCGAAGCTTGGGACCGAGCTTGCTTCTGGCGTTGCCCTTCATCAATCCAAGCCTTGATCGCAGAGCGACCTTCGGCTCTCCATGAAGTTTGAAAGGCTTGCCAAGCAGCGGCCACACCTTCGGAAGGCGTAAGAAGCTGATTGTCATCAAAGGTAATGGGAGCCGCCCCTGCGTTCGGAGTTATCGATTGGCCTAGATCTTCGTAGTAACGAAGTATGCCGATAGCAGCCACTTGTCCGGAGATTTCTCCGTACTGAATGACTGTTGTCTTCATTTGCTTCGCTGCTCCTTGGATCCTCTTCAGCCGTCGCAGCAGGGGGATGTTGTCATCTGAAGGAAGCATCCCAGTAGTACCAAAGTACTCTAGAACGCCTAGCAGTTGGTTCATGACCTCCGCAACTACCTTCTCCGACTTCAGCTTGTCTTCAACTAAGGCATCCTTCGCCGAAGTTAATTCTCTTACCACTCCAGAGAGCCTAGCTGCCTCCGTAGCTAAAGAATTTTTCTGGTTGAGTAGCTGGCTAGCTTCTTCGGCAGCTTTGGCTTTTTCTTCTTGGAGCCTGACAAGCTCAGCTCCCGCCGTAGCGTGCTCCGCCCGCATCTTTTCAATTTCCGCTCGAAGCACAATTTGTTCTGCTTCGAGCTCTTTGTTCGCAGCTTCCAAGCTTTGTCTGGCCCTGCGCTCCATTGAAACCATGTTGTCTAAGTGAGAAACCCGACCTTCGGAGATAGTAAGATTTCGTTGAAGAGTTGTATTTTCCTCTCGAAGGCGAAGGCTTCCACGCTCATTTGAAATGTTCGCAGCTTGGGCCAAGACTGTTTGCTGCGAAGAGAAAAAACCAAGGTGAGAAATTATTTGTATATAAGTTTGATTTTGTTTTGCAGATACTTCGTACCTGGTATGTTGCACGTTCCATGGCAGCGTTAAGCTCCGAACTCTCCGCCTCGCTTAAGATGGCCACCAAGTCCGTCTCCCCCACTTCGCGGCTAGCTCGATCCAAAGGCTCGAGCAAAGTCCGAAGTCCAGTTCTTCGCTCCAAGAAAGGAGCTAGAAGAGGGAGCATACTCAAGGCTTGCTGGTCATCTTCGTTTGGTGAAGGCCCAGAGTGCTGGGCTGTGTCTTTTGGAGCTCCGGCAGACTGACCCCCCTCCGTAGATTGGCTTTCGTCTGTTGACTCAGACGGAGTTGATCCTGAGCTCAGAGCAGGAAGGTGGTCCATCTTGCCTTTGCCTTTTCCAGGTCCCATTTGAGCGACTTCTGGAATCGGCTCCGAAGTTGTCGAAGGCCCAGGAATTATATCTTTGGGACGGACCTCTTCCACGGGAGTAGATCCTGTTGAAACAAAGGTATTATACATTGTATAATTTCGCAGGAAAAAAGAATACAAAAATTATTCGAAGTTTACCTCCGACGTCTTGGCGACGGGTGAGCATTGGACTGCTTGGCGGGTCGAAGGCTACTCCAAAGTCCTCGTCGGAGTCAACAATCAAATCTTCGACTGTTGGAGCATCTTCGGGAGCGGTCGTTGTTACTTCACCCGGAAGCGAAGTTGATTCTACAGCAGCTTTGACTCCGCCTTCGTTCACAGGGGCTCCGTCTTGCGGTAGATTTTCTTGAGCAGCTGGAGTCCTCACTTGCTCAAGGTTGTCTTGAGACTCCGGCACGCTCGCAGCTTCATCGATATTTGCTTCTGTTTGGGCTGCATCTTCGTCGATTAGGTCAACAAGCATCCTGCCTTCATCCTCCAAGGAATCGGAGACCGAAGCTCTTGGGCTTGAAGGCGCAGCAACTCTTGGCTTTCGAGCTACCTTCTTCAGTGGAGTCTTGGCAGAGCTCGAGGCTCCGACTTCAGCTTTTCTCTTTTTGGGCCCTTTCTCCGAAGGCACCCAATCCACAAGAGGGGGCGGAACAACTTCGAGTAGTCCCCATACTCGGTTGGACCATTCCCAAGTACCAACCAATTTAATTCTCCATTCCCTCTCGGTCGGAGTTGGGACGCCCAGAATCTTCTCCAAAGCTCGTACGATCTGCTCCGAAGTTATAGGAGCTAAAGAAGCTAAAAATGAGTTAAGTTGGTTATTTCTTCGAATAAATATACATGACATATGTTGTTTTCGAAGTTACCTGCAGGGCTCGAGTTCGAAGAAATTTTGCGAAGACCGCCCTCCGAATCTTCCTCAAAGGTGATCGGCCAGTTGGCCATCAGAGGAGGGATTTTAAGCTCGAGGAATTCTTCGGCTAAGTCCCGCATACTCAGGCGGCGACTGATTTTTTGGAGCAGGCTGAGGCGAGCTTCGAGCTGGCCCGGATCCGGATGCACAAGAGCTTCCTTTCGGAAGTTGATATCTTGCAAGGGTCCAGCTAGACGACTGCTCGCCCCAACTTCGGCATAAAACCACTTCAAGATCCAGTCTGTATACCATCTGGCATTGATGGCCTTGGCGGGAAACCAGAGAGCTTACTCGTCTTGAAGCCTGAAGTTGATGCTTCCGAAGGCCACCACCATCTTTTCACCTCCGGGGCCTACGAAGGTTTTTGGTTGGCACGAAGCTCTATGCAGCGCTGTGAAGATCTCAGCCCTTCCTTCGCAACCTTCGGCTCGTAACGCCCATTCGAAGATGGCAAGACATGCTACTGCATTCGGAGATAGCTGGGGGAGAGTAACGTGGAATAAGTCCAATACCTCAGCCAAGAAGTCAACTGCTGGAAGTCCCAAGCCAGCTTCGAAGAAGGCTTCGAAAACAACCACTTCTCCGGGCCTTGGCGACGGAATGACCTCTTTCCCGGGTTTGCGAATCATGACTCCAGAACTGATTTTGCCTTCTATTGCGGCCGCGAGTGATTCCCTTTTGCAGGTTGAGTGCCCCAATTGATAGGACTGATCTGTGTACGCCATTGCTGGTGTCGGAGTTGCCGTCACCGATGTCGCAGCCGTTGCTGCTGCCGCCGCCTGCTGCCGAGCCAAGGTTGAAGCCGCTTCAGGACCCTTGAAACTGGTTTTCGCCATGGGATCACACGGGTTTCTTCAGAGGAAAAAGGGAGGTTAGGGATTGTCTGATGGTTTGTTGCACGAAAGCGGTGGAAAGGTACTCGAGAAGGGTCTGGGCCCTCTATTTATAGCTCAGACCACGATTTTTTACCGTTTGCATCTGCCGTTTCGCATTCTTAATCGTTACTTTGTTGCGGAATTAACGCATTGCGTAACTTCCGTTAGAAGAAAGAAACCAACTGCTATTTCTTCCAAGTCTAAAAAGGCTTTCGGGCTTCTCGAGTTAGTTCTAAGATGGTTCGAATGTAATTTTCTTAGAAACTGATTTGAAGTTTTGCATCTCCACGTATTTCGGAGGTGGTTTAAATCTGCTAACCCCTACGCATGATTATTTTTCTTGCTTATACTGCTCTCCTAACATTACAGATTTAGCGGAGAAGCGTATTCGAGGGGCTACTGTTGGAGGAAAATATTCCATCTTTAGGGTTATTGCAGTAACAGGACAAAGGCTGGTGATTAAGTCTAAGATTTCCAGCATATAACTCCGAGGATACATTGAATCAAGTTCGTAGTATGATGACGGACCCTAGTTCGGAGTATATCTTCGAACTTGGACTCTTCCGAGAGCTTCTTTGCCAGCTAAGATGGAAGACTTATCTTCTTTCTCATTAGATTAGTCTTTTACCATTTTAGCCCTATTAAGGGTACCGAATAGTTTCCACTATGTCGGTTGTAATAGAGGGGTAAAAGGGTCTTTTCCTTAATGTTTGGGCCTATAAATACCCCCTGTTTTACCCTGTAAGGGGGACCGAATACAAGTTATTCAATACACACTTTCGAACTATTTTAAGCTATTATCCTTTTGGAGGCTTGGAATAGTTTACTTCGCAAACACTTCGTTTGTTAGTTTTTAATCTTTAGAAACCTGTTAGCGTAATCTTTTACGCCAACATAGAGGTTGGTATGGCCGAATGGTCCAAGAACAAGAAACAGGTTGCGTGCTTGTGCGTGAAGCCGGTGGAAAAGGAGAAATACGACTTTGACATCAACAAGACTAACAAGATATTTGACCTGTTACTTAAAGAGATGCAGATTCACCTGTCACCTGGCCATATAATACCACCTGCCGATGATCTGAAGAAAAGAAAGTACTCCAAGTGGCACAACTCTCCATCGCATCATACTAATGAATGTAAAGCATTCAGGCAATAGATCCAATCGTCTGTGGAGCAAGGCCGAATCATGTTCGACGATGAGAAGAAGCCGATGAACATCGATGGTTACCCATTCCCAGTCAACATGGTGCATGCACATTACGTTGGTGATCGTCATACAAGGAAAGGAAGACGGATCGATAGTAGAGTCACCTCATCAGGCCTCATCAGGAAGAACCAAAGGAGGTAATAAGAAAGGGAAAACAGTGAAGATAACCGTGGTTACTCATCGTTCAACCACCATTAGAACTGTGAGTTCTTCAGGCTTTGCTAGAACGAGGGGTTGCGACTACCATCCATGGATAACTGCCCGGGATGCGGTGCCCAAATCAGGGTCCAAGACGATCATCGGCCACACAACATTGGTCTAAGGCCACGTGATCGAGAGACTGTGCACCAAAGGTTTCACCTCCAAGGGTACCAGAGCTAGAAAGGCTCGGTCCCATAAATCCCGAAGGAATCGGCCAGATGGCCGATGACGACAAAGACATACCAGAGAAGCCGCACTGGTGTCCTCCCGGGATCTTCACGAGGAGTCAGAAGAGAAGGGTGCAACGTCTACGGCAAAGAGAAGGGAAGGCACAGATACACGACGAAGAAGTTGATCAGCCCTACAGAATCAAGAATGAATGGCGTCCGAAAGACAAGGCCGATCACAACGATGAAAAGACGCGGAGGTAAACATGGTTTTTTTCCTCCCTACAGAGTATCGGGCAACACATGAAGATGACACGGATCACACCGATACAATGGCTCAGTTGGTGTTGGCTCCATAGCCAACAATCTTTGATAATCCAGAAGACCTTGAGCATCGACACGTAAGACCTCTCTATATCAAGGGACTAGTTAACAAGAAGTCAATGTCCAAGATGATGATAGATGGAGGGGCAACTGTTAACTAGATGACTTATGCCACCTTCTGCAAACTTGGAAAGATGCCAGAAGAACTTATCAGGATTAACATGGTATTAAGGGATTTCGGTAGTAACTCGTCAGACACGATGGGAGTACTAAATGCAGAGTTGGCAGTTGGAAGCAAATCGATGTTGACTACCTTCTTCGTGATAGAGGTAAAAGGATCCTACAGTTTATTTCTAGGGCATGACTGGATACATGCGAATTGTTGTGTCCCATCAACAATGCACTAGAACCTCATGCAATGGGTTGGCGATCAGGTGGAAATAGTTCCCACCGATAAATCGGTTAACATAGCTACACCCGATTTGTCAGTATGGGAAGTAGAAGGAGTCATCTATCTATCGGGAGAGGCTTGGGATGACAATTTTATTGAAGTACCAGATGGCGGCATCAAGCCGATCACCGAAGAACTGCCTAATCTCGTCCTGTAAAAGATAACACCAAATGAGAAAATGGGCGCCCAACGGAAGGAAAGTGGATTGAAGACTACTTCGAAGGACCTGGGAAAAGGTCGAATGAATACATTGAGGGAAGCCTATCAACCGTTCGGACAAAGCCCAAACAGACGATGTCGATGGCATCGCCTTAAGATGGCCAATGCAAAGGCATTGCCCTTAGACCAAAGCACAACATGAGAACATCCAATTGCTTTGATGAAACCGAGGCGAATCAGGAATGACTACTTCAGAGGCATTGGAAGAGGCCAAACGGGGAACGACAAGGGAATGTTTCTATGAAACCAAGTGAGGTCGCACTATGGTTTTTGTCTGTGTGATGAGTGATTGACAGGGTTGAGCGATCTGGAGTGGAGTGAGTGATGGTTTGATTGCATCGATGGGATTGATGTGTGGATATGGGGAGTGGATGCCGAGGGGATTGGTGTGCGTCGTGTTTTGTGTTTTGGCTTGTCTCATGTGTGCAGGGTGACGATGCTAACCAACTGTCAACGGCGGGTGATCAAGAGTCAAGTGGGGACCTCGATGCCAAAGGATCAAGGATGCCGGGTGAAGTTGGAGATGATCTCATGAGTGCACGAGGAGATAGAGCAAGACATGGACGGACGGATGGTCGAGACAGCGTGATAGTCAAGTCAGCGAAAGGGAGGCCAGTGCAAGTGATCAGGTGGCTTGAGGGGATCGAGAGCGGGAGAGACATGCTGGCGGTCGAGTTCGTGGATTGGCGTCACATGTCGGCAATCGAGGAGGCTTTGTCGGTTTTTGCTAAAAACCGTCGCATTAGAAAATGTTTTTAATTCTAGTAATTAGGAGTTTATTTTTTCTATTTTGTCATCTAGATTAAGTTTAATCTTTTAGTATTTTTTGGAATTCTTAATTCTGAAAAAATAATAAAAGAATAGGGTCAATGATGTAATTAATTAGGAGTTTGCATGAATTGATTTTTCAGAATTTGTAATTCTGAAAATTCATTATGGCAATTAGGTAAATACCTAGAACTTTTACCCTAATGGCATTTTAGAGATTTCTTTAATGGGCTTTCCTATATAAAGGACCCAAAGGGCTAGGGTTCAGGTGACTCTTTCAGCTGAACATTTTGGGGGCTACCGACTACAATTTCTATTTTGTTCTAGCCTTTTTGCTTTTCTTAATTTTGTGCTTACTGTTCATCATCTGTTTGTGTCGGATCAAGCACAGAGCAGTGCATCCAGGAGCTCCCAGTGCAGGTACTATTCATCCCTTTTGTGATTCACTTTTGGAGATGAGTTTTGAACTGATTTGATGCTGTTTTTGGACCTAAGTTCTTTACAACGTTTGTTGTAAAAGTTTCCAGGGTTCCATTTTTTAAGTTTGCAAAAGTTTTTGACCACTGTTGCATATATTGTTTTTTCCAACAAAGTGCCTAAAAAGTTCTGGAAGCTTGTGATTTCTGCTGAGTGTTGAGTTTTGTTTTCATTCTTGATTCAATCTTTGACGCGATTTTTGATCTGTTTTGGTACTATTTTTGGACCTGAGTTCTACATAACTCTTCTTGTCCAAGTTTCAAGGGTTCCATGTTTGAAATTTGCAAAAGGTTTTGACCACTTCTACATATATTTTTCTGTCCAACAAAGTGCCAAAAAAGTTCTAAAAACTTTTGATTTCTGCCAAGTGTTGAGTTCTGTTTTCAGTCTGGATTCTATCTTCTCGGCATGAAAATCAAAGAAGATAAACAATTAAAACAAAGAAAATGCACATTACAGACATATAAATTTTATTGGATAAAGTTGTAGAGAATAAAAAGATAATTTTTCTAGAATTTGAATGGTAAAATTTGGAGTTAAATCGAAGAAGTTTTGAATTTTTAAAGTTTAAATAAATTTATGGAATTTATTTTAAATCTAAAATAGACTACGGTCCACGGTGAACCAAGTCCACCGTGAACCCGAGTACTATACGCGTGAGCCAGACTCATCAAAACTATCGCATGGCGATCAGATGGGCAATGCGAGGGCCTTTAGTGAAAATGGACGGCTGCGATGGCTCGATACCACTTCGATCGAATGGACATTCTAGATCAAACCAGCACGGGATCTAATCTCATCTATCCGGGCTCGATCAAATGGCTGAGAGTGGATCCGGCATGGCACGGGTAATTACCCGTGCCTACCGTCTTCTCCGATGACGGCAAGGATGTGGCCGTGGTCTAGCGGTGACAGTGGTGGCCTAGGGCACAAGGTGAAAGCTGTAATCGAACCAGGATAAGGAGGCGAACATGATGATACCGGAGTTGGGGCTCGAAGTCGATGGAACATGGCCAATGATGAGTAGAGGCGGTGACGGCGCTCGGGTCATCGACGGGGGTGGTGCTCCGGTGATCTTCAGGACAATCAAAGACGTGGTCGGGGTCGGGGAGGCTCCGGGGAACACAGTGGGGTCGACGGCAAGGTTGCGACGAGCTCTGGTGACGACGAGCGATGGCTGGAGTGCGAGTAGAGGGGCGGCGCAAAAAATTTCTACGGAGCTCTCTTGTACGCATGTGTTGCAGCAATTTGGGTGGCCTGGACGCGGAGGGATGCAGGGTTTAAATTGGGGCGTCGAGTAGTAAAGAAGGAAGGGCGTATACAAGCAATGCCGAGAGGGAGTTTCCAATTTTCTGGCAAGTGGTTTCCATGCGCATGGTTCAGGTGATCTCAGGGATAAACGCGTTGGCATTTGAGGGAAACTGATCACCAAATCGCGGGGAAGTCAATGGCACGCTCAATTCGAGGAAAGGCCCACGATGGAGGAGGATTTTGGGGCTAGGGGTTTGGCCGGGAATTTTGGGGGCGATGGCGACACGGGGAAGATGAAGCTGACAACCTAGGGCAACGGGTCAGTGGGCACGAGCGAGTGCGGGTGCGATCAAACAACGCCGACAGGTGGGCCAGGCAGAATGTGGGCGCGCGCGGGAGGAGGGAGAGGGGGCTAATAGGTGGGCTCCACCTGTCAGTGAGGGCACGGGTAAGTAGTGGGATGGCCTGGCCTAGGAAGAAAGGAGGAAATGCGGCCCAAGTTTAATTAAAATTCATTTTCAAATAAAAATAATTGCTGAAAAAAATCATTTATAATTTATGAGTTATCTGCAAAAGTCCTAAAAATTCCTAAAAAATTATCTTGGATTTAGGAACCTAACATAATTTTCTCAACATAGGATTTGAATTATTTCTCAAGGTTTTTATTTATTTGGGAATTTTTAGCTTCCTTAATAAACAAAAATAATTCTTTTTATGAAAATTTTTATTTGCTATTTTATTTTTACCTTTAAAAATTTTGGATGTTACATCACCGTAGACCACCAAAAAGGCCTCGCCGCGGAGGATGCTAGAAACCTTTGCCAACAAGCTTCGGAGGCCGCCCAACGTCAACAACAGGCTGAAGTAGCTGTTGAGGCATTGAGGGTCGAAGTGGCCGAGGTCCGCGAGGCCATAGCAGGGCAGACTTCGGAGGCCGAAGACCTCCGATGAGCCCTTATGGCCTAAGAGGAGGGGAACATGAAGTTGAGGGCAGAGATCAGCGTACTTCACACCGCCAAACAAATTTTGGAGCCCGAGAAGGTCGAAGATGTCCAAGGGGTTGATGAAGCCACCTCCGTTCTCACCATAGTTTTGGGATGCTTCGGGACCAATTGCCGGACTCCGAACTTTGGCGCCTAAGATCTAGTAGGGCATCGACTTTGATTTCTTCGCACGGTGGCCCATGTCACGGAGGAAACATTAGTGGGCTTCGCACAGACTGTAGGAAGGGTGGCCGACCAAGGGGTGTTTCAGATGCTTCACGAGGCGGGGTGCCAGCACCTCGAGGCGACGACCTCCGTCAAGCGCTGGCTCCGAAAGTCATCGAGGCATAACATCGACTTCACGAGCCTTGGAAGTCCCAAGCATGCGAAGCAGCCCTCGAACTCTAGGAGGTCAACCGCTAGTAGTGCACGAGGCAATGCATGCCCTCTTTGAGATCAAACCCTCCTCCTTTAAAGGTGTAGATTTCTTAGGCTTCATTTGTAATATTTAGTAATAGGACTGTAAATCAAACTTTATTAGTTTATTAATGAAATGCAGGGGTGTTTTGGACTTCCTAGGCTCAATCTTCGAATGTGGATGTCGATGTCAAAGTACTTGAAGATTCAGAGACACTTCATCACCAGTGGGTAGTGTTCGAAGTAGTTAGGTCCGAAGGCCACCCTCGGTTTAAAATACCGTGTAGTCCTAAGGGTGAAGATGTACCCGGAGTGGCCCTAGAACTATTAGCCTCCATAAAAACTGAGCTCCCTCGCAGCTCTTCGTCTTCACCGGATTTACGTAGTTTCAAAGTAGCCCTTAAAGATGAAGGGGTCCAGTCTTCGAGCGTGCCTGTGACTCGGACCTAGGCCAATCAGTAAGAGGAAAGAAGGGCTCTCCGGGCTTCAAAGCGCGGACGATCTGGTCCCAGTGAGGGTTTGTCGAGCTGGGGGGCCATATCGCAAGAAGAGGAAGCGAGGGTCTGGTTTGTTGACAATGCGGACCCGTTGGTTGTTAGGTTTTGACACTTGTTTCGTAACTTTTATGTTCTAAGTGCAATTGTATACTTCGCAACTGCATTTGGTGATAGTGAAATTCATTTTCTTTTCTAATGTACTTCGCATGCGTAATTAAGACTTTGTTAAAACCAGTAGCAATGGTGACAAACGAAGTACATTCCGAGCAAGTACAAATGAAGCCCACTTCGAACGAGTATATATGAAGCACACTCTGAACGAGTATATATGAAGGACATCCCTTCAGACGAGTATATACAAAACACACTCGGAACGAGTAGTTGTCAGTCCCCCTTTCACATGGAGGTTACAGACTTCGGCCAAGCCGGTGTGTGCAATAGTGTGAATCAGAGTTCAATGCTTTTGAGTATGTGGAGGGATGTGTCCGGTAGTATGGCTTCGAATGTTCGATCGTGTTTTGTTTGCATGCATATTTTTTTGTAGACGCTTCGAGTGTTGGACTCGGAATTTTTCCTCTCCTCTTCACTCGTGAAGAGAGGGATTAGAATATGCGAAGTCAAGCTTCAGGATGTTCTTCTTTAATGGTGAAGCAAAGCTTCTGAATTTCTGAGCGAAGCAAGGCTTCGAGATACATGATTGATGAGCGAAGCAACACTTCGGGTTCTAGAATTGATGAACGAAGTAACGCTTCGAAATACATGATTGTTGAGCAAAGTAAGACTTCAGATTTTGATCGAAACGAAGCGAGCCTTTGGTTTTATTCTGACAAAGGCTTCAGAATATTTTAAGTGCGAAGCTTGGCCTCAGAAATTATTAACGAGCGAAGCAAGGCTTCAGAACATTATTTAATATGAAGCAATGCTTCGATATTTATTTTAAAGAATGTGAAGCTAGGCTTCGAGACTTATTCAACTACGAAGCAAGGTTTCGAGATTTATTTAAATGTGAAGCAAGGCTTCAAGATTTATTTGAATGCGAAGCAAGACTTCTAAATTTGCGGTATAAGGGTGGAGCGGATCACATCGGAATCTTAAGTCACCTTCAACTCTTTTTGGACGCTTCGAGATGCAAGCTCGAAGTCTTGTGTTTTAATCGCTACGGGCCCGGAGGCGCTGTGTAACAATAATGGTGAAGCGGATCACACCAAAATTCTGGGGCCATTTGAAGAACCCGAAGCCAACACATATCAGAGTGAAGTATACTCCCATATGTGTTGACTTCATTTATGTCGCGTCGAGCCCACCTCCGAGCTCAGGTAGCGAAAAGGCTTATGCATACCTTCATAAGTCCAAAAATTCCGAAGACCTTGGGCTTCAAAGTTGGGTGTTAAAGTTTGCCTCGAAGTCCCTGGGGCTTCCAAGTCGAGGAGAAGAATGCAAAACCTTCGAAGTATATTTGAAGCCCCTAGCCAAAGAAGTATGCAGAGTTAGTGTAGGACTTTGCAGACACTTTCGGAGGTGTAGTTCGGGGTGGATTACATAGGTAGTGGTAGAGATGCTAATTTAGTACTAGAGTCCCCACGGACGATGCCAACTGTTGGCACAATTTGAGAAACCAAGTTGAAATGTGCCTTAGTTTCAAGTCTGTGATGAGTGATTGACAAGTTGCCTTCTGAGCGAAGGGGTCCCTCCGAAGGGGTTCGGAGGTGTTTTCCGAAGGGTGCGGATTTAGCTGGCTGCAGCTGTGTAGCGGAGTGTGTTTGTCGGAGGGGTCCGACAGAGCACGATGACTTGGTTGTACTAAAGGGCTTGGTACTTTGGGCGGTACACCAGAGTGTGTATCGAAGGTTGTTTACCAGAGAGGTCTCCGGGGTACTGGAAACACTTGTCTGTTTGTCGGTGGTGCGCAAGTGGCTTTGGAGGCGATGGATGGTTTGCAGCGAGTGAACCTGGGTCAAGCGGGAGGCTTGATGCTAGGTGAGTAGGGAGCTTAGTCACGAAGGCTGCGTGGGGTCGAGGTCGGTCCTTGGGTCAAGGTGCGCTAGGCAAAGGCATAAAGTGCGGAGGGTGGCTCCGACTGAAGGTACCCCGAGGCAAAGTCCTCGGAGGCAAGACACTTCGAAGTGTGCTCCGGAAGGAGTGACTTCAGAGTATGGTGGACGAAGTCCTCAGCATTGAGGCAATGCGTTCGAACTGCGCTCCGGATGGAGGCACTCGAAGGGACACCTGACGAAGGTCTCGGAATTCAAGGTGCATCGAAGGCATGGTCCAGATAAGGGTCTTCATTCGAGGATGAGACACTGCGAAGGGGAGCTTATGGATATGCTTCATGCGTAGGCCTTGGACGGAGGGACTTCGAAAGATGGCAAAGGTACTCCGAAGGTGGGGCTTCGGAGTATGGCTGACTTGAGGTACTTCGGCCATGCATGGCTTCAGTACACGGACTGACATAGTTCGAGCTGGAGTAGCTGCGAAGCTGTGGTGGTCCACTCCGGAGGTGATGGTGCCAAGGCTCAAGAGCTTTGATGGCGCGAAGGCTCAAGAGCTTTGATGGCTTTGGCTCAAAACCATAACTGTATCGAAGGCTGACTGCATACCTCGCGTGCGAAGGGGGCTTCAGAAAACTCCAAATCTGCAAAGGTTGATAGTGTTGGCTCTACAAAAGCTGATGTTGTCTCCTCTGCGAAGCTGACAAAAGAAGCCTCTAGAAAAGTAAACTACCATTTGTACCCCCTGTCTTGCTGAGACAAAAACAGTGTAAACCCTAGGGGTAGAGTAGTCTATTAACAGGGCTGAATAGTGCCTATAAATAGGTGAGCAGCAATTTCTAGAACCCGAGAGCTAGCCGCCATTTCCATGTACTCAGTCCCGTGAGTCTTTTTGTGTTCCCTGTTCATGCAATGAAATTTTCATTATGTTCTTCATCTATTGCTTGAACTTGTATATCTGTTTTGCACAACATGTGTTGATTTCCATGAGTTACACTTTGCTCTGTTCTGGCCTAAGTTTGTTCTCTTGTTTCTTTTCTAGAGAAGGGTTTTAGTGATCTGTGCGTGCGAAGTGTGTGCTTTTCAGTGTGTGTTCACTCTGTGTAAACTGAGGCAACCCCTCTCTGTTTACTAGCGAAGCACTGAGTAGAGTTGTGCTCAAGGCCTGCTTTCTTTCATCAGCGCAATCTGTTCTGTCTACTGTCTCCACTTCAAAATACGAAGCCTAGTACCAGTTGCTAGTGCTGAGTATCTGTTCGAAGCCCATAGAGGGAATCTTACTCCTGCGAAGTGTGAAGTGCAAAGCCTGCTCGAAGGCACCTAGTGTGCTGAGCCTGCATTATCCTAGCAGAAATGTTTTGGGTTTTGTTGGTGAGACCGAAGTCTTCTTGACTTCGAACTTTCACTCTTAGTGAAGCCTGATTTCGGAGCTGTAGAATACCTCCAAACTAGACCTCCGAAGGGTGTGTTCGAAGCCTGTTCCGCAGGAGACTGTTTTGAAAACAGAAGGCTATTTTTAGCGTGAAAGTTTAAAAGCTCCCATTCACCCCCCTCTAGTCGCCCTTTTCGGTCCTACACAATTGCATTTGCACCAAAAATGTTTGTTTAGCCTCGAAGTGCATGTAATTGCAAGGTCGATTTACAATGGTTCAGGCCTCCGAGTGAGATAATAGCCTTACATCCAGTTCATAGTGGTTTTCATATTCTGTATCATCTATCCCCTTTTTACATTGAAGGTTCCTAGTATTTATAGAAAAAATACAAGAGAAAAAGATAATTTTACCCTCTACTTACAACCATCATAGAGGATTCTGTTTACAAGATTTCGTAGGAGTAAAACAGTGATCTCTTATGTAAATATGTGTGCAGATACCTCGAAGGCCCCCGGTTTTGGTCATCATGCCGAAGTATTCCTTATGATATTTAGAGCCTGTATCGAAGCATAGGCCAAAGGCTTCATATCGGAGTGGTCTCCAAAGTATGGAGGATTGCGATGGCATATCAAAGCATAAATCTCGAAGCCATATGGCCGAAGTAGGCTTCACCATCCTCTAGGACGGAGCCCAGAGTGTCTTGGAGGGGGCTTCGATTCTCAGGTAGTTCCGTAATTAACTCTTGGTCTTGTGGATTTCAAAGTAGTCTTCATGTAGTCTAAGATGCTTTTGCTTCTCGTAGGACGAAGGGGTCTTTGACTGGTTGTATTGCCTTCAACTCATCAGTAGTAGACTTCAGCTTTACGGAGGCTTTACAAGTGATGTCATTTGGACCCTATTAGGATAAAGTTATTTCCCCTGACAACTATTTTAAATGAATATTAAATATAATATCGTAATCATAACAAAAAATATTAAAATTATATAAGGATTTATAAATAAATATACAAGAAATATACAAGAAATATATACACGACTTCGGGCAGTAGGGGCACGCACGCCCCCCTTGTACCCCATGAATCCGCTGCTGAAGCAATTAGCACTACATGCAACTAATACTCTAAATAGAGGTAAAATAGAAGTATTTAAGAGAAAATATTATAGAAGTCCTAATATTTAGGACAATTTGAATTGTAGAAATGATTGTATTTTAGGATGGAGGGAATACTATATGTTTTTTGGCGGAGAGAGTACTCCAGAGCATTTTTAACATACAGGTAAGAATAAAAAGTTATAGGAGTATAAAAACGGAAAGAAAAAAGATACGAAAAAAAATACAATGAACATCCGATACCTCCTTCGTATCGAGAAATCAGGGTGGCATATCTATTAAAATTCTTAGGAATTCTAACTGTTGAATTACTGTTTCCAAGCAAAACATTTTCAGAATGTGACCTGACCTGAAGCAAAGGTGCACAATCCCTTCCTACGTTTTTGTTCCCACTCCCTAGCTTGCGGCACTGTTTGTGATCACTGAACAGCAGCTCGCTGCGTCACTCGCTGTAAATAAACATGGGTTCTTTTCAGATTTTCAGTGTCACGTCGCTCTGCATGGACTGGCCATGATGGCCTCGTGGGTATGGGGTTGCAATGTAAGAGCTCAGCTTGTGGATAGAACATTCAGGACCAGGTGCACTGCGCACGGAATGTGATAATATTTTCAAGGGGAAGTATCCTGTGCACATCGGCTAGCCGTGCACATGGTGCACATGTGAGATCTCCACCTTCAATCTGTAATTTAACGAACAACAGTAGCTGGGGGTTATCGCAAAATAACAGAATGGGGGAGGTGGGAGGTGTTTTCTGCAAAATAATCTGGTGGAGCTGTTATCCGTTGGATTACAGATTGAAGGTGGAGATCTCACATGTGCACCATGTGCACGGCTAGCCGATGTGCACAAGATATTTTCCCTATTTTCAATTGAATTACCGACGTCAATAAAACATGTTCTTGCAGTCGTTGTTCTTTAGGAAAAGATGCGGACATTATTGTAAAGTTGCAAATTTTGCCTTTCTCACAGTTCAGCACAAGCAATTTGGCAATGATGTCATGCATGTTAGGAGTTGTTTGGTTGCGAGTGACACTTTGCCATACCTAAAATAAATTTAACTAAATTGATAGTTGTTTGGTTGCTGTTATAAACTATGGTAAGATTTTCTTTTGGTTTTACATGTCAATGACTTAAAAAAATGTAACAAGATTCCTTTAAACTTATCAAAGTATAGCAAATAATTTGATAACCTCATCTTAAACAAGTGTAACAACTTTTATTAACAAACGATGGTTAGTAACCAAACATATCCTTAACCCTGCACCAGAAAGAATACAGGAGATAGCACTATAGAACATATATAAAATACAGTTAGCATTGACAGAATGCATGTTACAACTAATCTTGATAATTTTGTCCATGTGATTTGCATATGTAATAAGCAGTGTGTAACACCTCAACACGTGTGACCGTAGTGTAGAAGCTCGGGGCGAAGTACATGCAAGCTAGCCGTGCGAAACATCCGAAAGGAAGTGTGCTAATATTTGCAAAATGCATGTAAAGTCACTAGCTAGTTTGCGTGTTAGTTTAATATAATTATGTTGCATGTACTTTTGCTTCGCAGTTTATATAAGAAACAGAAAATGCTGCAACCTAAATAACAGCGCCAAAACAGTAACAGTCTCCTTTCTATGTTCCAAGGGCATAGCGTGTGCTGAGTCCTTGCAATCGTGTGCGTTCCTTCTCCGGCAACTACAATGCAGAGGAGCAATATAGGCAGCACATGAAACAACTTCAGTTTAATGTAGCACACATGGAGCAGTATATCCTGCAATCCAACCATTGCATGATTGCATCTGCATCACTGCATGCCAACGACTTCTACCGGCTTGGCTAGTTCAAACTAACTGAACACACGGTCTCTCTCTCTCCCCCCCCCCCCCCCCCCCCCCCCCCCATCTCTGAAGAGTATGCGTAATAGGATGCCATTAAATAGGTTGGGTCAGGTGGTGACCGGAGACGTTATTCGAGTTTACTACCCGTGCCTGCCTCATTCTAACAAACAAAGCCATAGATAGGCATCATCTTGTGCCCCAGCATGGCATTGGCAGGCCAGCCCCCCAAGGCCACATGGGCAACACAAGGTGTCACCACTGTGGCAATGGCAATGCATTGGAAACAACAGGTAATCCTCCTCCTCCTGGTTTGGTGACAAGACAGAGAACAAAATGGTTGGCAAAGTTATTGGAGACAGTTGGAAGGATAGGCTGTCTTTCCCATTTAAGGACACTGCCACCCTTTTGCAGCCACTCTCCCCTGACACATCCTCAACACGCAGCCACAGGGGGCGAACACATTGCATACACACAACACAACAAATAACGAGGATCTTGGCGTTTCTCCAGTAATCCTCCTGCAGCTGCCTCCTCTCCTCCTCCCCCACTGCAATCCCTCTTATGCCATGAGAAGGAAGATGGCTGGGTGTCAGAGGCATCAATGTTCTCTTCAGGTAGAGGGTATTCATGAAGCACAAACAAGAGCAAGAGCAATGGCTTCTTTAATGTTGCATTGATGAGGGGTCCAGAAGAGAAGAAGCATAAATAAAGAGAACCCAGCCACATATTTCCAGCCAGTGTTTCTCTCTCAAACTCAAAGCAAGCAAGTCTCCTATCTCAGCTTTCTTCCGCTATTCTATTTCCTTGGCTAGCTTTATCAGTTTTTCCTTTTCTTGCTTCTCCCCTCGCTTTCCTTCTCCATCTCGTCTCCTGCCTGCCTGTCTGCTAGCCATGGAGTCCTCCCATATCACCGGCGACGATGGCGAGGGTTGCAACAGCAGTGAGTCCGGGTGGACAATGTACCTGGTCTCCCCCATGCATGGTGATGACGACGGTGGCGGCAAAGGGAGTGGCAGTGAAGGAAGCAATGTCGATGATGGCTATGGCTACATCAGTGTTAGGGGAAGCGGCGACAAGAAGTATCAAGATGACGGCGACGGCGATGACGATGACTCCCTCGCCTCTGATGCTTCGACAGGTCCAGCCAAAGTGAAGGTTTCCACGCCGGAAGGTGACGAGGACGGCGGCGGCCACCGGAAGCACGACGACGACGAAAACAACGGCCGTAAGGAGGAGGAGGAAGATCATGGCATGCATGCCAAGTTATCGATGAGCTCCCGCAAGAAAGCCAGCAAGACGGAGAAAGGAGGAGAAGGGAAGACATCAAGGAAAGGCCATAACAAGAGAGGTAGCTCATCAAGAACAAGCTTCTTTTGGTAATGGCTAAACGCACTAGTATTGCTGTACTAGGAATCTCTCTCTCTCTCTCTCTCTCTCTCTCTCTCTCTCTCTCTCTCTCTCTCTCTCTCTCTCTCTCTCCATCTTTTTCCGTTTCTTGTTGAGATTGAATGCTTGCTAGGAGTATTGCATGGAGAAAGGAAGGCTTTTTTGGGTCCTTGTTTCTGCCTTCCATTGCGTTCTCCCATGGTTGACCACCCAGTAGTAGGTTAACTGTTGCTACCATGTAAATCTACTGTATCCTTTGGTTATTCTTCAATGCCCTGCCTTTAATGTCTCTTGCAGAGTTTGCAATCTTCTCCTATGTTCCTAGATAGTATTAATGAACACCGCTCCAAACTCAGAAGCTATACACTCCCTCTGATTCTCTGACCAGGTAGATTTCCTTATCACAAGGTATGAAGCATTGAAGCATAATGATAACAGTAAAGAGAGAAGAAGATAGGTCAGTTAATTTAATTGTCCTCTGCCTCCCAGTGTCTAGAAAGTCAGCAGTGTCTATGCATATTCTATTGCAACTTTAGTAGAAATTTATGGTACATAGGGCACACATGTTATTATCTTTTTGCTAATAAAATCGCACACACCACATTTCATCAAAGGAAACCACTCCTCTTATCCTTTTGCCCAATGCTACAATGATTCACGGCTACCTAAACACAATCCAATGATAAAGAAATGGGAGAATGTATCATTCACAGGCAGACATTGAGGATACTACTAGTTTTCTGAACCCCTTTTGCTTGCCAACTCACATTCTTGAGCATTGAGCTAAGCAGATGTTCAAAGCAGGTGACTTGGCTTGAACTAATTTGTTTGATGCCTGTCATGTGGTAAGTATATATAACAATGCACCAGAAGAATTATGTGACCTAAACTCCTGAGAAGGGGAGAATATTTGTCTAACCATACCACTCATGCAGCAGCATTAAGACAGCAATTGCTGCACATGTTCTAGACAGGGTGGAAACAATGATTTGTCCATCTCACAGAGTGGTCTAATTAATAGCCATTAAACAGAACAACAATGATGTAAGCTGGTTTATGTACTGAAACAGCTCTCTCTGATCATTGTTTTGCCCATAGCTATACCAAACAAAAATTTGGGATCATGTTCTAGAAGAATATATGAAAATGGGCAACATGAGTACAGCTAATGCACCACTTTGGCACCAAACCTCAGCAATGATCTGCTATACTTTACACAAGAATTAAACAATGCAGTACGCTGCATCTTCTAATATGTGGTGGCAATAACATGCTGCAATGAAACCTCACGCCAGTGATTTGTCACTGGAAATCTTCATAATAAAAACGAATAATGTACGTAGGTGCGCACGAAACAGTAAATAAAGCCCAGGACAAGTGGTACAAGTGAGTCCAGCAATCACCTGCTATGCATGAATCATTCCTTCAAATCCATCAAGCGTCTAATGGCAGGTTTCGATCATTCTTGCTGGGAAATAATGCTGGAAAAATCACAATCTCTGTTGCCTAGGAAAGAACACAGTTAGTCCCTTCTCTTTACTTAGCATAAGAGGCTTTTTAACAAGAGATTGGTAGTCAACTTGGACACTGTAAAGACCACTAACTGAAACAGCCGAGGTAAGAAAAATACTGTTCCATTGTTCAGTCTTCAGATAAAAATGGAAGACAAAAATGTTTCTAACGAGGTCAACATCAAAAATAGAACTGGATCGTCGTTGACTAAACTAATTTTCACCTTGCGCATTGGAATATACTTAATTTACCAGGCTTGGCTTCTTTTACCAAAACAAACGGATTCTGTCACAAGATACTGAACCCTGGAACTTACTTCTAGGCTGGCTGCACGACGAATCAGAACGGCACGTTTCATTCGCACGGCAGCAAGATTGCTGCTTCAGTTGTTACCTGAGCAGGAGCGGCGATGAAGGCAGCGTAGCAGGGGAAGAGCGCGGCGGAGGCGGCGGAGAGAGCACGCGAGCCACGGGAGTGGCACCGGAGGGAGCAACGGCGGCGGGAGCGGCGGTGCCGCCGTGCCGATCACATGGGGGACGGTGACGACGACGCCAACCAACCGCGAGGGCCACGGTCGCGGCAGGGGAAGGAAAGGCAACGGTTGCGTGGGCCGAGTCGAACCCGCTCTCTCTGGCGGCCTCGTTTGTATGGGCATCAGTCCCGGCCTATCCATGTATGGCCTTGTTTGGATAAGCCTAAATATCGGCCGAGACACGTGGATGGTCAGGTTTTAGTTCAATTTACTCAGCCTATACACGTGGATGGGCCGGAATGTAGGCCTATGGAAAACAAGGCCTAGCGGGCCGGAGTGTGGATAGTTTGTGGTCGTTGCAATTTTTATCGGCGGCCGCTTTCGTCAGTCATCGCTGGCCTTCCAGATGCCGTCGTCCGCGTGGATCCCGCGCCCCGCGGGCGCTCCGCCGCCAGGAACAGCGCTGGCCGTGGTCTGCACCTCGCTGTCGGAGCGTCACTCTGTAAAGGTGCTGGATAGATCTCCTCCTTGGCCTCCCTCACTCTCCGGTTCTCAATTGGTAATCTCAGCTCAGGATTTTTACGGCGGTAAGGTGAGCCGCCTACTCTCTTACGCCTAGGTGAGTTAGACACGTGGCGAGTGACACAATATACATATATACACTACAAAAATACAAGTATACACTACAAAAATATCTTTGACTGAAGCTTTCTCAGCTTCGTTCTACTTCTTCGTTCTACCTCCGAATGGCTTTTTGCCTTGCCTGGAAAACTACTTTCTACCTCTTGCTTTTGTCTTCTACGGACTGTCGCCTGAAACATTGGCTAGCTTCCGCTCGTCCGGGGCATGACAGGGTCAGGCTAACTCACCTGAAGCAGAAGCAGAGTATGCACACTCACCTAAAGTAGAAGGAGAGTACTGCACACTCACCTAAACAGAAGCAGAAGCAATGCTGGATTGAAACTTGAAGCAGAGTGTCGTCGGTTGTTGCAGCCTCCACCCTCCGCCCGTCCTCCCGTCCACCCGTCCCTCCGTGGCTCAGTGGCTCCGCTGGCCACCGGTCGGGAGTCCCCGCTGCCACCGCCCTTTCTTTCTGGTTTCCTCGCGAGTCGCCGCGGGCCGAGATTCCTTTCTAATACCGGGTTGCTCAGGGTTGCCCGATCTTTTCGTTGAGCTCGTTGTGGATGGAGGATAACTTGTGTAACCTTACAACTCTTCGACTGATCACTTGCTGTCAATGCAACAATCTTGCAACCCTTGTGGAAATTTACACGATTACACAACTGGATTACACACCATCTTCCTATCTCATATGCACTAGATTATCCACCAATGCAAAGCATAACCAGCAAATTTGGAAGATGCCAACTTGATTTTTCTATTCTCTATATAATCATGTAGGCGTCAAAACTTTTCCATCTTTAACTCCCAAGTGAGGTATTCTTCAACATCAGTAGTTCCTGCAAACACGGGTATAGAAAATTTTGGTTTGAGTTGTCTATCATATGCACGGTTAGCTAGTGCAACATCAGCATCAAACATTAGTTGACGAACAGAACCACAGACTCCATTGCCACGACATCCATTGCCATGGCTTCCGTTGCCATGACCTCCATTGCCACGACCATGCTGATCATTATAAATACTTGTCTCTCCATCATCATCAGATTCATCCACATGTTGCTGGTTGTGTTGACGATCAAACGATGTTTGCAAGGTTGCTACAACATGTGTTAAGTCTGTGATAGAGTGTTGAAGTGTTGTCACTTGCCTTTGTGCTGCTTGAACCGTGTGAACAGCGTCATCTACTTTCAGCTTTACTTTATGCAAATCAGCAGAAAATGGTTTAACAACATAGTCATTTTTTACCTTAAAGTGATCGTGGAGTGCTTCATATTCATTCCAATGCACCAGCGAAGCAAAATCCTTTTTCTGCAAAATATTAATACACTCGTCCTCGGAAGACATTATTTAGAAGACACAAAATAAATAAACAGAACAAGAATAAAAATTGGGATATATGTGAGACGACTCTCAACTCTCTCAACTGAAAGAAAATGGTGTATCTTACCGTTCCAAAGTGAATTAGAGTAGCTTACCGACTTGTACGAGCAGAACGTGCATAGATGTGATGAAGCGAATACCAAGGATGAAAAGTATCACGCAACAGACTAGGGTATATAGTAGAGTTATGTTGGGATACCTAACAACATAAATTCACCAATCCTAGTGTCGTTCGTATGACACATTACACAAATGGAAACACACATGTGGAGATAAATGGGGTAATTGTAATTTTAGGGATGAGCTAAAAATCAATGTCGGAGTACTGCTCGTGTTGCAACGCACAAGGAGAGATGCTAGCAATAACTAAAATAAGGGGTCACAAGATTGGTCACATCTACTAGTGAAACGAAAGAGGCAGAACAGAAGTTGAAACTTCAAATAAAAACTCAAAACAGAATTAAACACTTTCGACCACTTTTCTTTTTTTTCTTCCTTTTTTTGATATACTTTGGACAAAACACTTCTTTCTCTCTTTTTTTGTATTTGGCCAACTCAAATTTTTTTGCAATGGAATAAAGATTAGCACTGTCAACAATCAGAAACACTTGACAAACCTAAGTGAGCAGTCCCTAAAGTTGTTAATATGCTAGTCTTGTGGGTTAGGGAAAAATTCCTACACAATAGATTGGCTTGCTATGGTTCTCAATCTGAAAAGAGAGTAATTTATGTGGACTCATATTGAACAAACAGAAATAACACAATCTTAAAACGAAATTTCCAGCAACTATATAGATACCGAAACCTTCAAATTAGACTCTTGACTCTGACGAAAACAATAAGACAAGATTAACACTTATACTCTATGACTTGGTTTAGAAAAAAATTAGAGAAAAGTTATGTTAAAGGACTACAACCAACACCAAAACTAGGTGAACTAATGCAATCTAGGCTATGGAACAAATCTAACGCTAATAATTTTTGTGGCTTTTTTGGATGGGACAAAAATAAAAAGCTAACTACATATTAATGCTACTCACCGAGTAAACCCAATGCTCTGATACCAAGATGATACGGGGTTGCCCAATCTTCTCGTTGAGATCGTCGTGGATGGAGGATAACTTGTGTAACCTTGCAACTCTCCGACTGATCACCTGCTGCCAATGCAACAAACTTGCAACCCTTGTGGAAATTTACACGATTACACACCTGGATAACTTGCAAGACTCTGACGATCATCTGGTTGTTCCCCTGCTGCCAATGCAACAAATCTCAACCCTATAGATACCGCAAAACCACGCACTTGATTTCTATAATCTCCTAATTCCCATTGGAACAACAGATTACACTTGATTTTCATTGGTAGCAATTCAGCAGATCGAAACAAAGTGGTGAAGGTAAGACATCCTTGATCGAAACAAAGAGAGATGTTGAATATAGACGAAGGCGCAAGACCGTTCAATCTGAACTCGAATTTCCAAATATTATTCTTCTATTAACCCAATCATAACAAGGCCAACCACCTCTATTTATAGGATTATAGATGGGGTGCGGTCAAGATAAGAAAGAGTCCTAATATAATACAAAATAGAATTCTGATCTAAATAACTAAAAGGGTCCTGATCTAATATGGAGTCCTACTTTAACTAGGAGTCCTACTTTAATACAAAGTCCTACATTAATATGAAATCCTAATTTAATTGGACTCTTATTCTAATTTTGAAATTTAACTAATTTAATTAAATACAAACCAACCCATTAATTGAGTTCGACCATATTTATGGACACACAGGCCCTCATGTCCTCATCACTTTCCCCGGTCGCTCTTTTCTTCTGGAACTCTTTTCCTCAGTCGGGATGCTACTCCATTTTCCCCACTTTTTTCCTGCGCCTAGCACTGCCTTTCCCACGCGCACCCCGTGCCTCGCGCCATGCGGCGTCGCCACAACCCTAAGGTGTTGCCACATATGAAAGGTGATGCCATAAGAACCATGGGTAATCTACATTGATTGCGTGGTGCGCAGCTCACCAAACCTCTAGGGTTTTTTGTCTCTCCCCACATAGGAGGAAGGGACGGTCGGTTCCATTGCACGGGAGTCTAGTGCTCGCATTCCACCATTGGAGAACTCGTAATGCCCCACTCCGACCTAGTCCTCACCGTTTCCTTTCTGCAATGTTGTTGACGCCATAATTTGGTAAAGCCTAGGGCCCCGCCAAGGATGTCGCATAGTCAGACAAGAGCGGGAAAGAAGATGAAGATTATCGGAATCAGTTAGGATATGTTACTTGGACGATGATTCTCCGGACTATAAATATGTACCCCTAGTTAGCTTAGAAAAACACATCTCTATCAATCACCTACTCGGCGCATCGCTATCCTTGGCTTCCAAGGTTAATCCGGTGGGGTTCGTCACTCGGAGTTGGGTTGCATCGTCACACTGCATCAGATTGATCTCTTGAGGTGAACGTTGAAACAGTACGGTCGCCGGTTATTCTCGGTGTATTAGCTAGGCCTAAGGCTACATCAGTTCAGTTTGATCTCTTAGATTGATGTGATCTAGGTGTGATAGTTTGAGGCTTCATCGGTTAGGTCTGACATCTCTTGCTATTGTATCTTCTTCATGATGTATACCGTTCATCTAAATAAAGCATGCCCGATACTTTAACATATTATTAAGATCATCGTGACTAGCTACTGTCTTGGTTAGGTCCGATCTAGTTATTGTGATGATTTTCATGATATAGACATGTTATCTAACATGTTTTTATTTTTCTGTCGGAGTACAAGCCGACAAGTTATCTTCAATTCAATGCCACATCTTATTCGCCATTGGGAGTGCACATCGCCCCCTATGCGTAAAACTGCTTATCTCATCGGCCGTTGGCATGGTCGCCAGATCAGTTCAAACATAGTCATCGGCCTTGTGGCCGATCGACATGATATTCCACGATTTCACCATCTTTTCCATAGTCATCAGCTTGCCAACTGATAGGCTATGCTACTAATATCATATTTTTTTGTTCTCTTATCAGTTGTAGGGTCAAACTGATTTGCATGCCTTAAACCTTTTATCTAAGAATGTAGGACCTACACTGGAGTTAAGTAGATCTCCCAGGCCACGCGTGTGTTAAAGTGTGACCAAAAAACACACCAACACGCTTTTTGGCACGCCCAGTGGGACACAAAATTTGCCTACCTATCATACAAGGCCCAAGATGTGTGACACTATTGAGGCGGCAGATGGTGGAATTAGACCAACCTACGGTGGAGAGCCCGAGCTCATCCTATTAAGACCGCATTGACGAGACGGAGGTCAAGATCGGTCAAGGTTTTGCCACGACCGATGAACTTCAGGAAATGGACATCAGAATGGGTGATAGACTAAGGCCAACCTTCGTAAGTGCTCAACTTCCTTATGGAATAAAGAATGAGCTAGTCACATTACTGCAAGAATATCAAGATTGTTTTGCGTAGGAATATCATGAGATGCAGGTTTAAGCTGATCGATTGTGGAACATCGGCTACCAATAAAGCAAGGGTATCGATCGTTCAAGCAGTCACCTCAGTGATTCAAGGCAGAGATATATCCAGATATCAAGGCCGAGGTAACGAGGCTGTATGATGTGGGATTCATAAGACCGTGCCGATATGCAGAATGGGTATCAAACATTGTACCAGTATGGAAGAAGAGTTGAAAGCTCAGAATATGTGTTGACTTCAGAGACTTGAACAAGGCAATCTCGAAAGATGAATACGTAATACCGATCTGGGATCTGTTGGTGGATGTCGCATCATATCATAAGATCATTAGTTTCATGGACATGAATGCAGGCTATAATTAGATTTTCATGACCGTGGAAGACATCCACAAGATAACCTTCTAGTTTCTGGGTGCTATCGGATTGTATGAATGGGTGATGATGACCTTCGGCCTGAAGAACGCTAGAGCAACCTACTAGAGAGCCATGACCTATATTTTTCACAATTTCATCAGCCTATTAGTCGAGATATACATCGACGGTGTCATGGTCAAGTAAAGCAATGTCCAAGACCACGTGGTCGATCTACGTTAAGTCCTAGAGAGGACTCAGAAATATGGAATGAAGATGAATCCAAAAATGTGCCTTTGGTGTATCGGCAGGGAAGTTCCCGGGCTTTATTGTGCATGAAAGAGGGATCGAGATCAGCCAGCGTAGTATCGAAGCCATCAAGAACAACCAACCCCCTGCCGATAAAACTGAATTGCAATCGCTAATCGAAAAGATAAATTTCCTCAGAAGATTTATAGCTAACCTCTCAAAAAAGATAGAGCCATTCACCCCACTGTTGAAGTTGAAGCCCGACCAGGAATTTGCATGGGGAGATAAGCAACATAGAGCTTTTGACAAAATCAAAGAGTACCTAAGTTCACCACTAGTGCCAATGCTTCCACAGAAGGGGTCCCCGTTCAAGTTTTATGTATCGACCGATGACGAGGTCATTGACGTGGTGTTGATTCTGGAAGTTGACAAGAGGGAAAGGGTGATTTTCTATCTCAGCAGGAGGCTACTAGACGCTGAAACTCGGTACCCTGTGGTGGAAAATCTTTGTTTATGCTTGTACTTCAAATGCACTAAGTTGAGGCATTATCTACTCTCGACAGAGTGCACCGTAGTATGCAAGGCTGATGTCATCAAATATATTCTATCGAGCCAAGTATTGAAGGGACGCATAGGAAAATGTGTCCTCGCTCTGACTGAATTTGATCTCAGTACGAATAAGCTAAAGCCATGAAAGGGAAAGCAGTAGCCGATTTCATAGTTCAACATAGGGACAAGATGGTGACCCATGTGGAGCCGATACCATGGACATTGTTCTTCGACGAATCGGTATGTTGGCATGAATGCGGTATCAGTCTAGTGATCATCTCCCCTCGGGGGGCACCGTTTGAATTCACGTACACCATCAAGCCTTTCTCTACCAAAAATCAGGCCGAATACGAAGCCATGCTAAAAGGATTGCAACTATTGAAAGAAGTGGGAGCTGATACAGTCGAAATTCTTGGCGATTCTCTACCGGTCATGAGACAATTGTCAGAAGAATACGAGTGCAAGGATGATGTACTAAGAGAATACTATGATCGGTGCTGAGATGTGATAATAAGCTTCTGAAGCTTGGTTTTCACCCACATCCCAAGAGAGCAGAACTCGAAGGCTAACGATTTGGCCCAGACATCATTAGGATACAAGCCGATGGCCAGGTCAATCAAGGTTGAAGTCTCAGAGATAGAGGCTGATGATTGGAGGTATGATATTATTAATTATCTGGAGGACCCTTCGATATCAGCGCTAAGAAAGCTTAGGTATCAAGCAACAAGGTACATCATGCTCAACGAGGATTTATACCATCGAACGACCGACAGGTTCCTCCTCAGATGCATATCCATCGAAGAGGCTAAAGTGGTGATGTGCGAGGTTCATGATGGTATATGCGGGACACACCAGTCGTCCTAGAAAATGAAATGGTTACTATAGATGGCAAGTTACTTTTGGTCGACTATGGTGGAGGACTGCATAACATACTACAAGGAATGTCAGGATTGCTAGAAATTTGGAGCCATCCAGAGGGCACCCACATCGACAATGAACCAAATAATCAAACCTTGGCCCTTCAGGGGGTGGGGCATCGATATGATCAGCCAAATCTACCCAGTGTCAAGCAAATGTCACGAGTTCATAATAGCAGCCACTGATTATTTCATGAAATGGGTAGATGCCGTTCCACTCAAGAAAGTTACATCTACCGATGCCATCGAGTTTATCAAGGAACACATAATATACCAGTTTGGGATCCCACAAACCATCACCACGGATCAGAGGACAATTTTCATATCAGAGGAGTTTCAGCAGTTCACAGCCGGTATGGGGATCAAACTTTTAAATTCATCACCATATTACGCACAGGCCAACGGCCAAGCAGAGGCATCTAATAAGAGTTTGATCAAGTTGATAAAGCGCAAGATCAGCGAGCAGCCGAGGTGTTGGCATCAGTCCTATCAGAGGCATTTTGGGCTTATCGGATGGCGCGTCATGGATCCACTCAAGTGCCGCTGTATAAGCTACTATACGGCCATGAGGCCATATTGCCATGGGAGAATAATATCGGATCATGAAGGATCACAATACAGGACCAGCTTACAACCGATGACTATTATAATATGATGATAGATGGTCTAGATAACCTGGCGCGGGTCTGATTAAAATCTCTCGAGAAGATTGAGGAAAATAAAGCAAGGGTTGCTAGGTTCTACAATTAGAAGGTGGTGCTGAAATCATTCGAACAAGGAGAGCTCGTATGGAAACTTATCCTACCCATCGGATCTAAAGATACTTGGTTCGGTAAGTGGTCCCCCAATTAGGAAGGACCATTCCAGATACATTGAGTGGTGCCTGACAAAACTTATTTGCTCAAAGGATTGGATAGGGAGGTCTTTAGGAAGGCGTTGAATGGAAAATATCTGATGAAATACTTCCTGAGCGTATGGATAAATGCCTAGACACCTTCACGCAAGACGACCGATACGAGTCGTATCGCCTTTAGATGGCTGATGCTGGGGCATCATACACCGAGAAGAAAACACAATTCAATACCAAACCATATAAAACTTAGCACCATATATACATTCGGTTTTTGTAGATTACAAGGCAAAAATATCGCAGCCAACTATCTGGCAGGCTCCCTTTTGCTTCGCCTTCAAGATGACTCCTATGACCAATGGCCGATCGAAGATCCTCGGCGTGGACGATAGTCTAGGATCACCTTCCGTTCACTCACGCCATAGGAGTAGGGGCACTAGCTCCCATGTTCGGGACGGCCGATACCGACCCATATTGTATCGGCCGACCGTTGAAGCTCGCTAGGGGGGCATCATGATCATCATCCTACAGAAGACAAGTTTAATCAGAAAATAGCAACAAGGAACAATTAGAGAAGGTAGTCAAAGCACACTACCTCAGGATCTGCATCGATGTCGTCCAGATGAAGCCGCACCCGGTAGATCAGTGAGGAGCGGTTGAAGATATGTTGTTGCACCTCGCTCCACCATTGGTGGAAGGCCAAGGAGGTTGCCCAACATGTCGTCTAGGAAGCAAGGTCCCTAGTACGAATCCCATCAATCATATATGAAAGGTGACACCACTCCTAGGGACTTCTGACTCTCCCACGAGTCTAAATCTGGCCGACAAAGAAAAGGTGGAGTAAGAGTTGACCAAAGCCCAGTTGGCTGGTGAAGACCGATGGGTGGTAAAATTCATAGGAGGTCCGATGAGGGTGTTCATCAGTGAAGTCGACGGGAAGCAAGTAGGGAGAAGTGGTAGCCAAAAATATGCTAAAGAATGTATCATACCGGGACACATTGGAAAAAAACATCTGGTTGGGGAGTGTGTACTCCGAATAGAAGCCGAAGGGAAACTAGATGATCCGATTAAAGAATCCAAGATAGAAACTCTTAAAGGAAGTGGCTAAAGCCACGGAGGAAAAATGAATAGTAGGAGGAGACGTTGCCGCCTCACCTAAAGAAGAGAAAAAAACGATGAGAGGGGACGACCGATTTGGGAAAATCAGTAGGAAAAAGCGATTTTCTAAAAGGGGCTCTTCTAGTAGCGTCGGTATAAACATTAAGCCAAAGCTGGAGAAATCACCAAGGGCCTCTAGATCGATCGATGATAGTACTGGCCGATAGGTTGTGATGTGCACGAGGTGCCCGATATTCCATCAAAGAGGGTAAACTCGATTGGTGGAGGACTCGACATTGACGATCCAACTTCCAATCAGCACTGATCCAAACCCCGCAATCATTACACCACGGCTCCATTGGTTATCAACATAGAAACACAATCTTACAAACAGATGAAAGATCAATTTCTCAAGCGGTGTTCTACAATCCGATGAACATTAGAGTTGAATCTGCAAGGCAGTTCGAAACTAAGAAAAACCCAACCCTAATTTACGACGGCTACAGAGTATTAATACCTAGGGTTTGTGGAAAGTCTTCCCTAAAGTTGTGCTTAAGGCCTCAAATGGATACAAGGCCCAAAGTGGCCCAAAACGGTGACACAGCACCTAATGACTTGTTCGTACTACACAGATCGTTTCATGACGAATCAGGACTTGGCACTAGATCCATTGGAAAGATATCTTCGGTATCTTTCCAACGTCTTAAATAACGTATCAATCCGCCCCTGTACGAGAAAGTTATGCCCATTTTAATGAAGCATGCTCTGCTTAATCTGAACCAAAATCAGAGTTTGAAGTGGAATCCGAATTGGATTGTTGTGACACCTCTCCGTCTTATGTTTGGTCTAGAAGTGCTTCTCCTATGTTCCTCATAGTCAAAATATCACCCATGAGTAGCATCCCTTTTATATCCATATCATTATGTAAAGTAAGAAACGAAGACACCTCATAATTAATCTTCCGGGCATGAGAGTGAGTGATTGGTCCAGGAATGATAGAGTGTTGGATGTCTTTATCATTGTTATCGATGTTCTCATCAGCTTGGCTGATACAAGATGAAGGAGATGATGGATTTCTCCAAGGAGGTAGCGACCGAGTGGGATCCACACATGAGTAGTAAGATGTTCAGCCAGGAAGCGAAATTGGAAGGTTGGGGCCAAAGCCGGTATGCAAAAGACGAACTCTTCCATCCAGAGGTTCAAGAAGGCGACTTGTTCAACAATATCTACGGGGCAATTTTTCTTGTTGTGCCTCGTGATATAGCGGTCCCAGCTGTCGGTTGGCATAACATTGAGAAGAGAAGAGGGTTGGAAGTAAAAGGAGAAAGGATTGGCCGGCGAGTCGATTTCTAAATAGGTCAAAAAATGGACGTCAAGCAAGGAAGGTCTCATCGGCCCATGACCCAAAATGAAAGCATTCAGGAAATTCGACCAAAAGTAGCAGGATGCGGATAGCATCGGCTCATTCAGATATGACTCGGCAAGGGAGAGGCCGATGCAGTTGTTGATGTCAATATCATCCCAAAGGGGATGATAGATGGCCGATACCCTAAGGTACCTATCATGCCAGCCAAAGATAGGAGAAGGAGAGTAATAAAAACCATAGCTCCAGTCGGAGGAGCGAATGGGGGAACACTTAAAAGGAATCCTACGAGTCTTGACATTTATGAAATCGGTAGGGTCCGAGTTGCTTAGAGGATCCAAAAAGAAATTGGAAGGGTGAGTAACTATAGGGATAAGGATATGATATTTAGGATTCTACAAAAGAAAGGAAGAAAGTACACCATAAGGAAAAATGAACCAAGAAAAGCCGAAGAGACAAAAGGGATAAAATATTGGGGACTTACCTTAGGGATCACACGAATGCTGGCCATCTTGTTGTAACCAGAACTCGAGACGGTAAGGAAGAATAGGGCGACGATCGGTGGTGATCGTAAAGGAGTACTAGAAGCCGATGAAGGTAAGTTCAATGGGGTAGAAGCAGAAATAGTAGACAGAAAAAGGAAGGAGAGAAGTTACTTGGGGCCGAGACATGAAGATATTTCAGAAGGTGAAGGGTTTCGGCTGACAGGTAATGAATGTGAAAGGATCGTATAAAGACTTGATGGCAGGAAATAATGATTGATAGTTTCGAAGCATCAGAAGCCCTTTGATACTACAAAACTGGGGGACATGTGTAACGCCAGAATTTGGTAAAGCCCACGGCCTACCAATGATGTCGCACAGTCAGACAAGAGTCAAAGAGGTCTAGTCAACAAAAGTCAAAGAAGTCTGTTCATGACATGTGCATGATCGGATAAGAAGAGCCGATGGAGATAAGAGCGAGAAAGAATATGAAGGTTATCAGAATTGGCTAGGATATGTTACTTGGACGACGAGTCTCCAGACTATAAATATGTACCCTCAGTTAGCTTAGAAAAACACATCTCTATCAATCAACTACTCGGTGCATCGCCACCCTTGGCTTCTAAGGTTAATCCAGTGGGGTTTGACACTCAGAACTATGTTGCATCGTTTCGATCTCTAGCGAAGAGGTTAGTCCCGCCACCCCCGATGTTCGTACCAATTAGGTATGTATCTTAACGGCTGCATCAGATTGATCTCTTGAGGTGAACATTGAAACAATATGGTCGCTGGTTGTACTCGGTGTATTAGCTAGGTCTAAGGCTACATCAGTTCAGTTTGATCTCTTAGATTGATGTGATCTAGGTGTGATAGTTTGAGGCTTCATCGGTTAGGTCCGACATGTCTTGCTATTGTATCTTTTTCATGTTGTATACCGTTCATCTAAATAAAGCATGACCGATACTTTGACATATTATTAAGATAATCATGACTAGCTACTATCTTGGTTAGGTCTGGTCTAGTTATTGAGATGATTTTTATGATTTAGACATGTTATCTAGCATGTTTTATTTATTTCTGTTGGAGTACAAGCCGACAAGTTATCTTCAATTCAATGCCACATCTTATTCGACATCGGTGAGTGTACATCGACCCATATGCGTTAAACTGCTTATCTCATCAGCCGATGGCATGGTTGCCCGATCAGTTCAAACACAATCATCGGCCCTGTGGTCGATCGACATGATATTCCATGATTTCACCATCTTTTCCACAATCATCGGCTTGCGAGCCGATCGGCTATGCTACTAATGTCATCTTTTCTATTCCCTTATCAGTTGCAGGGTCAAATTGATTAGCATGCTTTGAACCCTTTTTCTAAGAACGTAGGATCTGCACTAAAGTTAAGCAGATCTCCCAAGCCACGCGTTTGTCAAAGTGTGACCAAAAATCACACCAACAAATGCTTGCTTTGTGTCCGTTCAATTGTTGCCACAAATGGTTCTCTCTGATATTTCTCTTTCAGTAAGCGAGTCTGGGTGTAGGAAGCAAGCGGAATGAGCGTTGTTTTGAATCGAGTATTGTTGTTTTTTGTTTTTGCATAATTTCTTGTTTGTGACTTGGATGAAGTGAGCAGTAGTGCTCAAATTATTGCGCGGAGCATACTGGAAATAAGCAAGACTGCACCACCACAATTTTACCTGCATGCGCTCATTCTCTTGCATAGGAAGCAACGACGTGTGGTACTTGAACAATAGTTTGAACAAACGGGAATAATTCATAAGGAATCTTTTCATTTCGTTAGAGAAAATAGTTGTGGAAGTGCCTAAGTTCAAATATAAAATGGTGGGAAACCCACATATTTGCTGACTACAAATCTTATCATGGTACTGACTATTAGTGTTCAATGGGGCGCTAGTTGGGTGTTGCTCTGACGCCTAGCACAAAAGGGCGCTTCGTTGGTGCCTAGGTCTCATCCCAAATAAGCATGTCAGCTTTGTTTGCAACAGTAAGACTGCATTTTTAACCAAAAACAACAATCAAAACACGTGTTTTAGCAAAGTTTCAACACACCTACATAAAGAATAATGCCATGAATTAACTATTAATGTATTATCATTTAGAAGTTGGAAAAGATAAATAGAATAGTTGTATCAGTAGAGTGTATACAACTATACATGTATTCTAGTCGTGGTATGTCACTTTGGGTAAGAAGAAAATAGATACAACAATATAGCAATGGGTATATCACTATGAGTAGGAAGAAAACAAATACAATAGAGCAATAGCCAAGTAGGCAGTTAGCATGGTGAGGAAGATTGGCATCGGCCGGTGGCAGGCGACAAATCTAGTGAGGGGCAGTTAGCGTAGTGGTGGGAAAGTGGTGAGTGCAGCAGGGGATGAGTGGTGGGCAATGGATTTTTTGGCGGATAGGGCCGCAATTGACAACTACAATGATGCAATGCAATTGATCACTTGGCTCTCTTTTCTCACAACACCAACAAAATGACTTTTGTGCTCAAATGTGTGTGAGAGATGTGCAATGGTGTTAGGCAATGAAATCAGGTGCCAAGAAGTTGTTTCCTTAGGTGAGGGGTATAAATAACCCCCACAACAAAAACTAGCTGTTGGGGTCGAAATCACAATTTTACAAATGTTTCGGTCATACCGGAGTACAATTATCGGTTAGACCTACAATTTACTTAACGAATAAAAAATCGACCGCTCCCAGTCAAATCACAGCCACTTCGGTCAGAACGGCCAGAGCCCCGGTCAGACCTAAACTCTAGGACATAGTCTCAAAATTTTTCAACACAAAAACGCTCTCTATATCCACTTCAGATTGACCGGAAAAAATAATGGCCTGACTAAAATATTTCGGTCAAACCAAACTCTATACTGCGATTAGACCGAACTCTAGCACTTAGCAAAAATTCGACTTAGCTGGAAAAATTGCTCTCGGTATCCACTTCGGTCAGACCGAACTGAGTCGGTCTAACCGAAGTGTCCACTGCAGTCTGACCGAACTCACCACAAAATGCAAAATTCAATTTTATATGAAATGCAAAGTCTAAGTAATATGAATTCAATAACATCTTTACTTTGCAACCCATCTTAATAGTACAACAAAATAAAAGCGAAATACTAGCCTATTTAATCATCCCAACTCCTTGATCAAATTTCTAGCCTTTTTACCTTCATTTGAGCTTCCCTTCGCCGTCAACATTTTTAATCGGGTTGCTTCATCCTATGCTTCATTCTTGTAGACCTAACTTATCACAATCACAACTTGCAAATAACAGTTAGTACACAAATCCCGTTTGTAATTTAATTACCAAAACCACGACGCATCAAGGAAGTGGTGGAGATTGTGGAGGAGGCACATCAATGAAGTGGTGACGACGGTGAAAGACCAAAGCATGTGAGCTCTCCAAATGAGTCATTCTACCCTCCAAGGAGTCCAATCTGCTGCCCATATGATCAACTGAAGTGCTTAATTGATGCACATTGTTCAGAAGCTCATTAATGCTACTCTGTATATGAGTTTGGCAACTAAGAAGAGTGTCAAAGTTTGAGTTGAGGCGCTGAAAGCCTTCTGTCAGAGACTGCATCACTGGGTTAAAATATGCCAGTGGCTCCATCCCAAAGTATGCGTACTGAGGCTAAAAATAGTCATGTGGAGCAAACTGAGCCTAAAAAGCAGGTCCTAAAGATGGGCCAATAGCAGCAGTAGCTTCAACATTTTCTTCCTGATCTGCCGGAGGAGGGGTTGGTGGTGCATGTATGTGAGCCAGCATCCTGGGCAAATAGGATGAGTGATGAGTGAGGAGCCATGCTGAAGAGCGTGGGCCTCATGGCTCCAGATGTGATTAGTCATTATCAACGGAAGTCAAAGAGGACTGAAGAAGAGAAGACCTGCTGCGTCTGGGCCGCTTGTGACTCAGGTACACGGGCAGCGAGCGACTATCGGGCAGAGGGGCCGCGAAGTCGGGCTGGCCCAATCTGGGTACATAGGCTAGGAGCAGCAGAGGATCCACTGGGCTGTTGACCAGGATTGACTTAGGTACACGGGGGGCGAGCGATTGCCGGGCTGAGAGAGCTGCGGAATCGGGCTGGCCCAATCCGGGTACCTGGTGCATTGTCAGTGGACGCTTTGTCAGTTTCGGCACAAAATTGACCACCGCTAATCTTGGATCAGACCGTCCTAGAGCGAAGCCGTAGTCGCTACGAAAGCTCCGCTTCCGGATAAGTCATCTGTAAATAGGAGTTTACTATTTTGTCCCTAGGCCCAAAGTCAGTCAGTCGAGTCTGTAAAAATATCCTAAGGGCAGTTTGGTCTTTTCCTTTTATTTCAGTGTCTGTAAAAAACCCTAAGGGTCTGGTGGAATATTCCTAGGCTATTGGGCTGCCTATAAATAGGGCCCTAATCCCTAGGGTTAGGTTACCCTTTTTTGAAATCACTTTACTAATCAAGAGTGGGTCACTTTTTGTTTGTTCTCCCGTGTTCTCCCTGTGAGCGCCGCCATTGGTTTCATCTCGTGAACTCTGAGAAATCGCTTCAAACAGGTTCTTTGTTCTCTATTTCTTTTCAGCGATCTGCGTTCTCAGTGAACATGATTAATCACCTGCATCATTTTGTGTGCTACTGGTTCTTGTTTCTGTGCACGTTTTCCTCTCGGGTTGCTTCTGTTCGGTGTTCTGAGAAGTACTAGTTCTTCTTGCTAGCTCCTGTAGCAGCAAGTAGTACCTAGTCTTTGTTTAATCCTAGCTGTTGTTCTAGCCCTGATCCTAGCACTCATCCTGTTACTTTTTGTATGCCGAAGGGTCCAGCTAGCCCTGGCATCTAGCGTTTTGGTTGACAGGCTATTCGGTTTTGAGCTACAGCTATGTTTCCTATTGCTATTTTTTCTAACATGGCGTTCTGATCGAGAGAAGGAAGCTCTTATGGTTGTTGAAGGTTCTTGCGAAGGGTTGATCTATGTTGTTTGTCTGTGTTCGAAGCTTCTCTGTGTTGTGTGAGATCTGGTTAGCGAAGCGTGCTTCGAAGCAGGCTTTGACCAATTTGCACTATAGGCTTTGAAGTTAAGTTTTCCTGTGCTAAACTCCGAATCTTTGAAGCTTTGCCGAATACTTCGCTATTCCTTTTTGCACAGTGCGAAGGTACTTCGTGTGCAGTCTTCGACTAAGTTTTTTGAAGCTCCACAGTCAAACTTCACTGAAGAGTTTGTTTCGAAGCTAGTTTCGCTGACTACTCCTTCCCATCACAACTTCGAAGCACATCTCAGTTTGACTTCAATAACCTTCGGTACTGCATACTTCGCATAGTCTTTGGCAGGCTTCGAACTCCTTTTGCTCCGCTCTTGCTTTGTCTTTGTTACTTCAAAGTCGGTTTGTGTTTTGAAGGTCACTTCTCTATTAATCATACTTCGATCAATCGGGCTTTGAAGGTTACGTTGCAGGCTTTGATTTTTCTCTGTTAAGCTTCGAAGTTGTTTTTTTATTGTGTTAAGCTTCGTAGCTTCGAAGTGTGTTTTTCAAAGCAGGCTTCGGTTGTTTCACACTTCGCACCGAAGCATGCTTCACATTCTGCTACACTTTTCACCGAACTAGACTAGACTCCATCAACCTTCGGCACATTCACTACAACCTTCGACAAAGGACTTCGAAGCAGACTTCGGCACAACCCCCACAGGCTTCGACGTTGCATGCTTTGTTTGACAACCTTCGACAACTTCACGCTTTGTACATACCTCGAAGCATGCTTCGTCACGTTTCAAATAGGAGACAACCTCAAACAGTAAACCTTCACCTTTCTTTACGAGCACTCTTATTAATCGCTGTGATGATTTATTTCTGTGAACTTTGATCTGCCCATGTTTGAATGCTCTGTTTATCTGCCTATTAGCACTGTGTTGGTGTTTCTTTGTCTAGGACACCGGTTGTTTATAGGCTAGATACTTTTATGGTTTGACTATCTGCTCGTGGTTTCCTGCTAAGTCTTTTGAGGTGCGTTGGGTGTTGGGAGCAGGCCATTGATTCGAAAGAATTTTTAGGCGCCCATTCACCCCCCTCTGGTCACTACTTTCAGTCCTACAAGTGGTATCAGAGCTTGGTTAGGGTTTTCCATACCTTAACTAGTTCTAACCCCAGTAGTGATCATGACGTCTCCTGGAAAGGTCCCGTCCTTGGAAGCTTATGGCTATAATTATTGGAAGACTCGCATGCGAGCCTATCTCATGAGCCAAAGCTCAGACATCTGGGACATTTGTATTCTCGCTACTTTCACAGTGTTGCCTGTTGCTGAGCGCACTACTCCAGATATTGTTGCCCAGCATCAGAACAACAACAAAGCGGTGAATATTTTGTTTTGTGGTTTAGGTCCCACTGAATTTGAGCGTGTGAGACATCTCTCCACTGCGAGAGAGATCTGGGCTACCCTCCAGGCACACCATGAGGGGACAGCCCAGGTCAAGGCTCGGCTCTATCAGACCTACCAGCGTGAATATGAGAATTTCACACAGAAGCCGGGTGAATCTGTTGAAGCGTTGTTTGGTCGTTTTCAATCGATCATAAACAAGCTTCGGGACAACAAGGCTGAGGGTGTTCAGTTAGTCTCAGATCATGAGCAGGCGCTCAAGGTTCTCCATACCTTGGACCCTAAGATCTGGGAAATCAAGGTATCCTCTATCATTGAGAGCACATCTTATGATACCTTGACCAGTTCTGAGTTGTTTAGCAAGCTGAAGGCCACTGAGGTTGATACCCAGTTGAGATTAAATCTCACTGGCTCTGGATCAAAGACCCTGGCCCTTGCTACACCTTCTACTGACCCCTCCTCTATGAGCTGTGCTGGGTTCTCTTTGATGTCTATCACTGAGGACCAGCTCGAGTCGTTAGGAGATGATGACCTGTGTCTTTTTAACAACCGGGTGCATCGTGTTTATGACAAAAGAATGTTCAAAAGACACAGCACAAAGACCGGATGCTTTGAGTGTGGTGACCCAGGACACTTCATCGCCGACTGCCCCAAGCACAATGGTCACAAGAAGGGCACCGGTGGTGGCTTCCACGACTCCGGCTAGCACGACAGCTCCTCCTTCACCAAGGGCAAGCCAAAGACCAGATTCTTCAGAAAGGCCCTGAAGGACTACCGGCGAGAGAACAAGAAGCGCGACAAGGACTTCTTCGCCAAGATGGAGAAGAGCTACTCCAAGCGGTCCACTTCCTCTTCCTCTTCATCGAGCTCAAGCGATGAGGAGATTGTCATCAGGAAGGGGAAGGACAAGGATGATCCGGTGGGCCTTTGCTTCATGGCTTTCGGGGACAGACCGAAGAGCCGCTCACATCAACGCCGAAGATCCCGCAAGAGTTTCTGCTCAATGGCTCCTTGGGATAAGGAAGAGAAGGGCTCCTCCGATTACTCCGACGACGACGAAAATGAGAAGGTATCATCTTATGAACGTGAAATTGTTGATTTACTTGAAAGCAATCGTCAGGAGTTAAAATATAGGGAAAAACTTCTTAGGGGAGCTAAGAAGAGGATAGATGAACTAGAAATTGAGCTTGCCATGGCCAACAGCAGAATTGAGAGTCTATCTTCTTCCCCTTGCTTGGGTGATAGCAGTGAGTGCCCAAAGTGTGAGGTGCTTCTGTGTGACCTATCGACTCTGAAGTCCAGGTACACAGAAAGGGTTGATGAGAGGGATGCTTTGGTCACTGAGCTTGAGAGCGCTCAGCTGGAGCTGAAAGATGCTCATGCCACTGTCGTCGTGCCCTATGCTTATTGCCCATCCCATCTAGCTAGTTTAGTTGAGCTAAAATCCATGGGCGATAAGCATTTGGGTGAGTTGGAGAGAGTGAGAGCTGAGCTGGGGCAGACTAGGCTAGAGCTTGAGACACTGTCAGTTTCACCCACTGTCTGTGAGAACTGCCTGTCTCTTAGAATGGAATTAATCAAGCTGAAAGCCGAGAAGTCTGTCCAGGTTGATAGAGAGTGTGAGACCTGCTTGTCTCAAGTGGAGGTACTAGCTTCCTTGAGAGAGGAGCTAGCTGATGCCCAAAATGAGAATTTTTATCTCCGTTCAATCCTGAGTTGGATCAGTGCCAGAGAGCCACAGCTCGGCATGATGATCCAGTAGTTTAAGAGGCAGGATGGGTTTGGGGTAGGCTACACCTACACTAAGGCTGACTTTGAGAGTGCCATTAGCCGGGCAGTGGAGTGGAGTAAAATGACTCCTGAGCAGAGATACCCCAAGACTCACTCCACTGAGTCTTTCCAGGCTAGTCAGCCCAAGGATGGAGTGTTCCAAGAACAGCCCAAAGCTCCACCCAAGAAGCCCATCTAGGTTCCAAAGCCCAAATACCTCCACAGTTCTCTTGACTCACTTCCTGGACCCTCTCACACCAAGAAGACTACACCAAACACCACTAAGCCCAAGAACCCCAAGCCTCAACCACATCCCAAGAAGCCCACCTATCATTGTGAGTACTGTCAGAGAGACGGGCATCTTGCGGAGTTTTGCTTCAGGAGGAAGCGGGTTGAGAAAGCAGAGAGAACTCGTGGTGGTCAGGAGCAGTTCTACCAGCAGGGTGGTAGACTGAGAGTTCCTCGACGCAGGGAGAGGCTGGAGTCCATGCCGCGTCGTGTAGGTGGTGGTAGAGGAGACGACTTTCATGCTCGTGCTCCAGATGGTGGTGTTCGCTCCGGCAGAGCTCCAGGCCGTTTTGGCTACGGTCCTGGACCTCGTGGCCGAGGTGTTAGGAAGAACCGAGGACCGCGCCTTGAGCCGCGTTTTGGTCCAAACTCTTCTGATGATTTCTGCTTTTCGTCTTTTGAGCAGATGGCTCGACACTGGTTTAGCTCTTTTGCTAAACCTGGTGCCAGACTATTTGCTCCCCCTTACAACCACTGATTGTGCAGGATCGGGGACTGGAGGATGTTTGGATCATGGACTCAGGATGCTCTCGCCACATGACAAGACATCGCAGATGGTTCTCTAGTCTCTCTCCCCCAAGCTCCAAGGAATACATCACCTTCGGGAACAGTGGTCAAGGGAAGGTAAACAATATTGGCTCAATTCGCATCTCTGACCATTTCTCTTTGAAGAATGTTGCTTTGGTTGGAAATTTGAACTTCAATTTGATTTCTGTTTCGCAACTTCTTGAGGATGGTTTGGAGGTCCATTTTAAGAAGGGCAGTTCTTCTGTGATTGATTCTGGAGGGTCTTTGATTTGTCAGATCTTACCTTTTGGTAAGGTTTTTCAAATTGACTTTTCTAGTTCTTTTGGCCCTTCTCGCTGTTTGATTGCTGGATCCTCTTCTGTGCTCTGGAAGTGGCATATGAGGTTAGGTCATTTGAGTTTTGATCTGCTAGTCAGGTTGAGCTCTATGGACCTCATCCGAGGATTGCCCAAGCTTAAAATGGAGAAGGATCTAGTTTGCCATCCCTGTCGTCACGGGAAAATGGTTGCCGCTTCTCACTCACCTGCGACTCAGGTGATGACTTCGTACCCGGGAGAGCTGTTACACATGGACACTGTTGGTCCAGCTCGGGTGCGCTCAGTCGGTGGGAAGTGGTATGCGCTTGTGATTGTTGACGATTTTTCTCAATTCTCGCGGGTTTTCTTTTTGGAGTCTAAGGATAAAACTTTTCATTTTGTTCATGACCTGATTTTGAAGTTGAAGAATGAGAACAATGGTCGGATGCGAGCAATTTTCTCTGACAATGGCTCTGAGTTTAAGAACTCTCAGTTCGTCAGCTTCTGTAGTGATCAGGGTCTTGACCATTAGTTTTCTGCTCCTTACACTCCCCCACAGAACGGCGTTGTGGAACGAAAGAACTGCACGCTAGTCGAGATGGCCAGGACGATGCTCGATGAGCACAGGACTCCTAGGCGTTTTTGGGCTAAAGCCATGAACACGGCTTGCTATCTGGCCAACCGCATTTTCCTTAGAGCTTACCTAGGTAAGACTTCATACGAGTTGTTGTTTGGCAGACAACCCAAGGTGAGCCACTTGCGAGCGTTTGGCTGCAAGTGCTTTGTGCTCAAGAAGGGAGGGCATTTGGACAAGTTTGAGTCTCGTTGCTGGGACGAAGTTTTTCTTGGCGATACGTTGCATTCTCGAGGCTTCCGTGTTTGGAACCTCGACTCCCAGCAGCTTGTCGAGACTTGTGAGGTTTCTTTCGATGAGTCCTTGCCTTCTTTGACTCCTTCTTTTGAGCCTTCTGGAGATGGTGAGCTTGGAGAGTCCATCTTCGAGGAAGATGAGGACACTCCAGCTGTTGATGAGGGTGGGCCTTCTGCACTGCCTGTAGAATCCACACCTTCTGAGACTTCGACTAAGGACGAGGGCGGACCTCTGATCACTTCTTCCACTTCGATCGAGCCCCCTCAGTCGAGTCCAGAGGTGCCTACTGCTGACTCCGGTGAGGTGACTTCAGATCACCAGGGATCCCGAGCAGTTCAGTGTGATCACCCCTCAGAGCTCATCATCAGTGATTTGTTTGCAAGGACTTTGCGTTCATCTGTTGACTCACTTGCTGTGTTTGCTAAATCTACTTTTGTTGCATCTTTTGAGCCTAGAGACATTTCTCACGCTCTTTCTGACTCGAACTGGATTAATGCCATGCAAGAAGAGCTTGAGAATTTTGTCCGCAATCGAGTTTGGACACTGGTTGAGCTGCCACCCGGATGCAACCCCATAGGCACCAAGTGGGTGTTCAAGAACAAGCAAGGTGAAGATGGGGTTGTGGTGCGCAACAAAGCTCGACTGGTTGCCCAGGGTTTTTGCCAGAAGGAAGGTATTGATTTTAAAGAAACTTTCGCCCCTGTTGCCCGTCTTGAGTCCATTCGCATTCTCTTGGCTTTTGCCGCTTCGAAGGGTTTTAAGCTTTTTTAAATGGACGTCAAGAGTGCTTTTCTGAATGGGTACATAGAGGAGGAGGTTTATGTTAGGCAGCCCCCCGGTTTTGGGAACCCTAAGTTTCCTCGACATGTTTTTAAGCTGCAAAAAGCATTATACGGTCTGAAGCAAGCCCCCAGGGCTTGGTATTACCGGTTAAAGAAATTTTTTTGGGAAGGGCTTTGTGATGGGTTCTGTGGATAAAACTCTTTTCTTTCTCAGAGATGCTTCAAATTTCTTAGTCGCTCAGATTTACGTGAACGATATTATCTTTGATGGTACTACTGATGTTCTTGTGTCCAAGTTTTCGGAGCAGATGCACAGCGAGTTTGAGATGAGCCTCATGGGTGAGCTCAAGTACTTCCTAGGGCTCCAGATCAAGCAGACCAAGGACAACACTTTCATCCACCAGGGTAAGTACACTCGAGACATGTTGAAGAAGTTTGACTTTGGTGGAGACCTGAAGCCTTAGATGACCCCAATGGGCACATCTGGGGGCCTGGACAAGGACGAGAGCGGCGTCAAGGTCAATGAGAGAGAATTTCGAAGGATGATCGGTTCGCTGTTGTACTTGACGACGACGAGGCCAGACATACAGTTCGTTGTTGGACTTTGCGCGTGCTTGCAGTCTTCACCTCGCGCGTCTCATCGGCAAGCTGTCAAGCGCATTTTCACGTATCTCACCTATGCGCCCGATCTTGGTCTTTATTATTCATCATCATCTTCTCTTGATTTATCTGGATTTTCGAACGTTGACTTTGGTGGGTGCCAGTTGGATCGCAAGTCGACTTCCGGTACTTGCCAGTTTCTTGGTTCTTCTCTTGTCTCTTGGTCTTCTCGAAAGCAGTCTAGAGTTGCACTTTCGACCACTGAGGATGAGTATGTAGCTGCTGCTAGCTGCTGCTCACAGTTAATTTGGATGATTTCCACTTTGCGAGATTTTGGGTTATTCTTTCCTACTAGAGTTCCTCTATTTTGCGACAGCACCAGTGCAATTAGTGTAGGGAAAAACCCTTGTCTCCATTCAAAAACCAAACACATTGATGTGCGCTTTCACTTTCTGAGGGATCAATATGAGAAAGGTGTCATTGACCTTGTTCATGTTGATACTCATCATCAGTTGGCTGACATTTTCCCCAAACCCTTAGATCAGTCTACCTTTTAGCGTTTACGAGGGGATTTGGGTGTTGTGTATCCTTTTTAGGATATTTTGCGTCAGTTTTTCTTTCTTCTTTACTCTTTTCTTGAGTCTTTTTGTGTGTGTTCATATCATGCATATCCACATATCACACTTTGAGCTTGCTTCTGTTATATGATTGAACTACTTTACTTATTCTAGCTAGTACATGCTTTTGATTACTCGTCAATGATCATGCTTTGGTTCAGTTCACTTGATATGTCTGATATCTGTCATATGCATGGCTTTTATGCTTTAAAATTGAAAAATGATCACCATTGCTTCTGGTAACTAGCATGTGTAGGCTGAATGCTTTTGCTATCTGTTACATGCCTGTAGCTAGTTCCTGACTTAGATGCAAATATGCAACTTTGACATCTTTATGCTTTTAACATGGAAAATGTGCTATAAAAATGATGAAAAATCAGAAAAATGAAAATTCCATGCCTTTTTATGCTTTAGATTGAAAAGATCCAGGTGGGTTTGCTTTGTCGCATTGCATTGTTCTGGACTGCTTACCATAGCACTTTGGTATGAACTAGGACAATGTAGTGTATGCCAAGACCAATGTCTTAAGCTTCTGATGGTCCAGTTCTGGCCTAGGCTTGACTTGGTCGGTCAGCATAAGGTTTGACATGCAAATAACCGCTGGCAAAAATGAAAAAGGAAAAAGAAAAAGCCTGAAAATTGAAATGATAACAAGTTTGCTGAAGCACTTTGTTTTGGACAATGCGTATCTTGGTAGATATCGGTTAGCTTCTGCATTTCATGCTTTATCTTGCTTGTCAACTAGAAAATGTGGTGATGCTTTTGTTTGCAAAAATTGAAAAATGTGTGCTAATGACTTTTTCTTTAGATATCATCTATTGCACTGATCATGCCATGTGTTCTTGACAGTATGTCTTTTGCTATACTTGTTAGATGTTGTAATTGCAGTCAATCATATCTAAGAAGCATGCTTTCTACACTCCACCTACACCCCAGTTGCATTCATTGCATATTTTGAGGGGGAGTTGCATTTCAAGGGGAGTCTGTGTCTCTTTCGAGGGCATTTAGTCTCGCTTGATGAGTCCACTTGTCAACAAGGGGGAGAAATTTTTGGAGAAGAGTTTAAGGGGGGGTTTTGGATTTCTCTGGGATTTGTTTCAGGGGGAGTTTTTGTCCGGTTTGTCCTTACTCTTTTGATATCCTTGTTGATGATTCTAAGATTGCACTCGTTTTTGAGTCTTTACTTTTGGTTAACCATAATGACCGCTTCTTGTTTTTGTTCGGCTTTTGGTCATTAGGGTTAAACTTTTACTTTATTTTCTTCTTCTCTGTTTTCTTGTGTTTTGTTTTCGTGTTTCCACATATGTTCGCAGGAACTTGAGAGCTGAAGAAGTGAAGTGTTGACAATGCACTCATCAAGGGGGAGATTAAGGAGCCATGCTGAAGAGCGTGGGCCTCATGGCTCCAGATGTGATGAGTCATTGTCAACGGAAGTCAACGAGGACTGAAGAAGAGAAGACCTGCTGTGTCTGGGCCGCTTGTGACTCAGGTACACGGGCAGTGAGCAACTGTCGGGCAGAGGGGTCGTGAAGTCGGGCTGGCCCAATCCGAGTACATAGGCTAGGAGCAGCAGAGGATCCACTGGGCTGTTGACCAGGATTGACTCAGGTACACGGGCGGCGAGCGATTTCCTGGCTGAGAGCTGCGGAATTGGGCCAGCCCAATCTGGGTACCTGGTGCATTGTCAGTGGACGCTTTGTCAGTTTCAGCACAAAATTGACCACCGCTGATCTTGGATCGGACCGTCCTGGAGCGAAGCCGTAGTCACTACGAAAGCTCCGTCAGTCAGTCGAGTCTGTAAAAATACCCTAAGGGCAGTTTGGTCTTTTCCTTTTATTTTAGCGTTAGTAAAAAACCCTAAGGGTCGGGTGGAATATTCCTAGGCTATTGGGCTGCCTATAAATAGGGCCCCAATCCCTAGGGTTAGGTTACCCTTTTCTGAAATCACTTTACTAATCAAGAGTGGGTCACTTTTTGTTTGTTCTCCCGTGTTCTCCCAGTGAGCGCCGCCATTGGTTTCATCTCGTGAACTCTGAGAAATCGCTTCAAATAGGTTCTTTGTTCTCTGTTTCTTTTCAGTGATCTACGTTCTTAGTGAACACGATTAATCAGCTGCATCATTTTGCGTGCTACTGGTTCTTTTTTCTGTGCACGTTTTCCTCTCGGGTTGCTTTTGTTTGGTGTTCTAAGAAGTACTAGTTCTTCTTGATAGCTCCTGTAGCAGCAAGTAGTACCTAGTCTTTGTTTAATCCTAGCTGTTGTTCTAGCCCTGAGCCTGTAGGACCGAAAGTAGCGACCAGAGGGGGGGTGAATGGGCGCCTTAAAAAAAATTCCTTCGAATCAATGGCCTGTTCCCAATACCTAACGCACCTCAAAAATACTACGCAGCAGAAAATAAACAGAAGGCCTAAGTCTAAAGGTTTCTAACCTAGAAGCATCTGATGACAAACAGTGTAAAACTAAAGTGGTGCAACTAGGCAGATAAACAAGTTGTAACAGGCCTATACTTCTCAATGAAATGATCTAAGTATGTATAAAGTGAAAAGAGAAGTTACTGTCCAAAGTTGTCTCCTGTTCGAAACTTGGCGAAGCCCCCTTCGCACGTCGAGGTCTGCTTCGGAGGTTGATGACGGAGTCTGTCCGAGGTGCCGAAGGTGTCACTGTCTAGCCTAGTTCGAAGTGGTAAGAAGCGAAGTGTACTTCGGAGCGAAGTAAAAACAGTGCCGGAGCTTGGTTCGAAGTAAGCACTTCGAAGACAAGACTTCGAACACAACTTCAAGTTACGAGCTTCGAAGCGAAGTAAACCAGTGCCGAAGCCTGCTTCGAAGTATGCACTTCGAAGACAAAACTTCGAACACACTTAGAACCGAAAGCTCCGAAGCTGAACCTTCGAACACAAAAACTTCGAACACAACACACAAACAGACAACCTTCGAACAAAGAAGCGAAGTCTGTCACGTGGCAGAAAAAACAAGTCCGAAGCCCACAACTTTAACTTCGAAGAGAACAAGCTCCGAACAAAGAAGCGAAGGGTGACAGGCTACCAAGAATTCAATGCGAAGCTAAGTGGAAGAGCAAACTTCGATGACAACTCCGAGACTTTAACGAAGTGTGAACTTCGAACAGCTAGGGCCGGAGTACCTTCGCACTGTCGATCGAAGTATGCGATGCTGTCCGTTTAGAAAATACTTTGAAGCTAGCCACACAGGACACAAAGATTTAGGTTCGAAGTCTGAGCGAAGCCTTTAAAGATGTACGATCGGAGCCTGCCTCACGGAGTTAAGGGGCTTCGCACAGAACCGAGCTTCGCCAGACACACTCAGAAAAAGGTAAAAGAGACTGTCAGCTTCGATCAAAAAGCTGGGCAATAGAAGGTGAAAAGCTGCTGCAGAACACTGTAGCTACAGCAAAGCAGTACTACTTGCAACAGCAAGAACTAGTACTCCCGCCGTGAAGAACACAAGCAACAGAAGAAGCTTCTCTCCAAGAAATAAAATCACCAGCTCGTGCCCAAGGCATTAACTTCCCAAACCGAACAAGATGCAAGCAATAAATTCACCAGAGACCAAGGATTAAATGCATCCAACAGATTTGAGCCAAAATAATGCAAGAACAGGGAGAGGCAAGCCCTGGCGGCGCACACAAGAGAGAGAAGACAGGAGACAAAGTGACCCAAAAAGGTGGATTTGATTTCAGCACAAAGGGGTAGTCCAAACCCTAGGGATTGGGGTGCTATTTATAGGCAGCCCAACACTAGGAATATTCTACCAGCCCCTTAGGGTTTTTACAGACTCAAAAATACAGAAAAAGACTCTACTGCCCTTAGGTATTTTTACAGACACAACTGACTGACTGTGGGCCTAGAGTAACAGATGACATATCTGGAAGCTACTCTTCTGGACAGTCGGATACAGAATCGACGGTTGTCAGTTTTACGCGGAAACTGACAAAGCCTCCACCAGCTTTGCACCAGGTACCCGGATTGGGCCGGCCCGACCCCGCAGCTCTCTCAGCCCGGCAATCGCTCACCGCCCGTGTACCTGAGTCAGTCCTGGTCAACAGCCCAGTGGGTCTTCTACTGCTTCTGGCCCATGCACCCGGATTGGGCCAGCCCGACTTCGCAGCCTCCTCTGCCCGACAGTCGCTTGCTGCCCGTGTACCTGAGTCACTCGCGGCCCATGAGACAGCAGATCTCTTCTCTTCTTCTGTCCTTGTTGACTATCGTTGACAATGACTCATCACTTCTAGAGCCATGAGGCCCACGCTATTCAGCATGGCTCCTCAATCTCCCCCTTGATGAGAGCATTGTCAACACTCCTCAATTCTCAGCTCTTCAGCACCTGTGAACACATGTGGAAACACGAAAACAAAACACAAGGAAACAAAAAAGAAGAAAAAATAAGGTAAAAATTTAACCCTAATGACCAAAAGCCAACCAAAAGCAAGAAACGGTCATTATGGTTAATCCAAAACGAAAAAGCTCAAAATGAGTGCGATTTCAGAACAACAAGGATATCAACAGAGTAAGAACTCCCCCTTAAACTCTGATCCCAAATTTTCTCCCCCTTGTTGACAAGTGAACTCATCAAGCACTCAAAAAAAAGACACAGACTCCCCCTGAAAAGCAACTCCCCCTCAAAATATGCAGTGAATGCAATTGGCGTGCAGGTGGAGTGAAGAAAGCATGCTTCTCAGATATGATTGACTACAATTACAACATCTTAACAGATACAGCAAAAGACATACTGTAACGATACATGGCATGATCAGTACAACAGATGATATCTAAAGAAAGTCATTTGCACGCATTTTTCAGTTTTTGCAAACAAAAACATCACCACATGTTTCGGTAAACAAGCAAGGTAAAACATGAGATGCAGAAGCTAACTGATATCTACCAAGATAAGCATTGTTCAAAACAAAGTGCTTCAGCAAACTTGTTATCCTTTTAAAGTTCAGGCTTTTTCATTTTCCTTTGTCATTTGTGCCAAGGGTTATTTGCATGTCAAACCTTATGCTAACCGACCAAGTCAAGCCTAGGCCAGAACTGGACCATCAGAAGCTTAAGACATTGGTCTTGGCATACACTACACTGTCCTAGTTCATACCAAAAGTGCTATGGTAAGCAGTCCAGAACAATGCAATGCGACAAGGCAAACCCACTTGGATCTTTTCAACTCAAGCATAAAAAGGCATGGAATTTTCATTCATTTGATTTTTATCATTTTTATAGCCCATTTTCCATGTTAAAGCATAAAGATGTCCAAGTTGCATATCTGCATCTATGTGATGAACTAGCTACAAGGCATGTAACAGATAGCAAAAGCACTCGTCGTACACATGCTAGTTACCGGAAGCAATGGTGATCATTTTTCATGTTTAAAGCATAAAAGCCATGCATATGACAGATATCAGACATATCAAGCGAACTGAAACAAAGCATGATCATTGACAAGTAATCAAAAGCATGTACCCGCTAGAATAAGTAAAGCAGTTCAATCATATAACAGAAGCAGGCTCAAATGTGTGATATGTGAATATGTATGATAAGAACACACACAAAAAGACTCAAGAAAAGAGTAAAAAGAAAACTGACGCAAAATATCCTAAAAAGGATACACAACACCCAAATCCCCTCGTAAACGCTCAAAGGTAGACTGATCTAGGGGTTTGGTGAAAATGTCAGCCAACTGATGATGGGTATCAACATGAACAAGGTCAATGACACCTTTCTCATATTGATCCCGCAAGAAGTGAAAGCGCACATCAATATGTTTGGTTTTTGAATGGAGACACGGGTTTTTCCCTACACTAATAGCACTCGTGCTGTCGCAAAACAATGGAACCCTGGTAGGAAAGAGCAACCCAAAGTCTCGTAGAGTGGAAATCATCCAAATCATCTGTGAGCAGCAGCTAGCAGCAGCTACGTACTCAGCCTCTGTGGTCGAAAGAGCAACTCCAGATTGCTTCCGAGAAGACCAAGATACAAGGGAAGAACCAAGAAACTGGCAAGTACCGGAAGTCGACTTGCGATCCAACCGGCACCCACCAAAGTCAGCGTCCGAAAAGCCAGATAAATCAAGTGATGATGATGCTGAATAATAAAGACCAAGATCAGGCGCATAGGTGAGATACCTGAAAATGCGCTTGACAGCCTGCCGGTGAGACGCGCGTGGTGAAGACTGAAAACGCGCGCAAAGTCCCACGGCGAACTGTATGTCTGGTCTTGTTGCTGTCAAGTACAGCAGCGAACCGATCATCCCTCGAAATTCTCTCTCATTGACCTTGACACCGCTCTCGTCCTTGTCCAAACCCCCAGAAGTACCCATCGGGGTCATCTGCGGCTTCAATTCACCACCAAAGTCAAATTTCTTAAGCATGTCATGAGTATACTTACCTTGGTGGATGAAGGTGCCGTCCTTGGTCTGCTTGATCTGGAGCCCTAAAAAGTACTTAAGCTCACCCATGAGGCTCATCTCAAACTCACTGTGCATCTGCTCAGAAAACTTGGACACAAGAGAATCAGTAGTACCGCCAAAGATAATATCGTCCACATAAATCTGAGCGACTAAGAAATCTGAAGCATCTCTGAGTAAGAAAAGAGTTTTGTCCACAGAACCCATCACAAAGCCCTTCCCCAACAAAAATTGCTTTAACTGGTCATACCAAGCCCTGGGGGCTTGCTTCAACCCGTATAAAGCTTTCTGCAATTTAAAAACATGTCGAGGAAACTTAGGGTTCTCAAAGCCGGGGGGTTGCCTAACATAAACCTCCTCCTCTATGAACCCGTTCAGAAACGCACTCTTAACGTCCATTTGAAAAAGCTTAAAACCTTTCGAAACGGCAAAAGCTAGAAGAATACGAATGGACTCAAGACGGGCCACAGGAGCGAAGGTTTCTTCAAAGTCAATACCTTCCTTCTGGCAATAACCCTGGGCGACTAGTCGAGCCTTGTTGCGCACCACAACCCCATCTTCACCTTGTTTGTTCTTGAATACCCACTTGGTGCCTATGGGGTTGCATCCTGGTGGCGGCTCAACCAATGTCCAAACCCGATTGCGGACAAAATTCTCAAGCTCTTCTTGCATAGCATTAATCCAATTAGAATCAGAAAGAGCATGAGAAATGTCTCTGGGCTCAAAAGATGCAACAAACGCAGATTCAACAAATACAGCGAGAGAGGCAGAAGAACGCAAAGTCCTCTCAGTCAAATCACCAATGATGAGCTCTGAGGGGTGGTCACGCTGAACTGCTCGGGTTCCCTGGTGATCTGAGGTCACCTCACCGGAGTCAGCAGCTGGCACCTCTGGACTCGACTGAGGGGGCTCGATCGAAGTGGAAGAAGTGATCAGAGGTCCGCCCTCATCATCAGTCGAAGTCATAGAAGGTGTGGGCTCTGCGGGGGATGCAGAAGGCCCATCCTCAACAGCAGCTGGAGTATCCTCATCTTCCTCGAAGATGGACTCTCCGAGCTCATCATCACCCGAAAGCTCAAAAGAAGGAGTCAACGAAGGCAAGGACTCATCAAAAGAAACCTCACATGTCTCGACAAGCAGCTGGGATTCGAGATTCCAAACACGGAAACCTCGAGAATGCAATGCATAACCAAGAAAAACACCATCCCAGCAACGAGACTCAAATTTGTCCAAATGCCCTCCCTTCTTGAGCACAAAGCACTTGCAGCCAAATGCTCGCAAGTGGCTAACCTTGGGCTGTCTGCCAAACCGCAACTCATATGATGTCTTACCAATGTAAGCTCGAAGAAAAATGCGGTTGGCCAAATAGCAAGCCGTGTTCATGGCTTCAGCCCAAAAACGCCTAGGAGTCCTGTTCTCATCGAGCATCGTCCTGGCCATCTCAACTAGCGTGCGGTTCTTTCGTTCCACAACGCCGTTTTGTGGGGGAGTGTAAGGAGAAGAAAACTGATGGTCCAGACCCTGATCACCACAGAAACTGACGAACTGAGAGTTTTTGAACTCAGAGCCGTTGTCGGAGCGAATTGCTCGCATCCGGCCATTGTTCTCATTCTTCAGCTTCAAAATCAGGTCATGGACAAAATGAAAAGTTTCATCCTTAGACTCCAAAAAGAAAACCCACGAGAAACGAGAAAAGTCGTCAACAATGACAAGTGCATACCACTTCCCACCGACTGAGCGTACCCGAGCTGGACCTACAGTGTCCAAATGCAAAAGCTCGCCTGGATACGAAGTCATCACCTGAGTCACAGGTGTGTGAGAAGCGGCAACCATTTTCCCATGACGACAGGGATGACAAACTAGATCCTTCTCCATCTTAAGCTTGGGCAATCCTCGGATAAGGTCCATAGAGCTTAACCTGACTAGCAGATCAAAACTCAAGTGACCTAACCTCCTATGCCACTTCCAGAGCTCAGAAGAAGATCCAGCAATCAAACAGCGAGAAGGGCCAAAAGAACTAGAGAAGTCAATTCGAAAAACTTTACCGAAGGGTAAAATCTGACAAACCAAAGACCCTCTAGAATCAATCACAGAAGAATTTCCCTTCTTAAAACGCACTTCCAAACCATCCTCAAGAAGTTGCGACACAGAGATTAAATTAAAGTTCAGATTTTTAACCAAAGCAACATTCTTTAAAGAGAAATGGTCTGAGATGCTGATTGAGCCTATGCCACTTACTTTCCCTTGACCGCTGTTCCCGAATGTAATGTACTCTTTGGAGCTCGGGGGAGTGAGACTGGAGAACCATCTGCGATGTCCCGTCATGTGGCGAGAGCATCCTGAGTCCATGATCCAAACATCCTCCAGTCCCCGGTCCTGCACAATCAATGTTTGTAAGTGGGAGCAAATGGTCCGGCACCAGGTTTAGCAAAAGAGCTAAACCAGTGTCGAGCCATCTGCTCAAAAGATGGAAAGCGAAAACCATCAAAAGAGTTTGGACCAAAACGCGGCTCAAAGCGCGGTCCATGGTTCTTCCTAACCCTACGGCCACGAGGTCCAGAACCGTAGCCACCTCGGTCTGGAACTCTGCCGGAACGAACACCACCCACTGGAGCACGGGTAGGAAAACCGTCTCCTCTACCACCACCTACACGACGCGGCCTGGCCTCTAGCCTCTCCCCGCGCCGAGGAACACGCAGTCTACCACCCTGCTGGTAGAACTGCACCTGATCACTACGAGCCCTCTCTGCTCTCTCAACCCGCTTCCTCCTGAAGCAAAACTCCGCAAGATGCCCGTCTTTCTGACAAAACTCACAATGATAGGTAGGCTTCTTGGGATGTGGTTGAGGCTTGGGATTCTTGGGCTTGGTAGTGTTTGGTGTGGTCTTCTTGGGCTGAGAGGGTCCAGGAAGAGAGTCTAGAGAAGAGTGGAGGTGTTTGGGCTTAGGAACCCAGATAGGCTTCTTGGGTGGAGCTTTGGGTGGTTCATGGATCACTCCATCCTTGGGCTGACAAGCCTGGGAGGTCTCAGTGGAGTGAGTCTTGGGATACCTCTGCTCTGGAGTCATTTTACTCCACTCCACTGCCCGGCTGAGGGCACTCTCAAAGTCAGCCTTGGTGTAGGTGTAACCTACTCCAAACCCATCCTTCCTCTTGAACTGCTGGATCATCATGCCAAGCTGAGGCTCTCTGGCACTGATCCAACTTAGGATGGAACGGAGGTAAAAGTTCTCATTCTGAGAATCTGCTAGCTCCTCTCTCAAGGAAGCTAGAACCTCCACCTGAGACAAGCAGGTCTCACACTCACTCTCTTTTTGGACAGACTTCCCGGCTTTTAGCTTAATCAACTCCATTCTAAGAGACAGGCAGTTCTCACAAACAGTGGGTGGAACTGACAGTGTCTCAAGCTCTAGCCTAGTCTGGGCAAGCTCAGCTCTCAACCTCTCTAAATCACCCAAATGTTCATTGCCCTTGGATTTCAGCTCAGCTAAGGCAGCTAGATGAGATGGGCAATCAATACAGGGTGCGACGACAGTGGCTTGAGCATCTTTCAGCTCCAGCTGAGCGCTTTCAAGCTCAGTGGCCAAAGCGTCCCTCTCATCAACCCTTTCTGTGTACCTGGACTTCAAAGTCGACAGGTCACACAGAAGCACCTCACACTTTGGGCACTCACTGCTATCACCCAAGCAAGGGGAAGAGGATAGACTCTCAATCCTACCGTTGGCCACGGCAAGCTCACTCTCTAACTCGTCTATCCTTTTCTTAGCCCCCCTAAGCAGTTTCTCCCGATATTTTAACTCCTGACGATTGCTCTCAAGTAAATCGACAATTTCGCGCTCATAAGATGATACCTTGCTATCGTCGTCGCCAGAGTCGTCGGAGGAGCTCTTTTCTTCTCTATCCCCAAGAGCCATGGAGCAGAAGCTCTTGCGGGATCTTCGGCGCTGGTGTGAGCGGCTCTTCGGCTTGTCTCCGAAGGCCATGAAGCAGAGGCCCGCCGGATCATCCTTGTCCTTCCCCTTCTTGATGGTGATCTCCTCATCACTTGAGCTCGATGAAGAGGAAGAAGACGTGGATCTCTTGGAGTAGCTCTTCTCCATCTCGGCGAAGAAGGCCTTGTCGCGCTTCTTGTTCTCTCGCCGGTAGTCCTTCAGGGCCTTCTTGAAGAACCGGGTCTTCGGCTTGCCCTTGGTGAAGGAGGGGCTCTCATGCTTGCCGGAGTCGTGGAAGCTGTTGCCGGTGCCCTTCTTGTATCCACTGCGCTTGGGGCAGTCGGCGATGAAGTGTCCTGGATCACCACATTCAAAGCATCCGGATTTTGTGCCGTGTCTTTTGAACATTCTTTTATCATAGACACGACGCACCCGGTTGTTAAAGAGACACAAATCATCATCTCCCAACAACTCAAGCTGGTCCTCAGTGATAAACATCAAAGAGAACCCAGCACAGCTCACATCAGAGGGATCAAAAGAAGGTGTAGCAAGGGCCAGGGATTTTGATCCAGAGCCAGTGAGATTTGATCTCAACTGGATATCTACCTCAGTGGCCTTTAGCTTGCTAAATAACTCAGAAATGGTCAAGGTATCGTATGAAGTACTCTCAACGATAGATGATACCTTGATCTCCCAGATCTTTGGGTCCAAGGTATGAAGAACCTTGAGCGCCTGCTCATGATCTGAGACTAACTGAGCACCCTCAGCCTTGTTGTCCCGAAGCTTGTTAATGATCGACTGAAAGCGACCAAACAAAGCCTCAACAGATTCACCCGGCTTCTGTGTGAAATTCTCATATTCACGCCGGTAGGTCTGATAGAGCCGAGCCTTGACCTGTGCTGTTCCCTCATGGTGTGCCTTGAGGGTAGCCCAGATCTCTCTCGCAGTGGAGAGATGACTCACACGCTCAAACTCAGTGGGACCTAAACCAGAAAATAAAATGTTCACAGCCTTACTGTTGCTGAGATGCTGAGCAATGATACCAGCAGTACCTTGCTCAGTAACTGGCAAAATGACAAATGTGGTGTGAACGCAAATGTCCCATATGTCCGAACCCTGGCTCATGAGATAGGCTCGCATGCGAGTCTTCCAATAATTATAGCCATAGGCTTCCAAGGACGGGACCTTGCCAGGAGATGTCATAGTCACTACTGGGGTTTAGAACCGGTTAAGGTATGGAAAAAACCTAACCAAGCTCTGATACCACTTGTAGGACCGAAAGTAGCGACCAGAGGGGGGGTGAATGGGCGCCTTAAAAAAAATTCCTTCGAATCAATGGCCTGTTCCCAATACCCAACGCACCTCAAAAATACTACGCAGCAGAAAATAAACAGAAGGCCTAAGTCTAAAGGTTTCTAACCTAGAAGCATCTGATGACAAACAGTGTAAAACTAAAGTGGTGCAACTAGGCAGATAAACAAGTTGTAACAGGCCTATACTTCTCAATGAAATGATCTAAGTATGTATAAAGTGAAAAGAGAAGTTACTGTCCAAAGTTGTCTCCTGTTCGAAACTTGGCGAAGCCCCCTTCGCACGTCGAGGTCTGCTTCGGAGGTTGATGACGGAGTCTGTCCGAGGTGCCGAAGGTGTCACTGTCTAGCCTAGTTCGAAGTGGTAAGAAGCGAAGTGTACTTCGGAGCGAAGTAAAAACAGTGCCGGAGCTTGGTTCGAAGTAAGCACTTCGAAGACAAGACTTCGAACACAACTTCAAGTTACGAGCTTCGAAGCGAAGTAAACCAGTGCCGAAGCCTTCTTCGAAGTATGCACTTCGAAGACAAAACTTCGAACACACTTAGAACCGAAAGCTCCGAAGCTGAACCTTCGAACACAAAAACTTCGAACACAACACACAAACAGACAACCTTCGAACAAAGAAGCGAAGTCTGTCACGTGGCAGAAAAAACAAGTCCGAAGCCCACAACTTTAACTTCGAAGAGAACAAGCTCCGAACAAAGAAGCGAAGGGTGACAGGCTACCAAGAATTCAATGCGAAGCTAAGTGGAAGAGCAAACTTCGATGACAACTCCGAGACTTTAACGAAGTGTGAACTTCGAACAGCTAGGGCCGGAGTACCTTCGCACCGTCGATCGAAGTATGCGATGCTGTCCGTTTAGAAAATACTTTGAAGCTAGCCACACAGGACACAAAGATTTAGGTTCGAAGTCTGAGCGAAGCCTTTAAAGATGTACGATCGGAGCCTGCCTCACGGAGTTAAGGGGCTTCGCACAGAACCGAGCTTCGCCAGACACACTCAGAAAAAGGTAAAAGAGACTGTCAGCTTCGATCAAAAAGCTGGGCAATAGAAGGTGAAAAGCTGCTGCAGAACATTGTAGCTACAGCAAAGCAGTACTACTTGCAACAGCAAGAACTAGTACTCCCGCCGTGAAGAACACAAGCAACAGAAGAAGCTTCTCTCCAAGAAATAAAATCACCAGCTCGTGCCCAAGGCATTAACTTCCCAAACCGAACAAGATGCAAGCAATAAATTCACCAGAGACCAAGGATTAAATGCATCCAACAGATTTGAGCCAAAATAATGCAAGAACAGGGAGAGGCAAGCCCTGGCGGCGCACACAAGAGAGAGAAGACAGGAGACAAAGTGACCCAAAAAGGTGGATTTGATTTCAGCACAAAGGGGTAGTCCAAACCCTAGGGATTGGGGTGCTATTTATAGGCAGCCCAACACTAGGAATATTCTACCAGCCCCTTAGGGTTTTTACAGACTCAAAAAATACAGAAAAAGACTCTACTGCCCTTAGGTATTTTTACAGACACAACTGACTGACTGTGGGCCTAGAGTAACAGATGACATATCCGGAAGCTACTCTTCTGGACAGTCGGATACAGAATTGACGGTTGTCAGTTTTACGCGGAAACTGACAAAGCCTCCACCAGCTTTGCACCAGGTACCCGGATTGGGCCGGCCCGACCCCGCAGCTCTCTCAGCCCGGCAATCGCTCACCGCCCGTGTACCTGAGTTAGTCCTGGTCAACATCCCAGTGGGTCTTCTACTGCTTCTGGCCCATGCACCCGGATTGGGCCAGCCCGACTTCGCAGCCTCCTCTGCCCGACAGTCGCTTGCTGCCCGTGTACCTGAGTCACACGCGGCCCATGAGACAGCAGATCTCTTCTCTTCTTCTGTCCTTATTGACTATTGTTGACAATGACTCATCACTTCTAGAGCCATGAGGCCCACGCTATTCAGCATGGCTCCTCAGAGCCTAGCACTCATCCTGTTACTTTTTGTATGCTGAAGGGTCCAGCTAGCCCTGGCATCTAGTGTTTTGGTTGACAGGCTATTCAGTTTTGAGCTACAACTATGTTTCCTATTGCTATTTTTTCTAACATGGCGTTCTGATCGAGAGAAGGGAGCTCTCACGGTTGTTGAAAGTTCTTGCGAAGGGTTGATCTCTGTTGTTTGTCTGTGTTCGATGCTTCTCTGTGTTGTGTGAGATCTGGTTTGCGAAGCGTGCTTCAAAGCAGGCTTCGACCAGTTTGCACTACAGGCTTCGAAGTTAAGTTTTCCTGTGCTAAACTCCGAATCTTTGAAGCTTTGCCAAATACTTCGCTATTCCTTTTTGCACAGTGCGAAGGTACTTCGTGTGCAGTCTTCGACTAAGTTTTTCGAAGCTCCATAGTCAAACTTCGCTGAAGAGTTTGTTTCGAAGCTAGTTTCGCTGACTACTCCTTCCCATCACAACTTCGAAGCACATCTCAGTTTGACTTCAATAACCTTCGGTACTGCATACTTCGCATAGTCTTTGGCAGGCTTCGAACTCCTTTTGCTCTGCTCTTGCTTTGTCTCTGTTACTTCGAAGTCGGTTTGTGTTTCGAAGGTCGCTTCTCTGTTAATCATACTTCAATCAATCGGGCTTTGAAGGTTACGTTGCAGGCTTCGATTTTTCTATGTTAAGCTTCGAAGTTGGTTTTTTCTTGTGTTAAGCTTCGTAGCTTCGAAGTGTGTTTTTCGAAGCAGGCTTTAGTTGTTTCACACTTCGCACCGAAGCATGCTTCGCATTCTGCTACACTTTTCACCGAACTAGACTAGACTACATCAACCTTCGGCACGTTCACTACAACCTTCGACAAAGGACTTCGAAGCAGACTTTGGCACAACCCCCACAGGCTTCGACGTTGCATGCTTTGTTTGACAACCTTCGACAACTTCACGCTTCGTACATACCTCGAAGCAGGCTTCGTCACGTTTCAAACAGGAGACAACCTCAAATAGTAAACCTTCACCTTTCTTTACAAGCACTCTTATTAATTGTTGTGATGATTTATTTCTGTGAACTTTGATCTGCCCATGTTTTGAATGCTCTGTTTATCTGCCTATTAGCACTGTGTTTGTGTTTCTTTGTCTAGGACACCGGTTGTTTATAGGCTAGATACTTTTAGGGTTTGACTATCTGCTCGTGGTTTCCTGCTAAGTCTTTTGAGGTGCGTTGGGTGTTGGGAGCAGTCCATTGATTGGAAAGATTTTTTAGGCGCCCATTCACCCCCCTTCTGGTCGCTACTTTCGGTCCTACAATGAGACATATCTTGCCCAATGTTTCTAGCCTTTTATATGATCAACTTCATCAAGTAGGGCGCATAGTATAAGCCTTGGCGAAAACTGCCGTTCATCTGAGAGATTTCTTCAATCATCAGATCCACCACATCAAAACGGGTGCCCTCCAAGATAGCATCAATGACTGGTCACACTATTCCTCTAACTGCCTCATTATTTCCACACCTGGGAAGAATAGTGGTTCTCAAGATCCTGTTGATCAGACTTGGATTCACTTTCAGACCAGTAACTTCAAGAATCTTGTAAGGTCAATCTGTGTCATAGAATCTGTGCAACTCAGATTCTACAATAGGATTTACTGCCAGATCCTCATGAAATTTCAGACCTCCCTCAAAGTGAATCTTCAACAGATTTCTGATTTATTCTTTAGTGGCTTTGCACTTGGAGGAGCGAGTAATCCACTTGATTTTGGTCTTCTCATGGTTGATCCAAATAGTGGCATCAAATTGCCTGATTAACTCCTCATCATAGTCCTGCCTCAAAGTCAAAGTTCTATCAACCCCAACTGCCATGAAAAGTTGTTGTACACCTTCAAACTATGCCACTTCATTTATCTTTTCTAGTTGATCCACTTCTACTTGGCTATTTCCCTGTTTGGACCATGAAGCTGCTCAAACACCTCTTTTTGGAAGCGAGTGTGAAATCGGGTGTCATGGGTGTCATTGGGCCTCTTGTATTGGTTGTGGTGCCTGAGAGACTGATATCTTCTATTATTGCTCACATAGAGCACAAATTGTATATTAGGATCATCCTTATAGTCATCTTCTTCTACATACTCATTTTCCATCTCCACATCCTCATCTCCCATTACCTCATTCTCACTTCCATCATCGGAGTTAGGTTCATAATTGTCACTTTCATCACATTGAACAATGGGAAGCCTTCCTTGAGCCCTCAATGAAGCATTTGACCATGACGACCATACCGGCAGGGAGGAGCCATAACTACAAAAGAAATAGCTCTAAAAAAATTAAAACTAGGTCATCCACTTCTCTCACCTAGGGTTCTATGCCATGGTTCACAAAACCAATAAATACAGAAACTTAACCATGGAATGGAGAGAGGGGAAGTGAGGGGAGTCACTTACAGAGAAACCGGAGGGAAATTGATGGTCGAACCAGAAGGAATCACCCAAAGGATGAATAGGGGGCTAGGGTTCTTGAGAGGGAAGAGGAGATGTGAAAAGAGGATAAGTGTTCGGCTTGGGGAGAGAGGGGGTGAGAAAAGGGGTAAAACCCGATAGAGGCAGTGGGGCCACTTTAACCCTTCACTTCGGTGAGACCGACGTTATAGGTTCAGTCTGACCGAACTCACTTCGGTCAGACCGAAGTTCCTAGACTCTAAAAAATTCCAGCACATAACTCCAAAAATTTGAAATTTGTCTGGGACATGTTTGAGTTCCAATCTTTATGAACCATCAAAATTTTCAAATATTTGACACTCAAAATTTGGTACATTTTGTTAAGATTTTGGCATAATGTTTATTGCTTTCCGAGATAAATTGAAAATTTACAATATCTCAAATTTATAAGTGTAGAACATCACATACAAATTACAATACAATATGGAAAATTGGTAATTGAAACATTTTTAACTTATCATTGATGGTTTCATTGATTAGAAGCTGAGTTGTATTCCTCGTTTTATTTTAGTGGTAAGTCACACTAATTAAGAATATTTGCTTTGTAATCATTTCAGCTTTAATTGTCCCATCCAATCCAAACTACAATGATTTGTAATTCTGCATATAACATAGAATAAAATTGAGGATCTTGCCACTCAAATACATATCTATTAGGAGATGCTTCTAGAATGGGATCATGCCACTCTTATACAACACATGGAGAAGATTAAACAAGTGGATTATTTTTGCATTTTGTATTTTTGTTTATCTTGTTCAGTTCATAACTTTGCGATAATTCGATATTTTTGAAAACTAATTTCACCATAAATCATCTTAATTCACAACTATTTTTTAGGATTGTTCAAAATTTTGCATTTTTTTCAATTTCAAATTTGAAATTTGAATCAAACCGGTCTATTTGATCATATCGACCAGCAACACAAACTTGGATACCATGCTTAGAAGAGAAACTGGGGACGTAAGTCATTTTGTACCAAAACAAGAATCTTCAAGAATTTATTTTGCCAAAATTGGGATATGTGAGTTGTAAAAGATTTTTCTAGTTTCCATCATCAATGTAATATACTTAGAAACTCTTTTAGAACCTTATAAACACATTTCTTGACAAAATAACTTTTCTTTTGATGAAAACCACTTTTTGACCCATATGACCATTTCAAGCCTAAATTTTCACTTCGTTTAATTTTTAACATGTAGCAAAAATAGTATGGCATATGAGTAATTGCAATACTCCCATTTGATGTATGACTCCATAAAATGCTTGAGAATCAAATAAATGGCAACTTATGACTTGAATAGACGAAAATGCAATATAATAGCCAATTGAGCACAAAAGTTCATAAAATAAAATTGTTAAACAACATTAGAGAAATCTATAACATTTAACTCATTTGTCAATTTTCAAAAGTGGGTTTCATCAAGAGGTTTGGTAAAGATGTCGACAAGTTGGTCTTCGGTGAGTATATGACTTATGACTATGTCTCCCTTGGAAACATTGTCTTTTAGGAAGTGGTGGCGAATGTCAATGTGTTTGGTTCGAGAGTATCATTCTGGGTTGTTGGCTATTTTGACGGCGCTATCATTATCACAAAGAAGTGGCACTTTTGGGAAGTTTAGGCGATAGTCAAATAAGGTTTGTTTCATCCAAAGGAGTTGGGCATAACAACTACCCATCGAAAAGTATTCCTCTTCGGCGGTGGAAAGAGCCACTGAATTTTGTTGTTTGGATGACCATGACATAAGGGATCTACCATATATTTGACAACTACCAGAAGTGCTCTTTCTATCCACTTTGTGAAGGATATGCCCAAGAAAATTCCGTGTATCAGAAGTCCCGATAGGGAGTATCAGAAGTTCTGGTTATTTTTTGGTCTCGATACAGAGAGCAAATGTTGCTTCCGAAGTTCCGATATGGTATCGGAAGTTCCAATGAGCCAGATGTTCCGATTCGGAATCGGGGAATTTTTGTACTGATCAGAAGTTCTGATATGGTATCGTAAGTTCCGATATGGTATCGGAAGTTCCGAGGTGGGCGAAAACAAATTGGATCTTTTGTGTGTCGTACTGTATTAGGAGACCTAAAATACCCCATCGGAAGTTCTCATCGAGGATCGGAAGTTCCGATGTGGGCAAACAGAATGGATCTGTTATGGTTTTTAGGGTTTCAGGATGAGCACGACCAGGGGGCTCTCAACCCTATAAAAGGAGAGGAGGAGGACGTCTTGGAACAAGCAATAAGCCTAGATTAGACCTAGCCACCTAAGAGTTCTCTCCTTTTCTTGATCTCAAACGTTGAGGTCAAGGATCCCCATCTCTCACATGCGGTGCTAGCACGCTGCCATGGGAGGTACTCCATCCCTGTACGTGTGGACTCCATAGAGGCATTGCTCCAATAGCGATGCTCATGGACATCTATGTGTGAACGACTACATCATATTCATCAATTAGATCGATGAAGGACGATAAGGACGAAGCGAGGAGAGGCTTGACATGCCACTCCAACATCTTCTTCCGCTTAACCTAGCACGTCTCGTGCTAGAAGGTACCGATCTATGATCTCACACACGCATGAGTCTTGGGCCTAGGGCGTAAATTTTGAATTTGCCAGCTAGCGTCGCTCCCCTATTCCCAATACTTTGCAACCGACATAATTTGAGTCAAAATAACCAACTAGCTTGAATTTAGCATCCTTAGGGTACCATAAGGCAATGTTTAAGGAATGCTTTAAATATCTAAGAATTCTTTTTATCGCCACTAAATGACACTCTTTAGGAGTGGCTTGAAAATGAGCAAACATGCAAACACTAAACATGTTATCAGGTCTAGATGCGGTAAGATAGAGTAGACTTCCAATCATAGAACGATAAAGTTTTAGGTCTACCGGTTTACCTCCCTCATTAAGGTCGTGGTATCCATTTGTTGCCATTACGGTCTTGATGGGCTTTGCGTCAACCATGCCAAACCTCTTGAGTAGATCCTTGACATACTTGGTTTGACTTACAAAAGTCCCATCCTTGAATTGCTTCACTTGTAAGCCAAGGAAGAAACTCAATTCACCTATCATGGACATCTCGAATTCCCTAGACATCATGTCACTAAAATCTTAGCAAAGTAGTTTATTAGTGCAACCAAAAATAATATCATCAACATAAATTTGACAAACAAAGAAATCATAACCAATAATTTTTGTAAAGAGGGTGGAGTCAACTTTTCCAATTATAAAACCTTTTGAAAGAAGAAAATCTCTCAATTTTTCATACCAAGCTCTAGGAGCTTGTTTTAGTCCATAAAGTGCTTTTGAGAGTTTGAAAACATGATCGGGATATTTAGGATATTCAAAACCAAGAGGTTGTTTAACAAAAACAAGTTCGACAATTTATCCATTTAGAAAAGCACTTTTCACATCCATTTGAAAAAGTTTAATATTGAAACAACATGCAAATGCAAGAAGGATGTGAATGTCCTCAAGACTTGCCACGGGGGCAAAGGTTTCACCAAAGTCCAAACCTTTGACTTGAGTAAATCCTTGTGCCACCAACCTTGCCTTTTTTCGTATAACAAGGCCACCTTCATCTTGTTTATTCCTAAACACCCACTTTGTTCCGATGACATTGTGGTTCTTGGGCTTCTCAACTAAAGTCCAAACGTTGTTTCTTGCAAAATTGTTGAGATCTTCATGCATTGCATTCCTCCAATATGAATCCTTAAGAGCTTCATCTATATATTTATGCTCAATACAAGAAACAAATGAGTAATGTTCACAAATAGAAGCGACACGAGAGCGACTTTGGACACCCTTCCTAATATCACCCAAAACTTGATAAATTGGGTGATCCTTTGATAAGGCATTGTTGATTCTCATGGGAATAGATGGTTACTGCTCCTTTTCCTCCTCTAGATCAACTTGAGCTTGACTAGGAGTAGCGGAAGTAGATGGCTCAACTTGAGTAGAGGAAGGTGGCTTCTCTTCATTGTCCTCTATTGGCTTGATGTCACCAATTGACATTATTTGCATTGCTCTCATGAAGCCCTCATCACCTACATCATCCAAATTCTCGTGCTCTTCTTGAGAGCCATTAGTTTCATCAAATTTAACATCCATTGTTTCCTCTACAATACCTTTACTTTTATTGTAGACACGGTATGCCTTGCTGTTTGAGGCATAGCTAAGTAGGAACCTTCATCACAAACGTCTTTTAATTTTTTTAGTCTCACACCCTTTCGATAAATATAACAAGTGCATCCAAAAACACGAAAGTAAGAGACATTTGGTTTTCTTCCAACAAGAAGTTCATAAGAAGTATTTTACAAAAGTCGATGCAAATAAAGACGGTTTGAAGAATAATGACAATCAATATTAATTAATTCCGCCCAAAATGCATCCGAGACATTATATTCATCAAGTATAATTATAGCCATCTCAACGAGAGTTCTATTTTTCATCTCCACAACACCATTTGTTGAGGTGAATATGTTGCAGAGAGTTCATGCTTGATGCCTATATCATCATAATAATCCTCAATGTTGGTATTTTTGAACTCGGAACCATTGTCACTCCTTATTTTCACAATAGTATGATTAAATTCGTTTTGAGCCCTTTTAGCAAAGTTTTTTAAAAGATCGGATGTTTTGGCTTTATCATTTAAAAAGAATACCCAAGTATACCTTGAATAGTCATCAACAATTACAAGACAATGACTATTACCAACAATACTCTTGTGGGTTGTTGGACCAAACAAGTCCATAAGTAATAGCTCCAATGGTCTAGATGTGGACATGATACTTTTGGAGGGATGAGAACAAGCAACTTGTTTACCGACTTGACATGCACGACACAATTTGTTTTTCTCAAACTTCACATCCTTTAAGCACACAACTAGATCACGTTTTGAAAGTTTTCTTAGTTGATGCATTCTAACATGAGCTAGCCGTCTATGCCAAAGCCAACCCAAGGAGGTTTGAGCAACTAAACATGTTGTCAAATTAGTTTCTTTTGAAATAAAATTCACAAGATAAAGATTTCTAAAACAAAAGCATTTAGAAATAAAGGACTTATCAATGATGCTTGTTACAACTACCTTATGTATGATAATCCTAGATCACATATTTAGGCAACGGAAACCAAATTAAAATTTAAATATTCTAACATGATAATCGTTTGTGATAGTAATTTTACCTAGACCAATTACCTTTGCTATTATCTCCAAAGGTGATTTTATCCTTTTTTGCTTTCAACCTCAAATGTGGAGAACATTTTCCTATGTCTGGTCATGTATTGAGTGCAATCACTATCTAGCACCCAATGTCTACCTCCATTGTTCTAATTTACCTACAAAACAAAATTAATTTCTTTTAGGTACCCAAACTTGTTTGGGTCCTTGGAGGTTAGTGACCAAGGACTTTGGCACCCAAATTGCATTCTTTTTAGAGCCAAGAATGGGTGAACCAACATATTTATCATAAATAGAGCCATCACGAGTTTTTATAAGCATATAATGTGAATCATAGGGAAAAGGCTTAGGAGTCTTACCAACCGGGCACTCTCCAATAATGTTCCCTACCTCATGACATTTGTGACAAAATTTCTCATTACTGTTAACAAATATTGGAGCACGATGTATGGGCTTTTACCCTTCTTGAGAATAAATCTCAAACCCCCTTGTTAAAGAAACACCGTTGCTCACTCAAGATTTTATCAACAGTGCTCTTACCCTTGAAGTATCTCTCCAAGCTTTTGCTAATAAGCTTGGCTACTTGTTGCTTTAATTCAATATTTTCACTAACTAACATGGAATCACAAGTAGTAGCACTAGAGCTAGAGCATGTCATGTCAATTAAATCATCACAAGAAGTGGACATGCTATATGTATAGACAACATGATCATTTAAAGTTAAAGCATGCCCATCAATTAAATCACATGTAACACCAACATTTATATGAGCTCCACAATTCCTAGTGGAAAGAATCTTGTCATGAGCATCCTTTATCTTCTCATGAGAAGTTTTTAGCTCCTAAAATTTCTCAACTAAAGAAGCATGTTCCTTCTTTAATATTTTAAATTTTTAAATTTCCTTTTCACTGTAATCATGGAGCTCCCTAAACATGTTTTCTAATTCATCGTATGAGAATTCATTTTCTTCTTCTTCACTTTCACTATCACTATTAGAATTTACCTTGGTGGCCCTTTTGCCATGAGACAAAAAGGTGGGAGTGGTGGTGAAGCCTTTGTGATGGCGATTCCCGCCATAGCTTTCTTCTTTGGAGTCCCTTCATCACTTCCATCAGTATCGGAGTAGGAGCTTGAGTTAGAGATTTCTTCATTTGAGTCTCACTCTCCAATGAAAGATTCAAATTATCTTGTGCCTTTCTTGAGATTTTTCAAAAGCTTCTTCTTTCCACTCTTTTTATCTTTTGGGGCCTTCTTTTCTTCATTCTCCTTTGTGGGACAATTTCATGCAAAATGTCCCTTCTCACCACACTCAAAACAACTCAAATCTCGAATGTTCTTTTTGTGTGATGATCTCCTTTCCTTTCTTCTATACGAGTTTGAGCTTGATGTTTTCTCTTCTCATCTTTTTCTTGCCATGAGATCATTGAACCTTTTAGTAATGAGTGTAAGCTCATCTTCTGGGTTATCTCCTTCATCACTACTAGTCTTGTGTGGTTTTGCCTTTTCCTCAACTTTGTCCTTGAGGGCTATGTTCTTTCTTTTAGAGGATGAAATTTCCTCAAATTCTTGCTTATTTGTATTGTATAGCTCATTTGTATTGATCTTGCCCAACAAGTTGACCGGAGTCATTGTTGATAGATCCGAGTTGATAAAAGTGTAACCAATGTATCAAATTTCTCCGGTAGAGCTCTAAGTATCTTGTGAACCACTTCTGAGTCCGTATAGTTTGTACCAAGTCCCTTGAGCTCATTTACTATCACATTGAGTCGACCATACATGTTGTCGACAGATTCATCCGGAAGCATGGAAAATGACTCATATTGAATTTTGAGAAAATGAATGTTGGGGGAAAATACTTCATCCTCACAATCCTCCAAGATTCCAAGCAAATACATTATGCGATGAAGATGAAGGCAAGTCTTAATCTCGAAGCCCAAGACTTGCCTTCGGGTTCCATCCAGGTTCTGGTCCGAAGAGACCCTCCGAAAGGCTTCCCCTCTAGAGTGGAAAACAAGCAGAAGGATGGGACGTCTACTTTATCAACATTCTTCGAGCATGTTTTACCATACTAACCGTATAAGGGATACCGAAATAGTATCCACTATGTCGGTTGTAATTTAGGGGTAAAAAGGTCTTTTCCGTAGATATTTTACCTATAAATACTCCCGTTCTCACCCTGTAATAGGCATCGAATATTAAGATATTCAATACACACTTCGAACTATTTTGAGCTATTATCCTATTCGGAGGCTTGAGATAGCCCGCATTCACAAACACTTCATTTGTCATTTCTTGATTTTATAGAACCTGTTAGTGTAATCTATTGCGCCAACAGTTGGCACCATCCGTGGGGAACCTAGTACTAAAAGCTAGTTCTCTGCCACTGCCTGTATTTCGAAGCGCGTTTGCGGAGGGAGTTTCGGAGTCGTAGGATTCCGCGCACCCTTCGGCAAGGGGCTTCAAATATAGTTCGAATGCCTCTTTTTGCCTTCCACCATCATTCGAAGCTCCTAGTCTGCAGACCCTATTTAGCTTCGTAAGTCATGCCTCCCAAGCGGAGTTTAGCCAGTGGTCCCCTCCAAAGGTCTCCTCGGACCTCCAGCGCAGGACCTTCAGACGTTCCTCAAAGTCCTGAAGTAGTCAAAGTCTGGAGGAAGTGAAGACCTCCCCGAAGACGTGGCCACTCAGGTAACACAACTTCATGTAGAAGTAGAAAGATGGAGGCAGGAGGCCACAGATAGGTTTCGCCCTCAAGCCATCCCTCCTGCTTCGGAGGTGCATCAAGACAGCGATCTCGATGATTATCCCGAAGCCCCTCAAGTCCATGAAAATGCCAAGAATGCCTCATTTGAAGATGAATCCACGCTGCATCCGGACTTGCAGAAGGTGCACTTAGATCCCAGGTTCCGAGCCTCAAAGCTGCACAAATAATCCAAAGGGCTGATCCCGGAGAATTTTCTCGCTCTTACGCTCTTGCAATAGAAGCCAGCGGAGGGGTCCGAAATACGATGGCAAAGTGTTTCCCCCTCGCGTTGGAAGGTGTAGCCCTTCGTTGGTTCTAGTCGTTAAAGCCAAGATCAATTAAGTCGTGGGAGCAGTTGTAGGACCGAAAGTAGCGACCAGAGGGGGGGGTGAATGGGCGCCTTAAAAATTCTTTCGAATCAATGGCCTGCTCCCAACACCCAACGCACCTCAAAAGACTAACAGCGAAATTTAAACATATCAACTGAGCCTTAAAAGATCTAGCCTAGAAACAACCGGTGTCCTAATCAAAAAGACACCAGCACAGTGCTAACAGGCAGATTAATTAAAGCATTCAAATCATGGCAGATCAAACTTCACAGAAATAAATTATCACAACAATTAATCTGAGTTGAGAGGTTACTGTTCAAAGTTGTCTCCTGTTAGGTACTTGATGAAGCCTGTGCAGTGCGAAGCCTGAAATAGTAGCTGCCGGAGCCAAGAGAGTCGGAGCCTGTTCGAAGTGTATGTGCTGTTCGAAGTGTATGTGCGAGGCTTGAAGATTTCGAAGCCTGTAAGTAAGAATTCCAAAGTCTAATCGAAGATTAAGAGCCGGATGGCCAAATGACCTTCGCTCTTTGAACTCCAAAACAGTCGGATAAAAAGAAACAAAACAACTGCGAGGTCTGTAAGCGTGGATGTCGAAGTCTGTCGAGAGACTTGTTCGAAGTCTGTCCGAAGACTTGTCCGAAGTCTGACCGAAGTCAGCTCTCGGCTTCGATAAAACTTCGATAAAAAATGATTTGCTGCAACCCTTCGCAGCTGTCTATCTCCGGACACAGCAACAACCAAAGCAATGAGTGGGACCCATGCCAGAAACACTTGAGTGCGAAGCTACAGCAGGAAAACAGAAGATAGCCGTAGACTGGCAAAATCAACAAAAACAAATCAACAAAATGGCACAACTTTTTCTAGGAACTACAGGAAAATAATACTATTAAAAAACCAGTGAAGCTAAAACATTAGACTGTGGAGCTAGAAAATAATGTTCGCAGATTCAACGTACTGCACAGTAGCCTCAGTGGGTCCCACACATAGAAGATATTAGCAAGAGCACTACAGCTGCTAGTTTTTGATCATCATGATACCAGCTGTCCATCAAGGACTAAGCTACGCAGTGCTAGTAGCCGAACAAGACACTGCTCAGCTTGCAGGCAATGGGAAAACACACAGGCACAGATGTAGCTGTCCGATCAGACCAATAGATATAAACCAGAGAATAAAAATTTCTTCCAGCGCACAAGACACAGAATCCCAGAACTCGGCCATAAATAATCAAAAACTGAACCAGATGAACCTCAGAAACAACGATGGCACAAAGATCGAGAACCCAATTGAAATATCGTACCGAGAAATCAAACAGCAGATTGGAATACTTCGATATATTCGATCCACAATAGACAGGAATCTCGAGATTACCAGGAAACACAAAAGTCGCTGGCGGCGGCGGAAGAATGAACAGGAGAATTAAAGACGTGGGAAGGTGAACTCAGGTTTTTTGATTAAAGTGAGTTAACCCTAACCCTAGGGATTGGGGCCTATTTATAGGCAGCCCAATAAAAGGGTAAAATGCAGAAATACCCCTGGGGTTTTTTACAGACCCTAAATAAAAATGGAAAAGACCAAAACGCCCTTAGGATTTTTTAAAGACTCGACTGACATACTGTGGGCCTAAAGGCAAAATAGTAAAAACCTAAATAAAGGTAACTTGTCCTGATGCGGGGCTTTCGTAGCAGCTACGGCTTCGCCTCAGGACGGTCAGATCCGAAATCAACGGTCGTCAGTTTTGCGCCGAAACTGACAAAGCGTCCACTGTCTTCGCACCGGATACCCGGATTGGGCCGGCCCGATTCCGCGGCTCCCTCAGCCCGACAATCACTCGCCGCCCGTGTACCTGAGTCAATCCCGGTCAACAGTCCAGTGGATCCTCTGCTGCTCCTAGCCCATGTACCCGGATTGGGCCAGCCCGACTTCGCGGCCCCTCTGCCCGACAGTCGCTCGCTGCCCGTGTACCAGAGTCACACGCGGCCCAGACACAGCAGGTCTTCTTTCTCTTTTCAGTCCTCTTTGACTATCGTTGACAATGACTCATCACATCTGGAGCCATGAGGCCCACGCTATTCAGCATGGCTCCTCAATCTCCCCCTTGATGAGTGCATTGTCAACACTTCTCTTCATCTGCTCTTCAGTATCTGTGAACAACTGTGGAAACACGAAAACAAAACACAAGAAAACAGAGAAGAATAAAATAAAGTAAAAGTTTAACCCTAATGACCAAATGCCGAACAAAAGCAAGAAATGGTCATTATGGTTAACCAAAAGTAAAAGCTCAAAATGAGTGCAGTCTCAGAGACATCAACAAGGATATCAAAAGAGTAAGGACAAACGGGACAAAAACTCCCCCTGAAACAAATCCCAGAGAAAGCCAAAACTCCCCCTTAAACTCTTAAACCAAAAATTCTCCCCCTTGTTGACAAGTGAACTCATCAAGCACTCTAAAAAGACACTGACTCCCCCTGAAATGCAACTCCCCCTCAAAATATGCAATGAATGCAACTGGGGTGCAAGTGGAGTGCAGAAAGCATGCTTCTCAGATATGATTGACTGCAATTACAACATCTAACAAGTATAGCAAAAGACATACTGTCTAAGACACATGGCATGATCAGTGCAACAGATGATATCTAAAGAAAGTCATTAGCACGCATTTTTCAGTTTTTGCAAACAAAAGCATCACCACATTTTCCAGTTAACAAGCAAGGTAAAACATGAGATGCAGAAGCTAACTGATATCTACCAAGATAAGAATCGTCCAAAACAAAGTGCTTCAGCAAACTTGTTGTCTTTTTAAGTTTCAGGCTTTTTCATTTTCATTTTTCATTTTTGCCAAGGGTTATTTGCATGTCAAACCTTATGCTAACCGACCAAGTCAAGCCTAGGCCAGAACTGGACCATCGGAAGCTTAAGACATTGGTCTTGGCATACACTACACTGTCCTAGTTCATACCAAAGTGCTATGGTAAGCAGTCCAGAACAATGCAATGCGACTCAGCAAACCCACTTGGATCTTTTCAACTCAAGCATAAAAAGGTATGGAATTTTCACTCATTTTTAATTCTTATCATTTTTATAGCACATTTTCCATGTTAAAGCATAAAGATGTCCAAGTTGCATATCTGCATCTATGTGAGGAACTAGCTACAAGGTATGTAACAGATAGCAAAAGCACTCAACCTACATATGCTAGTTACCTGAAGAAATGGTGATCATTTTTCAAGTTGAAAGCGTAAAAGCCATGCATATGACAGATATCAGACATATCAAGTGAACTGAAACAAGGCATGATCATTGACAAGTAATCAAAAGCATGTACCGGCTAGAATAAGTAAAGCAGTTCAATCATATAACAGAAGCAAGCTCAAAAGTGTGATATGTGAATATGTATGATATGAACACACACAAAAAGACTCAAGAAAAGAGTAAAGAAGAAGAAAACTGACGCAAAATATCCTAGAAAGGATACACAACACCCAAATCCCCTCGTAAACGCTCAAATGTAGACTGATCTAGGGGTTTGGTGAAAATGTCAGCCAACTGATGATGGGTATCAACATGAACAAGGTCAATGACACCTTTCTCATATTGATCCCGCAAAAAGTGAAAGCGCACATCAATGTGTTTGGTTTTTGAATGGAGACATGGGTTTTTCCCTACACTAATTGCACTAGTGCTGTCACAAAACAAGGGAACTCTGGTAGGAAAGAACAACCCAAAATCTCGCAGAGTGGAAATCATCCAAACCAACTGTGAGCAGCAGCTAGCAGCAGCTACATACTCAACCTCTGTGGTCGAAAGAGCAACTCCAGATTGCTTTCGAGACGACCAAGACACAAGAGACGAACCAAGAAACTGGCAGGTACCGGAAGTCGACTTGCGATCCAACCGGCACCCACCAAAGTCAGCGTCCGAAAAGCCAGATAAATCAAGAGATGATGATGCTGAATAGTAAAGACCAAGATCAGGCGCATAGGTAAGATACCTGAAGATACGCTTGACAGCTTGCCGATGAGACGCGCGTGGTGAAGACTGGAAGCGCGCGCACAGTCCCACGGCGAACTGTATGTCTGGCCTCGTCGCCATCAAGTACAGCAGCGAACTGATCATCCCTCGAAACTCTCTCTCATTGACCTTGACGCTGCTCTCGTCCTTGTCTAGGCCCCCAGATGTACTCATTGGGGTCATCTGAGGCTTCAGCTCTCCACCAAAGTCGAATTTCTTCAACATGTCCCGAGTATACTTACCCTGGTGGATGAAGGTGCCGTCCTTGGTCTGCTTGATCTAGAGCCCTAGAAAGTACTTGAGCTCACCCATGAGGCTCATCTCAAACTCACTGTGCATCTGCTCAGAAAACTTGGACACAAGATCGTTAGTAGTACCGCCAAAGATAATATCGTCCACGTATATCTGAGCGACTAAAAAATTTGAAGCATCTCTGAGCAAGAAGAGAGTCTTATCCACAGAACCCATCACAAAGCCCTTCCCCAACAAAAACTACTTTAACCAGTCATACCAAGCCCTGGGAGCTTGCTTCAACCCGTATAAAGCTTTCTGCAGCTTAAAAACATGTCGAGGAAACTTGGGGTTCTCAAAACCGGGGGGCTGCCTAACATAAACCTCCTCCTCTATGTACCCGTTCAGAAAAGCACTCTTGTTGTCCATTTGAAAAAGCTTAAAACCCTTCGAAGCGGCAAAAGCTAAAAGAATGCAAATGGACTCAAGACGGGCAACAGGGGCAAAAGTTTCTTCAAAATCAATACCTTCCTTCTGGCAGAAACCCTGGGCAACTAGTCGAGCTTTGTTGCGCACCACAACCCCATCTTCACCTTGCTTGTTCTTGAACACCCACTTGGTGCCTATGGGGTTGCATCCGGATGGCAGCTCAACCAGTGTCCAAACCCGATTGCGGACAAAATTTTCAAGCTCTTCTTGCATGGCATTAATCCAGTTCGAGTCAGAAAGAGCATGAGAAATGTCTCTGGGCTCAAAAGATGCAACAAAAGCAGATTCAGCAAACACAGCAAGAGAGTCAACAGAAGAGCGCAAAGTTCTTGTAGACACATCACCGATGATGAGCTCTGAGGGGTGATCACGCTGAACTGCTCGGGATCCCTGGTGATCTGAAGTCACCTCACCGGAGTCAGCAGCTGGCACCTCTGGACTCGACTGAGGGGGCTCGATCGAAGTGGAAGAAGTGATCAGAGGTCCGCCCTCGTCCTCAGTCGAAGTCTCAGAAGGTGTGGGCTCTACAGGAGGTGCAGAAGGCCCACCCTCATCAGCAGCTGGAGTATCCTCATCTTCCTCGAAGATGGACTCTCCGAGCTCACCATCACCAGAAAGCTCAAAAGAAGGAGTTAAAGAAGGCAAGGACTCATCAAAAGAAACCTCGCAAGTCTCGACAAGCTGCTGGGAGTCGAGGTTCCAAACACGGAAGCCTCGAGAATGCAAAGCGTAACCAAGAAAAACACCATCCCAGCAACGAGACTCAAACTTGTCCAAATGCCCTCCCTTCTTGAGCACAAAGCACTTGCAGCCAAACGCTCGCAAGTGGCTCACCTTGGGCTGTCTGCGAAACCGCAACTCATATGAGGTCTTACCAAGGTAAGCTCTAAGAAAAATGCGGTTGGCCAGATAGCAAGCCGTGTTCATGGCTTCAGCCCAAAAGCGCCTAGGAGTCCTATGCTCATCGAGCATCGTCCTGGCCATCTCAACTAGCGTGCGGTTCTTTCGTTCCACAACGCCATTCTGTGGGGGAGTGTAAGGAGCAGAAAACTGATGGTCAAGACCCTGATCACTACAGAAACTGACGAATTGAGAGTTCTTGAACTCAGAGCCGTTGTCGGAGCGAATTGCTCGCATACGACCATTGTTCTCATTCTTCAGCTTCAAAATCAGGTCATGAACAAAATGAAAAGTTTCATCCTTAGACTCCAAAAAGAAAACCCTCGAGAATCGAGAAAAATCGTCAACAATCACAAGTGCGTACCACTTCCCACCGACTGAGCGTACCCGAGCTGGACCGACAGTGTCCATATGTAATAGCTCGCCCGGATACGAAGTCATCACCTGAGTCACAGGTGCATGAGAAGCGGCAACCATTTTCCCGTGATGACAGGGATGGCAAACTAGATCTTTCTCCATTTTAAGCTTGGGCAATCCTCGGATGAGGTCCATAGAGCTTAACCTGACTAGCAGATCAAAACTCAAATGACCTAACCTCCTATGCCACTTCCAGAGCTCAGAAGAAGATCCAGCAATCAAACAGCGAGAAGGGCCAAAAGAACTAGAGAAATCAATTCGAAAAACTTTACCAAAAGGTAAGATCTGGCAAATCAAAGACCCTCTAGAATCAAACACGGAAGAATTGCCCTTCTTAAAACGCACCTCCAAACCATCCTCAAGAAGTTGCGAAACAGAGATCAAATTAAAGTTCAAATTTTCAACCAAAGCAACGTTCTTCAAGGAAAAATGGTCTGAAATGCGAATTGAGCCAATGCCACTTACTTTCCCTTGACCACTGTTCCCGAAGGTGATGTACTCTTTGGAGCTCGGGGGAGTGAGACTGGAGAACCATATGCGATGTCCCGTCATGTGGCGAGAGCATCCTGTGTCCATGATCCAAACGTCCTCCAGTCCCCGATCCTGCACAATAAGTGGTTGTAAGTGGGAGCAAATGGTCCGGCACCGGGTTTAGCAAAAGAGCTAAACCAGTGTCGAGCCATCTGCTCAAAAGACGGAAAGCAGAAATCATCAGAGAAGTTTGGACCAAAACGTGGCTCAAAGCGCGGTCCTCGGTTCTGCCTAAAGCCTCGGCCACGAGGTCCAGGACCGTAGCCAACACGGCCTGGAACTCAGCCGGAACGGACACCACCAACTGTAGTACGCGCAAGAAAGCCGTCTCCTCTACCACCACCTACACGACGCGGCCTGGCCTCCAGCCTCTCCCCGCGTCGAGGAACTCTCAGTCTACCACCCTGCTGGTAGAACTGCTCATGACCACCACAAGCTCTCTCAGCTCTTTCAACTCGCTTCCTCCTGAAGCAAAACTCCGCAAGATGCCTGTCTCTCTGACAATACTCACAATGATAGGTGGGCTTCTTGGGATGTGGTTGAGGCTTGGGGTTCTTGGGCTTAGTGGTGTTCGGTGTAGTCTTCTTGGGTTGAGAGGGTCCAGGAAGAGAGTCTAGAGAAGTGTGTAGGAGTTTGGGCTTTGGAATCCAGATGGGTTTCTTGGGTGGAGCTTTGGGTGGTTCATGGATCACTCCATCCTTGGGCTGACAAGCCGGGGAAGACTCAGTGGAATGGGTCTTGGGATATCTCTGCTCTGGAGTCATTTTACTCCACTCCACTGCCCGGCTAATGGCACTCTCAAAGTCAGCCTTGGTGTAGGTATAACCTACCCCAAACCCATCCTGCCTCTTGAACTGCTGGATCATCATGCCGAGCTGTGGCTCCCTGGCACTGATCCAACTCAGGATAGACCGGAGGTAAAAGTTCTCATTCTGAGAATCAGCTAGCTCCTCTCTCAAGGATGCTAGTACCTCCACCTGAGACAAGCAGGTCTCACACTCACTATCTACCTGGACAGACTTCTCGGCTTTTAGCTTAATTAACTCAAGTCTAAGAGACAGACAGTTCTCACAGACAGTGGGTGGAACTGACAATGTCTCAAGCTCTAGCCTAGTCTGTGCAAGCTCAGCTCTCATTCTCTCCAAATCACCCAGATGCTTATCGCCCTTGGCTTTCAGCTCAGCTAAACTAGCAAGATGAGATGGGCAATCAGCATAGGGTACGACGATAGTGGCTTGAGCATCTTTCAGCTCCAGCTGAGCACTTTCAAGCTCAGTGGCCAAAGCATCCCTCTCATCAACCCTTTCTGTGTACCTGGACTTCAGAGTTGACAGGTCACACAGAAGCACCTCACATTTTGGGCACTCACTGCTATCACCCAAGCAAGGGGAAGAAGATAGACTCTCAATTCTGCCGTTGGCCACGGCAAGCTCACTCTCTAACTCATCTATCCTCTTCTTAGCCCCTCTAAGCAGTTTTTCCCGATATTTTAACTCCTGATGATTGCTTTCAAGTAAATCAACGATTTCGCGTTCATAAGATGATACCTTTTCATTGTCGTCGTCGTCGGAGTCATCGGAGGAGCCCTTCTCTTCCTTATCCCCAAGAGCCATTGAGCAGAAACTCTTGCGGGATCTTCGGCGCTGATGTGAGCGGCTCTTCGATCTGTCCCCGAAGGCCATGAAGCAAAGGCCTGCTGGATCATCCTTGTCCTTCCCCTTCCTGATGATGATCTCCTCATCGCTTGAGCTCGATGAAGAGGAAGAAGACGTGGACCGCTTGGAGTAGCTCTTCTCCATCTCAGCGAAGAAGGCCTTGTCGCGCTTCTTGTTCTCTCGCCGGTAGTCCTTTAGGGCCTTTCTGAAGAATCTGGTCTTTGGCTTGCCCTTGTTGAAGGAGGAGCTGTCGTGCTTGCCGGAGTCGTGGAAGCCACCACCGGTGCCCTTCTTGTGGCCATTGCGCTTGGGGTAGTCGGCGATGAAATGTCCTGGATCACCACACTCAAAGCACCCGGTTTTTGTGCCGTGTCTCTTGAACATTCTTTTGTCATAAACATGACGCACCCGGTTGTTAAACAGACACAAATCATCATCTCCCAAAGACTCAAGCTGGTCCTCAGTGATAGACATCAAGGAGAACCCAGCACAGCTCACAGAAGAGGGATCAACAGAAGGTGTAGCAAGGGCCAGAGACTTTGATCCAGAGCTAGTGAGATTTGATCTCAACTGGGTATCAACCTCGGTGGCCTTCAGCTTGCTAAACAACTCAGAAATGGTCAAGGTATCATAAGATGTGCTCTCAATGATAGAGGATACCTTGATCTCCCAGATCTTTGGGTCCAAGGTATGGAGAACCTTGAGGGTCTGCTCGTGATCTGAGACTAACTGAACACCCTCACCCTTGTTGTCCCGAAGCTTGTTGATGATCGACTGAAAGCGACCAAACAAGGCTTCAACAGATTCACCCGGCTTCTGTGTGAAATTCTCATATTCACGCCGGTAGGTCTGATAGAGTCGAGCCTTGACCTGGGCTGTCCCCTCATGGTGTGCCTGGAGGGTAGCCCAGATTTCTCTCGCAGTGGAGAGATGGCTAACACACTCAAATTCAGTGGGACCTAAACCAGAAAACAGAATATTCACCGCTTTGTTGTTGTTCTGATGTTGGGCAATGATATCCGGAGAATCACGCTCATCAACAGGCAACACTGTGAAAGTAGCGTGAATACAGATGTCCCAGATGTACGAGCTTTGGCTCATCAGATAGGCTCGCATGCGAGTCTTCCAATAATTATAGCCATAAGCTTGCAAGGACGGGACCTTGCCAGGAGACGTCATGATCACTACTAGGGTTTAGAACCAGTTAAGGTATGGAAAAACCCTAACCAGGCTCTGATACCACTTGTAGGACCGAAAGTAGCGACCAGAGGGGGGGTGAATGGGCGCCTTAAAAATTCTTTCGAATCAATGGCCTGCTCCCAACACCCAACGCACCTCAAAAGACTAACAGCGAAATTTAAACATATCAACTGAGCCTTAAAAGATCTAGCCTAGAAACAACCGGTGTCCTAATCAAAAAGACACCAGCACAGTGCTAACAGGCAGATTAATTAAAGCATTCAAATCATGGCAGATCAAACTTCACAGAAATAAATTATCACAGCAATTAATCTGAGTTGAGAGGTTACTGTTCAAAGTTGTCTCCTGTTAGGTACTTGATGAAGCCTGTGCAGTGCGAAGCCTGAAATAGTAGCTGCCGGAGCCAAGAGAGTCGGAGCCTGTTCGAAGTGTATGTGCTGTTCGAAGTGTATGTGCGAGGCTTGAAGATTTCAAAGCCTGTAAGTAAGAATTCCGAAGTCTAATCGAAGATTAAGAGCTGGATGGCCAAATGACCTTCGCTCTTTGAACTCCAAAACAGTCGGATAAAAAGAAACAAAACAACTGCGAGGTCTGTAAGCGTGGATGTCGAAGTCTGTCGAGAGACTTGTTCGAAGTATGTCCGAAGACTTGTCCGAAGTCTGACCAAAGTCAGCTCTCGGCTTCGATAAAACTTCGATAAAAAATGATTTGCTGCAACCCTTCGCAGCTGTCTATCTCCGGACACAGCAGCAACCAAAGCAATGAGTGGGACCCATGCCAGAAACACTTGAGTGCGAAGCTACAGCAGGAAAACAGAAGATAGCCGTAGACTGGCGAAATCAACAAAAACAAATCAACAGAATGGCGCAACTTTTTCTAGGAACTACAGGAAAATAATACTATTAAAAAAAACCAGTGAAGCTAAAACATTAGACTGTGGAGCTAGAAAATAATGTTCGCAGATTCAACGTACTGCACAGTAGCCTCAGTGGGTCCCACACATAGAAGATATTAGCAAGAGCACTACAGCTGCTAGTTTTTGATCATCATGATACCAGCTGTCCATCAAGGACTAAGCTACGCAGTGCTAGTAGCCGAACAAGACACTGCTCAACTTGCAGGCGATGGGAAAACACACAGGCACAGATGTAGCTGTCCGATCAGACCAATAGATATAAACCAGAGAATAAAAATTTCTTCCAGCGCACAAGACACAGAATCCCAGAACTCGGCCATAAATAATAAAAAACTGAACCAGATGAACATCAGAAACAACGATGGCACAAAGATCGAGAACCCAATTGAAATATCGTACCGAGAAATCAAACAGCAGATTGGAATACTTCGATATATTCGATCCACAATAGACAGGAATCTCGAGATTACCAGGAAACACAAAAGTCGCTGGCGGCGGCGGAAGAATGAACAGGAGAATTAAAGACGTGGGAAGGTGAACTCAGGTTTTTTGTTAAAGTGAGTTAACCCTAACCCTAGGGATTGGGGCCTATTTATAGGCAGCCCAATAAAAGGGTAAAATGCAGAAATACCCCTGGGGTTTTTTACATACGCTAAATAAAAATGGAAAAGACCAAAATGCCCTTAGGATTTTTTACAGACTCGACTGACATACTGTGGGCCTAAAGGTAACTTGTCCTGATGCGGGGCTTTCGTAGCAGCTATGGCTTCACCTCAGGACGGTCAGATCTGAAATCAACGGTCGTCAGTTTTGCGCCAAAACTGACAAAGCGTCCACTGTCTTCGCACCGGATACCCGGATTGGGCCGGCCCGATTCCGCGGCTCCCTCAGCCCGGCAATCACACGCCGCCCGTGTACCTGAGTCAATCCCGATCAACAGTCCAGTGGATCCTCTGCTGCTCCTAGCCCATGTACCCGGATTGGGCCAGCCCGACTTCGCGGTCCCTCTGCCCGACAGTCGCTCGCTGCCCGTGTACCAGAGTCACACGCGGCCCAGACGCAGCAGGTCTTCTTTCTCTTTTCAGTCCTCTTTGACTATCGTTAACAATGACTCATCACATCTGGAGCCATGAGGCCCACGCTATTCAGCATGGCTCCTCAGCAGTTGAAGAAGAAATTCATGAGCAATTTCTCGGGGACTTTTGTAGTCCCGATGCTACTGGAAGCCTATTTCAGGTGAAGCAGCAGGTGGGAGAAACTCTTCGAGCATACTTCACACACTTCACCCACACAAAGTCCCAGATAAAAGGGTTGTCCACCTCATCAGTAGTGAATGCGGCATGTGAAGGTGTATTGAATCCCGACCTCCTTAGCAAACTTCACCGAAAGTCAGTGTCTTCAGTAGTCCAATTGATAGCATACGTCAAGCAATATGCCAAGGCAGAAGAGGGATGCCTCTAGAGTACTGTGGTATCCACACCAAACCTTCCCCAAGAAGTCAAGCTGGAGCCAGGGGCTTTAAATCCTCCACAGGTCCACCTTGATAATCGTCCTAACGATCAGAGACGGGGAAAGAAGCACTTTCACTCTGAAGTGTTGAATATTTCCTTCCAACTATCAACAGGATTAAGGCAATAATGCTAGTGGCTCAAAGCCACTAGAAAAACCGGCTGGCCGGGGTCAGACTCTTTTTTGTTGTGTGCATGGTGAAAACAGAAGCCATGCCACCAAAGATTGTAAGTATAGATCGAGCTCCTCCGGCAGCGCGGCCGGAGCCAGTACAAGCGGTTGGGCATGCAGGCAATCCCAAAACCCCGATGCAACTACCGGTGGCCAACATTACTCCACCACCGAAGCAAGAAGACCCTCAAGATCATGGCAAATGAGTGGTCTTACCCATCTCAGGAGGAGGGACCCTCGGTAATATATCGAAGCATCAGCGAAGAGAATATGTTTGGGAAGTAGGGCATATAGGGACTTCAAACTCGGCCGTAGAAATGCCCGAGTGGTCGCATGTGCCCATTTCATTCTCTGCCCATGATGTTGTGGGGGTGAAATTCCCCCATGCTGACCACCTTGCCATTTCAGCTGATATCGCATGAGTAGAAGTTCAAAGAGTGTTAGTCAATTGCGGAAGCTCCACTGACATACTCTTCGTCCAAGTCTTCAATCAAATGTGTATCCCCCGAAGGCATCTGCTTCCGGCAGCCCGCCCACTCCAAGGCTTCGCAGGCCCTCCTCTCGATGCCCTCGGCCAAATAGGCCTCGAGGTTGCTTTCGGTGAGGGGCCCTTGGCCAGAGTCAAGGAGGTCATCTTTGACGTTATCGACGCCCCATACGCCTACAACGCAATCTTCGGGCGAGGCATGCTGAACCAATTTGGAGCTGTGGCACACCACAATTATTTGTGTCTCAAAATGCCCACACAAGGTGGAGTTCTTACAATTCTAGGAGACCAGGCCGTAGCTCGGAGAGCGGAATATGGACACGGCCCACCTCTCGATCCTCGGCAGGTAAACAGTGTGCAAGAACACTTGGAGGAGGCTTCGAGGTCCCTAGACCCTCCAAAGAACACTTCCCTCAAACCAAGCCCCGAAGGTGATGTATTTACAAGGATCATTGTCAAAGAAGGCAAATAATACCCCATTCAGTTTGGTAAGGGGCTGCCTTCGGAAATTGCTACTTCGCTAGAAGTAGTTCGAGAAAACCTAGATATCTTTGCCTGGTCAGACGAAGATATCCCCGGAGTTGACAGGAGCATTATTGAGCATAGTTTGCTCGTTAACGCTAAGGCTCGACCAATTCGCTAGGGGCTCCGCAAATTGTCAACTGAAAGAGCATACCTCGCTAAAATAGAGGTAGAAAAATTGCTAAGAGCTGGAATCATTAGGAAAGTAGCCCACACAGAGTGGTTGGCTAACCCGGTCTTTGCCAAGAAAAAAGGCTCCGGCAAATGGCGCATGTGTATTGATTTCACGTCTCTAAATAAAACATGCCCACGAGACCCCTACCCCATGCCCCGTGATGAGGACATCACTTCACATGATACACACATGGAGCCTCCACCTACAATTCAATTACAAGGACAATTCACACGCGCCCGTGCCCGTCGCTTGAACCATGAGGTTAATTCTTTCCTTAGCAACTATGTTAATATTTGTTTGGATGGGATGCTACTGAATACTAGTGATATTTTGTTGCTTAGGAACATGGGAGATGGAATAGAAGAGTTGGAGTTGAAGTAGGAGTCGCACGGATGATTTGAAGTCAAGAATTCGCTGGTTCGGACTACATCGACCACCATGCACCAAAATGGGCGTAACTTCCTCATACGAAGTCCGATTGGCGCGCTCTTGGACTTTTTGGAAAGCTGAGGAGAAGACGGATCATTTGCTGTTGGTTCCGCCTCATTTGGAGTCTCGAGCCGTCCTGTGTGTTTGAAACAGTCCTGCGTGACAGAATTGGGCCGAGTTGGACCTTGTACTAAGTTGGCCCATAGTCTGAGTCTGTTCACCTTCTACAGGCTGTCTGTTCGCCTTTTACATCCTACCACGCCCTATATATTCATGCCAGCTGCCTTTAGGGTTAGGTTTTGCTTTGTTTGCATCTACACTTGTGTGTTTAGATCCCTCCCCTTGCACCAGACCGATTGGCTGCTGCATAGGCGTTTGTGAAACCTCACGTTTTCATCGTTTGTCTGTGTTTTGGCATTCGACTTGTATCCTTCCTGTTCTTGCTTGTGTTCTTGGGTTCGCTTGCAGGAATTAGCCTTCGTGGCGAGGTCAATTGCGTCCTGCGTGGTTGATAACCAACGGAGACAGTGGTGTAGCGATTGCAAGGTTTTGATCCGCCGGACCGGAGCCTTGGATCGTCAACGTCGAGATTCTCCACCAATCCAAGTTATCCTTTATCTAGCGGAAGATCGGGACCAATCCCCCATCAGTTGGTATCAGAGCACAGATTTCCCGTTAGGTAATCTCGATCTGCTTTTGTTTTACCTAGAGTCCAGAAAACCCGCACAAAAAATTCCCCACCGAGAACCCCTTTGTGCCTTGCGATTTTAATTTCAGTTTTAACTTTGTTGAGTTCGTGTTCTTGGTCGAGTCTTGTTGCTGGTTTAGTCATCCCTTTGTGTCGTTTGAGTAGTTGTTGGTCTTGTGTCTCAAAAAAAAATTCCCCACCCGAAAACCCCCCCACAACCCTATTCGTTTTCCACATCGAGTCTTTGTGACCCCCCTTCGGTAAAACAGGCATAACTTTTCGCTCGTTTGGCAGAAAAATCTGAAATTTTTTGAGCGTCTTCCTGACCCAATTTGGGGGGGGGGTACACTAGCACGGTTCCCCTGTTAGCCCTCACCAGAATCGCCAAAAAAATCAGGAAGATAAAGAAAAAAATTGGTCAAAGTTTTTGCTCGCCGTTCAACGAACTTGTTGAATTTCTGTGAACCATATCTCACCTCAGTTGTAGGTGCCAATTTTTGTGGTTACATCTCTGGTCATCCTTGTTCGAAAAAAAAGAGTGAAAAAAAGAGAAAAAAATCAAAAAAAAGAGAAGCGGTCTTGTCTATTGCTTGTCCGATCCCTTGTCCGATCAGCGGCAGGCAGGCAGTGGCAGATTCTCTTGTCCGATCCCTTGTCCGATCTCTTGTCCGATCCCTTGTCCGATCAGCGGCAAAAAAAATTGGCACATACCCTTGTCCGATCCCTTGTCCAATCTCTTGTCCGATCCCTTGTCGGATCTGCAGAGAGCTGAATTTGGCCTGTTATTGCTTCCATTTGAGTTTTGGACACATAGTTTCCCTCTATTGCTTGAATTTTCACATTGGGAGCTCTAAGGCCAGCAACTTTGACGAGTACTAGGGAATACTTATTGAACTTGGTTTAACTGTTATTACTATCGCTAATCCTTGCTACTCACTTTGCCTTCCAAGCTACACCTTTCTCTTGGTCAGGACAGGTTCATTTCTTGCAATTGCACACCACCCTCCACTTGGTTCATCACCTGTAGGCCGGTGACCTCACTGCGGCGTGGTAAGAACACTTGCAAGCGTGGGTAAGGTGCTTGACGGATTGCTTCCACTACACACCCACCACCCCACCTAGCTGTTTTACATAAGGATTATTCTTTGTTGTTTTGTCTTTTCACTAACATGGCAGATAACAGCGGTACCCCTCCATCTGATTTTAATGACTGTGTCTCACGACGTGCTCTACTAGAGTCTCAGCGGCAGACCCAACATTCCATCGAACGTCTCGCGCGTACTGTGGCTGACCTAGTGGACCGGATGACTGCCCTGGAGACACGATTGCCTGCTGCACAAGCCGACGACGACCATGTTTAGGAGGAAGATGACCTATCCTATGCCGGAAACAATGCCATTGACCCTGACGAGGCTGCACGTCATCACTTTCAGTTCAACCGTCAAGGTATGGGCGGCCACCGCAACCGCCATCCACGAGGTAACAATGACAACCACAGGAACAATGATCATGATCCCTAATCTAAGGTAAAATTTTCAGTACCTCATTTTGCTGGCACCTATGATCCAGATGCATATTTAGATTGGGAGATGTCAGTCGAACAAAAATTTAATGCTCACATGGTTCCTGCTATCCACCGCGTACGCTTAGCTACTAGTGACTTCACTGGATATGCCCTTCTTTGGTGGACTGAAATAGTTCAGGTTGGCAATGAACCACAAAATTGGGATATGTTAAAACGGCAAATGCGTGGTAGATGGGTTACTCCTTCATATAAACGTGATTTGAGAAAAAAATTGCAGCGCCTAAACCAAGGAAATAAATCGGTAGAGGACTATTATCAGGAGTTGCAAATAGGTTGCATGCGTGCTGAAATTGAGGAGGACAATGAGGATAAAATGGCCCGATTTTATGGTGGTTTAAGACGTGAAATTCAGGATATCATTGATTATAAAGAATACAATACTATCACTCGTCTTTTCCACCTTGCTATGCTTGCAGAAAAAGAATTGCAGGGTCGCCAACAACCACAACGCAGCATGAGGACCAATATTGGTGGTGCCACTTCACGCTCAAGTGGGCAGCAGCAACGACCACCACCACCACCTTCTCGACCGATGGCTACATCAGCACCTTCTACATCTACAGCCCAGGCTGAGAGCTCCAAGGCTGCAACATCCAAGGTGCAAGCCAAGCCCACCTCCTCGGCGGCCTCTACTGCACGTTCTGCAGCGATCCAGTGTCACAGATGCAAAGGATTTGGCCACGTTATGAAGGACTACCCTAGTCAGCGGGATTATATTGCTACGGAAGACGGTGGCTACGTAAGTGGTAGTGATGTTGAAGATGCATATGCACTTGCTGCTAACATTGCAGGAGATTACGATGCTTCCGACGATGATGCTGTTTTTGCGCCGGATGCCTCTGCCGACCATGAAGCACTTATTGTACAACGTGTCTTGAGCACTCACATGGAGCAGGACGATCGGGCACAACGGAATAATCTGTTTCAGACCTTCTTCATCGTCAATGACCGTCGTGTACGTGTCATCATCGACAGCGGTAGTTGCAACAATTTGGTGAGCCACGACATGGTAACGAAGCTTCAACTTCCCACACGTGCGCATCCACACCCTTACCATGTGCAATGGTTCAACAATAGCGGTAAGGTCAAGGTAACACAAACTGCTCACATCAAATTTTCCATTGGTACATACTTCGGAGTTGCTGATTTTGATGTAGTACCAATGCAAGCATGTTCTCTGTTACTTGGTAGACCTTGGGAGTATGATACTGATGCTACACACCATGGTAGGAGCAATAAGTACACATTTATGTATGAAGGAAAGAAAGTTACATTGCTTCCTATGACTCATGCTGAAATTGTGAAATTTGAACAAGAAAAACATGCTAGGGACGCACAAAAGAGCAAACAACCTTCTGAAAATCAGCAAGTAGCCAAAACACTTTCGAGGCAACAGAAAGATAAACTTGCTTCTCCTTCTTCATCACAAGTTATTAATCTGAAAGAACGTGTCATGCTTGCAACTAAAACTGACCTTGCTGAAATTTGTGATGATACTCCCATGATATATGGCTTGATTTGCACGAACGTGCTGTTTTCACTTGCGAACATTCCTAGCTCTGTTCCTGTTGCAGTCATTGACCTTTTGCAGGAGTTTAACGATATTTTTCCTACTGAGATACCACCCGGTCTGCCACCGATACACGGCATCGAGCACCAAATTGATTTGATCCCAGGAGTGTCTCTTCCTAATCGTGCAACGTACCGTACCAATCCAGAGGAGACAAAAGAAATTGAGCGCCAAGTACAGGACCTTCTTGATCGTGGGTACGTCCGTGAAAGCCTTAGTCCTTGTGCAGTACCCGTTCTTTTGGTACATAAGAAAGATGGTAGTTGGCGCATGTGTGTTGATTGTCGTGCTATTAATAATATCACCATTCGATATCGACACCCTATTCCTAGATTGGATGACTTGCTTGATGAGCTTAGTGGTGCCATTATCTTTACTAAGATTGATCTCCGTAGTGGCTACCACCAAATTCGCATGAAACTAGGTGATGAATGGAAAACTGCTTTTAAAACAAAGTTTGGATTATATGAGTGGCTTGTCATGCCTTTTGGACTTACTAATGCACCTAGTACCTTCATGCGCTTGATGAATGAAGTCCTACGGCACTTTATAGGATGCTTTGTGGTTGTATACTTTGATGATATCTTGGTTTATAGCAAGTCTCTCACTGAACATGTTGAACACCTACGTGCTGCTTTTTTCTGTCCTCCGTGAGGCTAGAATGTTTGGTAACATTGAGAAGTGCACATTTTGCACGGATCGAGTTGTGTTTCTTGGATATGTTGTCACTTCACAAGGTATTGAGGTTGACGCAGCAAAGGTAGAAGCAATCAACAGCTGGCCGCAACCCCAAACTATCACACAGGTACGTAGTTTTCTTGGTCTTGCAGGTTTCTACCGGCGTTTTGTGAAAGATTTCAGCACCATAGCCGGTCCTTTACATGAGTTGACCAAGAAGAGAGTTACTTTTACTTTGGAACCAGCACAAGAACAAGCTTTTGCCACACTCAAGGATCGCCTTACACATGCACCTCTACTTCAGCTACCTGACTTCAGTAAGCCTTTTGAGTTAGAATGTGATGCTAGTGGTTTTGGATTAGGAGGTGTGCTGCTACAAGGAGGTAAACCCGTGGCCTATTTTAGTGAAAAATTAAATGACCCACAATTGAATTATTCTACCTATGATAAGGAATTATATGCCGTAGTGCGTGTGCTTGAAACTTGGCAACATTACCTTTTGCCTAAGGAGTTTATTATTCATTCGGATCATGAAGCATTGAAGCATATACGTAGTCAAGCAAATCTGAATAAACGACATGCTAAATGGGTATAATTTATTGAGACTTTTCCATATATCATTAAGCATAAGAAAGGGAAAGATAATGTGATTGCCGTTGCTTTATCTAGACGTTATACATTGCTTTCTCAACTTGATTATAAGATCTTTGGTTTAGAAACATTGAAGGACATGTATGCTACTGATTTGGACTTCAAAGATGCTTTTGCAAATTATACAAATGACCGTGCTTGGAACAAATATGTGCTGAATAATGGATATCTTTTTCGTGCTAACAAGTTATGCGTGCCGGCTAGCTCTCTTCGCTTGTTGTTATTGCAGGAAGCACACGGTGGTGGTTTGATGTGTCATTTTGGATCAAAGAAAACTGAAGATGTGCTGTCCACACACTTCTATTGGCCTAGGATGAGACGAGATGTTGAGTGCTATGTGGCACGATGCACTACTTGCAATAAAGCTAAGTCCCGTCTAAACCCACATGGTCTTTATATGCCTCTGCCCGTTCCTAGTGTACCTTGGGAGGATATTTCTATGGATTTTGTGTTAGGATTACCTAGAACTAGGAGGGGGAGAGATAGTATTTTTGTGGTGGTAGATCGGTTCTCTAAAATGGCGCATTTTATACCTTGTCACAAGAGCGACGACGCTACAAATGTTGCTGATTTGTTTTTCAGAGAGGTCGTACGCTTGCATGGAGTTCCCAATACCATCGTTTCAGATCGTGATGCTAAATTTTTAAGTCATTTTTGGAGGACGTTGTGGCATAAGTTGGGGACGAAGCTGCTGTTTTCTACTACTTGTCACCCCCAAACGGATGGGCAAACGGAGGTCGTCAACCGTACATTGTCCACCATGTTGAGGGCTGTTTTGAAGACCAACTTGAAGCTCTGGGAAGAGTGTCTACCTCATATTGAGTTTGCATATAATAGGTCAGTACACTCCACTACTAAGGTAAGTCCGTTTCAAGTGGTCTATGGCTTTAATCCGCATGCTCCTATTGATTTGCTACCATTACCACCATCTGAAAACTTGAATTTTGATGCTACTACACGTGCTGAATTATTACTTAAGATGCATGAAACTACTAAAGCAAATATAGAGAAAATGAATGAGAAATATCGTGCTTATGGTAGTAAGGGTAGAAAAGCGATAACATTTGAACCGGGTGATCTTGTTTGGTTGCATTTGCGCAAGGATCGTTTTCCTGATTTGAGAAAGTCTAAATTGATGCCCCGTGCTGATGGTCCTTTCCGTGTGCTTGAGAAGATAAATGATAATGCATATAAACTTGAGTTGCCTGCAGCTTTGGGGGTTAGTCCCACATTTAACATTTCAGATTTAAACCCCTATTTGGGAGATGACGATGAGCTTGAGTCGAGGACGACTCCAATTCAAGAGGGGGAGGATGATGAGGACATCATTTCACATGATACACACATGGATCCTCCACCTACAATTCAATTACAAGGACCAATCACACGCGCCCGTGCCCGTCGCTTGAACCATGAGGTTAATTCTTTCCTTAGCAACTATGTTAATATTTGTTTGGACAGGATGCTACTGAATACTAGTGATATTTTGTTGCTTAGGAACATGGGAGATGGAATAGAAGAGTTGGAGTTGAAGACGGAGTCGCACGGATGATTTGAAGTAAAGAATTCGCTGGTTCGGACTACATCGACCACCATGCACCAAAATGGGCGTAACTTCCTCATACGAAGTCCGACTGGCGCGTTCTTGGACTTTTTGGAAAGCTGAGGAGAAGACGGATCGTTCCCTATTGGTTCCGCCTCATTTGGAGTCTCGAGCCGTCCTGTGTGTTTGAAACAGTCCTGCGTGACAGAATTGGGCCGAGTTGGACCTTGTACTGAGTTAGCCCATAGTCTGAGTCTGTTCACCTTTTACAGGTTGTCTGTTCGCCTTCTACATCCTACCACGCCCTATATATTCACGCCAGCCACATTTAGGGTTAGGTTTTGCTTTGTTTGCATCTACACTTGTGTGTTTAGATCTCGCCCCTTGCACCGGACCGATTGGCTACTGCATAGGCGTTTGTGAAACCTCACCTTTTCATCGTTTGTCTGTGTTTTGGCATTCGACTTGTATCCTTCCTGTTCTTGCTTGTGTTCTTGGGTTCGCTTGCAGGAATTAGCCTTCGTGGCGAGGTCAATCACGTCCTGCGTGGTTGATAACCAACGGAGACAGTGGTGTAGCGATTGCAAGGTTTTGATCCGCCGGACCGGAGCCTTGGATCATCAACGTCGAGATTCTCCACCAATCCAAGTTATCCTTTACCTAGCGGAAGATCGGGACCAATCCCCCATCACTCCGCATGATCAACTTGTTGACTCTACAGCCGGTTCTGAGCTCCTAAGTTTTCTTGATGCATACTCCGGTTATCATCAAATATGGCTAAAACGCGAAGACTGTAGGACCGAAAGTAGCGACCAGAGGGGGGTGAATGGGCGCCTAAAAAAATATTTTTAAAATCAATGGCCTAATCTAACACCCAACGCACCTCGATAGACAAACAACAGAAGCAAAACAGATCACAGGTACTAAAGATGTCTAGTCTAAAAGTGACCGGTGTCCTAATTAAAAAGACATTAACAACGATATTAAAAAATAAATTTAAACTAAATAAAATAACTGCAGTAAATAAAATGTGTTGTCAGATGATTTAAGAAATACATGATGTGCATAGGAAAACACCTAGATATATCAATAGATATTCCTATTGCAATCTGAAAATAAACTACTAATCAAGTAAATAAATCATGGATCATTCGGATATAAATTCAGAAATAAAACAGATATATTGCACGTAAATTGATAGTGAAAAATATTACTGTGACTATTTTTTCTTTTTATACGAACAACCTAAAAATACTTAATTAAACATTACGCGATTACTAGCAAGGTTTAGCAGCCAAAAATTAATTATGAAATCTCTAATCATGATCGCATGCTAATTCATTAACTTAGCTAAAAAATAGGAGATTAGATGAAAAATTTACTTGCGTTTAATGCAAATGGAGCCGCCGCTCGGCTGACCTCATGGAGAAACGTGCTGCAGGCTTCAAAACACGCCACTGCCTAGACGCCTTTCAGCTACACGCAACCCCTAGTGCCCCTCGTTTTATCCATCGGCTGCAGTCGTTGCTCTTGCGCAGGTTTGCAGCAATGCTGCTGCAGTCACGTGGAACCATCGGTGCCAAACTGCTTTGCCTGCCGCACAGCTGCCACACGCATATGCGCCAAGCGCACACACAAGCAATTCGAGCTGCTGCTGCCTTCCTGCTTGGATGCCGTGCACAAGTATAGCATGGGACTCCACGCTGCCTGCCGCTCCGACGTGCTGCTAGGGCTAGGCAGTGCTAGACTGCAGCGTAGGCTACTGCATGACACTGCCTGCCACTGCTGTAGGCCCGCTGCCGCACGCAAGGCTCCACCACAAGTTGCCGACGCGCGCGATGAAAGGCGACGAAAAGAAAAATCACGCTAGTGGAAAAAATAGCCACGGCGGAGGAAACTTGGACTGTAGATTAATTGCGAAAAAAACAGTTGTTGGCGCAAATGTTACGCCAACAGGTTCTCTGTTATCAAGAACGGACAAACAGGGAGTTTGTGCTTTAGGACTACTTTGAGCCTCCGAAATGGATAATAGCTCAAGTGGTCCGAATAAGTGTAGATGAACAATTTGTTCTGATCCCCTTTTACAAGGTACAATGGGGGCTATTTATAGGGCAAAGAGCATAAGGAAAAGACCTATTTACCCCTAAATTACAACCAACATAGTAGAAACTATTCGGTATTATAAACAAGGTTAAACACGGTAAAGCACTACAAGGTAGATGGATAAGCTGGACATCCAATCAATCATGTCCTTCTGCTTCGAGGCCTCCATCTTCCCTTCGGAGGGTTCTCTAGGACTTCGCACCGTAGCACCCTCCGGTCGCGGCGACGTATGCTCCAAACAACAGTCCAGCAGCTTCGGGGTCCTTACTCAGCCAACGAAGGGTTAATCTTTAAGTCTTGGAAATAGAGTAATTTCCCCCAACAGTAGCCCCTCGAATACGCCTTTCTGTAGTTAACTTGTTTTAGAAAGAAGGCAGTATACGAAAAGAACATTTCTAATTTCTGAGGCTTAAAGAGGACTTGGGGATGCTGTGACTTAGCCCAGGATTTTGGACCCAATACTTTCGAACCTTCGCCTTCGAGTTCTTGATACAGTGGGAACGCTCATTGGGAAGGGAACGGTTTCAGAGTGCGAACATCGTGGAGACGGTTTCGGCGTACCCTCTTCAACCTTTATACAGAGGTTCTGTGCTTGAACCTTTATACACTTCCATCTTCAACCTTCCTTTCTGATACCCTCGAGCATTCCTCCAATGGCGACAACCAGCGCAAAAGTGCCGACGGCGGTGGCGACCTTGGTGCAGTGGCAAGCCTGGGCTGCATCTGCAGCGGCGGTGATGGCAGGAGCTCTAGGCGGCTCTTGGCCCAAGCATCCACGGGAACTTCGCCCACCGTCTAAGAAGCCACTAAAGAAGACGTTCATCCTCGGGCGATCGACTTGCTCGACAAAGTCTATCAAGGAAGCGGTGAGTGCAAAGCTGGGGCCGGGAATGAGGACTCGGGTCCCCGGTGGAGAAGTGACTCCGGCGCCGAGGAGCGGAGAAGTCGTCGTCTTCGAAGCCTTTTTCGAAGCGGGACACGGACTTCCTTCAATAGACTTCTTGATACAAGTGCTAGAGATGTTCCACGTCACTCTGCCACAACTGTCTCCGAACACCATAGCCAGCGAGGGGAGGTACGAAGTATTTGCGGCGACCCACGAAGCTTCGTGCCAGCCTAAGAGCATCTCCAGCAGATGCCCTATACTATCCCTACCCTATCTCATCCCCTACTCCTCTCTCCTCAATCCCCAAATCTAGGGAATCTCTCTCCTCCCTCTATCCATGCCACGTCAGCACTGTGAGAAAGAAAGAAGAAGAAAAAGAAAGGAAGAAAAAGAAAGAAGAGAAGGAAACAATAAAAAAGAAAAGAAAAAAGAAAAGAAAAAAATAGAAAAAATAGAAAAATAAAAGGAAAATTTATTTTCTTTATAATTTTTAAGATTTTTTTTGAGATCAACTATTTATACTAATTATAGGATATTTATTTATTCATGAAAAAATAAAAATTCACAACGAAAATATAGTTATTGAAAATATAACCGTTGTAATTTTTACCGTTGAATGATAATAAAAAATCTATCAATCGTCAACAACAATAATGATCATACATAATAGTATATGCGTTAGAGATATAGCCGTTAAAAATATAGTCGCTAGAATTTTTACTGTTGGATAATAATAAAATAGAGGATTCAAAAATATAGGGAATGAGTTTTAGGAAAGCTGCTGGAGACCGAAGCTGTATAGGGATGGAATCTTTTAGGGCCATTCCCTATATGAGAGGTATAGGGGATGAGTTATAGGGAAACTGTTGGAGATGCTCTAAGCTGCAAGAGAGGCCTAGGGACTCCAATTGGCTAGTGGCCTTCGGGAGCATCAACTTCAAGCTTCGGAAAGGACACCTGAAGAATTTCTCGGTGAAGGCGATCAACGACAGGTGGTATTTTGACTGGATACTCCAGTGATTTTATGCCGAGGTCAGAGAAGACTACAATCTTGCCGGTCCCTTGCAAGAAATATAGTATCGGAGGGAGGCGAAAGTGACTCCGGACCCAAGTCTGCTTTCAACGCGGCTTGGGTTATTGTCTTCAGTGGCCAAGCACATGAGTATGCGAGACTTGGTGGAAGAGTTCATTGCCCTCCAGATACCTCCACTTGGGCCCGACTGGCATATTGCATTTCAGATCGCTTCAAAGGGGGAGCTTCGAACTCTAGGTAATACCTCCATATCTCCTGCATTTAGATTAGTCATAGAGAATAACTGTAGTATTCTTAACAGATTGTTACCTTATTTCAGTGGCTCTGTTGGTGTTAGCTCTGGAGCAGATAGCTTGGGCTGCAGAACGAGTGCTCGGAGCCCCTACTGCCGTGGAGAAGCAATGGAGGATCGAGCTGGTTCGGAGTTGGGAATGCTCCAACCGAGTGTGGAGCGCACTCGGAATGGGGGCTCCTCCTCTGCCAAGCTTTGACCCAGCATGAGTAGTCTCTCGAAAGAGGAAAGCTGCCACTAGGACCTCCAATGCCGTGAGGACTCTGGTGAAGAAGGCAGCGTGGAAGGCTAAGCTCCCTTCGCCTACAACATCTCCGTCTTCGCTCGAAATTCGAAGCTCTTCTATGGAAAAGTCTAAAGACGAGGATACTTCGGAGGTCCACATGGGGAATGAACTTGAAGACCTCTTGATGAAAGGCAACAAAGAGGATTCTCGGGTTGTGACCGAGGATCCCCCTCGGGTAGAAGTTGGAGTAACTCCAACTGCCAAAGAGGTGGTGGCAATCCACCCTGAACCTGCTGGGGTCTTCGGAGCGGAGCTAGAAAGTCCCAGCTCCCCCATGATCGGAGTGGTAGTGACGGAGGTTTGGGCTTCGACATTTGCTACTCCAGCACAAACCTCGAGGGAGGAGCTCGAAGAATACCTCATAATGTATGAATTTCTGGGGGATCCCAAAATCCTCCCTCAGAATCTAGACGAATGTAGGCCTTCGATCTTTATTATTGGAAGTTCCTGAAATACTTTTATTGCACTAGTAATATCTTAATGGATAATTGACGAATACCTTATGTTTGTAGATGCTTCGAGGAGCAGCATGGCTCAAGCCAAAGATGGAGTTTCGACTCTAATTGGATATGAGGCTCCGGTCGTATAGGTAGCTTCGGTGACTGGAGTTACTTCAGACGAAGTTGCTCCGGCCGAGGGAGCCACTCTTGAAGGGGGATCCACACCGACTGAAGTGGTGGATCCTTCGGTTTTTGTGCTAGAGAGAGGTAAAGGCAAGACTTGTCTTGGGCCTCTTCCCTCTTTGACGACAAAACCATCGACGAACGACCCTTCGGTAGGTGCTTCAGAAGAAGACCCCACTGAAGATGACCAGAGTGCTCTATCTTGGCTCCCGCTACTGGCTCGATTCTTGGAGTAGCGGACAGGGCTCCGGTCTCTCCTGGAACCTTTGGCTGAAAAGAGCCAAGAGGTTGGTAGCTCCGAGCTGGTCGCTGTTTTGAGCGAGGCTAACAGATCGGAGCTAGACCTAGTCCTCAAAAGGTATACCCTCCAGATATGCAATAAACATAAAGTACATTTAACTTATTGAAATTACATCGTACTTACTTTGCTTTTTGCAGCAATTTGTCGTTGCTAGAGCGGCAGCGACTTCCAACGAGCTCGAGACTAATCGGCTCAAAAGGAAGATTACGATGCTTCAAAAGGCCCTTAAGGGCTCCGAAGACAAGTCCCTCCGACTCGAGGAAGAACTCCTCGAAGAGCGGATGACAAAAGCTACGGCAGAAGAAGTGCTCCGAATGGAGCAACAAACTCGTGCCAACCTTGCCTCTTCAATAGAAGAACTTCAAGCAGAGCACACGGTGCTGAAGGCGGAACTTGAGAAGCTTCGAGCAGCGGAGGCAACTTCCGGAGCTGAACTCATAGAGCTCCAAGGGTCGCTTAAACAAGCGTTGTTTCTGAATAATTATTTAATGTCAAAGACAGCCGAAATATCCTCCATCGCTACCGAACTGACCAGGGGCGAAAAGAGGTATAGCTTGGCAGTTGATCAGAACATGGACCCCCTCAGGGGTGTTCTGAAATACTTCGGAATGATGTGCCCGTCTTCTTCAGTTGCGGCGGACGAGCCGCTTGACTGAAAGCTCAAGATGATCCAAGCGGCAGCCAAGATGATGAAATGCGCTGGTACTCGCTACGGAGAGATCTCCGGGAAAGTAGCAGGGATCAGAGTCCTTCGACACCTCGAAGCCGTCGGGGTCTCTGTTGCTCCAGTGAAAGGTTCGACGCTGGCAAGCTTTGCTGACGAAGGGTTGCTTCGACCATCATTGGACGTGGCTTCAACTTGGGAAGCATTCCGGGCGACCTGGAAAGCAGACAACGAAGCTGCAGCCAAGGCTTGGATCGACGAAGCCCGTCGGCAAATGCAAGCTCAGACGAAGCCTCCGGCTCCAACTCTGCCAACTGCTCCGCCTCCCGACCCGAAGGTCTAGTTTCTAGGTTGCTTAATTATGTACAAGAGATCTTGTAATGCTCTCTTATTTTAATGAATGAAAAGTTTATAAATGAAAATTCTTGGCTTGAATGTTTGTTTTTAGGTTTTGCTACATGCTTCAGATCCATATCTCAAAGTATTAGAGCTCAATGAAGGGCTTCTCCAACAATGGCCTATCCTCGAATGCTTAAGGCCTTATAGGCGCTCGTTATTTTCGGTTCCTCGAGGCGAGCAAGGGGAAATAGCACCCGATGTTTGTAGCGAAGTTCTTTCTTATATTAAGGAAGAGGATAAGTTAGTAGCATCTTCGTCTTCAGAGTATGTAGATTGGGCTGACTCGGAGTACCATGTTGAAGACCCAATGGAGGTTAGCTGCGAATGACTTCTAACCTGGGCCGAACTTCAAGAAGAGCAGAAAAAGCTGGGGGCTTCGAAGAAGAAGGTTAATCGGACCAAAATAAAAGTTTTGAGAACTCCTGGCTCCGAAGACCGAACTGATCCCGGAGGCAGCTCTAGAGGTCGAAGGGGTCTCCGCTTTTATTTAGGCTTAGATAATATTTTTTCCTGATTACAATGGTTGTAATATGATTAACCAAGTAATATAAATTGTTTGAGAAACATTATTTGATTGTGCCTCCTGCCTCCATCTTTCTACCTCCGCTTGAAGCCGCGTTACCTGAGCGGCCACGTCTTCGGGGAGGTCTTCACTTCCTCCGAAGGGATCCTCCGAGTCTTGAGAACTGACATAGTCAGTTCGAAGCACGGATGGAGCTACCCGAGGCCTATTGACTAATTCAGGAGTTTGAGGAACGTCTAAAGGTCCTGCACCGGAGGTCTGAGGGGACCTTCGAAGGGGACTGGTGGCTAAACTCCGCTTGGGAGTCATGACTTACGAGGCTAAGCAAGGTACGAAGATCAGGAGCTTCGGACGATTGAAGAAGGCGAAAAAGGCCTTCGAACTGTATTTGAAGCCTCTTGTCAAAGGGTCCGCGGAATCCTAGGACTCCAAAACTCCCTCCACAAATGCTCTTCGACATACAGGCAGTGGCAGAGAACTAGCTTTTAGTACTAGGTTCCACATGGATGGCTCCAACTGTTAGCGCAATGAATTACGCTAACAGGTTCTATAAGATCAAGAACTGTTAAAAGAAATGTTTGTGAATGCGGACTATCTCAAGCCTCTGAATAGGATAATTGCTCAGAATAGTTTGAAGTGTGTATTGAATATCTAAATCTTCAATGCCTATTACAGGGTGAGAAGAAGGGTATTTATAGGTAAAACCTCTAGGAAAAAGACCTTTTTACCCCTTAATTACAACCGACATAGTGGATACTATTTCGGTATCCCTTATAGGGTTAGTATGGTAAAACAAGCTCGAAGGATGTCAATAAAGTAGATGTCTGTTGGAACAATTGCGTTAGTTCCAGCAGGTTTTTGTGTGGTGGAGTGTGATGTGGAGAATGAACCTCGATGGGTTCTAACAGAAGGAGAAAAGGGGTTTATACTGGTTCGGGCCTCTCCTGAGAGATAATAACCCTACGTCCAGTTGTGGTGGATTTGGCATGGTATGCCCTAGTATGGAGCAATAGTTCCAGGGTCTCTTGGCCCCCTGGAGTGTGTCCAGCTAAAAGGGCTTGGCCCAGCTTTTATAGGCACACAGGCCTTAAGGAAAAGACCCAAATACCCTGTACAAGCCCCTAGGCTTATAGGGGTAGACAGGGAAAGGGAGCTAGCTACTGTACAAAAGTACCAGACAACTTTACAGCTTTACAGGTGTGTCAGGCTATGCCATGCTTTGACCAGCTAAAAGACACACCGAAGGCGGAGGCTAGGGAGAAGGCTTCGAAGTGTACCCCGGAGGGGGGCTTCGAAGCATGCTCCGGAAGGCGGCCTCCGAACTGGGCTCCCGGAGGATGGCCTCCGAACTTGGCTACCGGAGGGCGGCCCCCGGACTTGGCTACCGGAGGGCGGCCTCCGGACTGGGCTCCCGGAGGGCGGCCTCTGGACTGGGCTCCCGGAGGGCGGCCTCCAAACTTGGCTCCCGGACCTGGCTACCGGAGGGCGGCCTCCGGACATGGCTCCGGAGGGCGGCCCCCGGTGTCCTGTGCCCGGAGGGTGGCCTCCGTCGCCCCGCGCCCGGAGGGCGGCCTCCGAACTTGGCTCCCGGACTTGGCTACCGGAGGGCGGCCTCCGGACTTGGCTCCGGAGGGCGGCCCCCGGCGTCCTGCGCCCGGAGGGCGGCCCCCGGCGTCCTGCGCCCGGAGGGCGGCCTCCGGACTGGGCTCCCGGAGGGCGGCCTCCGAACTTGGCTCCCGGAGGGCGGCCCCCGGACTTGGCTACCGGAGGGCGGCCTCCGGACTTGGCTCCGGAGGGAGGCCCCCGGCGTCCTGCGCCCGGAGGGTGGCCTCCGGCGCCCTGCGCCAGGAAGGTGGCCTCCGGCTTTCTGCGCCCGGAGGGTGGCCTCCGGCGCCCTGTGCCAGGGCCCGAACTAGGGGCTCCGAGCCAGACCTCCCGATCTGAGGGCTCCAAAGCTACAGGCCCCGAAAGGCACCTTGGGACCTGAAAACAACACTTAGAGAGAAAACGGGCTCCGACAGTGCTGGGCTCTAGGCCGAAGGCTGTCGGAGACTGACGTGATTTGGCCCCTGTTCAAGGGAAATATATTCCCCCAACAGTAGCCCCTCGCGTGTAGGCCTTCGGGACGAAGGGGTGCACGCGCCCTTAGGACAAATGACCTGAAAACACAACTTCAGAGAAAACATACCTTCGGAGCCTGGACCGAAGGTGACCTCGATACTCGGGGGTAATAAATGCCCGCGACAGTTGCCAGAATGGCCTCGGGGAGCCCGAACGGCTCCGCAACGGTCAAAAAAGTAACCGTTACCTTGCTCTGGGCCGATTCACCTTTGCTGGAGGCCCACCTGGTGGTGGGTTCGGCCCACGACGGTCGAAATTCTTACCGCGCCTATAAATAAGGGTTTACTGCGTGCAGCTTCGGTACGCTTTCATTCGCTTCCTTCTCGCTGCCTTACAGCCTTCGCTCTCCTTTTCTTCCTAGCTTCGTGCAGAGCCCCTTTCGCTAGTTTTAGCCCCTCGCGTCAAAGTCCCACCAACATGCCGAAGAAGGCGGTGGCGAAGCCTCTGGCCTTGGGCTCGAGCTCGGGCTCCGCCCAGGTGCAGGCAGCGGCGGCTGCAGCAGCGAAGACCGCGCCTAGGCGGCTGGGGCCGAGGGACCTTCGGACGCCCTCCGACAAGTTCGAGTAGACCTTTGAGATGAGGGCCTCGATCTCTACGGAGGAGTCGGTCCGGAGGGCCTGCGAAGGGAGGATCGCGGCGAAGATCCAGCTTCGGGTCCCAGAGAAGTCGGAGGCTGAGCCGAGGCCTCGTGCTGATGAGGTGGTGGTGTTCGAAGCCGGCCTCGGACTGCCTACAGTGGGGATGCTGAGCGAAGTCCTCAAGGCTTACAACCTGGAGCTCCCTCAACTTTCGCCCAACGCAGTGGCGAGGTTAGCTGTATTCGAGTGGGCCATGAGGGCCGAGGGCTGCGAGGGCCGCGCGGACGTCTTCGTCGCCCTCCATGACGCCAACTGCCAACCGAAGCCGAGGGAGGGGACGGACCGCGTCAAGAGGGCGCTGGCCTTTGGCAGTGCCAACTTTTAGCTTCGGAAGGAGTACCAAGACGCCTTCCCGGCGATGGCCGTAAACAACAAATGGTACTCGAGGTGGGATCAGGAGTGGTTCTACGCCTCCGTCGGCGCGAACTCCCCCCTTCGGAGTACCAACGCCCACATCCTGTATAGGCGCGAAGGGGTGGTGAAGACCAGTGAAGACATCCTTCGCTCGAGGATCTTCCTGCTCCGGAGAGTGGCGGGGAAGATGAGTATGAGGGACCTCGCGGAGGAGTTCATCACCCTCCGGCTCAGTCCCCTCGCGCGCTCCTGGTCGGAGGGGCTCTTTCAGGCTTCGGGTCGAGGTGAACTTAGCGAGTTGGCCTTCGACCGCTTCTGTAAGGCTTCGCAATCCTTTTACTTTTAATACTTCGTAGATTTCCACTTCTAACTCAAACTTTTCATGAAGCCGACCTTGAAATGAGGACCCCGGAGGAGGCCATCGCGGCGGCGGATCGAGTCGTCGGGACTCCGACCCCCGAAGAGCAGACCCAGCACCTTGCACTGGTGGGGTCCTGGGAGTGCTGGAACAGGGTATGGACCGCGCTCGACCTCGGAGGGCTCCCTGCTCTGCCGAACTTCGCCCACCTGACTACCTCGTCGACCGGAGCCAAGAGGAAGAGGGGGGACGATGACGAACAGGATGCTTCGGGACCTCGGCCGGAGGTCCCCGCGACCGAAGTTCCTAATTCGGGGGAGGTTGCGGCGAAGCCCGCAACTACTCCGACCTCCAAGAAGGCAGCGAAGCCCCTGGCGGCGAGGCCTTCGGCGGCGGAGGCCGACGCGCACACTCCGGCCACCAAGGAGGCCACAGATGCCTCGGTGGAACCAACTTCGGGCGCGGAGGTGGATGCGCCAGCTTTGCAGCGGGGGAGCTGGAGGACACACTTAGCCCCACCTTCCCTCCAAGATATCTCCGACGAAGGTAAACCCTTTTTTCTTTTGCATGCTTCTCATATGCGGATTTTGACTTGGCTCCCTGCAGAGGACGAAGATGATGCGAGGCCTACTGTGGCAAAGCCGGCAGGCGAAGGTGGATCAAAGCCTGCCGAAGCGAAGCCCACGGAAGCTTCGAGCAACAGCGGCAGCAGCAGCAGCAGCGGCAGTGATTCGGAGTCCGAGAGTACTTCGTCCGACGACGAAGGCAGCGGAGGCCGCGAGGTCCCTCGAGGCGAAGAAGATGTGGACGTGGTGGGCTTGAGCCCCGCCTCGCCGAAGCCCGCGGAGGCGACCGTGGCCGTGATTCACCCTTTCAAGCCGAGGGAGGGCGTAACGGCGGCGGCGATCCACGGTTTCCGCGAGGCTTGCGCTTCTGCGGAGGGGGGGGGGGGATTTGGTGGCCCAACTTAGCCACCTGGACCCCACGGATCTCTTCGTCAGCTCGAACGAAGTCCTCGCGCGGGTGAGCGAAGCCCCTTGCAGCCTCGAACTATACTTTATCCCTTGGTTAATACTTATGACTTGTTGAATTTCTACAGGCCTTCGCACAGAACGCAACAGCTTCGACTGCTGCCGATAGGCAGATGGAGCGCCTCGCAGAGGAGAAGGAGGCCCTTCGCCGTGAGGTCTCGGAGGAAGCCGAGAAATGGAGTCGGGCCGAGGCTTCGGCTGCTGAGGCGAAGGAAGCTAAGGAAGCTTTGGCCTCGGAGACGGCTCGGCTCCGCGCGGAGCTCCATGCTTCGAAGGATGCCGAGGCCTGACAAGCGAAGGAGAACGAGGAGCTCCACCAACGGGCTCAGGATCTTGAGAGCTTCGTCGTGGCCAATCTTGGCGAAGCCACTCAGAGCTTGACCGAGGTCCTTGAGAAAATAGGGACCGAGTGCCGGGCTCTGGTTTTAGGCGATCAGGACCCGATTGGGGACCGTGCCGACTTCTTGAAGACTGCGGCTTCGATAGCGGAGGAAGCGTTGACGGGCTTCGCCCTTATGGCTGGTCGCGTCGTGGGCCAAGGGGTGTTGCAGATGCTCCATGCCGCGGGGTGCGACCACCTTCGGGCGGCAACCTCCGTGACCCCAGTGGCCTTCGGGGGTCTGCACTTGGTGACACCTCCGGCCGAAGTTCGCGGAGCCTGGCGGCGGCTGCAGGAACCCTGGAAGGAGCAAGGCTGTGAAGCAGTCCTCGACCTCCAGAAGGCCCTTCGACATCGCCGAGCCAAAGCGCCTGCTGCGCCTGATCAGCCTTCGACTTCGGCACCTCCGCCTCCGAAGGTGTAGATCTCCTTAGGCCTTTTGTAATACTTAGCTGCAGGCTTGTAAAAACTCTATCAGCTTATTAATATGAATGTGGGGGTTTTTTATACCTGCCCAGGCTCAGACTCCGAGCGTAGACCTCGAAGTCCTCGAGGACTCCGAAGAGCTTCAACAGCTGTGGGCGATCCTCGAAGTAGATAGGTCCGAAGGCCCCCCTCGGTTTAAGCTTCCGCGGGGGCCTAGCGGCGAAGCCATCTCCGAAGTAGCTCAGGATTTACTAGCCGCTGTGAAGACGGAGTCCCTTCAGGGCCCTTTGTCTTTGCCTTCGCGAACGGCCTTAGCAGGCAACAAAGCCCTAGACTTTTCTGCCTTCGATACGGCACCGCCTGCTTCGCTAACTTGGAGCGACCTGCAAAGTGGAAGACGAAGCCTACGGGCTTCGGAGCCTGGACGAGCTGGTCGAGGGAGAGCGGGCTCCGATGAGGCAACGTCCAGCCGAGGTGGCCTTGGCCGAAAAAGGGGCAAGCGAGGGTTGGGGCCTCGCACACGGTTCTTCTTAGGTTTAGATACAGACTATACGTAGTTTTGCTTTCGAAGTATGTTTGTAACACACTTCTCAATATACAATGAATGGAGTTTGTTATATTTGCATACTTCGTCTGTATGCTTCGCATTGTTTGGCTTCGAATGTTTTAGCTTGTCACGCTCGTACTGCGTATTACTGTCGCACACCTCGCATACATGCTTCCCCCCTTTGCCCGTGGCAGCTAGGGACTTAGCCATTGCTGGTGCGGGCAAGAGATAAAAGGTGCGAAGGGGTGCGCCTTTCGGCGGCTTCGACGCATGAAATTTTATTTAAGCGAAGGCCCCTTTGGGCTTCGAATGCTTTAATTTGGTGCGAAGCAAGGCTTCGGCTGCTCGAAATTTCACTGAGCGAAGGCCTCTTTTGCGCTTCGAACGTGCTAACTTGGTGCGAAGCAAGGCTTCGGCACAACCAAGCTTAGCGAGGCATGCTAGGATTTGGATGCTGTGCGTGAGCGAGGCTCTGAAACACACTTAGATTTTAGCGAAGTAAGACTTCGAGACGCTTAGGCGTATAGTATATGAGCACGCGAAGCCAGGCTTCGGAGCGTGTTTGGATAATGAAGCAAGGCTTCGGAGCTTGGTCCTGTAATGAGAAGGATATTTGGTGTGGATTCACCGAACCTGTGATAGTGTGAGCCACCTTCGACTCTGGGTCACCTTCGACCCTGGGATGCTTCGGGTGCGGAGCCCGGAATCCCTGGACGCATCGGGCCAGTGGCCCGGAGTCCTTTTAGCCCACTGCTACGGGCCCGGAGGCACTGTGTAGCCTTCGGAGGGGTACTCCGGATTTTATAAAGCGAAGCAAGGCTTCGTATTTTAAACAAAGTGAAGCGAGGCTTCAAGTTTTTGACAAGGCGAAGCGTGGCTCCGGTTTTTGGTAAGGCGAAGCATGGCTTCGGTTTTTCAGTAAGATGGAGCAAAAGTTTGCATTCAAAGGCGAAGCAGGGCTTCGGTTTTAAGGCAAAGCAGGGCTTCGGCTTTAAGGCGAAGCAGGGCTTCGGCTTTAAGGCGAAGCAGGGCTTCGAATTTATATTAATGTAATTGCAGATTGGTGCATCGAAGTAAGGCTTCGGGCCGTACATACCTTGTAGCCCTTGGGGCTTTGGCAGCCTTCGAAACGTGGAGCGGAGCCCCTTGCAGGAGAGAGAGCTCCGGTATGTGAAGGGTGGAGGAAGGCGAAGCAGGGCTTTGGTTTGTAGCCCTTGGGGCTTTGACAGCCTTCGAAACGTGGAGCGTAGCCCCTTGCCGGAGAGTGAGCTCCGGTATGTGAAGGATGGAGGAAGGCGAAGGTGGCCTTCGAGCTGCACCCGAAGCCCCTTGCTGGAGGGTGCGCGAAGCAAGAAAGCCTCGAAGCTCCCCCCTCAGGCGCACTTCGGGTTGCAGGCAGTGGTAGAGAACTTAACTTCTAGGACTAAGATCCCCACGGACGGCGCCAACTGTTGGAACAATTGCGTTAGTTCCAGCAGGTTTTTGTGTGGTGGAGTGTGATGTGGAGAATGAACCTCGATGGGTTCTAACAGAAGGAGAAAAGGGGTTTATACTGGTTCGGGCCTCTCCTGAGAGATAATAACCCTACGTCCAGTTGTGGTGGATTTGGCATGGTATGCCCTAGTATGGAGCAATAGTTCCAGGGTCTCTTGGCCTCCTGGAGTGTGTCCGGCTATAAGGGCTTGTCCCTGCTTTTATAGGCACGCAGGCCTTAAGGAAAAGACCTAGATACCCTCTACAAGCCCCTAGGCTTATAGGGGTAGACAGGGAAAGGGAGCTAGCTACTGTACAAAAGTACTAGACAACTTTACAGCTTTACAGGCATGTCAGGCTATGCCAGGCTTTGACCAGCTAAAAGACACACCGAAGGCGGAGGCTGGGGAGAAGGGTTCGAAGTGTACCCCGGAGGGGGGCTTCGAAGCATGCTCCGGAAGGCGGCCTCTGAACTGGGCTCCCGGAGGGCGGCCCCCGGACTTGGCTACCAGAGGGCGGCCTCCGGACTTGGCTCCCGGAGGGCGGCCTCTGAACTTGGCTCCCGGACCTGGCTACCAGAGGGCGGCCTCCGGACTTGGCTCCGGAGGGCGGCCCCCGGCGTCCTGCGCCCGGAGGGTGGCCTCCAGTGCCCCGCGCCTGGAGGGCGGCCTCCGAACTTGGCTCCCGGACTTGGCTACCGGAGGGCGGCCTCCGGACTTGGCTCCGGAGGGCGGCCCCGGCGTCCTGCGCCCGGAGGGTGGCCTCCGGCGCCCTGCGCCCGGAAGGTGGCCTCCGGCTTTCTGCGCCCGGAGGGTGGCCTCCGGCGCCCTGTGCCAGGGCCCGAACTGGGGGCTCCGAGCCAGACCTCCCGATCTGAGGGCTCCGAAGCTACAGGCCCCGAAAGGCACCTTGGGACCTGAAAACAACACTTAGAGAGAAAATGGGCTCCGACAGTGCTGGGCTCTGGGCCGAAGGCTGTCGGAGGCTGACGTCATTTGGCCCCTGTTCAAGGGAAATATATTCCCCCAACAATGTCCCATCCTTCTGATTGTTTTCTACTCCGAAGGGAAAGTCTTTCGGAGGGTCCCTTCAGACCGGAACCTGGATGGACCCTTCGGCTTCGAGCCCTTAAACCTGGAGGCAAGTCTTGGGCTCCGAGATTAAGACTTGCCTTCATCTTCATCGCATAATGTATTTGCTTGGAATCTTGAAGGATCATGAGGATGAAGTATTTTCCCCCAACAGTCGTATCCCCTTGGTGGTATGTTCCGAAGCAAAGACTCCATAGGGAGAATTGGAAAATGGGATGTCGAGCTAGCCCCCTTTGGCATTTCCTTCACTACGAGAACAACTATTAAATCCCATGTTATAGCCGACTTTATGGCCAAGTGGACTCCATCTTCAATTTGGGCTCCGAAAGAACCCTGCGAAGGAATATGGACAATATTCTCCGATGGAGCCTTTTAGGCATCTAGGGCTGGTGTCGGAGCCGTAATAATATCACCTTCAGGGCAAAAAGAAATGTATTCTGCAAGGCTCAACTTTAAGTCCACTAACAATATTGCAGAATATGAAGAAATCCTGCTTGGTCTTCGAAAAGCAAGAGCACTTGGAGCAACTAGAATTATAATAAAAACAGATTCCCAAGTTATTGTAGGGCATGTTGACAAAAGCTTCCAAGCTCGGCATCCACATCTTGCGAAATACTTAGAAGAAATCCGCAAGACAGAGGCATTATTCAAAGGAATCTCCATCTGAAGCATTCCCCGAGAAGATAATCAGCTTGTAGACGTTTTGGCAAAGGTTGCGGCTGGAGTAGTGGATGTCCCGAAAGGGGATTTTTACGAAGATCTTGTCAAACCTTTGGTGCATCAACCACCCAACACAGAAGTCCTTTGCATACCAATCACTGATTGGCGGAGTCCGATATGGGATTTTTTGCAAAACAATATAGCTTCACTAAAAGGCCCAGATTTACAAAGGCTGCAATCAAGGGTCCGAAATTATAAGCGCTTCAACGGAGTGTTATATAAAGCCGGAGTCTATTCTCCTCTACTCCGATGCATCTTACAACATGAAGGCCAAGATATACTTTAGGAAATTCATGAGGGCTTGTGTGGTAGTCACTTAGCCCCTCGGGCTTTAGCAGGCAAAACACTTCGCCAGGGGCTTTATTGGCCAACAGTTGTAAGAGATGAAGAATCATTGTTCGAACCTGTCAAGGGTGCCAATGTATGGGAAGATGAACCCATCATCCTCTGACACCCCTTCAAGTCATTGCTCTGGTATGGCCGATGGCACGATGGGGGAATGGATCTCATCGCCTCTTTCCCAATGGCGAAGGGCAGCTTGAAGTTCGTGGTGGTAGCAATCAAATACTTTTCTAAATGGGTCAAAGTCGAACCCTTAACTGCTATCACTTAGAAAAATGTGTAGAAATTCTTCTAGCAGAATATTTGATTGCTAGAGAGTTTACAATCTACAATGGCACCCAATTCGAGGCCGAACCTTTTAGAGAATTCTGCGAAGGGCTAGGCATTAAAATGTGCATTGCAGCCGTTCGTCATCCCCAATCCAATGGAGCCGTCAAGCAGGCCAATGGAAATATTCTGTCTAGCTTAAATAAGAGGATTGTAGGGTTGGTAAAGGGGTTGTGGACCGAAGAGCTTCCTAAGATTTTATGGTCCATTCGGACCACTCTATCTAGGTCCACAGGTTTCACCCCATTCAGGTTGTTGTTCGGAGATGAGGCCATGAATCCAACGGAGCTGAAAGGTGGATCCCTTCATGCAATGGAGCCAGAAGATAATGATGAAAGGAACACTTTGCTTGACTTGTCGGAAGAAACGAGGCTTCGAATTGTCACCAATTTCACAAAGTACCAAGACCAGATGAAGACATGGTATGACCCGGAGGTAAAAGTTAATGAACTTAGACCGGGTCATTTGGTACTGCGAAGTGTAATTGCTCTGGGGAAGTTAGGAAACAAATGGGAAGGACCATATATTATCCTACACTCAGGGCGCCCCAGATCATTTAAATTAGCTAATTTAGAAGGGGAAGAATTAAAGCATGCATGGCATGCGGAGCACCTTAAACATTATTACGCTTAGGGGCTCCTTGTAACAAATTGTAAAGTACATTTCTAAATAAATAAATACTGAGGTTTTAATTATGCTTACTCCTCAATGTTCCCTACCCCTGGTGGACGCATCAGAGGAACGAAGATGCTTGCAGATGTAAGCATCTTTCATCAGAACCCAACAAACGCCCTTTGAACCATCGGTTCAGGGATTTCGTAAAAGAGTAGAAGGTGGCCAAAGCCTACGGATTCTGGGCTTCGACCTGATAGCATCCGTAGAAGAGTCTAAGGACTTTAAAAGAACAGATTTCCGATCCTCTAGGTTCGAAGCATGTGTAAAAGAGCCGAAGGTGGCCAAAGCCTACATATTCTGGGCTTCAGCCTGATAGCATCCGTAGAAGAGTCTAAGGACTTTAAAAGAACAAATTTTCGATCCTCCGGGTTCGAAGCATCTGTAAACGAGCCGAAGGTGGCCAAAGCCTACGGAATCTGGGCTTCGGCCTGATAACATCCGTAGAAGAGTTTAAGGACTTTAAAAGAATAGATTTCCGATCCTACGGGTTCGAAGAATTTGTAAAAGAGCCGAAGGTGGCCAAAGCCTACGAATTCTGAGCTCCGGCTTGATAGCATCTGTAGAAGAGTCTAAGGACTTTAAAATAATAGATTTCTGATCCTTCATGTTCGAAGCATCTGTAAAAGAGTCAAAGTTGACAAAACTATAAGGTTTCAAGGCCCCGGCCAAATGAAACCCATCAAGAGTCCTAAGTGACCAATTTCGGAGCTCTAATTTATAAATTCAAAGCTCTAAGATTGTAGACATCATAATACGAACGTACAGTTCGAAGAACTCTATGAAATAGTCGAGTTCGTGGTTATCAAGTACTGTTTGCGAAGCATCGACTTTATTATACAGAGCATTGTGCGCGAAGGACCCTGGTGCATAGCATAAGGTCTCCGACCTCTAGAGCTCCTCCGGGACCAGTTTGATTTTTAGAGCCTGGAGTTCTCAAAACTTTCTTTAGGTTTGATTAACCTTCTTCTTCGAAGCCCCTAGCTTTTTCTGCTCTTCTTGAAGTTCAGCCCAGGTTAGAAGTCGTTCGGAGCTAGCCTCCATTGGGTCTTCAATTTGGTACTCCGAGTCGGAACGATCTACATAATATGAAGACGAAGATGCCACTACCTTATCATCTTCTTTATTATAAGAAAGGAATTCGCTACAAACATCAGGTGCTATTTCTCCATGCTCCCGTCGAGGAACAGAAAATCACGAGTGCCTGTAAGGCATCAATCTTTCGAGGATAGCCCATTGTTGGCGAAGCCCTTCATTATGCTCTAATACTTCGAGATAAGGATCTGGAGCATGCAGCAAAACCTAAAAATAAACATTCAAGCGAAGACTTTTCATTTATAAACTTTTCATTCATTAAAATAAGAGAGCATAACAAGATCTCTTGTACATAATTAAGCGCCTTAGAAACTAGACCTTCGGGTCGGGAGGCGGAGCATTTGGCGGAGTTTGAGCCGGAGGCTTCATCTGAGCTTGCCTTTGCCGACGGGCTTCATCGATCCTAGCCTTGGCCGCAGCTTCATTGTCTGCTTTCCAGGTTGCCCGGAAGGCTTCCCAAGACGAAGCCACGTCCATTGATGGTCGCAGCAAGCCTTCATCAGCGAAGCTTGCCGGCATAAAACCTTTCACCAGAGCAATAGAGATCACGACAACTTCGAGGTGTCGAAGGACTCTGATCCCGGCTACTTTCCCAGAGATCTCTCCATAGCGAGTACCGGAGCCTTTCATCATCTTGGCCGTTGCCTGGATCATCTCGAGCTTTCGGTCGAGAGGCTCATCCACCACAGCTGGAGAAGATGGGCACACCATTCCAAAGTATTCCAGAGCACCCCTGAGGGTGTCCATGGTCTAATCAGCCGCCAAGCTATACCTCTTTTGAGCCCTTAAGGGCCCTTTGAAGCGCCGTAATCTTCCTTTTGAGTCGATTAGTCTCGAGCTCATTGGAAGTCACTGCCACTCTAACAAGGACAAATTTCTGCAAAAAGCAAAGTAAGTACGATGTATTTTCAATAACTTAAATGTACTTTATGTTTGTTGCATACTTGGAGGGTAGCCCTTTCGAGGGCTAGGTCTAGCTTCGGTCCGCTGGCCTCCCTCAAAATAGAGACCAGCTCGGAGCTACCAACCTCTTGGCTCTTTTCAGCCAAAGGTTCCAGGAGAGACCGGAGCCCTATCCGCTGCTCCAAGAATGGAGCCAGTAGCGGGAGTCAGGACAGAGCTCTCTGGTCATCTTCAGCGGGTTCTTCTTCCAAAGCACCTACCGAAGAATCGTTCGTCGATGGCGTCGTCGTCAAAGATCGAACAGGCCTAGGACAAGTCTTGCCTTTACCTCTCCCCGGCACAAAAACTGAAGGAGCCACCGCTTCAGTCAGAGTGGATCCCCCTTCAATAGTGGCTCCCTCGGCCAGAGCAGCTTCGTCCCGGTTGTAATTGAGGTGTAAATAGGTCTTTTCCTTAGAGTTTTTGCCTATAAATACCCCCTTCTTACCCTGTAATAGACATCGAATACTCAGCTATTCAATACACCACTTCAAACTACTTTGAGCTATTATCCTATTCATAGGCTCGAAATAGTCCACATCACAAACTCTTCGTTTATTAGTTCTTAATCTTCAAGAACCTGTTAGCGTAATCTTTTACACCAACAGTTTTATTAATTGTGCCATCCTTTATACGAGCCTAAAAATTATAGGTTAAGGTTGTTAAGAAAATTTTTAAATCACCTATTCACCCCCTCTAGTCGACATCTTGTTCCTACAAGTGATATTAGAGCTTGGTATCTCTTGATTGGGTTTAACTGCCTAGAGAGAAAATATGTCACATGAGATAACTAACGTAGGCAAGGCTCCCATGTTTAGTGGTACAAATTATTCCACTTGGAAAATTAAAATGACCACTTACCTCCAAGCTATGAGTTTTGATCTTTCGCATATAGTTGAATAAGGATATGCAATCATCGGTGAAGTAACTCAAGTAGAATGCTGCAACCTTCAACTAAATTCTCAAGCCAAGAATGCAATTTTCAATGCCCTCTCTCAAGAAGAATTTGATATGGTGAGCAAGTGAGCTCAGTGATATACATGATGGAACAAATGAGCTCAAGAATGCCAAGCTTTATTGTTGGCGCAATGGATTACGCTAAGAGGTTCTATAAAATCAAGAACTGACAAATGGAGTGTTTGTGAATGTGGACTATCTCAAGCCTCCGAATATGACAATAGCTCAGAATAGTTCTAAGTTTGTATTGATTATCTGAATATTCGATGACTATTACAGGGGATAAGGTGGTATTTATAGGTAAAATCTCTAGGGAAAAGACCTTTTTACCCCTTAATTACAACCGACATAGTGGATACTATTTCGGTATCACTTATAGGGTTAGTATGGTAAAACATGCTTGAAGGATGTTGATAAAGTAGGTGTCCCATCCTTCTGGTTGTTTTCCACCCAGAGGGGAAGCCTTTCGGAGGGTCTCTTCAGACTAGAACCTAGATGGAACCCAGAGGAAAGTCTTGGGCTCCGAGATTAAGACTTGCCTTCATCTTCGTCGCATAATGTATTTGCTTGGAATCTTGGAGGATCATGAGGATGAAGTATTTTCCCCCAACAATAGCCCCTCGAGTATGCTTCTCCAAATAGCCTGTATAGCAAGGAGAGCATCATACACAAGAAATATTTTCATGCTCAGGAACTTAGAAAAAATTTAAGGTATTATAACCGTTCGAAGTGTCTTTGGCATCGAAGGTGTATCGAATCTAGGCTTCGTACTTGAGCCTCCGTATGATGGCTCCGAAAGAAAGTTAACCGTTATGACGGCAGTGCATTGCAAAGAGCCATTACTTTTGTGTCATTCCCCCTCAAATAGTCGTTAGACCTTTCAAGAAAGCAATAGCCACAAAGTTTACCGTGGGTTCACATTATTTCACCTTTTGGCCCACCTGTCATTGACGAGGGTTGGATCTGCCAGTGTGAAAACATACACAAATCGCGTCGAACGAGAACAGAGCAGTTATAAAAGAGGAAAGTTATCGGCAGCGAATAGTTTTAAGAGCTTCCGTGCTTCAACTTTTCCACACTTCCATCTTCAACCTTCCTCTCTGAGACTCTCGAGCACTCCTCCAATGGAGAGAACTAGTGCGAAAGTGCCGATGGAGGGTGCGACATTGGCGTAGCGATAAGCTTGGGCCGCATCTACAGCGGCGGCGATGGCAGGAGCTCCACGAGGCTCTTGGCCCAAGGATCCACTGGAACTCCGCCAACCATCGAAGAAGCCACTAAAACAGACGCTCATCCTCGGGCGATCGACTTGCTCGGTAGAGTCTATCGAAGAAGCGGTGAGCAGAAAGCTGGGGCCAGGAAGGAGGACTCGGGTTCCCGGAGAAGAAGTGACTCCAGCGCCGAGGAGAGGAGAAGTCGTCGTCTTCGAAGCCTTCTTCATAGCGGTACTTGCACTTCCTTCAATGGACTTTTTGACAGAAGTGCTGGAGATGTTCTATGTCACTCTACCACAGCTGTCTCCGAACGCCATAGCCAGGCTAGCAATCTTCGAGTGGGCCCTTCGAGCTGAAGGATGCGAGGGGAGGTCCAAAGTATTTGTGGTGACCCACGAAGCTTTGTTCCAGCCTAAGCCGCAAGAGGGGCCTTGGGACTCCAAGTTGCTAGTGGCCTTCGAGAGCGTCAACTTCCAGCTTCGGAAAAGACACCTAAATAATTTCCCAGCGAAGGCGATCAATGACCGGTGGTATTCCGACTGGATACTCCGGTGGTTTTATGCTGAGGTTGGAGAAGACTCCAGTCTTGTGGGTCCCCTGCAAGAAATATGGTACCGGAGGGAGGCGGAGGTGACTCCGGACCCAAGCCTACTTTCAACATGGCTTGGGTTATTGTCTTCAGTGGCCAAACACATGAGTATGCGAGACTTGGCGAAAGAGTTCATTGCCCTCCGGATACCTCCACTTGGGGTCGATTGGCCTGTTGCGTTTCAGAGCGCTTCAGAGGGGGAGCTTCAAGCTCTAGGTAATACCTCAACATCTTCTGCATTTAGATTAGTCATAGAGAATAACTGTAGTATTCTTAATAGATTGTTACCTTATTTCAGCGGCTCCATTGGCATTGGCTACGGAGCTGATAGCTCAGACTGCAGAATGGGTGCTCGAACCCCCTACTATCATGGAGAAGTAGCGGAGGCTCGAGCTGGTTAGGAGTTGGGAACGCTCCAACTGAGTGTGGAGCGTGCTCGGAATGGGGGCTCCTCCTCTCCCAAGATGGAGCTTCAACTCCAATTGTAGATGAGGCTCCGGTCATAGAGGTAGCTCTGGGAAGGCAGACGTCTTATTAGTCTTGCTGTTTTCTACTGTAGCTTCGGGGCCTTCGGAGGATACCTTCGAACCATGAAGCCGAAGTATCCTTCGGCTTGAAACCTACATCATCTTGGAGATGAACACATGCTTCGAAGCTAAATAATTATCTTTGGCTGCTGATCTCTAAATCCCTGAGGATGAAGTATTTTCCCCCAATAGTAGCCCCTCGAATACGCTTCTCCGATTTAACATGTATGATAGGAAAGCTATGTATACGCAAGAAATATTTTCATATTCTGGGACTTAGAGATATTTGAAGGTGTTATAGTTATTCGAAGGGTATTTGACATCGAAGTATCCCCGATGAAAACTTCGAACTAGGACTGCTGTGTGAATGCTTCACAGGGAAATGAACCATTATGGAGGCAAAACGTCGTGAAGAGCCGTTAATTTTGAGCCGTTACCCTTCAAGTAGCCGTTAGGCTCCCAAAAAAGGTAACGGTCAAAACTTTACCGCGGGTTCACACCTTTCTACTTCCTGGTCCTACCTGTCAGCGACGGAAGTCAAACCTGCAATGCAAACACACGATCGAAGCGCAGTAACTAGCGGAAAGGCTATAAAAGGGGGTCGAAGCCCACCAAAATTTTTTATAGAGCTTCATTTCCGAAGCTTTCTTTCTTGAGCATCCAAATCTCCTCCAAATCTCTTGAGCAATCGACCCATGGCGAGGACCAGAGCGACTATGCCAGCGGCGATGAGAACCCTGGCGCAGAGGCAGGCGTAGCGCGACTATGCCAGCGACGGTGGGAACCCTGGCACAGAGGCAGGCGTGGGCAGCTTCGGCAGCGGCGGCCATGGCGGAAGCTCCGGGAGGTTCTTGGCCAAAAAATCCTCGGGAGCTCCACCCTCCATCCAAGAAGCCAATCTCGCAAAGCTTCCTCATCGGACAATCAACCAGCATGACAGAATCTATTGAGGAGGCGGTGAACGGGAAGCCGGGCCTCGGAATGAGGACTTGGGTCCCGAGAACGGAGTCGACCCCGAAGCCATGGAGCGGGGAAGTGGTAGTCTTTGAGGCTTTCTTCAAAGCTGGACTGGGACTCCCTGCCATTAATTTTCTATCAGAGGTATTGGAGATGTTCCACATTACCTTGCCGCAGTTGTCCCCCAACACCATTGCACGACTGGCAATCTTCGAATGGGCTCTTCGGGTCGACGGATGTGAAGAAAGATCAGAGATCTTCGCCACCACCCACGAGGCCACCTGCCAACCGAAGCCACAGGATGGACACGGAGACACCAAGGTGTTGTCGGCATTCGGAAGTGTCAACTTCCAGTTTTGGAAGGAACATGCGCAACATTTTCCAGCGAAGGCCATCAACGACCGGTGGTATACCAACTGGATCCTCCGGTGGTTTTACGCCGAAGTCGGAGAGGACTCTAGCTTCGTAGGGCCCCTTCAAGAGATCTGGTTCTGGAAGGAGGCTGAAGTTACTCCAAACCCGAGCCTACTCTCAACGCGGCTTGGGTTTCTTTCTTCGATAGCCAGCCGTATGAGCATGCGGGATCTGGCGGAGGAATTCATCGCCCTCCAGATCCCGCCTCTCGGAGCCGACTGGCCTATTCCGTTTCAAAACGCTTCGGAGGGAGAGCTTCGAAGCCTAGGTAAATCTTCACACTTCCTGCATTAACACATTAGGAAATAGATAACATACTTATGAAATGCTACCTCTTTTCAGCATCTCCTTTGGCGCTAGATCCAGAGCAGATCGCAAAGGCCACCGAATGGGTGCTCAGAGCCCTTACGGTGGTGGAGAAATGGTGAAGGGTAGAGCTGGTGTGAAGTTGGGAGCGCTTTAACAGGGCGTGGAGTTCTCTCGGAATGGAGCCTCCACCTCTACCAGACTTCGACTCGACCGGAGTGGCTCCTCGGAAGAGGAAATCCACTACCGAGCCCTCCAAGAAGACCGCCAAGACCCCCGTCAAGAAGGGGAAGAAGACGTCGAAGCCTCCTTATCAACCAACTCTGGTGTCTTCGCCTTCCTCCTTGGACATTTGGAGCTCATCTTCGGAAGACTCTGGAGAAAAAGACTCCGATGTCCGAATGGGGAAGGCCCTTGAGGATTATCTTGCCGAGGATAGCGAGGATGAGTCCCAGGGCACATCTAGAGCTTCTTCTCAAGTGGCTGTGGTAGCAGATACAGTGCTCTCCCCTGAGCCCATCATCACGGGCTCAACGCTTGAGGCAGCTATTCCTAACTCACCCGTGGCTGGGGTGATAGTACCGGAGATTCGGGCATCTGCAACGACTGCACCAAAGCAGACTTCGGGGGATGACCTCGAAGAGTACCTCTGAATGTATGAAGTCCCGGAGGACCCCACAATTCTCAAGGCGCATACAAAGGTATACTTCGAAGCTTTTGCCTTTGCAATTCCTGCAATAACTATTACCCACAAATACTCACTGAATACCTTAATTTTTATAGGTGCATCGAGGAGCAGCATGGCTCCGATCACTGATGGAACTTCGACTTCTCGTGGAGTTGAGGCTCTGGCTGACGTAGTGGCTCCAACGACCAGAGCTATCTCGGGCGAAGCAGTTCTGACCGAGGGTGCAATAGTCGAAGGAGGATCTACTTCAGCCATAGTTCTAGCTTCGACTTTTGTGCCGGGGAGGGGCAAGAGTATGACAAGCTTCGGTCCCCTCCCTGCCTTGATGGTGACGGCCTCCTCCAATGATCCTTTAGCGAGCAACTCGGGGGAGGAGGCTGCAGTAGACGATCGCCGGGCCCTGTCCTGGCTCCCTCTGCTGGCTCCATTCTTGGAGCAACAGATAGGGCTCCAAACGCTTCTGGAGACCTTGGCGGACAAAGGCCAAGATGTCGCGAGCTCCGAATTCGTCTCTCTTGAGCGAAGCCAGACCTCCGAAGCTCGATTTGGCCCTCAAAAGGGTTGCCCTTCAGGTATGCAGCATACAACAAGTGTATTAAATTAATAAATGAAATTACTTGGTACTTACTTTGCTTTTTTGCAGCAATTTGTCCTTGCTAGAGCGGCAGCGACTTCCAATGAGCTCGAAACTAATCGGCTCAAAAGGAAGGTTACTACCCTCTAGTCTGCCCTCAAGAGCTCCGAAGACAAAACACTGCAACTGGAGGATGAACTCCTCGAGGAACGAAGGGCCAGAGCCGCCACCGATGAAGCACTTCGGGCCGAGCAGTAGAACAACACTGCACTCAAGGCTTTGGCTCAAGAGACCGAGGCTGAGTGTGTGGTGCTCAGGGCAGAGGTCGAGAAGCTCCGGCAGGCAGCAGCAAACTCCAGCACACAACTAGTGGAGCTCCAAGACTCGATTCAACAAGCGTTGGCTTAGAAGAGTACTTTGCTATCCAATATGGCTGAAGTGTCTGTTGCTGCTGCTGGCTGGAAGCGGCGGAAGTAAATAATGTTGCCATTGCGGAGCATACCATGGATACCCTCCGGGGTACTTTGGAATACTTTGGCACGATTTTCCCTTCGTCTTTAGCTGTGGCGAGCAAGCCCCTCGAACGGAAGATGAATATGATCGAAGTGGCGATGAAGTTGATGATGGGCTCCGGGGTTCGGTACGAAGATATCTCCAGGTAGGTTGCCAGAATCGAAGTCCTTCATCATATCGAAGCCCTTGGGATTTCTGTTGCTCCGGTGGGGGTTCAACGCCTGCAGGCTTCACTGACAAAGACCTGTTGTGTCCTTCACAGGATGTAGCCTCTACTTGGGAAGCTTTCCAGGCAATCTGGAAAATGGACCACAAAGTTGCAGCCAAAGCTTGGATCGATGATGCTCGCCGGTAGAAGCAAGCTCAGACGAAGCCTCTGCTTCTGACTTCGCCGGCTCTGACCCCACATGCTCCGCCAACAGACCCGCAGGTTTAGCTTTATAGGGCGCTTATGCATGTGGGTGGGGGACCGTACGCATTGCGATAGGGTCCATCGGACACAATGATTGATATAACAATCTGATGCTTCGCACAACACATGGTAATCATACTTCATTCTTTCGTAGAGTTCTTCGAACTGTACGTTCGTATTATGATGTTTATATGTTTCGGAGCTAAGTTTACACTTATAAGCTCCAATAGTAGTCACTTAGGACTTAAAAAGTGTTTCACTAGGCCGGAGCCTTTAAACCTTATTGCTTGGTCACCTACGACTCTTTTACAGATACTTCGAACCCGGAGGCTAGAAATATGTTCTTTTAAAGTCCTTAGACTCTTCTACGGATCCTAACAAGCCGGAGCCTAGAACCCGTAGGCTTGCCACCTTTGGCTCTTTTATAGATGCTTCGAACCCGGAGGCTGAAAATCTGTTCTTTTTAAGTCCTTAGACTCTTCTACGGATCCTAACAAGCCGGAGCCTGGAATCCGTAGGCTGGCCACCTTCGGCTCTTTTACATATGCTTCGAACCCGGAGGCCAGAAATCTATTCTTTTTAAGTCCTTAGACTCTTCTACGGATCCTAACAAGCCGGAGCCTAGAAACCGTAGGCTGGCCACCTTCGGCTCTTTTACAAATGCTTCAAACCCGGAGGCCGGAAATTTGTTCTTTTTAAGTCCTTAGACTCTTCTACGGATCCTAACAAGTCGGAGCCTGGAATCCGTAGGCTGGCCACCTTCGGCTCTTTTACAGATGCTTTGAACCTATAGGGCGAAAATCTGTTCTTTTTAAGTCCTTAGACTCTTCTACGGATCCTAACAAGCCGAAGCCTAGAATCTGTAGGCTGGCCACCTTTGGCTCTTTTATAGATGCTTCGAACCCGGAGGCCAGAAATCTATTCTTTTTAAGTCCTTGGACTCTTCTACGGATCCTACCAAGACGGAGCCTAGAATCCATAGGTTGGCCACCTTCGGCTCTTTTACGGAATCCTTGAACCAATGGTTCGAAGGCCGTGTACTAGGTTCCTTGAAAGATGCTTAACTCCGCAAGCATCTCCGTTCACCTGATGCGTCCACTAGGAGTAAGGAATATTTGAAGAGTAAATATAATTCGAACCTCCATCTTTATTTAATTTAGAAAGGTACTTTTACAATTGACTACAAGGAGCCCCTAAGCATAATAACGTTTAAGGTGCTCCGCATGCCATGCATTCTTCAACTTTTCCCCTTCTAAATTAGCTAATTTAAACGACCCGGGGCGCCCTGAGCGTAGGATAATATATGGTCCTTCCCATTTATTTCCTAGCTTCCCCGGAGCTATTACACTTCGCAATACCAAATGACCTGGTTTAAGCTCGTTCACTTTTATCTTTGGGTCATACCATGTCTTCGTTTGGTCTTGGTACTTCATTAGATTGGCGACAGCTCGAAGCCTTGTTTCTTCTGACAAGTCCAGCGAAGTGTTTCTCTCATCTTCATTTCTAGGTTCTACTACGCGAAGGGATCCACCTTTGAGCACTGTAGGAGTCATGGCCTCATCTCCGAATAGCAAACTGAATGGGGTGAAGCCTGTGGACCTGGCTTGAGTGGTCCGAATGGACCATAGAATCTTAGGAAGTTCTTCGGTCCACAACCCTTTAGCCAACCCGACAATCCTACGATTTAAACCGGAGAGAATATTTCCATTAGCTCAGTCGACGGTTCCGTTGGATTGTGGATGGCGAACTGCTGCGAAGCATAACTTAATGCCCAGTCCTTCGCAAAATTCTTTAAAGGGTTCGGCTTCGAACTAGGTGCCATTATCCACAGTTAACTCCCTTGGAACTCCGAACCTGCATATGATATTTTGCCAGAAGAATTTTTGCACATTTCTTGAAGTGATAGCAGTTAGGGGTTCAGCTTCCACCTATTTAGAAAAATACTCAATTGCTACCACTGCAAACTTCAAGCTGCCTTTTGCCATTAGAAAAGGGCCGATGAGATCCATTGCCCATTGTGCCATTGGCCATACCGGGGCAATAACTTGAAGGGGTGTTGGTGGATGTTGGCTCCATCTACCCATCCTCTGGTATCCTTGACAGGTTCGAACTAGCTCTTCCGCATCTCTTACAATTGTTGGTCAATAGAGCCCCTGCCGAAGTGTCTTTCCTGCTAGAGCACGGGGGGCTAGGTGGCTTCCACATAAGCCTTCGTGAATCTCCCGAAGTATATCTTTCTTTGGGTTGTGAGATGCACTGGAGTAGGGGTGAGCAAACTCCGGATTTGTATAATATCCCATTGACAAGCTCATAATTATGAGCCCTTGCTTGCAACCTTCGGAAATCCGGACCTTTTGACAAGACTGCGCTGTTTTGCAAGACATCCATTATCGGAGTCTGCCAATCTTTAGCTAGGATGCAAAGGACTTCTATGGAGGGTAATTGATTTATTGTGGGCTTGATAAGTTTTTCGTAGAAAGCACCCTCTGGGACGTCCAATGCTCCGGCTGCAGCCTTCGCTAGAATATCTGCAAGTTGATTATCTGCTCGAGCATACTCCGAACAGAAAATCCTTAAACATTTCTTCTGTCTTGCGGATTTCTTCTAAATACTTTGCAAGATGCGGGTTCCTGTCTTGAAAGCTTTTGTAAACATGCCTTGCGACGACTTGGGAATCTGTTTTAATTATAATCCTTGCTGCTCCAAGTTCCTTTGCCTTTCGGAGGCCTAGTAGGATTCCTTCGTACTCTGTGATATTATTGGTGGTCTTAAAGTTGAGCCTCACGGAATGCATGGCCTTCTGCCCTGACGGAGATATTATCACAGCTCCAGCTCCGACACCAGATGCCTGATAGACTCCGTCGGAAAAAATTGTCCACGGACCTTCCGAGGTTTCTTCTAGAGCCCAGACTGCAGATAGAGTCCACTATACCACGAAGTCAGCTATGATCTGAGAGTTGATAGTTGTTCTCGCCATGAAGGAAATACCAAAGGGGACTAGCTCGACAGCCCATTTTCCGATCCTACCCGTAGAATATTTGCTCCAAAGCATATCACCAAGGGGATACGAGGTAGGAACGATAAGATTATGCGCTAGAAAGTAATGCCTTAGCTTCCGTGAGGCCATTAACAAAGCATAAGCAAATTTTTTGAGCTCGGAGTATCTTGTCTTTGCTCCGGACAAAGCTTCTAAGACGAAGTAAACTGGGTTTTGCACCAGTTTTCCTTTAAGCTCAACTTCCCTGACCAGTACTGCACTTACTGCGGATCATGTTGTTGCAAGATAAAGAAGGAGAGTTTCTTCTAGGAGGGGCACAATAAGTGTTGATAGGCTTCCGAGGTAATATTTAATGTCATCTAAGCTCTTCTGGCACTCTGGCGTCCACTTGAAACTTTCGGACCCCTTTAAAGCTTTAAAAATTGGAAGGCTTCATTCGACTGATCTGGCCAGGAATCTACTGAGAGCTGTGTGCCATCCTATTAGCTTCTGGACCTACTTTAGATTTTCTAGTGGAGCCCTTCTTTGCAATGCGCTTATCTGCGTTGGGCTAGCTGCGATTCCCTTACTCAAAACTAAGTACCCTAGCAGTTTTCCTGCTTGTGCCCTAAATATACATTTTTCAAGATTGAGGCGAACTCCACATGCTTGGAGGCTCTCAAAGGTTTCAGCTAAGTCTAGGCTATGATGGTGCTTTATAACACTCTTTATTACTATGTCATCCATGTAGGCTTCGACATTTTGACCTATTTGATGACCTAGAGCCTTAGCTATCAAACATGAGAAGGTTGCTCTGGCATTCCGTAAGCCAAACGGCATTCAAACATAACAAAATACTCCGGAGGGGGTTATAAAACTCGTCTTAGCTTCGTCTTCGCGCTTTAGCCAGACCTGATGATAACTAGAGTATGCGTCCAAGAAGCTTAGCAATTTGGAGCCAGCCGTAGAATCCACGAGCTGGTCTATTCGGGGCATAGGGTAAGGGTCTCGCGGGCATGCTTTATTTAATGATGTGAAATCAATGCACATGCGCTACTTACTGGAGTCCTTATTCCTGACAAAAACAGGGTTAGCCAGCCACTCCGTGTGGGCTACTTCCCTGATAATGCTAGCCCTTAGCAATTTTTCCACCTCCACCTTGGCGAGGTCTGCCCTCTCTGCTGATAACTTACGGAGCCCCTGACGCACTAGCCTAGCCTTTGGGTTGACAAGCAAATTATGCTCGCTGATTCTCCGGTCAACCCCGGTGATGTCTTCGTTAGTCTAGGCAAAGATATCTAAATTTTGTTTAACTACTTCCTCCAGTGAAGTAGCTATCTCTGAAGGTAGCCCCTTGCCGAATTGTATTGGGTACTCCTTGCCATATTTCAAGATCATCTTCGTGATCACATCACCTTCCGGGCTTGGCTTTAGGGAAGGCCTTTCGAGGAGCTTGAAGACTCCGAAGACTCCTCCGTGTGCTCCGACACGCTGTGCACTTGCTGAGGGTCCACTGACGGACCATGGCCATACTCTGCTCTTCGGGCTATAGCTTGGTCTCCTGAGATAGTGAGAACCCCACCTTACATGGGCATCTTGAGAAACAAGTAATTATGATGTGCTATAGCCCCGAACTGGTTCAACATTCCCCGTCTGAAAATTTCATTATAGGCATATGGGGCGTCGACGACGTCAAAGATCACCTCATCCACCCTAGCCAGGGGCCCCTCTCCATAGGCAACCTCAAGGCCTATCTGGCCAAGGGCATCGAGAGGAGGACCTATGAAGCGTTGGAGTGGGCAAGCTGCCGGAAGAAAGTGTCTTCGGGGAATGCACATCTGGTCAAAGGCCTGGATGAAGAGTATATCTACGGAGCTTCCGCCGTCCACTAGGATCCTCCAGACTTCAACTCCCGCTATATCGGCTAAAATAACGAGGGGGTCAGCATGAGGGAATTTCACTCCCGCAGCATCATTGGTAGTAAAATAAATAGGTACATGGGACCACTCGGGCATTTCTGCCACCGAATTCGAGGTCCCTATGTGCCCTACTTCGCGAACATATTCTCTTCGCTGCCTTTTAGACATGTTACCGAGGGTCCCCTCTCCAGAGATGGGCAGGACCACTCGCTTGTCGCGATCTTAGGGATCTTCCTGCTTCAGTGGTGGCATAATGTTGGCCACCGGGAGTTGCATCGGTGCTTCGGTGTTGCCGACTCGAGCCACGGCTTGCACGGGCTCTAAACGCACTACTGGAGGGGCTCGGTCCGAAGTAACTCGCCCTGAGCTTCGTCCTAGGTATTCACCCCAAAGGGTTAATACAGACTTACAATCTTTCATGTCATGGCTTCTATTCTCGCCATGCACACAACAAAAGAAGCTTGGGCGCCTTCCAGCTACTCTTTCTTGGGGCTTCAAAGTACTAGCCTTGAAACCTTGCGCCTGTTGAAAGTTGACAGACGTCTTCAGGGAAGAGGGTGCAATGTTTAACACCTCGGAGCGGAAGTATTTCTTTCCCCATCTATGATTGTTGAAACGACTATCAAGGGGGGCTTGCGGAGAGGTTGGGACTTTGGGCTCCGTCTTCACTTAACGAAGGGCTGGTACGGGTGTTGCAGTTCTTCGGAGGCAGCCTTCCACCACCATGGCATACTCTTCGAAGTATGCCATCAGTTGTGCCACAGACGACACTTGCTTTCGGTGAAGCTTGTTGACGATATCTGGGTTCAGCACCCCTTCACGCACGGCATAAACTACCGAAGAGGTAGACAAGCCTTTGATCTGAGACTTGGTGTGGGCGAAGCGTGTGAAATACTCCCGAAGCGTCTCCCCCATTCACGACTTCACCTGAAACAGACTCCCGTTTGACATTGGGGCTACAAATGTACCCTAGAAGTTGCTTACGAACTTCCTCTTCAGCTGCTCCCATGAGTTGATCGATCCTCGCTTTATAGACCAGAGCTTCATCCTAGGTATTCACCCCAAAGGGTTAATACAGACTTACAATCTTTCATGTCATGGCTTCTATTCTCGCCATGCACACAACAAAAGAAGCTTGGGCGCCTTCCAGCTACTCTTTATTGGGGCTTCGAAGTACTAGCTTAGCCTTGAAACCTTGCGCCTATTGAAATTTGATAGACGTCTTCAGGGCAGAGGGTGCAATGTTTAACACCTCGTAGCGGAAGTGTTTCTTTCCCCATCTATGATTGTTGAAACGACTATCAAGGGGGGCTTGCGGAGAGGTTGGGACTTCGGGCTCCGTCTTCACTTATCGAAGGGTTGGTACGGGTGTTGCAGTTCTTCGGAGGTAGCCTTCCACCACCTTGGCATACTGTTCGAAGTATGCCATCAGTTGTGCCACAGACGACACTGGCTTTCAGTGAAGCTTGTTGACGATATCTGGGTTCAACACCCCTTCACGCACGACATCAACTACCGAAGAGGTAGACAAGCCTTTGATCTGAGACTTGGTGTGGGCGAAGCGTGTGAAATACTCCCGAAGCGTCTCCCCCATTCACTACTTCACCTGAAACAGACTCCCGGTTGACATTGGGGCTACAAATGTACCCTAGAAGTTGCTTACGAACTTTGCCATAGTGTTACGCACCCCTCCACTGGCTTCTATTGCCAAGGCATACGAATGAGAAAATTCCCCGTGTTCAGACCAACCGGAGTACTTGTACAGCTTTAAGGCCTTAAACCTAGGGTCGAAGGGCACTTTCTGGAGGTCCGGATGCAACGGTGACTCGTCGTCGAAGGATGCATTCTCAGCTTCCTCCGGGACTTGGACAACTTCGAGGAGATTACCAGGAGCGCCGTCTTGAGGCCCCTCCGAAGCATGAGTGAAGACTTGAGAGCGGAGTCGATCGACAACCTCTTGCCTCCACCTTGCCACTTCCTCCTGAAGTCGTGCTACTTGGGTAGCCTCATCATCAGGAAGGTCTTCATCTCCTCCGGAGTGAAGCTTCGGGTCTTGGGAACTGTTGCAATCAGTTTGGAGCACCGTGGGAACAGGTCGAGGGCCTCTAGGTGCTTGACGCCCAACAACCCCTTTGGGGGTTAGTGGGATAACTGCGGGTCCTGCACCATTGGTCCGAGGAGACCTTCAGGGAGGATCTGTGGCTAGACTCTGCTTGGGAGGCATGACTAACAAAGATGAGGTCGAAAGACCAAAGACTTCGATTGGTTTGGGAAGGCGAGGAAAGGCCTTCGAGCTGCACTAGGAAGCCCCTTACCGAAGGGTGCACGGAATCCTGAGACTCCGAAGCTCCCTCCGCAAGTGCTCTTCGAAGTGCAGTCAACGGCAGAGAACTAGCTTTTAGAACTAGGTTCCCCACGGACGGTGCCAACTATTGGTGTAAAAGATTAGGCTAACAGGTTCTTGAAGATTAAGAACTAACAAACGAAGAGTTTGTGATGTGGACTATTTCGAGCCTCCGAATAGGATAATAGCTCAAAGTAGTTCGAAGTGGTGTATTGAATAGCTGAGTATTCGATGCCTATTATAGGGTAAGAAGGAGGGTATTTATAGGAAAAACTCTAAGGAAAAGACTTATTTACCCCTCAATTACAACCGACATAGTGGAAACTATTCGGTACTCCGAATAGGGTTAAAATAGTAAAATCTATCCGGAAAGGATAGATAAGGCAGACGTCTTATCAGTCTTGTTGTTTTCCACTGTAGCTTTGGGGCCTTCGGAGGATACCTTCGAACCATGAAGCCGAAGTATCCTTTGGCTTGAAGCTTACATCATCTTGGAGATGAACACATGCTTCGAAGATGAAGAATTATCTTTGGCTGCTGATCTCTAAAGCCCTAAGGGTGAAGTATTTTCCCCCAAGAAAAACTAATTAATGTTTTGAAATTCTAGGTTTTTGGAGGCTCAAGCAATTCTAGTAATTAACAAATTCAAAGTAAATTGCTTCAAAGTACATAACACGAGTGTTGGCGAAACTATTTCATCCTCCGGGTGTTAAGAAAACCTCTACATCAACACAACCAGAAGACAAAATGAAGTCAGAAGCTTTGATCTCCGAAGGTCTTAAAGTATCAAGGCTTCACTGTATTCAGAGCCTTCTACAATGAAAGCCTTCGCAAAGGCTTCAGTGTGACGAAGAATCCCAGAGCCTCTTTACCCGAAGGGGTACTACCAGCAAGGACAGAAGAATTACTTTCTCACTATTAAATTAGTCTTTTACCCTTTTAACCCTATGAAGAATATTAAATAGTATCTTCTAAGTCAGTTGTAATTAGAGGGTAAATGAGTCTTTTCCTATTATATTTCGTCTATAAATACCCCTCTTCACTCTGTAAGGGGTATCGAATACTCATATATTCAATACAAACTTCGAACTATCTCAAGCTATTATCCAATTCGGAGGCTTGGAATAGTGCTCATAAGTAAACACTTCGTTTGTCAGTCTTTTGACTTCACTAAACCTGTAAGCATAATCTTTTGCGTTAACAGTTGGCACCGTCCATGGGGAACTTAGTACAAAAACTTCATTCTCTACAATCCTTTCTTAGAGCCATGCCTCCTAAACAGAGCCTAGGCACTCATCCCCTCCGAAGGTGTGCTCGAACCTCTAGATTGTGATCTTAGAATACAACCGAGGTCAGAGGACCCTCTGTGGTACCCCCACCTCAAATTCCCAAAGTAAACACTCACCCTCGAGCATACGGAGCGCCTCCCGTGGCTCCGCCTGTGCTCCAAACTGACTTCATCAGTTCTCAAGACCCGGAGGGCCCCTCCGGAGGAAATGAAGGCCATCTAGATGACGTGGCTGCCCAGATGGCTCGGGTTCAGGCCGAGGTAGAAAGATGGAGGCAAGAAGCTGCCGATAGGCTTCGCCCTCAAGCTAGCCCTATCATCCCGGAGGTGCCTCAAGATGATGACCCTATTTACTCTCCCAAAGCTTCCGAGGTCTAGAGAAGCACCGAGAATGCTTCCTTCGACAATGAGTCTCCACTACACCCAGACATGCAAAAGGTGCGCTTCGACCCCAAGTTCAGGACTTCGAAGCTATGCATGTACTCCGGAGAGGAAGACCTCGGAGAATTCTCCCGCTATTATGCTCTTGCAATTGAAGCTAGCGGAGGGGTTCGAGACACGATGGCCAAGTATTTTCCCCTTGCGCTCGAAGGGGTGGCTCTTAGTTGGTTCTGGTCTTTAAAACTAGGATCAATTAAGTCTTGGGAGCAGCTGAAGAAAAAATTCGTGAGAAATTTTCAAGGGACCTTTGTGCCCTCGATGTATACATGGAGTCTTTTTCAGGTGAAGCAGTAGCCCGAAGAAACTCCACGTCAATTCTTCAAGCGCTTCACTCATACAAAGTCTTAGATAAAGAGGCTGTCTACGTCATCCGTTGTTGACGCTGCACGTGAAGGTGTCACAAACCTGGGCCTCCTCGATAAGCTTCATCAGAAACATATTTCTTCGATAGCACAACTAATGACCTACTTCAAGCAATATGACAAGTCAGAAGAAGGATGGCTTCGAAGGACTGCTTCGTCTTCATCGACTTTCCTTCAAAAAGTCAAGATCGAGCTGAAGGCCTCAAGTTCATCACAAGTGTCTCTCTTTGAAAATATTCAACATGATGGACGAAGAGGACGAAAGCATCCTTGCTCCGAGGTTCTAAATATTGCCCCTTCTACTTCGAAATTTCCTCCTAAGTATTCACAGGCTCAAGGCAACAAGGTCAGCAACTCAAGGCCGCCAGGGAAGCCAGCTAGTCAAGGCCAGACCTTTTGTTGTGTGCATGGCAAAAACCGAAGCCATACCACTGACACATGCAAGTCCATATTAGCTCTACGTAGAGAATATCTCGAGAGGAGTTCTAGTCGAGGCACTACTGACCGAGCCCCTCCCACGACACATCCGGAGCCGGGGCTGGCTGTCGGACGCATTGATAGTTTTGAAGACCCAGGACAACCTTCAGTGGCCAGTGTTATGCCAGCTCCGAAGCAAGAAGATAACAAAGACTAGGGGAAATGGGTAGTCCTGCCCATCTTTGGAGGAGGGACCATGAGCAGAATGTCGAAGCATCAGCGGAGGGAATATGTACCCAAAGTAGGACACATTGGGACCTCTTTGTCAGCAGCTGAATTGCCCGAGTGGTCTCATGTGCCTATATCCTTCTGATGGGGATGATGGGTGGCCCGATCTTTCGGTGAGAGGATAGAGATAAGATAACTTTGATTGGTAGGAGACGACGTTGATGACTCGACTACAACTATACAAGACGTTTGTGTTGCGCCTTAGCGATCGATACACCAACTCCAAGTGTTGTTGATCTTATCGGTGATCAACCTCATTCCTGCAAGCAATCGAAGAACGAGCAAGAACGAGATAAAGGAGCAACTAGTATTGTTGGATATGAAAGACGCACAATGGATAGTTAGGGTTCTGAAACGTGAAACTGGCGATCTAACCGATCACGGGTTTACACGGGCAAGTAGCATTGGCTAAACTTTTATCTAATCAAAACCCAAATTACAACTGAAGACTCTAGGTTATTTATATCCCTAGGGATGTTCCCAAAGTTTGGAAACTTATTACATATGGAAACTACTAATTATTTCCTAAACAGATTGACTAGAAAAAAGAAACACGCATTGATTTAGTGATTGTGATCTCTTTCGATGGAATCTAGATATGTAGCTGGATCCATTGGAAAGAGGACGTATCATGCTTTCCAAAAAGTCCAAGATCATCCAAATCTGAGTTTCCATTTAAACGTTATGCACATTTGAATTCGGTGATGTCCCTACGGTCCAAATCCGAGTCCAATATTCTCAATCGTGTAGAACTTTATTTCTATTTTCTCTTGGAACAAAAGTAATGTCCCAAACATGTATATTATGTTTGGATGGCCTTGACTTGGTCCCCAATCAACTTCCACGATGTTCCATGCCCTTGATTTGCTCACAACATGTCCCTTAATCCATGTAATAATTTCTGTAATCCAAAACAACAACTCATGGTGCAACAACCTTTTCTCAAATATGTAAAATATAAACCGAATATAGAAAGCATGCACCTTTGTTTTTATTATATTTATATCCCAGCTAGTGATGTCCTCATCATTCTCTCCTTCTTGGCTGCAAACCGTCCTTGGTTTGTTCTTGTGTTCATCATCAATGCAACTCCTAGCAATTGAACCATTATTGTGCAGTATCTCTTGTTCTTTAAACATGCGGTGAATTGAAGAAAACTAACTCACCATATCCTTTGCTTGAACAAATGACATCGAATGTGTACTTTAAGATATTGGAGTAGGAATTGTGGCATTACTAAGCAGCCCATAAGGCTCTCCTTCTTGAAAACAAACCTTTGTATTTAAATCAAAATAGGAGACTCTCGAGATAATAGGATTAGTTAAAACACCTTGGTCAAGACTATTATTTTTAGAATTTACATTCTATTTTAAATATGAACATATGTAAACTCTATGCACAAAGTATACTTCTTGATCATTGTATATGCCAATTACGTGAAAACTCATTTGAGCAGGACATGGCAAATCAGGTCTAGTGAATAATTTCTCATTTAAAGCACTAAGTTCACAAAGATCATAAAGTTCAATATAACCCCAAGTATTTAAAGAAGATAGTAATTTTTGTTCTTCTTTTTCACTAGCAATGTGAACAACATGTATCAAATCACTTAAAGGTTTGGCAACAAAGTCAACATGTTCATTAACTAGTTGTGGCATGCATATAAGTGAAGTATTAACACACAACTCTTCTTTACTACAAGGAGTGTCAAGCAAATCATCTGGTAACAAAGCAATTTCAGCAAAAGATTCTGCTAACGGTGGCTCTATAATAGCATGAATAGTGGACAATTGTGTTTTATCAGGAGTACACTCACCTTGATTAAATTTAGCACATATATTACCTTGCAAAACTTTTTCCGATGATGTAACTGTATTTTTATTCTCCTTTTCCTGTTCAAGGTTAGTAGTACTAGTAGGCACACCAAATGGTGTTTCCTCTAAATCAATAGCTATCTGAATTTCAGCTTGACACGCAAGTTCAAATAATTGAGAAAGAGAATTATATGTTTCATGAAGAAGCATTTCTTGAAGTTCTTTGTTAAGCCCACGTAAAAACCTTTGTTTTGTAGCTTCTTCACATTCATCTATAGCACAACGTAATAAACAAGCATGCATATCATGATAGTATGAGGCAACACTTCTGCTATCTTGTTTTAAATATTGTAGTTTCTTTAACAGAATATCGACATAATATGGAGGAACAAAAGCATCTCTCAAATATTTCTTTATGTCTTTCCAAGATTGAGGTATTTTATCATATCTACAAAGATGTTTCCAATGATATGCAGAATCTTTAACTAACACTTTAGAGACAGCCATAACCTTTTCTCTTTTAGACAAGTTATACTTTTTAAATTCATTATCTACAGCTAGCTCCCATTGAATATATGCATGAGGATCATAATTTCCTTCCAAATAAGGTATTGTACATTTGAACCTAGCTAGAATTTCATCACATACCTCATATTTATCGTGTTGATCCCTCATGTGTCGATGAAGATGTCGATATTGAGCTTCACTCTATCCTATCTCCTTGTGTATCCCTGCCATGATTAGTAGTAGACAAGAAACATACAAATAATATGTATGCTCCTATTAACTACAAGATTGTGAAGGAACAAAGTCACACTCGCTCAATCCTGTATCAAGCTCTTACAAGTTCTTACCAATGCAAGCATGAAGGTTTTGTACGCTGACTTAACCAAAAACACCACGGAGATTAGATGTATCGATGCTTTGGAAAACACTTTGTTGTACAAGTTGTAGTCAAATCTGTGGAGCTCTAGTAGGCTGAAATATGTAGCAAGGAAAACTAGAACCACATTAGCATAAGCAAATTGAGTAGTTGATCAATGTCGGGATTGTGCTGATCCTAGGCTTGAATGTACTAGAGACGTGAGCCTAGACACAAATGATACCACCAAACCGACAAAGGTAGAACTAGCTTTCCTCCTCTTTTGTCACAAGTTTTCTTTCTTCACTTTTTTCTCTTTTCTATTTTTTTTGTTGCATCTTTTTTTCTTCTTTTTTTGAGCACCTTTCTGCCTTTTTCCTTTTTTTCTCCTTTTTTTAAAGAACAACAAAGGACAAGGTGAGTCTTAGTACAGGACTCCTGAACCTTGTATGTTCCAAAACAGAAAGCAAACGACTGAATATGAAGATGACTCTAAAAGGAAAAATAAAGATCCTCTTGTAAGCTTTCCAAAAAGTATTAAAACTCTCCAATCCGAGTTTGCATGGGCGATATATGATAGTTTTAGTAACACCTGCACAGCTTGTCCGAATTCCACCTGAATTCTATAATAACAAACCGACTAAACAAACCAAAACACGGTGGTAAAAACGTGTCAAGAACTCGAAACTCTAAACGAACTAAACGCTAAGACCAGCAACTTCACACGACGATGCAACCAAAAACTCAAAAAGCTGATACTAAGCTGAACTAGTAATAGGCTCAAAGAGGCTTGGATCTTGGGTAATTTTTTTGTGTGGCTTTTTCTGGATTGTAGGAAAAAATGAAATAAAAAACTCACCGAGCAACGAAAGCTCTGATACCACATGATGGGGATGATGGGTGGCCCGATCTTTCGGTGAGAGGATAGAGATAAGATAACTTCTGAGGAGCCATGCTGAAGAGTATGGGCCTCATGGATCCAGATGTGATTAATCATTGTCAACGGAAGTCAAAGAGGACTGAAGAGAAGAGAAGACCTACTGTGTCTGGGCCAAATCCGGGTACATGGGCTAGGAGCGGCAGAGGATCCACTGGTCTGTTGACCAGGATTGACTCAGGTACATAGGCGGCGAACAATTGCTGGGCTGAGAGAGCTGCGGAATCGGGTCGGCCCAATCCGGGTACCCGGTGCGAAGATGGTGGACGCTTTGTTAGTTTCGGCGCAAAACTGACAACCGATGATTATCTTTATTTAGGATTTTATTATTTAGCCTTTAGGCCCAAAGTCTGTGTTATTCTAGTCAGTAAAAAACCCTAAGGGAATTTTAGTAATTTCCCTTTTGCAATTAATCTACAGTCCAAGTTTCCTCCGCCACCGCTACTTTTTCCGCCGCCATGATTTTTCTTTTTGTCGACTTTCATCGCGCACGTCGGCAACTTGTGGCGGAGCCTTGCGTGCGGCAGCACGCCTGCAGCAGTGGCAGGCAGTGGCATGCAACAGCCTATGTTGCAGCCTAGCACTGCCTAGCCCTAGCAGCACGTCAGCACGGCAGGTGGCGTGGAGTCTAGTGCTATACTTGCGCACGGCATCCAAGCAGGAAGGAAGCAGTAGCTCGGATTGCTTGCGTGTGCGCTTGGAGCATATGCGTGTGGCAGCTGTGCGGCAGGCAAAGTAGTTTGGCACCCCTGGTTCCATGTGACTGCAGCAGCATAGCTGCAAACCTGCACAAGAGCAACGACTGCAGCCGATGGAGAAAACGAGGGGCGCTAGGGGCCGCGTGTAGCTGAAAGGCATCTAGGCGGTGGCGTGTTCCGAAGCCTGTAGCACGTTTCTCCACGAGGTCAGCGAGCGGCGGCTCCATTTGCATTAAACACAAATAATTTTTTCATCTAATCTCCTATTTTTCAGCTAAGTTAATGAATTAGCATGTGATCCTGATTAGAGATTTCATAATTTATTTTTGGCTGCTAAACCTTGCTAGTAATTGCGTAATGTTTAATTAAGTATTTTTAGGTTGTTCGTATAAAAAGAAAAAAAATAGTCACAGTAATATTTTTCACTCTCAATTTACGTGCAATATATCTGTTTTATTTCTGAATTTATATCCGAATGATCCATGATTTATTTACTTGATTAATAGCTTATTTTCAGATTGCAATGGGAATATCTATTGATATATCTAGGTGTTTTCCTGTGCACATCAAGTATTTATTAAATCATCTTAGAACACATTTTATTTACTGCAGTTATTTTATTTAGTTTAAATTTATTTTTTAATATCGTTGTTAATGTATTTTTAATTAGGACACCGGTCACTTTTAGACTAGACATCTTTAGTACATGTGATCTGTTTTGCTTCTGTTGTTTGTGTGTCGAGGTGTGTTGGGTGTTGCATTAGGCCATTGATTTTAAAGAATATTTTTTTAGACGCCCATTAACCCCCCTCTGGTCGCTACCTTTTGTCCTACAAGTGGTATCCGAGCAAGGTTAGGGTTTTTCCATACCTTAACCGGTTCTAACACCAGGTAGTGATCATGACTTCCTCCGGTAAAGTCCCATCCCTTAAAGCTTTTGGCTACACTTATTGGAAGACTCACATGCGAGCCTATCTTATGAGCCAGAGCTCGGACATTTGGGTGCGTCAAACCAATGCAGGTCTAGGAACTAGGTGGTAGGCTACTGCAGTTCTATGGAAAGATACTTCAGACTAGAACCGAGAAACGAAGTAAACCAGAAGAACCATGAGTGCAGATCGAATAGATCAAGACTATTTCTTGCGCCATCAACAGGAGACAATAGTAAACAATAGTTGAACAGGGTCCACAAATCGAATAAACAGAAAGATCTGGAACACTACACCTCGGGTATGTCGCAAGTACATGCACAACACACAACGATTCGGCTCCTACACGCATGCCCACCGAGAGATCGTCTTCTTCGAAAGAACAGGAAGAACACAATAAAAGTAGACATAAATTTTAGAATAGTGGCGACGCTCAAAACAGGAGACGAACAGGAACACAACGTGGGGAAAGTGAACTCAGGTTTGTCATTAAGTGAGTTAACCCTAATCCTAGGGATTGGGGCCCTATTTATAGGCAGCCCAATAGCCTAGGAAAATACCAAAAGACCCTTAGGGTTTTTTACAGACGCTGAAATAAAATGGAAAAGACCAAAATGCCCTTAGGATATTTTTACAGACTCGACTGACAGACTGTGGGCCTAAAGGCAACATAGTAAACTCCTAATTACAGATGACTTATCCTGAAGCGGAGCTTTCATAGCGACTACGGCTTCACCTCAGAACGGTCTGATCTGAGATCAGTGGTTGTCAGTTTTGCGCCGAAACTGACAAAGCGTCCACCGACTTTGCACCAGGTACCCGGATTGGGCTGGCCCGATTCCGCAGCTCTCTCAGCCCGGCAATTGTTCGCCGCCCGTGTACCTGAGTCAATCCTGTTCAACAGCCCAGTGGATCCTCTGCTTCTCCTAGCCCATGTACCCGGATTGGGCCAGTCCGACTTCGTGGCCCCTCTGCCCAATAGTCTCTCACTGCCCATGTACCTGAGTCACATGCGCCCCAGACACGGCATGTCTCATTTTCTCTTCACGTCTCTTCTTTGACTTCCATTGACAATCACTCATCACATCTGGAGCCATAAGGCCCACGCTCTTCAACATGGTTCCTCAAAGACGAAGCCAAGACGAGCTTTATAACTCCTTCCGGTGTATTCAGTTATGTCCGAATGCCCTTCAGCTTGAGAAATGTCAGGGAAACTTTTTTGCGTCTCATTGCTAAAGCTCTAGGTCACCAAATAAGCCGAAATGTCGAAGCCTATATGGATGACATTGTAATAAATAGTGCTTTAAAGCACCAACATAGTCTAGACTTAGCAAAAACTTTTGAGAGCCTCCGAGCATGTGGAGTTCGCCTCAAGCCTAAAAAATGTATTTTCAGAGCTCAAACAGGAAAATTGCTAGGGTACTTAGTTTCGAGCAGAGGAATCGAAGCTAGCCCGATGCAGATAAGTGCACTACAAAGAATGACTAAGCCTAAAAATTTGAAGCAAGTCCAGAAGTTAACCGGACGCCTCGCAGCTCTCAGCAGATTCCTGGCCAAATCAGCGGAGCGTAGCCTCCCAATTTTCAAATCCCTAAAAGGATATGAAAGTTTCAAGTGGACGACGGAGTGCCAGAAAAGCTTCGATGAAATCAAGGACTATCTTGTAAATTTATCTACGCTTACTGCACCCCTTGCAAAGGAAACTCTCCTCCTTTATCTTGCAACAACAGGCTCTGCTGTAAGTGCAGTGCTTATCAGAGAGATAGAGCTTTGCATATGCTTTGGTAATGGTCTCACGGAAGCTAAGGCATTACTTTTTAGCGCACAATATAATTGTCACTACGTCGTTGTTGACACAATGGATAATGCTAATAGGTTCTATAAGATCAAAAACTGACAAACAAAGTGTTTGTGAATGCGGACTATATCAAGCCTCCGAATAGTTCAAGGTGTGTATTATATATTTGAATCTTCGATGCCTATTACAGAGTGAGAAGGAGGGTATTTATAGGTAAAACCTCTAGGGAAAAGACCTTTTTACCGCTTAATTACAACCGACATAGTGGATACTATTTCGGTATCCCTTATAGGGTTGGTATGGTAAAACATGCTCGCAGGATGTCGATAAAGTAGATGTCCCATCCTTCTGATTGTTTTCCACTCCGAACAGAAAGCCTTTCAGAGGGTCCCTTCGGACTGGAACCTGGATGGACCCTTCGGCTTCGAGCCGTTCAACCCGGAGGCTATTCTTGGGCTCCGAGATTAAGACTTGCCTTCATCTTCACCGCATAATGTATTTGCTTGGAATCTTGAAGAATCATGGGGATGAAGTATTTTCCCCCAACAGTAGCCCCTCGAATACGCTTCTCCGAATAGCCTGTATAGCAAGGAGAGAAGTATACGCAAGAAATATTATCATGCTCACGAACTTAGTAAAAATTCAAGGTATTATAACCATTCGAAGTGTCTTCGGCATCGAAGGTGTATCGAATCTAGGCTTTGAACTTGAACCTCCATATGATGGCTCCGAAAGAAAGTGAACCGTTATGATGGCAGTGCATCACAAAGAGCCGTTACTTTTGTGCTGTTACTCCTCAAATAGCCGTTAGACCTTTCAAGAAAACAACAGACACAAAGTTTTACTGCGGGTTCACATTATTTCACCTTTTGGCCCCACCTGTCATTGAGGAGGGTTGGATCTGCAAGTGTGAAAACATACATGAATCGCGCCGAATGAGAACAGAGCAGTTATAAAAGATGAAAGTGATCGACAGCGAAAAGTTTTTACAGAGGTTATGTGCTTGAACCTTTATACACTTCCATCTTCAACCTTCCTTTATGATACCCTCGAGCATTCCTCCAATGGCGACAACCAGCGGAAAAGTGCCGACGGCGGTGGCGACCTTGGTGCAGTGGCAAGCCTGGGCTGCATCTGCAGCGGCGGTGATGGCAGGAGCTCCAGGCGGCTCTTGGCCCAAGCATCCACGGGAACTCCGCCCACCGTCTAAGAAGCCACTAAAGAAGACGTTCATCCTCGGGCGATCGACTTGCTCGGCAAAGTCTATCAAGGAAGCGGTGAGTGGAAAGCTGGGGCCGGGAATGAGGACTCGGGTCCCCGGTGGAGAAGTGACTCCGGCGCTGAGGAGCGGAGAAGTCGTCGTCTTCGAAGCCTTTTTCGAAGCGGGACACGGACTTCCTTCAATAGACTTCTTGATACAAGTGCTAGAGATGTTCCACGTCACTCTGCCACAGCTGTCTCCGAACACCATAGCCAGCGAGGGGAGGTACGAAGTATTTGCGGCGACCCACGAAGCTTCGTGCCAGCCTAAGAGCATCTCCACCAGATGCCCTATACTATCCCTACCCTATCTCATCCCCTACTCCTCTCTCCTCAATCCCCAAATCTAGGGAATCTCTCTCCTCCCTCTATCCATGCCACGTCAGCACTGTGAGAAAGAAAGAAGAAGAAAAAGAAAGGAAGAAAAAGAAAGAAGAGAAGGAAAAAATAAAAAAGAAAGAAAAAGAAAAGAAAAAATAGAAAAAATAGAAAAATAAAAGGAAAATTTATTTTCTTTATAAATTTTAAGATGTTTTTGAGATCAACTATTTATACTAATTATAGGATATTTATTTATTCATGAAAAAATAAAAATTCACAATGAAAATATAGTTATTGAAAATATAACCGTTGTAATTTTTACCGTTGAATGATAATAAAAAATCTATCAATCGTCAACAACAATAATGATCATACATAATAGTATATGTGTTAGAGATATAGCCGTTAAAAATATGGTCGCTAGAATTTTTACCGTTGGATAATAATAAAATAGAGGATTCAAAAATATAGGGAATGAGTTTTAGGAAAGCTGTTGGAGACCGAAGCAGTATAGGGATGGAATCTTTTAGTGCCATTCCCTATATGAGAGGTATAGGGGATGAGTTATAGGGAAACTGCTGGAGATGCTCTAAGCCACAAGAGGGGCCTAGGGACTCCAATTGGCTAGTGGCCTTCGGGATCATCAACTTCAAGCTTCGGAAAGGACACCTAAAGAATTTCTCGGCGAAGGCGATCAACGACTGGTGGTATTCTGACTGCATACTCCGGTGGTTTTATGCCGAGGTCAGATAAGACTCCAATCTTGCCGGTCCCCTGCAAGAAATATAGTACCGGAGGGAGGTGGAAGTGACTCCGGACCCAAGTCTGCTTTCAATGCGGCTTGGCTTATTGTCTTCAGTGGCCAAGCGCATGAGTATGCGAGACTTGGCGGAAGAGTTCATTGCCCTCCAGATACCTACACTTGGGGCCGACTGGCCTATTGCATTTTAGAGCGCTTCAGAGGGGGAGCTTAGAACTCTAGGTAATACCTCCATATCTCCTGCATTTAGATTAGTCATAGAGAATAACTGTAGTATTCTTAACAGATTGTTCCCTTATTTCAGTGGCTCCATTGGCGTTAGCTCTGGAGCAGATAGCATGGGCTGCAGAATGAGTGCTCAGAGCCCCTACTGCCGTGGAGAAGCAATGGAGGATCGAGATGGTTCGGAGTTGGAAATGCTCCAACCGAGTGTGGAGTGCACTCAGAATGGGGATTCCTCCTCTGCCAAGCTTTGAGCCAGCAGGAGTAGTCTCTCGAAAGAGGAAAGCTACCACTAGGACCTCCAAGGCCGCGAGGACTCCGGTGAAGAAGGGGGCGCAGAAGGCTAAGCTCCCTTCGCCTACAACATCTCCGTCTTCGCTCGAAATTCGAAGCTCTTCTATGGAACAGTCTGAAGAGGAGGATACTTCGGAGGTCCACATGGGGAACGAACTTGAAGACCTCTTGATGAAAGGCAACGAAGAGGATTCTCGGGTTGCGACCAAGGATCCCCCTCGGGTAGAAGTTGGAGTAACTCCAACTTCCAAAGAGGTGGTGGTTATCCACCCCGAACCTGCTGGGGTCTACGGAGCAAAGCTAGAAAGTCCCAGCTCCCCCGTGATCGGAGTGGTAGTGACAGAGGTTAGGGCTTCGACATTTACTACTCCAGCACAAACCTCGATGGAGGAGCTCGAAGAATACCTCATAATGTATGAATTTCTGGGGGACCTCGAAATCCTCCCTCATAATCTAAACGAATGTAGGCCTTCGATCTTTATTCTTGGAAGTTCCTGAAATACTTTTATTGCACTAGTAATATCTTAATGGATAATTGACAAATACCTTATGTTTGTAGATGCTTCGAGGAGCAGCATGGCTCAAGCCAAAGATGGAGCTTCGACTCTAATTGCAGATGAGGCTCCGGTCGTAGAGGTAGCTTCGGTGACTGGAGTTACTTCGGACGAAGCTGCTCCGGCCGAGGGAGCCACTCTTGAAGGGGGATCCACACCGACTGAAGCGGTGGTTCCTTCGGTTTTTGTGCTAGAGAGAGGTAAAGGCAAGACTTGTCTTGGGCCTCTTCCCTCTTTGACGACAACACCATCGACGAACGACCCTTCGGTAGGTGCTTCAGAAGAAGACCCCGCTGAAGATGACCAGAGTGCTCTATCTTGGCTCCCGCTACTGGCTCCATTCTTGGAGTAGCGGACAGGGCTATGGACTCTCCTGGAACCTTTGGCTGAAAAGAGCCAAGAGGTTGGTAGCTCTGAGCTGGGTGCTGTTTTGAGCAAGGCCAGCAGATCGGAGCTAGACCTAGTCCTCGAAAGGGATACCCTCTAGATATGCAACAAACATAAAGTACATTTAACTTATTGAAATTACATCGTACTTACTTTGCTTTTTGCAGCAATTTGTCGTTGCTAGAGCGGCAGCGACTTCCAACGAGCTCGAGACTAATCGGCTCAAAAGGAAGAGTACGACGCTTCAAAGGGCCCTTAAGGGCTCCGAAGACAAGTCCCTGCGACTGGAGGAAGAACTCCTCGAAGAGCGGATGACAAAAGCTACGACATAAGAAGTGCTTCGAATGGAGCAGCAAACTCGTGCCAACCTTGCCTCTTCAATAGAAGAACTTCAAGCGGAGCGCACGGTGCTGAAGGCTGAAATTGAGAAGCTTTGAGCAGCGGACGCGACTTCCGGAGCTGAACTCTTAGAGCTCCGAAGGTCGCTTAAACAAGCGTTGTTTCAGAAGAATTATTTAATGTCAAAGACAGCCAAAATATCCTCTGTCGCTACCGAACTGACAAGGGTTGAAAAGAGGTATAGCTTGACAGCTGATCAGACCATGGACACCCTCAGGGGTGTTCTGGAATACTTCGGAATGGTGTGCCCGTCTTCTTCAGTTGCGGCGGACGAGCCTCTCGACTGAAAGCTCAAGATGATCCAAGCGGCAGCCAAGATGATGAAATGCTCTGGTACTCGCTATGGAGAGATCTCCGGGAAAGTAGTAGGGATCAGAGTCCTTCGACACCTCGAAGCCGTCGGGGTCTCTGTTGCTCCGGTGAAAGGTTCGACGCTGGCAAGCTTTGCTAACGAAGGCTTGCTGCGACCATCATTGGACATGGCTTCAACTTGGGAAGCATTCCGAGCGACTTAGAAAGCAGACAACAAAGCTGCAGCCAAGGCTTGGATCGACGAAGCCCGTCATTAGATGCAAGCTCAAACGAAGCCTCTAGCTCCAACTATGCCAACTGCTCCGCCTCCCGACCCGAAGGTCTAGTTTCTAGGGTGCTTAATTATGTACAAGAGATCTTGTAATGCTCTCTTATTTTAATCAATGAAAAGTTTATAAATGAAAAGTCTTGGCTTGAATGCTTGTTTTTAGGTTTTGCTACATGCTTCAGATCCATATCTCAAAGTATTAGAGCTCAATGAAGGGCTTCTCCAACAATGGGCTATCCTCAAAAGCTTGAGGCCTTATAGGCGCTCGTGATTTTCGGTTCCTCGAGGGGGGAAAGAGGAAATAGCACCCGATGTTTGTAGCGAAGTTCTTTCTTATATTAAGGAAGAGGATAAGGTAGTAGCATCTTCGTCTTCAAAGTATGTAGATTGGTTTGACTCGGAGTACCATGTTGAAGACCCAATGGAGGTTAGCTCCGATCGACTTCTAACCTAGGCCGAACTTCAAGAAGAGCAGAAAAAGCTGGGGGCTTCGAAGAAGAAGGTTAATCGAACCAAAAGAAAAGTTTTGAGAACTCCAGGCTTCGAAGACCGAACTGATCCCAGAGGCAGCTCTAGAGGACGAAGGGGTCTCCGCTTTTATTTAGGCTTAGATAATAATTTTTCCTGATTACGATGGTTGTAATATGATTAACCAAGTAATATAAATTGTTTAAGAAACATTATTTGATTGTGCCTCCTACCTCCATCTTTCTACCTCCGCTTGAAGCCGCATTACCTGAGCAGCCACGTCTTCGGGGAGGTCTTCACTTCCTCCGGAAGGATCCTCCGAGTCTTGAGAACTGACATAGTCAGTTCGATGCACGGACGGAGCTACCCGAGGAACTCTGGCTGCTCGAGGTCTATTGACTAATTCAGGAGTTTGAGGAACGTCTAAAGGTCCTGCACCGGAGGTCCGAGGGGACCTTCGGAGGGGACTAGTGGCTAAACTCCGCTTTGGGAGTCATGACTTACGAGGCTAAGAAAGGTTCGAAGATCAGGAGCTTCGGACGATTGAAGAAGGCGAAAAAGGCCTTCGAACTGTATTTGAAGCCTCTTGTCGAAGGGTGCGCGGAATCCTAGGACTCCAAAACTCCCTCCGCAAATGCTCTTCGACATACAGGCAGTGGCAGAGAACTAGCTTTTAGTACTAGGTTCCCCATGGACGGCTCCAACTGTTGGCGCAATGAATTACGCTAACAGGTTCTATAAGATCAAGAACTGTTAAAAGAACTGTTTGTGAATGCGGACTATCTCAAGCCTCCAAATAGGATAATAGCTCAGAATAGTTTGAAGTGTATATTGAATATCTGAATCTTCAATGCCTATTATAGGGTGAGAAGAAGGGTATTTATAGGTAAAACCTCTAGGAAAAAGACCTTTTTACCCCTTAATTACAATCGACATAGTGGATACTATTTTTTATCCCTTATAGGGTTAGTATGGTAAAACAAGCTCGAAGGATGTCGATAAAGTAGATGTCCCATCCTTCTGATTGTTTTCCACTCCGAAGGGAAAGCCTTTCAGAGGGTCCCTTCGGACCAGAACCTGGATGGACCCTTCGGCTTCGAGCCCTTCAACCCGGAGGCAAATCTTGGGCTCCGAGATTAAGACTTGCCTTCATCTTCGTCGCATAATGTATTTGCTTGGAATCTTGAAGGATCATGAGGATGAAGTATTTTTCCCCAACAGTCGTATCCCCTTGGTGATATTTTCTGAAGCAAAGACTCCACAGGGAGAATTGGAAAATGGGATGTCGATCTAGCCCCCTTTGGCATTTCCTTCACTACGAGAACAACTATTAAATCCCAAGTTATAGCCGACTTTGTGGCCGAGTGGACTCCATCTGCAATTTGGGCTCCGGAAGAACCCTGCGAAGGAATATTGACAATATTCTCCGATGGAGCCTTTTAGGCATCTGGGGCAGGTGCCGGAGCCGTAATAATATCACCTTCAGGGCAAAAAGCAATGTATTTTGCAAGGCTCAACTTTAAGTCCACTAACAATATTGCAGAATACGAAGAAATCCTGCTTGGTCTTCGAAAAGCAAGAGCACTTGGAGCAACTAGAATTATAATAAAAACAGATTCCCAAGTTATTGCAGGGCATGTTGATAAAATCTTCCAAGCTCGGCATCCACATCTTGCGAAATACTTAGAAGAAATCCACAAGACGGAGGCATTCTTCAATGGAATCTCCATCTGAAGCATTCCTCGAGCAGATAATCAGCTTGCAGACGTTTTGGCAAAGGTTGCGGCCAGAGTAGTGGATGTCCCAGAAGGGGCTTTTTATAAAGAGCTTGTCAAACCTTTGGTGCATCAACCACCCATCACAGAAGACCTTTGCATACAAATCACTGATTGGCGGAGTCCGATATGGGAGTTTTTGCAAAACAATACAGCTTAACTAAAAGGCCCAGATTTATAAAGGCTGCAATCAAGGGTCCGAAATTATAATCTTGTCATCAACAAAGTGTTATATAAAGCCGGAGTCTATTCTCCTCTACACAGATGCATCTTACAACATGAAGGCCAAGATATACTTCAGGAAATTCATGAAGGCTTGTGTGGTAGCCACTTAGCCCCTCGGGCTTTAGCAGGCAAAACACTTCGCCAGGGGCTTTATTGGCCAACAATTGTAAGAGATGAAGAATCATTGTTCGAACTTGTCAAGGGTGCCAATGGATGGGAAGATGAAGCCATCGTCCTCCGACACCCCTTCAAGTCATTGCTCCGGTATGGCCGATGGCATGATGGGGAATGGATCTCATCGCCTCTTTCCCAATGGCGAAGGGCAGCTTGAAGTTCGTGGTGGTAGCAATCGAATACTTTTCTAAATGGGTCAAAGCCGAACCCTTAACTGCTATCACATCGAAAAATGTGTAGAAATTCTTCTAGTAGAATATTATTTGTAGGTTCGGAGTGCCTAGAGAGTTGACAATCAACAATGGCATCCAATTCGAGGCCGAACCTTTTAGAGAATTCTGCGAAGGGCTAGGCATTAAAATGTGCATTGCAGCCGTTCGTCATCCCCAATCCAATGGAGTCATCGAGCAGGCCAATGGAAATATTCTGTCTAGCTTAAATCAAAGGATTGTAGGGTTGGCAAAGGGGTTGTGGACCGAAGAGCTTCCTAAGATTTTATGGTCCATTCGGACCACTCTAGCTAGGTCCACAGGTTTCACCCCATTCAGGTTGTTGTTCGGAGATGAGGCCATGAATCTAACGGAGCTGAAAGGTGGATCCATTCTTGCAATGGAGCCAGAAGATAATGATGAAAGGAACACTTTGCTTGACTTGTCGGAAGAAACGAGGCTTCGAATTGTCACCAATTTCACAAAGTACCAAGACCAGATGAAGACATGGTATGACCCGGAGGTAAAAGTTAATGAACTTAGACCGGGTCATTTGGTACTGCGAAGTGTAATTGCTCTGGGGAAGTTAGGAAACAAATGGGAAGGACCATATATTATCCTACACTCAGGGCGCCCCAGATGTTTTAAATTAGCTAATTTAGAAGGGGAAGAATTAAAGCATGCATGGCATGTGGAGCACCTTAAACATTATTACGCTTAGGGGCTCCTTATAACAAATTGTAACGTACATTTCTAAATAAATAAATACTGAGGTTCGAATTATGCTTACTCCTCAATGTTCCCTACCCGTGGTGGACGCATCAGAGGAACGAAGATGCTTGTGGAGGTAAGCATCTTTCATCAGAACCCAACAAACGCCCTTTGAACCATCGGTTCAGGGATTCCGTAAAAGACTAGAAGGTGGCCAAAGCCTACGGATTCTGGGCTTCGGCCTGATTTCATCCGTAGAAGAGTCTAAGGACTTTAAAAGAACATATTTCCAATCCTCCAGGTTCGAAGCATTTGTAAAAGAGTCGAATGTGGCCAAAGCCTATAGATTCTGGGCTTCGGCCTGATATCATCCGTAGAAGAGTTTAGGGACTTTAAAAGAACAGATTTCCAATACTTCGGGTTCAAAGAATCTTTAAAAGAGCCGAAGGTGGCCAAAGCGTATGAATTCCGAGCTCCGGCTTGATAACATCTGTAGAAGAGTCTAAGGACTTTAAAATAACAGATTTCTGATCCTTCGGGTTCGAATAATCTGTAAAAGAGTCGAAGGTGACAAAACTATAAGGTTTCAAGGCCCCGGCCAAATGAAACCCATCAAGAGTCCTAAGTGACCAATTTCAGAGCTCTAATTTATAAATTCAAAGCTCTAAGATTGTAGACATCATAATACGAACATACAGTTCGAAGAACTCTATGAAATAGTCGAGTTCGTGGTTATCAAGTACTATTTGCGAAGCATCGACTTTATTATACAGAGCATTGTGCGCGAAGGACCCTGGTGCATAGCATAAGGTCTCCGACCTCTAGAGCTCCTCCGGGACCAGTTTGGTTTTCGAAGCCTAGAGTTCTCAAAACCTTTCTTTAGGTTCGATTAACCTTCTTCTTCGAAGCCCCTAGCTTTTTTCTGTTATTCTTGAAGTTCGGCCCAGGTTAGAAGTCATTTGGAGCTAGCCTCCGTTGGGTCTTCAACTTGGTACTCTGAGCCGGACCGATCTACATAATCTGAAGATGAAGATGCCACTGCCTTATCTTCTTCTTTATTATAAGAAAGGAATTCGCTACAAACATCAGGTGCTATTTCTCCATGCTCCCATCGAGGAACAGAAAATCGCGAGCGCCTGTAAGGCATCAAGCTTTCGAGGATAGACCATTGTTGGCGAAGCCCTTCATTATGCTCTTATACTTCGAGATATGGATCTGGAGCACGTAGCAAAACCTAAAAACAAATATTCAAGCGAAGACTTTTCATTTATAAACTTTTCATTCATTAAAATAAGAGAGCATAACAAGATCTCTTGTACATAATTAAGTACCTTAGAAACTAGACCTTCGGGTTGGGAGGCGGAGCAGTTGGCGGAGTTGGAGCCGGAGGCTTCATCTGAGCTTGCCTCTGCCGACGGGCTTCGTCGATCCAAGACTTGGCCATAACTTCGTTGTCTGCTTTCCAGGTTGCCCGGAAGGCTTCCCAAGCCGAAGCCACGTCCAATGATGATCGCAGCAAGCCTTTCACCAAAGCAATAGAGACCACGACGGCTTCGAGGTGTTGAAGTACTCTAATCCCAGCTACTTGCCCAGATATCTCTCCATAGCGAGTACCAGAGCCTTTCATCATCTTGGCCGCTGCCTGGATCATCTTGAGCTTTCGGTCGAGAGGCTCATCCGTCGCAGCTGGAGAAGACAGGCACACCATTCCGAAGTATTCCAGAGCACCCTTGAGGGTGTCCATGGTCTAATCAGCTGCCAAGCTATACCTCTTTTGAGCCCTTAAGGGCCCTTTGAAGCGCCGTAATCTTCCTTTTGAGCCGATTAGTCTCGAGCTCATTGGAAGTCGCTGCCGCTCTAGCAACGACAAATTTCTGCAAAAAGCAAAGTAAGTACGATGTATTTTCAATAAGTTAAATGTACTTTATGTTTGTTGCATACTTGGAGGGTAGCCCTTTCGAGGGCTAGGTCTAGCTCCGGTCCGCTAGCCTCCCTCAAAACAGAGACCAGCTCGGAGCTACCAACCTCTTGGCTCTTTTCAGCCAAAGGTTCTAGGAGAGACCGGAGCCCTGTCCGCTGCTCCAATAATAGAGCCAGTAGCGGGAGTCAGGATAGAGCTCTCTGGTCATCTTTAGTGGGGTCTTCTTCCGAAGCACCTACCGAAGGATCGTTCGTCGATGGCACCGTCGTCAAAGATCGAAGAGGCCTAGGACAAGTCTTGCCTTTACCTCTCCCCGGCACAAAAACTGAAGGAGCCACCGCTTCAGTCAGAGTTGATCCCCCTTCAATAGTGGCTCCCTCGGCTGGAGCAGCTTCGTCCCGGTTGTAATTGAGGGGTAAATAGGTCTTTTCCTTAGAGTTTTTGCCTACAAATACCCCCCTTCTTACCCTGTAATAGGCATCGAATACTCAGCTATTCAATACACCACTTCGAACTACTTTGAGCTATTATCCTATTCGGAGGATCGAAATAGTCCACATCACAAACTCTTCGTTTGTTAGTTCTTAATCTTCAAGAACCTGTTAGCATAATCTTTTACGCCAACAGTTTTATTAATTGTGCCATCCTTGATACGAGCCTAAAAATTTTAGGTTAAGGTTGTTAAGAAAATTTTTAAATCACCTATTCACCCCCTCTAGTCGACATCTTGTTCCTACAAGTGATATTAGAGCTTGGTATCTCTTGATTGGGTTTAATCGCCTAGAGAGAAAATATGTCACATAAGATAACTAACGTAGGCAAGGCTACCATGTTTAGTGGTACAAATTATTCCACTTGGAAAATTAAAATGACCACTTACCTCCAAGCTATGAGTTTTGATCTTTCGCATATAGTTGAATAAGGATATGCAATCACCGGTGAAGTAACTCAAGTAGAATGCTACAACCTTGAACTAAATTCTCAAGCCAAGAATGCAATTTTCAATGCCCTCTCTCAAGAAGAATTTGATATGGTGAGCAAGTGAGCTCAGTGATATACATGATGGAACAAATGAGCTCAAGAATGCTAAGCTTTATTGTTGGCGCAACAGATTACGCTAAGAGGTTCTATAAAATCAAGAACTGACAAATGAAGTGTTTGTGAATGTGGACTATCTCAAGCCTCCGAATAGGATAATAGCTCAGAATAGTTCTAAGTGTGTATTGAATATCTGAATATTCGATGCCTATTACAGGGGATAAGGGGGGTATTTATAGGTAAAATCTCTAGGGAAAAGACCTTTTTACCCCTTAATTACAACCGACATAGTGGATACTATTTTGGTATCACTTATAGGTTTAGTATGGTAAAACATGCTTGAAGGATGTCGATAAAGTAGGTGTCCCATCCTTCTGGTTGTTTTCCACCTAGAGGGGAAGCCTTTCGGAGGGTCTCATCTTCGTCACATAATGTACTTGCTTGGAATCTTGGAGGATCATGAGGATGAAGTATTTTCCCCCAACAATAGCCCCTCGAATATGCTTCTCCGAATAACCTGTATAGCAAGGAGAGCAGCATACACAAGAAATATTTTCATGCTCAGGAACTTAGAAAAAATTCAAGGTATTATAACCGTTCGAAGTGTCTTTGGCATCGAAGGTGTATCGAATCTAGGCTTCGTACTTGAGCCTCCGTATGATGGCTTGGAAAGAAAGTGAACCGTTATGACGGCAGTGCATCACAAAGAGCCATTACTTTTGTGTCTTTACCCCTCAAATAGTCCTTATACCTTTCAAGAAAGCAACAACCACAAATTTTTACCGTGGGTTCACATTATTTCACCTTTTGGCCCCACCTATCATTGACGAGGGTTGGATCTGCAAGTGTGAAAACATACACGAATCGCGTTGAACGAGAACAGAGCAGTTATAAAAGAGGAAAGTTATCGGCGGCGAAAAGTTTTTAAGAGCTTCCGTGCTTCAACTTTTCCACACTTCCATCTTCAACCATCCTCTCTAGGACTCTCGAGCACTCCTCCAATGGCGAGAACTAGTGCGAAAGTGCCGATGGAGGCGGTGACATTAGCGCAGCGGCAAGCTTGGGCCGCATCTACAGCAGCAGCGATGGCAGGAGCTCCGCGAGGCTCTTGGCCCTAGGATCCACGGGAACTCCGCCAACCATCGAAGAAGCCACTAAAACAAACGCTCATCCTCGGGCGATCGACTTGCTCGGTAGAGTCTATCGATGAAGCGGTGAGCAGAAAGCTAGGGCCGAGAAGGAGGACTCGGGTTCCCAGAGAAGAAGTGACTCCAGCGCTGAGGAGAGGAGAAGTCGTCGTCTTCGAAGCCTTCTTCATAGAGGGACTTGGAGTTCCTTCAATGGACTTTTTGATAGAAGTGCTAGAGATGTTCCATGTCACTCTGCCACAGCTATCTCCAAACGCCATAGCCAGGCTAGCGATCTTCGAGTGGGCCCTCCGAGCTGAAGGATGCGAGGGGAGGTCCAAAGTATTTGTGGTGACCCACGAAGCTTTGTGACAGCCTAAGCCGCAAGAGGGGCCTAGGGACTCCAAGTTGCTAGTGGCCTTCGGGAGCGTCAACTTCCAGCTCTGGAAAAGACACCTGAAGAATTTCCCGGTGAAGGTGATCAATGACCAGTGGTATTCTGACTGGATACTCTGGTGGTTTTATGCTGAGGTCGGAGAAGACTCTAGTCTTGTGGGTCCCTGCAAGAAATATGGTACCGGAGGGAGGCGGAGGTGACTCCGGACCCAAGCATGCTTTCAACGTGGCTTGGGTTATTGTCTTTTGTGGCCAAACGCATGAGTATGCGAGACTTGGCGAAAGAGTTCATTGCCCTCCGGATACCTCCACTTGGGGCCGACTGGCCTGTTGCGTTTCAGAGCGCTTCAGAGGGGGAGCTTCGAGCTCTAGGTAATACTTCAACATCTTATGCATTTAGATTAGTCATAGAGAATAATTGTAGTATTCTTAATAGATTGTTACCTTATTTTAGCGGCTCCGTTGGCATTGGCTACGGAGAAGATAGCTCGGACTGCAGAACAAGTGCTCGAACCCCCTACTACCATCGAGAAGTAGCGGAGGCTCGAGCTGGTTAGGAGTTGGGAACGCTCCAACTGAGTGTGGAGCGCGCTCGAAATGGGGCATCCTCCTCTCCCAAGCTTCGACCCAGCAGGTGCAGTCTCTCGAAAGAGGAAAGTTGCCTCTAGGACCTCCAAGGCCGTGAGGACTCCGGTGAAGAAGGCGGCACGGAAGACTAAGGTCCCTTCACCGCCAGCATCTCCATCTTCGCTCAAAATTCGAAGCTCTTCTTCGAAAGAGTCCGAAGAGGAGGATACTTCGGAGGTATGCATGGGGAAGGAGCTTCAAGACCTCTTGATGAAAGGCGATGAAGAGGATTCTCAGGTTGTGACCGAGGATCCCCCTCAGGTAGAAGTTGGAGTAACTCCATCTGCTGAAGAGGTGATGGTGATCCGCCCCGAACCTACCGAGGTCCAGGGAGCGGAGCTAGAAAGTCCCAACTCTCCCGTGATTGGAGTGGCAGTGATAGAGGTTAGGGCTTCGACATCTGCTACTCTAGCACAAACCTCAAGGGATGAGATCGAAGAATACCTCATAATGTATGAATTTCTTGGGGACCCCGAAATCCTCCCTCAGAATCTAGACGAAGATAGGCCTTCGATCTTTATTCTTTGAAGTTCTTGAAATAATTTCATTGCACTAGTAATATTTTAATGGATAATTGAATAATACCTTATGTTTGTAGATGCTTCGAGGAGCAGCAAGGCTCCAGCCCAAGATGGAGCTTCAGCTCCAATTGGAGATGAGGCTCCAGTAATAGAGGTAGCTCCGGGAAGGCAGACGTCTTATTAGTCTTGCTCTTTTCCACTGTAGCTTCGGGGCCTTTGGAGGATACCTTCGAACCATGAAGCCGAAGTATCCTTCGGCTTGAAACCTACATCATCTTGTAGATGAACACATGCTTTGAAGCTGAATAACTATCTTTGGCTGCTGATCTCTAAAGCCCTGAGGATGAAGTATTTTCCCCCAACAATAGCCCTTCGAATACGCTTCTCCGATTTAACCTGTATGATAGGAAAGCAGTATACGCAAGAAATATTTTCATATTCAGGGACTTAGAGAAATTTTAAGGTGTTACAGTTATTCGAAGGGTATTTGACATCGAAGTATCCCCGATGAAATTTGAACTAGGACTGTTGTGTGAACGCTTCGCAGGGAAATGAACCGTTATGGACGCGAAACATCGTTAAGATCCATTAATTTTGAGCCGTTACCCTTCAAGTAGCCGTTAGGCTCCCAAAAAAGGTAACGGTCAAAACTTTACCGCGGGTTCACACCTTTCTACTTCCTGGCCCCACCTGTCAGCGATGGAAGTCAAACCTGCAATGCAAACGCATGATCGAAGCGCAGTAACTAGCGGAAAGGCTATAAAAGGGGGGTTGAAGCCCACCGAAATTTTTTACAAAGCTTGATTTCCGAAGCTTTCTTTCTTCAACCTCCAAATATCCTCCTAATCTCTTGAGCAATCGACCCATTGCGAGGACCAGTGTGACTGTGCCAGCGGCGGCGGGAACCCTGGTGCAGAGGCAGGCGTGGGTAGCTTCGGCAGCGGCGGCCATGGCGGGAGCTCTGGGAGGTTCTTGGCCAAAAAATCCTCGGGAGCTCCGCCCTCCATCCAAGAAGCCAATCCCACAAAGCTTCCTCATCGGGCAATCAACCAGCATGATGGAATCTATTGAGGAGGGGGTGAACACGAAGCTGGGCCCCAGAATGAGGACTCGGGTCCCAGGAATGGAGTCGACCCCAAAGCCATGGAGCGGGGAAGTGCTAGTCTTCAAGGCTTTCTTCGAAGCCGGACTAGGACTCCCTGCCATTAATTTTCTATTAGAGGTATTGGAGATGTTCCACATTACCTTGCCGCAGTTGTCCCCCAACGCCATTGCAAGACTGGCAATCTTCGAATGGGCTCTTTGGGCCGAAGGATGCGAAGGAAGATCGGAGATCTTTGCCGCCACCCACGAGGCCACCTGCCAACCGAAGCCACAGGATGGAAACGAAGACACCAAGGTGTTGACAGCATTCGGAAGTGTCAACTTCCAGCTTTGGAAGGAACATGCGCAACATTTTCCGGTGAAGGCCATCAACAACTGGTGGTATACCAACTGGATCCTTCGGTGGTTTTATGCCGAAGTCGTAGAGGACTCTAGCTTCGTAGGGCCCCTTCAAGAGATCTGGTTCCGGAAGGAGGCTGAAGTTACTCCGAACCCAAGTTTGCTCTCAACGCGGCTTGGGTTGCTTTCTTCAATAGCCAGCCGTATGAGCATGTGGGATTTGGCAGAGGAATTCATCACCCTCTGGATCCCGCCTCTCGGAGCTGACTGGCCTATTGTGTTTCAAAACGCTTCGGAGGGAGAGCTTTGAAGCCTAGGTAAATCTTCACACTTCATGCATTAACAAATTAGGAAATAGATAACATACTTATGAAATGCTACCTCTTTTCAGCGTCTCATTTGGCGCTAGCTCTGGAGAAAATTGCAATGGCCACCGAATGGGTGCTCGGAGCCCTTACGGTGGTGGAGAAATAGCGAAGGGTAGAGCTGGTGCGAAGCTGGGAGCGCTTCAACAGGGTGTGGAGTGCTCTCGGAATGGAGCCTCCACCTCTACAAGACTTCGACTCGACCAGAGTGGCTCCTCGGAAGAGGAAAGCCACTGCCGAGCCCTCCAAGAAGACTACCAAGACCCCCATCAAGAAGGGGATGAAGACGTCGAAGCCTCCTTCTCAACCAACTCCGGTGTCTTCGCCTTCCTCCTTGGGAATTCGAGGCTCATCTTCGGAAGACTCCGGAGAAAAAGACTCCAATGTCCGAATGGGGAAGGCCCTTGATGATTATCTTACCGAGGATAGCGAGGACGAGTCCCAGGGCACATCCGGAGCTTCTTCTAAAGTGTCTGTGGTAGCAGATACAGTGCTCTCCCCCGAGCCCGTCGCTGCGGGCTCAGAGCTTGAGGCAGCTATTCCTAACTCAACCGTGGCCGGGGTGATAGTACCAGAGATTGGGGCGTCTGCAATGACTGCACTGAAGCAGACTTCGGGGGATAACCTCGAAGAGTACCTCTGAATGTATGAAGTCCTAGAGGACCCCACAATTCTCAAGGCACATACGAAGGTATACTTCGAAGCTTTTGCCTTGGCAATTCTTGCAATATCTATTACCCACAAATATTCACTGAATACCTTAATTTTTATAGGTGCATCGAGGAGCAGCATGGCTCCGATCACCGATGGAACTTCGGCTTCTCTTGGAGTTGAGGCTCTGGCTGACGTAGTGGCTCCAATGATTGGAGCCATCTCGGGCGAAGCAGTTCCGACCGAGGGGGCAATAGTTGAAGGAGGATCTACTTCAGCCGGACTTCTAGCTTCGACTTTTGTGCCGGGGAGGGGCAAGAGTATGAAAAGCTTCGGTCCCCTCCATGCCTTGACAGGGATGGCCTCCTCCAACGGTCCTTTAGCAAGCAACTCGGAGGAGGAGGCTGCAGTAGATGATCGCCAGGCCCTGTCCTGGCTCCCTCTGCTGGCTCCGTTCTTGGAGCAACGGATAGGGCTCCAAACGCTTTTGGAGCCCTTGGCGGACAAAGGCCAAGAAGTCACGAGCTCCGAATTGGTCTCTGTCTTGAGCGAAGCCAGAGCTCCAGAGCTCGATTTGTCCCTCAAAAGGGTTGCCCTTCAGGTATGCAACATACAACAAGTGTATTCAATTAATAAATGAAATTACTTGGTACTTACTTTGCTTTTTTGCAGCAATTTGTCCTTGCTAGAGCGGCAGCGACTTCCAATGAGCTTGAAACTAATCGTCTCAAAAGGAAGGTTACTACCCTCCAGTCTGCCCTTAAGAGCTCCAAAGACAAAACACTTCGACTGGAGGAAGAACTCCTCTAGGAACGAAGGGCCAGAGCCACCACCGATGAAGCACTTCGGGCCGAGCAGCAGAACAACACTGCACTCAAGGCTTCGGCTCAAGAGACTGAGGCTGAGTGTGTGGTGCTTAGGGCAGAGGTCGAGAAGCTCCGGCAGACAGCAACAAACTCCAGCGCACAACTCGTGGAGCTCCAAGACTCGATTCAACAAGTGTTGGCTCAGAAGAGTACTTTGCTATCCAAGATGGCTGAAGTGTTTGCTGCTGCTGGGCTAGAAGCGGCGGAAGTAAAGAATGTTGCCATTGCGGAGCATACCATGGATACCCTCCGGGGTACTTTGGAATACTTTGGCACGATTTGCCCTTCGTCTTTAGTTGTGGCGAGCAAGCCCCTCGAACGGAAGTTGAAGATGATCCAAGTGGCGATGAAGTTGATGATGGGCTCCGGGGTTCGGTACGGAGAGATCTCTAGGCAGGTTGCCAGAATCGGAGTCCTTCGTCATATCGAACCGTTTGGGATTTCTGTTGCCCCGGTGGGGGGTTCAACGCCTGCAGGCTTCACTGACGAAGACTTGTTGTGTCCTTTGCAGGATGTAGCCTCTACTTGGGAAGCTTTCCAGGCAATATGGAAAACGGACCACAAAGCTGCAGCCAAAGCTTGGATCGATGAGGCTCGCCGGTAGAAACAAGCTTAGACAAAGCCTCCACTTCCGACTTCGCCGGCTCTGACCCCACATGCTCTGCCAACCGACCCGCAGGTTTGGCTTTATAGGGCGCTTAAGCATGTACAACAATATTGTAAAAGCCCTTATATGAATGAAAAGTTTATAAATGAGGAATCTTTGGTTGGGTGTTTATTCTTTAGGTTTTGCTATGCACTTCGGAGCTCGACTTTGAAGTATTGGAACTTAGCGACGCTCACGCTTCTCTGTTCCTTGAGGGGATCAAGGGAGATAGCACCCAAAGTCCATCGCGAGGTCTTAGCTTATATTAGGGAAGAGGATAAGGAAAAAGCGTCTTCATCCTCCAAATACGTAGATTGGTCTGACTCGGAGTACCAAGCCGAAGATCTAGTGGAGGCTAGTTCCGAAAGACTTCTGTCTTGGGCTGAACATCAAGAGGACCAAAAAAAACTGCGAGCTTTGAAGAAGAAAAGCACTCGGACTAAGAAGAAAGTTTTGAATACTTCAGGCTCCGAAGGCCGAAGTGGTCCTAGATGTAGCTCTAGAGGTCGGAGGGGTCTTCGCTTCTATCTAGGCTTAGACCAAAACTTCTCTTGATGTAATACAATATGATTATCCAATTAATATGAATTGCTTTGGAAGCATCATTTTGTTGTTCCTTAATCCCCTGCCCCTCCTTATGGGTGGGGGACAGTACGCATTGCGATAGGGTCCGTCGGACACAATGATTGATATAACAATCTGATGCTTAGCACAACACTTGGTAATCATAATTCATTCTTTCGTAAAGTTCTTCGAACTGTATGTTCGTATTATGATGTTTATAAGTTTCAGAGCTAAGTTTACACTTGTAAGCTCCAATAGTAGTCACTTAGGACTTAAACAGTGTTTCACTGGGCCGAAACCTTGAAACCTTATTGCTTGGTCACCTACGACTCTTTTACAGATACTTCGAACCCAGAGGCTGGAAATCTGTTCTTTTAAAGTCATTAGCCTCTTCTACGGATCCTAACAAGCCGGAGCATGGAATCCGTAGGTTGGCCACTTTCGGCTCTTTTATAGATGCTTCAAACCCAGAGGCCAAAAATCTGTTCTTTTTAAGTCCTTAGACTCTTCTACGGATCCTAACAAGCCGGAGCCTGGAATCCATAGGCTGGCCACCTTCGGCTCTTTTACAGATGCTTCGAACACAGAGGCCAGAAATCTGTTCTTTTTAAGTCCTTAGACTCTTCTACGGATCCTAACAAGCCAGAGCTTGGAATCCGTAGGCTGGCCACCTTCGGCACTTTTATAGATGCTTCGAACCTGGAGGCCGGAAATCTGTTGTTTTTAAGTCCTTAGAGTCTTCTACGGATCCTCACAAGCCGGAGCCTGGAATCCATAGGCTGGCCACCTTCGGCTCTTTTACAGATGCTTCGAACACAGAGGCCAGAAATCTGTTCTTTTTAAGTCCTTAGACTCTTCTACGGATCCTAACAAGCCGAAGCCTGAAATCCGTAGGCTGGCCTCCTTCGGCTCTTTTACAGATGCTTCGAACCCGGAGGCTGGACATCTGTTCTTTTTAAGTCCTTAGACTCTTCTACGGATCCTAACAAGATGGAGCCTGGAATCCATAGGCTGGCCACCTTTGGCTCTTTTATAGATGCTTCGAACCCGGAGGCCGGAAATCTGTTCTTTTTAAGTCCTTAGACTCTTCTACGGATCCTAACAAGCCAGAGCCTGGAATCCGTAGGTTGGCCACCTTCGGCTCTTTTCAGATGCTTCGAACCCGGAGGCCAGAAATCTGTTCTTTTTAAGTCCTTAGAGTCTTCTACGAATCCTGACAAGCCGGAGCCTGGAATCCATAGGCTGGCCACCTTCGGCTCTTTTACAGATGCTTCGAACACAGAGGCCACAAATTTGTTCTTTTTAAGTCCTTAGACTCTTATACGGATCCTAACAATTCAGAGCCTGGAATCCGTAGGCTGGCCACCTTCGGCACTTTTATAGATGCTTCGAACCTGGAGGCCGGAAATTTGTTTTTTTAAGTCCTTAGACTCTTCTATGGATCCTAACAAGTCGGATCCTAGAATCCATAGGCTGGCCACCTTCGGCTCTTTTACAGATGCTTCGAACCTGTAGGCCAGAAATATTTTATTTTTAAGTCCTTAGACTCTTCTACGGATCCTAACAAGTCGAAGCCTAGAATTCGTAGGCTGGCCACCTTCGGTTCTTTTACAGATGCTTCGAACCCGGAGGCTGAAAATCTGTTCTTTTTAAGTCCTTAGACTCTTCTACGGATCCTAACAAGATGGAGCCTGGAATCCATAGGCTGGCCACCTTTGGCTCTTTTATAGATGCTTCGAACCCGGAGGCCGGAAATTTGTTCTTTTTAAGTCCTCAGACTCTTCTACTGATCCTAACAAGCCAGTGCCTGGAATCCGTAGGCTGGCCACCTTTGGCTCTTTACAGATGCTTCGAACCCGGAGGCCAGAAATTTGTTCTTTTTAAGTCCTTAGAGTCTTCTACGGATCCTAACAAGTCGGAGCCTAGAATCTGTAGGATGACGACCTTCGGCTCTTTTACAGATGCTTTGAACCTGGAGGCTGGAAATTTGTTATTTTTAAGTCCTTAGACTCTTCTACGGATCCTAACAAGTCGAAGCCTAGAATCCGTAGGCTGGCCACCTTCGGCTCTTTTACAGATGCTTCGAACCCGTAGGCCGGAAATCTGTTATTTTTAAGTCCTTAGACTCTTCTACGGATCCTAACAAGCTGAAGCCTAGAATCCGTAGGCTGGCCACATTCGGCTCTTTTACAGATGCTTCGAACCCAGAGGCCGGAAATCTGTTCTTTTTATGTCCTTAGACTCTTCTACGGATCCTAACAAGATGGAGCCTGGAATCCATAGGCTGGCCACCTTCGGCTCTTTTACGGAATCCTTGAACCAATGGTTCGAAGGCCGTTTTTTGGGTTCCTTGAAAGATGCTTAACTCTGCAAGCATTTCCGTTCTCCTTATGTGTCCACCAGGAGTAAGGAATATTTGAAGAGTAAACATAATTCGAACCTCCATCTATATTTAATTTAGAAAGGTACTTTTACAATTGATTACAAGGAGCCCCTAAGCGTAATAAAATTAAAGGTGCTCCGCATGTCATGCATGCTTCAACTCTTGCCCTTCTAAATTAGCTAATTTAAACGACCCGGGGCGCCCTAAGCGTAGGATAATATATGGTCCTTCCCATTTATTTCCTAGCTTCCCCGGAGCTGTTACACTTCACAATACAAAATGACCTGGTTTAAGCTAGTTCACTTTTATCTTTGGGTCATACCATGTCATCGTTTGGTCTTGGTACTTCGTTAGATTGGCGACAGCTCGAAGCCTTGTTTCTTCTAAAAAGTCCAGCGAAGTGTTTCTCTCATCTTCAGTTCCAGGTTCTACTACACGAAGGGATCCACCTTTGAGAACCGTAGGAGTCATGGCCTCATCTCCGAATAGCAACCTGAATGGGGTGAAGCCTGTGGACCTGGCTTGAGTAGTCCGAATGGACCATAGAATCTTAGGAAGTTCTTCGGTCCACAACCCTTTAGCCAACCCGACAATCCTACGATTTAAACCGGAGAGAATATTTCCATTGGCTCAGTCGATGGCTCCGTTGGATTGTGGATGGCGAACTGCTGCGAAGCATAACTTAATGCCCAGTCCTTCACAAAATTCTTTAAAGGGTTCGGCTTCGAACTAGGTGCCATTATCCACAGTTAACTCCCTTGGCACTCTGAACCTGCATATGATATTTTGCTAGAAGAATTTTTGCACATTTCTTGAAGTGATAGCAGTTAGGGGTTCAGCTTCGACCCATTTAGAAAAATAATCAATTTCTACCACTGCAAACTTCAAGCTGCCTTTTGCCATTGGAAAAGGGCCGATGAGATCCAATACCCATTGTGCCATTGGCCATACCGGGGCAATAACTTGAAGGGGTGTTGGTGGACAGTGGCTTCGTCTACCCATCCTCTGGCATCCTTGACAGGTTCGAACTAACTCTTCCGCATCTCTTACAATTGTTGGTCAATTGAGCCCCTGCCGAAGTGTCTTTCCTGCTAGAGCACGGGGGGCTAGGTGGCTTCCACATAAGCCTTCGTGAATCTCCCGAAGTATATCTTTACCTTTGGGTTGTGAGATGCACCGGAGTAGGGGAGAGAAAACTCCGGCTTTGTATAATATCCCATTGACAAGCTCATAATTATGAGCCCTTGCTTGCAACCTTCGGAAATCCGGACCTTCTGACAAGACTGCGCTATTTTGCAAGACATCCATTATCGGAGTCCGCCAATATGCAGCTGGGATGCAAAGGACTTCTGCGGAGGGTAATTTATTTACTGTGGGCTTGATAAGTTCTTCATAGAAAGCACCCTCTAGGACATCCAATGCTCCAGCTGCAACCTTCGCTAGAATGTCTGCAAGTTGATTATCTGCTTGAGGGATACTCCAAATAGAAAATCCTTTAAACATTTCTTCTCTCTTGCGGATTTCTTCTAAATACTTTGCAAGATACGGGTTCCTAGCTTGAAAGCTTTTGTCAACATGCCCTGCGACGACTTGGGAATCTGTTTTAATTATAATCCTTGCTGCTCCAAGTGCCTTTGCCTTTCGGAGGCCTAGTAGGATTCCTTCGTACTCTACAATATTATTGGTGGTCTTAAAGTTGAGCCTCGTAGAATACATGGCCTTCTTCCCTGGCGGCGATATTATGACAGCTCCAGCTCTGACACCAGATGCCTGATAGGCTCCGTCGGAAAAAAAAATTGTCCACAGACCTTTTGAGGTTTCTTCTAGAGCCCAGACTGCAGATGGAGTCCACTCTACCACGAAGTCAGCTATGATCTAAGAGTTGATAGTTGTTCTCGTCGTGAAGGAAATACCAAAGGGGACTAGCTCGACAGCCCATTTTCTGATCCTACCTGTAGAATCTTTGCTCCGAAGCATATCACCAAGGGGATACGAGGTAGGAACGATAAGATTATGCGCTAGAAAGTAATGCCTTAGCTTCTGCGAGGCCATTACCAAAGCATAAGCAAATTTTTCGAGCTCAGAGTATCTTGTCTTTGCTCCGGACAAAGCTTATAAGACGAAGTAAACTGGGTTTTGCACCAGTTTTCCTTTAAGCTCAACTTCCCTGACCAGTACTCACTTACTGTGGAGCCCGTTGCTACAAGATAAAGAAGGAGAGTTTCTTCTAGGATGGGCATAGTAAGTGTTGATAGGCTTTCGAGGTAATATTTAATGTCATCGAAGCTCTTCTAGCACTCCGGCGTCCACTTGAAACTTTCGGACCCCTTTAGAGCTTTAAAAATTGGAAGGCTTCATTCAGCTGATCTGGCCAGGAATCTGTTGAGACCTCCATGCCATCCTATTAGCTTCTTGACCTGCTTTAGATTTTATAGTGGAGCCATTCTTTGCAATGCGCTTATCTGCGTCGGGCTAGCTTCGATTCCCCTACTCAAAACTAAGTACCCTAGCAGTTTTCCTATTTGTGCCCCGAATATACATTTTTCAGGGTTGAGGCGAACTCCACATGCTCGGAGGCTCTCAAAGGTTTCATCTAAGTCTAGGCTATGATGGTGCTTTATAGCACTCTTTATTACAATGTCATCCATGTAGGCTTCGACATTTCGACCTATTTGATGACCTAGAGCCTTAGCTATCAAACATGAGAAGGTGGCTCCAGTATTCCGTAAGCCAAAAGGCATTCAAACATGACAAAATACTCCGGAGGGGGTTATAAAACTCATCTTAGCTTCGTCTTCGTCCTTTAGCCAGACCTAATGATAACCGAAGTATGCGTCTAGGAAGCTTAGCAATTCGGAGCCAGTCGTAGAATCCACCAGCTGGTCTATTCGGGGCATAGGGTAGGGGTCTCGTGGGCATGCTTTATTTAATGATGTGAAATCAATGCACATGCGCCACTTACCGGAGCCCTTCTTCCTGTCAAAAATAGGGTTAGCCAGCCACTCAGTTTTGGCTACTTCCCTGATAATGCTAGCCCTTAGCAATTTTTCCACCTCCACCTTGGCGAGGTCTGCCCTCTCTACTGATAACTTACGGAGCCCCTGGCGCACTGGCCTAGCCTTCGGGTTGACAAGCAAACTATGCTCGCTGATGCTCCGGTCAACCCCGGTGATGTCTTCATCAATCCAGGCAAAGATATCTAAATTTGGTTAACTACTTCCTCCAGTGAAGTAGCTATCTCTGAAGGTAGCCCCTTGCCGAATTGTATTGGGTACTCCTTGCCATATTTCAAGATCATCTTCGTGATCACATCACCTTCCAGGCTTGGCTTTAGGGAAGGCCTTTCGAGGAGCTTGAAGACTCCGAAGCCTCCTCCGTGTGCTCCGACACGCTGTGCACTTGCCGAGGGTCCACTGATGGACCATGGCCATACTCCGCTCTTCGGGCTACATCTTGGTCTCCTGAGATAGTGAGAACCCCACCTTGCGTGGGCATCTTGAGAAACAAGTAATTATGATGTGCTATAGCCCTGAACTGGTTCAACATTCCCCGTCTGAAAATTGCATTATAGGCATATTGGGCGTCAACGACGTCGAAGATCACCTCGTCCACCCTAGCCAGGGGCCCCTCTCCGAAGGCAACCTCAAGGCCTATCTGGCCAAAGGCATCGAGAGGAGGACATGTGAAGCCTTGGAGTGAGAAGTTGCCGGAAGTAAGTGTCTTCGGGGAATGCACATCTGGTCGAAGGCCTAGATGAAGAGTATATCTGCGGAGCTTCTACCGTCCACCAGGTTCCTCCGGACTTCAACTCCCGCTATATCAGCTGAAATAATGAGGGGGTCAGCATGAGGGAATTTCACCCCCGCAGCATCATTGGCAGTAAAATAAATAGGTACATGGGACCACTCGGGCATTTCTACCACCGAATTCGAGGTCCCTATCTGCCCTACTTCGCGAACATATTCTCTTCGCTGCCTTTTAGACATGTTACCGAGCGTCCCTTCTTTGGAGATGGGCAGGACCACTCGCTTGTCGTGATCTTGGGGATCTTCCTGCTTCAGTGGTGGCATAATGTTGGCCACCGGAAGTTGCATCGGTGCTTCGGGGTTGCCGACTCGAGTCACGGCTTGCACGGGCTCCGAACGCACTGCTGGATGGGCTCGGTCCGAAGTACCTCACCCTGAGCTTCGTCCTAGGTATTCACCCTGAAGGGTTAATACAGACTTACAATCTTTCGTGTCATGGCTTCTATTCTCGCCATGCACACAACATAAGAATCTTGGGCGCCTGCAAGCTACTCTTTCTTGGGCCTTCGAAGTACTAGCCTTGAAACATGTGCCTGTTGAAAGTTGACAGGTTTCTTTGGGGCAGAGGGTGCAATATTTAACACCTCGGAGCGGAAGTGTTTCTTTCGCCATCTATGATCATTGAAACGACTATCAAGGGGGCTTGCAGAGAGGTTGGGACTTCGGGCTCCGTCTTCACTTCTCGAAGGGCTTGTACGGGTGTTGCAGTTCTTCGGAGGCAGCCTGTGGTGCCCCGATTTAATGAATCAGAACATTATTGAATTTCCAAAGAAAAACAATAATACAAGAGGTTCATCATGCGACAACGTACATATGACAAGCATCCGTGGCACGCAGACCACAATTATTACATAAGAGTAAAATAAAAATAAAAATAAACTGCATGATGAACGCCTTCTTCCGGATCTTTCTTCTTGACTGGGTCGCTACTCCAGACCATCCTCGTAGTAGGCATCCTCTGAAGTGTGTGTCCAACGGGTATGAGTACAAAGAGTACTCAACAAGCCACCACAAATGCAAGTAATAATGCAAGATAATAACAAAGGAAGGATAATGGCTAAAAGTGCAGAAAAGTACATTTTCAGTTATTGCATTTAGTGTAGTCAAATTTTATCATGCGGAATAATAAACATGAACATCAATAATACCATCTAACTCGAGGAGTACGTTTTCCCTCCTCGCACAACAGTCCTTACATGCCAAATCATCATGCACATACATATCCAAAGTAAACTAACTGTGGGATGTCACGCAACCCACACTTGAACGTGGGCTCCACTTTTCGAATAGATTTATGACTCTGATCAGAGATGTACTACTGTACCAACAAGGCACGCACTCATCCCAAACACCAAGGTGTAATGAGATGACCCATACAACAGGAACTCGTGCCAAAACATCAGCATGAAATGCTCCAAATGATAACCACCCGCTCTAGGTTTCACCGGCTAACGTCGCACCCCCTTTTGCGCCACGTCGGTACAAGCCACCCGCAGGTGCTGCTTGACCCATCTCCAAGTGGTGGCCTTGGTTTGGAACACTCCATACCTTAGTTAGGACTTACCCATTAGACTTGTGGTTAGTACGGAAGTGTATTGCAACAGATCCCTCAGACCGGTCCTTATAGTGCCCCGGGTGCTACCGACCAATGCCCTAGCTTGCACCCGGAACCCACCATGCATATACTCTCAACCATAACTCTATCACCAACATCATTCTAGAGATGAGAATAACGGGGATCATATAGTAGATTCCAATCACTACGACTCATTTTTAATTCTATAGCAATCGTGTCGATACATTGGACACTAGATAATAATACTAATCATATGGTGACAAGGAGTTTTGGCTAGATAGCATGGCTTGGGTTGCACATCAAGGTTGGGGGATCATAAATAAATATATTGTAAGGGTTCCATTTGACTAATGCATGTATACCCTATGTGTTTTAGTGATAGTTTAATAAAACATGGGTTCAATATGCTCAAAAGATTGGTTTGGTGACTTGCCTTGTTCAGCGAAAGGGGAGGGAGGAACTTCCGGGAAGTATTCCGGCTCCTCGGCGGCGTCGTAGTATTCCCAATATAAATAAAATAAAATAAATGTGATATTCAATTAAACAATCTAAAACCACACAACAAGCATATAGGTTTTGATTGGGTCAATTTAGAGAAAACCAAGTTGTTAAGTTTCTGAAATTAATTTTATGAATAATTTAAAATGAACTATAATGAGATATTGTCCTTTAATAAAAGAGATAAGAGTGTGAACAATTTTATTTTAAGTTTTCTAACCAATTCAAAATAAGTGGTTCAAAGAAAACTTAGTGGTTCCATTATATTAACAGGAAAAGAATAAAGATAAATTTTGCTGAAATTTAAATAATTGAATTTGTAATTTTCCTTAAAGAGCATTTGGATACTTTATTAAATAAACATGAAATATCCAAAGTAAACAGATTGTTTTTATTGTATGAAAATGTAGAGAATAAAATTACAAATTTTCTGAAATTGAAATCATAATTTTTGAAGTTAAAATGCGCAAGATATGAATTTTAGAAGTTTAAAATCATTTCTGGAATTTAAATCAAATCCCAAAATAGTCTCGGGTCCACGGTGAGCCAGGCTCACGGTGAACCCGCGCACTGTGCATGTGCGCCGGATCGTGATCCACCGTTGGATCGCGATCGGGCGGTCACGGGCGAGGTGGGGGAGTTAAGTTATTGCGGATGGCCAGGATTAAAACGTCGAATCGGTAAGCGATGGACGGACCAGATGCAATGCGGGATTTAAAAACTAAGGGTCACACGGGATTAAAACGTACCACTTAGATCAAATCCGACGGTGTGGATTAAATCACGCACGTGATAATACCGGCGTCGTCCGATCGCGATTGCACGGCCGGGATCGAATCCGACACGGCATGGGTACTCGACCCGTGCCGGTCGTCTTCTCCGGCGACGGCGAGCGGGCCAGAGGCCACGACGAGCGGCGGCGGTCCTAGCTAAGCCTAGAAACAGAAAGAGGACGCTAAGGGGAACACGGGGATACCTTAGGCCAGGCGAGAGGACGACAGAGCGCGGTCGGCGGTGATGGTAGACGGCGGAGTGGTTCTGGTTCCTCGTCGGCGATGGTGTTCCGGCGGGATTCATCGTCGGCAGAGGGGTGGCCGAGGTTGGCGAGGTCCTTGCGGTCACAATGGTGCGGTCGGCGAGGACAGAGGAGGTCACCTGCGACTATGAGCGGTGACCGGAGTGTGGGCGGCGGAGTGGCCTTTAAGGGAGCGTCTCGGGCCTTCTGTTTGGTCTAAGCACAAATGGATGTGTGGACTGAACGTGACGGAGGTTAGGGGTTTAAATAGAGACACCATGCATGCGAGTAACGCCGAGAGTAACACCGGCGAGCTCTTACCATGCATGCGAGCGATAGGGCGATAGCGCGTGGGTTAATGAGGGGAAACTGTCGGCGTGTCGCGGGGGTGTTAATGGCGTCGGCAAATTAACGCTACGGGGGCTGACGGGGCGGATCCGAGGTGGGATCGGGGGCCGGCGAGGTTAGGGGGTGTTGGCGCGAGGTGGACGATGGGTCCGATAGGTGGGCCAAGGCGGTCAGCGGTCGCGAGCGCACGAGTGCGGTGACTGACAGGTGGGGTCGGGGTGTCGGGTACGTGCGCGAAGAGAGAGGGAGTCACTGACTGGCGGGGTCCACGGGTCAGTCGGGGCGCGTGGGGAGGAGTGGGCTGGGCCGGTCGGGAGAGAGAGAAAGGGAGGGGGAGGGCCCATTACTGTTTAAATACTTTTCTAAATAAAAATAATTACAGAAATTGATTTAAAATACTTGGGCTACTTACAAGGGTGATAAAAATTTGTAAAAATTCCCAAAAATATATTTTGGTCATGGGATCATACACAAAATTTATAACCACTAGTTTGGTCATTTCATCTAGGTTCTAGTTCAAAAAGTTTAAAGAGGGCATTAAAGGTATTTCCAAAATAAATAATTTCAGGAAAATAGATTAAATGATATTTTTATTTCTTTGAAAATTTGGGGTGTTACAAACCTATCCCCCATACAAAGAATCTCGTCCTCGAGATTGGAATGCTACTCGAATAACTCGATGTATTGGGCTTCAACTCGTCTTCTATTTCCCATGTGGCTTCTTCAACGGGGTGGTTGTTCCACTAAAGCTTGCAGAAGCGAACCACACGGCTCCTGGTTACTCTTTCCTTAGTCTCCAGGATCTTGACGAGTTTCTCGATGTAGGTCAAATCCTCTTGGATGTTGAGTTGTTGGAGGTCGGCCTGCTCGGCGGGCACGCGAAGACACTTCTTCAGCTGAGAGCCATGGAACACATCATGAACTCCTGCCATAGATGGAGGCAGTTATAGTTGATATGCCACTTCTCCTTGCCATCGGAGGATCTGAAAAGGTCCTACATAACGGGGTGCTAGCTTGCCTTTCATGTTGAACCTTTCAGTGCCACGGAGGGGAGTGACTCGGAGATAGACATAATCACCCTCCTCAAAGGTTAGGTCTCTTCGTCGGTTATCGGCGTAGCTCTTCTATCGGGACTGGGCTATCTTCAATCTGTCCCTGATGACCTAGACCTTCTCTTCAGCTTCTCTTACTATATCTGTCCCAAACAGTTGTGACTCTCCGGTCTGATCCGAAAGTAACGGCGTTCTGCACCTACGCCCATAAAGTGCTTCGAACGAGGACATCTTCAGGCTAGCTTGATAGTCGTTGTTGTAGGAGAACTCCGCATAGGGCAAGTTCTTGTCCCACATTCCACCAAAGTCTAGAGCGCAAGCTCTAAGCATATCCTCCAATATCTAGTTAACCCTTTCGGTTTGACCATCAGTCTCTGGATGATAGGCGGTGCTAAAGTTCAGCCGGGCTTCGAGTTCCTCTTGAAGATTCTTCCAAAACTTAGAGGTAAATTGGCTCCCACGGTCAGATACGGTCTTCTTTGGAACTCCGTGTAGGCACACGATCTGGGTCATATACAACTCGGCCAACTTGGCGACAGTGTAAGTTGTCTTGACGGGGATGAAGTGAGCCACCTTGGTGAGTCGATCAATGATCACCCAGATAGAATCATGACTGTCTCGGGTCCTGAGTAGTCCCGTGATGAAGTCCATTCCTATTTCTTCCCACTTCCATTCGGGGACATTGAGGGGTTGCAACAGTCCAGCAGGTCTTTGGTGCTCTGCCTTGACTCGCCGACATGTGTCGCACTTGGCCACATACTCAGCTATTTCCCTCTTCATGCTGACCCACCAATATTTCTCCTTTAGGTCTTTATTCATCTTGGTACTCCCGCGATGTATGGAGTATAGAGTACCGTGAGCTTATTGAAGGATGAGGGTCTTCAACTTAGGCTTGTCGGGAACGCATATCCGGTTTCTGAACCAGATGGTACCATGCTCGTCCTCGGAGAATATGGGGGCTTTACCCTTCCACATGTTCTGCTGGATCTCCAAGATGTCCCTGTCTTCCTTCTGCCTTTCTCGGATCTGGTCTATCAAGATGGGTCTAGACTCCAAAGCAGCGAGGTACACTCGAGTAGTGATCCCTAAATTCAGCCTTTCCATCTCTTTGTATATCAAAGGGGCCTTGTCCCGTATCACGATGGCATTGCAGTACCCTTTTCGACTAAGGGCGTCTGCCACCATATTGGACTTGCCTGGATGATAATGGATGCCCAAGTCATAATCTTTGATTAGTTCCAACCATCTCCTTTGTCGGAGGTTCAGGTCCGGTTGGGTGAATATATACTTGAGGCTCTTGTGGTCGGTGAAGACCTCACACCGATTTCCCACAAGGTAATGTCTCCATATCTTCAAGGCATGAACCACGGCTGCTAACTCCAGGTCGTGGGTCGGGTAGTTCAGCTCATGTGGCCTCAGCTGTCGAGAGGCATAAGATATCACCTTCCCATCTTGCATTAAGACACTTCCCAATCCTTGGCGAGAGGCATCACCGTAGACATGGAAGTCTTTCCGGATGCTTGGCAGAGTTAGAATTGGGGCTGACACGAGCTTCTTCTTGAGGGTTCGGAACCTTTCTTCACAATCTGGGGTCCATTCAAATTTTATCTCCTTTTGCAGCAGTCTGGTCATAGGCTTGGCGATCTTCGAAAAATTCTCGATGAACCGGCGGTAGTATCCGGCCAATCCGAGAAAACTCCGGATCTCGGTCACGTTCATGGGCTGCAACCAGTTGGTTACTGCTTCCACGTTGGTCGGGTCCATAGCTATTCCTCCGGCAGATATGACATGGCCGAGGAACTTCACTTCGGACGACCAAAACTCGCACTTGCTGTATTTGGCATACAGTTGCTATTCCCTTAGCTTTCCGAGGGTCAGACAGAGGTGGGTCTCATGTTCTTCCTTGGTCTTGGAGTAAACGAGGATATCGTCGATGAACACCATGATGAACTTATCCAAGAACTCCATGAATACATTTTTCATCATGTTCATGAAAAAGGTCGGGGCATTCGTGAGTCCAAACGACATCACAGTATACTCGTAGAGTCCATAGCGGGAGGTGAAGGCAGTCTTGGGTATGTCCTCTTCTCTAATCCTAAATTGGTGATAACCTGGCCTGAGGTCAATCTTGGAAAACACTGAGGATCCTTTTAGTTGATCAAACAGGTCGTTGATCCACGATAATGGGTATTTGTTCTTGATGGTTACGTCGTTCAGGGCTCTATAGTCCACGCACATCCTTTTGGTCTAGTCCTTCTTCATGGCAAAGATGACCGGTGCACCCCAGGGTGAGGTACTCGGTCGGATGTACCCTTTCTTCTCTAGGTCTTCGATGTTACTCTTGACTTCGGCTAATTCATTGGCGACAATCCGGTATGGGCGCTTGGAGATTGGGGTGGTCTCGGGGACAAGTTCGATTCTGAATTCGATGTCCTGCTTGGGAGGCATTCCTGGTAGGTCCTCTGGGAAGACGTCTATGAACTCCTTGACTATGGGCACTTCTTCAAGGGCTAGTGAGTGAAGAGATGCCTCAAGTGGTTTGTGGCTGGTCATCCGAAAAGTGATGGCTTCGCCTTCGGGGTTGGTCACTGTTATGGATTTGTTGGCACAGTCGATAACTCCCTTGTTCTTCATCAACCAATCCATCCCTAGGATGAGGTCGCGTCCGGTGCACTTAATGAGGACTGGCTCGGCCTAGAACAATACTCCTTCGATCTCTATCTTAACCTTGGGACTGTATAAGTGGGCTAAGGTTTTATTGCCTGGAGTGGCAATCATCATGGGGACTGATAGAGGGAGCACTTCCAAGTCGTTGGTTTTCACAAAATCTTCCGAGATGAAAGAGTGGGTTGCTCCAGAGTCAAATAGAATCATAGCTGGTATGGAATTTGCGGTAAACGTACCGAGCACGACTTCGGGAGCCTCCTGAGCTTCCTCCGCGCTGATGTGGTTGACGCGGGCACGAACCGCCTAGTTGGGTGCCGCGCCTTGGGGCTGCTTGGGGTGAGGACACTGGTGCGAGTAGTGCCCTTCCTTCCGGTAGTTGAAGCAGATGACCGGCTTCCCTTGGCGATCCCTTAAGGTCTGGGCCTTGGCGGCGGGCGGCGGCTGAGCGGCCGGAGCTGGTGGAGTGGGCCGGGGATGCACGGTGTTGGATCCACCAGCAGCGTGAGGTGTCCTGTAGGTGGGCCGAGGATGGTAGGCAGGCGCTGGTGGCGCAGGGATGAAGCGGGGCCTCTGAGAGTTCGCCTGATGATGCTTGAACGCAATCATCTTCTTCTTCTTGAGGTCCAACTTGTTTTGCTCAGTCTCTTGGATGAGCGCTTTGTTCACCAACCATTGAAAGTTGCGTAGTCGGTGGCGACGAGCTGGATGGACAGCTCATCCTTGAGTCCCCGGAGGAAATTGGCCTGGCAGAGGGCATCGGTACGCACCTCTTCCGACGCGTAGTGTTCCAGACAGTTGAACTGATGGAGGTACTCCATGACAGTCCGGCTGCCCTGTTGCAAGTCATAGAACTCCTGCTGTTTCACCGTGATAACTCCGGTGGGGACGTGGGTGGTGCAAAAAAGGTGATGGAGAACTCCGCCCATGTCACCACATGGTTCTCTGGCTGGGACTCACGGTAGTTGTCCCACCACTCCGTGGCGGCACCCTGGAGCTGATGAGTGGCGAAGGCCACTCTCTCCTGGTCGATGCAGGGGAGGAGGACCAACTTCTTTCCTATGGTGCGGAGCCAATCTCCGGCCTCCATGGGGTTGGTGGTGCTGGAGAAGATCGGTGGGCGCACGCGCAGGAACTCTGAGAGTTGGGGTGCGGGCACGGGTGCTAGTGCATGAGGGGCGGGCTCCACATTTTGCAGGCGGTCCAACTGTGCCTGTTAGTGCTGCATTTTGTTGAGGATGGCGGTGATCAACTGGTTTTGGTTCGCCATCATTTTCGCCAAGGTACGGTGGTTGGTAGATGGCGGTCCAGTCTGGCGTTGGCCCGTTGCGCCCCAGTTGGGCACAACACCTTCGGGCAAACCGTTGCTTCCTCCTTCACCATTGTTTGAGCCATTGTTCTGGTTGTCGGCCATCTTCTGAACATAAGATGTTAGCCAAGATATAAAGATGATGAGACAACATTTTAATCAAAATGGCCCGTCGAGGCCCATATATATATTTCTGGTGGTATAAAAAGTTCATTACATTAAGCTCTTATTCTAATACACCTACAACCCAACTCGTTGTAGGTGGTACCACAACATTATTAAAATTTCAAACAACGGTAGCTATCGCCTACTCGCCATCGGAGGCAGTCTCCGTACTCTTAGAACCACGAGCACGCGGATCCAGAGGGACGGTGGGCTCGAGAAAATTCTCGATGATTGGGTCGGAGACGAGGCCGGGGCGCGGTGTAGGGGCGCTGGCGGTGGACGGTCCGGCGGTCGAGGGGTGTGGTAGAATCCTCTTGGGGTGAGGGGTAGGCTCACGGATGGGCTTCCTCTTCATCGGGATGAGGGGAACCATCTCCGCAATGTCCTTCTGCAGCTGCATAATCTTGCACTGCAGCTCGCTGTTCTGTTGGATCAAGTTCTTCGTCTCCTCACGAAGGAACTCAACCGCCTCGTGGTGCTCATCGGCGTCAAGCACGACCTTGGTATGGAGGTTGTCCATGGCTTGAAGAAGACGCGACTGCCGGGCCATGACCGGATCATGAATGGAGTGAACTCCGAGGTAGATTCTACGGTGGGCGCCGGGACCGCGCTTCGGCACAAGCCGAAAAGACATGTTCTGAAGACGATCATCATAGATCATCCTCAACTCCATAAGGGCCTGGAGGGCGACGCGTTGGCACGCGACGTCGAAAGTCGGGCCCCCAAGTGCCGTTGTGAAGGGCGGCAGGTGTTCTCCGGATCCGTGGATGGTGAGGGAGACGTCGCATGGTCCGGCGAATTCTTCCATGTACACCCCATGGAACTCGGGCTCAAAGAGGAATCCAAGAAAGGTGAGCATCATGCGGAGCTCCCTGATGAAGCCCTCGTAGTGATGGCAGTAGCTGTGTACTTGGTAGAACGGCATCTACAAAAACAACAAGTTGAAGAAAAGTGAGGGGAGGAACAAAGTTTATAAAGTAGGTTTTTGGGAAATAACTTTCTGCAGCTATTGGCTAGGCTGGTCCGTTTGGCTTCCTACGGTCAAGTCGGCTCTGATACCATCTTGTGGTGCCCTGATTTAACAAATCAGAACATTATTGAATTTCCAAAGAAAAACAATAATACAATAGGTTCATCATGCGACAACGTACATATGACAAGTATCTGTGGTACGCAGACCACAATTATTACATAAGAGTAAAATAAAAATAAAAATAAACTGCATGACGAATGCCTTCTTCAGGATCTTTCTTCTTGACTGGGTCGCTACTCCAGACCATCCTCATAGTAGGCATCCTCTAAAGTGTGTGTCCAATGGGTATGAGTACAAAGATTACTCAACAAGCCACCGCAAATACAAGTAATAATGCAAGATAATAACAAAGGAAGGATAATGGCTAAAAGTTCGGAAAAGTACATTTTTAGTTATTGCATTTAGTGTAGTCAAATTTTATCATGCGGAATAATAAACATGAACATCAATAATACCATCTAACTCGAGGAGTACGTTTTCCCTCCTCGCACAACAGTCCTTACGTGCCAAATCATCATGCACATACATATCCAAAGTAAACTAACTGTGGGATGTAACGCAACCTACCCTTGACCGTGGGCTCGACTTTTCGAAAAGATTTATGACTCTGATCAGAGATGAACTACTGTACCAACAAGGCACGCACTCATCCCAAACACCAAGGTGTAACGAGATGACCCATACCACAGGAACTCATGCCAAAACTTCAGCATGAAATGCTCCAAGCGATAACCACCCGCTCTAGGTTTCGCCGGCGTGCCGGGCCGCATCCCGGATAACGTCGCACCCCCTTTTGTGCCACGTCGGTACAAGCCACCCGCAGGTGCTGCTTGACCCATCTCCAAGTGGTGGCCTCGGTTTGGAACACTCCATTCCTTAGTTAGGACGTACCCATTAGACTTGTGGTTAGTACGGAAGTGTATTGCAACGGATCCCTCAGTCTGGTCCTTATAGTGCCCGGGTGCTACCGACCAATGCCCTAGCTTGCACCCGGAACCCACCATGCATACACTCTCAACCATAACTCTATCACCAACAGCATTCCAGAGATGAGAATAACGGGGATCATATAGTAGATTCCAATCACTATGACTCATTTTTAATTCTATAGCAATCGTGTCGATACAGTGGACACTAGCTAATAATACTAATCATATGGTGACAAGGAGTTTTGGCTAGGTAGCAATGCTTGTGTTGCACATCAAGGTCGGGGGATCCTAAATAAATATATTGTAAGGGTTCCATTTGACTAATGCATGTATACCCTATGTGTTTTAGCGATAGTTTAATAAAACATGGGTTCAATATGCTCAAAAGATTGGTTTGGTGACTTGCCTTGTTCAGCGAAAGGGGAGGGAGGAACTTCCGGGAAGTATTCCGACTCCTCGGCGGTGTCGTAGTCTTCCCAATATAAATAAAATAAAATAAATACGATATTCAATTAAACAATCTAAAACCACACAACAAGCATATAGGTTTTGATTGGGTCAATTTAGAGAAAACCAAGTTGTTAAGTTTCTGAAATTAATTTTATGAATAATTTAAAATGAACTATAATGAGATATTGTCCTTTAATAAAAGAGATAAGAGTGTGAACAATTTTATATTAAGTTTTCTAACCAATTCAAAATAAGTGGTTAAGAGAAAACTTAGTGGTTCCTTTATATTAACAGGAAAAGAATAAAGATAAATTTTGCTGAAATTTAAATAATTGAATTTGTAATTTTCCTTAAATAGCATTTAAATTAAATCCCAAAATAGTCTCGGGTCCACGGTGAGCCAGGATCACAGTGAACCCGCGCACTGTGCGCGTGCGCCGGATCGTGATCCACCATTGGATCACGATCGGGCAGTCACGGGCGAGGCGGGGGAGTTAAGTTATCGCGGACGGCCAGGATTAAAACGTCGAACTGGTACGAGATGGACGGACCAGATGCGATGCAGGATTTAAAAACTAACGGACGCATGGGATTAAAACGTACCGCTTTGATCAGATCCGACGGTGTGGATTAAATTGCGCACGTGATAATATCGGCATCGTCCGATCGCGATCGCACGGCCGGGATCGAATCCGACACGGCACGGGTACTCGACCCGTGCCGGTCGTCTTCTCCGGTGATGGCGAGCGGGCCAGAGGCCACGGCGAGTGGCGGCGGTCCTAGCTAAGCCTAGAAATGGAAAGAGGACGCTAAGGGGAACACGAGGATACCTTAGGCGAGACGAGAGGTCGACGGAGCCCGGTCGGCGGTGAGGGTAGACAGCGGAGTGGTTCGGGTTCCTCGTCGGCGATGGTGTTCCGGCGGGATTCGTCATCGACGGAGGGGTGGCCGAGGTTGGCGAGGACCTTGCGGTCACAATGGTGCGGTCGGTGATGACAGAGGAGGTCACCGGCGACTGTGAGCGGTGACTGGAGTGTGGGCGGCGGAGTGGCATTTAAGGGAGCGTCTCGGGCGTTCTGTTTGGTCTAAGCACAAATGGACGTGCGGACTGAACGTGACGGAGGTGAGGGGTTTAAATAGAGGCACTGGCGGGGCAGTGGGGGCACAATCGGGGCAGGGCCGAGAGTAACGCCGGCGAGCTCTTACCATGCATGCGAGCGATAGGGCGATAGCGCGTGGGTTAATGAGGGGAAACGGTCGGCTTGTCGCGGGGGTGTTAATGGCGTCGGCGAATTAATGATAGGAGGGCTGACAGGGTGGATCCGAGGCGGTCAGCGGGCGCGAGAGCACGAGTGCGGTGACTGACGGGTGGGGTCGGGGTGTCGGTTACGCGTGCGCAGAGAGAGGGAGTCACTGACTGGCAGGGTCCACGGGTCAGTCGGGACGCGCGGGGAGGAGTGGGCTGGGCTGGTCAGGAGAGAGAGAAAGGGAGGGGGAGGGCCCGTTACTGTTTAAATACTTTTCTGAATAAAAATAATTACTGAAATTGATTTAAAATACTTGGGCTACTTCCAATGGTGATAAAAATTTGTAAAAAATCCCAAAAATATATTTTGGTCTTGGGATCATACACAAAATTTTCTAGCCTCTGGTTTGGTCATTTCTTGTAGGTTATAGTTCAAAAAGGTTAAAGAGGGCATTAAAGGTATTTCCAAAATAAATAATTTCGGGAAAATAGATTAAATGATATTTTTATTTCTTTGAAAATTTGGGGTGTTACACAGCCTTCCTCTGCGTTGGCATAGTGTTCAAAGTATGCCATCAGCTGTGCCACGGACGACACTGGCTTTCGATGAAGCTTGCTGAGGAGATCTGGGTTCAACACCCCTTCACGCACGGCATCAACTACTGAAGAGGTAGACAAGCCTTTGATCTGAGACTTGGTGTGGGTGAAGCGTGTGAAATACTCCCGAAGCATCTCCCACGATCACTACTTCACCTGAAACAAACTCTCGGTCGACATTGGGGCTACAAATGTACCCTAGAAGATACTTACGAACTTCCTCTTCAGCTGCTCCCATGACATGATCGATCCTCACTTTATAGACCAGAACCATCGGAGAGCCACACCTTCTAGTGCGAGGGGTAAGCACTTCACCATAGTGTTATGCACCCCTCCACTGGCTTCTATTGCCAATGCATACGAATGAGAAAATTCCCCGGGTTCAGACCAACCAGAGTACTTGTGCAGCTTTAAGGCCTTAAACCTAGGGTTGAAGGGCACTTTCTGAAGGTCCGGATGCAACGGAGACTCGTCGTCGAAGGATGCATTCTCATCTTCCTCCGGGACTTGGACAACTTCGGGGATATTACTCGGACCGCCGTCTTGAGGCCCCTCCGGAGCATGAGTGAAGGCTTGAGAGCGGAGTCGATTGGCAGCCTCTTGCCTCCACCTTGCCACTTCCACCTGAAGTCACGCTACTTGGGTAGCCTCATCCTCAGGAAGGTCTTCATCTCCTCCGGAGTGAAGCTCCTGGTCTTGGGAACTGTTGCAATCAGTTTGGATCACCGTGGGAACAGGCCGAGGGCCTCTGGGTGCTTTACGACCAACAACCCCTTCGGGGGTTAGTGGGATAACTGAGGGTCCTGCACTGTTGGTCCGAGGAGACCTTCGGGGAGGATATGTGGCTAGACTCCACTTGGTAGTCATGACTAACAAAGATGAGGTCCGAAGACCGAAGACTTCAATTGGTTTGGGAAGGCGAGGAAAGGAATTCGAGCTGCACTAGGAAGCCCCTTATCGAAGGGTGCGTGGAATCCTCAAACTCTGAAGCTCCCTCCGCAAGTGCTCTTCAAAGTGCAGTCAGCGGCAGAGAACTAGCTTTTAGAACTAGGTTTCCCATGGACGGCGCCAACAGTTGGCGTAAAAGATTACGCTAACAGGTTCTTGAAGATTAAGAACTAACAAATGAAGATTTTGTCATGTGGACTATTTCGAGCCTCTAAATAGGATAATAGCTCAAAGTAGTTCGAAGTGGTGTATTGAATAGCTGAGTATTCGATGCCTATTATAGGGTAAGAAGGGGGGTATTTATAGGAAAAACTCTAAGGAAAAGACCTATTTACCCCTCAATTACAACCGACATAGTGGGAACTATTCGGTACCCCGAATAGGGTTAAAATAGTAAAATCTATCCAGAAAGGATAGATAAGGCAGACATCTTATCAGTCTTGTTGTTTTCCACTATAGCTTCGGGGCCTTCGGAGGATACCTTCGAACCATGAAGCCGAAGTATCCTTTGGCTTAAAACCTACATCATCTTGGAGATGAACACATGCTTCGAAGCTGAAGAATTATCTTTGGCTACTGATCTCTAAAGCCCTGAGGGTGAAGTATTTTCCCCCAACAAAAACTTATTAATGTTTTGAAATTCTAGGTTGTTGGCAAAAATATTTCGTCCTCCGGGTGCTAACAAAACCTCTACATCAACACAGCCAGAAGACAAAATGAAGTCAGAAGCTTTGATCTCTGATGGTCTTAAAGTATCAAGGCTTCACTGTATTCGGAGCCTTCTACAATGAAAGCCTTCGCAAAGGCTTCAGTGTGACGAAGAATCCTAGAGCCTCTTTACCCGAAGGGGTACTACCAGCAAGGACAAAAGAATTACTTTCTCACTGTTAAATTAGTCTTTTACCCTTTTAACCCTACGAAGAATATTAAATAGTATCTTCTAAGTTAGTTGTAATTAGAGGGTAAAGGAGTCTATTCCTAATATATTTCGTCTATAAATACCCCTCTTCGCGCTGTAAGGGGTATTGAATACTCATATATTCAATACACACTTCGAACTATCTCAAGCTATTATCCAATTCGGAGGCTTGGAATAGTCCTCATAAGCAAACACTTCGTTTGTTAGTCTTTTGAGTTCACTAAACCTGTTTGCATAATCTTTTGCGCCAATAGTTGGCACCGTCCGTGGGGAACTTAGTACAAAAACTTCATTCTCTACCAATCCTTTCTTAGAGCCATGCCTCCTAAACGGAGCCTAGGCACTAGTCCCCTCCGAAGGTCTTCTCGAACCTCTGGATTGGGATCTTAGAATACCACTGAGGTAGGAGGACCCTCCGTGGTACCCCTACCTCAAACTCCCAAAGTAAACACTCACCCTCGAGCATACGGAGCCCCTCCCGTGGCTCCGCCTGTCCTCCGAACTGACTTCATCAGTTCTCAAGACCCGGAGGGGCCCTCCGAAGGAAATGAAGGCCATCTAGATGACGTGGTGGCCCAGATGGCTCGGGTTCAGGCCGAGGTAGAAAGATGGAGGCAAGAAGCTGCCGATAGGCTTCGCCCTCAAGCTAGCCCTATCATCCCAGAGGTGCCTCAAGATGATGACCCTGTTTACTCTCCCGAAGCTTTCGAGGTCCAAAAAAGCACCGAGAATGCTTCCTTCGACAATGAGTCTCCACTACACCTAGACATGCAAAAGGTGCGCTTCGACCCCAAGTTCAGGACTTCGAAGCTATGCAAGTACTCCAGAGAGGAAGACCTCGGATAATTCTCCCGCTATTATGCTCTTGCAATTGAAGCCAGCGGAGGGGTTCGAGACACGATGGCCAAGTGTTTTCCCCTTGCACTCGAAGGGGTGGCTCTTAGTTGGTTCTGGTCTTTAAAACTAGGATCAATTAAGTCTTGGGAGCAGCTGAAGAAAAATTCGTGAGCAATTTTCAAGGGACCTTTGTGCCCTCGATGTCTACATGGAGTCTTTTCAGGTGAAGCAGCAGCCCGGAGAAACTCCACGTCAATTCTTCAAGCGCTTCGCTCATACGAAGTCTTAGATAAAGAGGTTGTCTACATCATCCGTTGTTGACACTGCACGTGAAGGTGTCACAAACCTAGGTATCCTCGATAAGTTTCATCAGAAACATATTTCTTCCATAGCACAACTAATGACCTACTTCAAGTAATATGCCAAGTCAGAAGAAGGATGGCTTCGAAGGACTACTTTGTCTTCATCGACTTTCTTTCAAAAAGTCAAGATCGAGCTGAAGACCTCAAGTTCATCACAAGTGTCTCTCTTTGAAAATAATCAGCATGATGGACGAAGAGGACGAAAGCATCCTTGCTCCGAGGTTCTAAATATTGCCCCTTCTCCTTCGAAATTGCCTCCTAAGTATTCATAGGCTCAAGGCAACAAGGTCAGTGGCTCAAGGCCACCAGGGAAGCCGGCTAGTCAAGGCCTGACCTTTTGTTGTGTGCATGGCGAAAACCGAAGCCATACCACTAACGCATGCAAGTCCATATTAGCTCTGCGTAGAGAATATATCGAGAGGAGCTCTGGTCAAGGCACTACTGACTGAGCCCCTCCCACGACACATCCGGAGCCAGGGCTAGTGTTATGCCAGCTCCGAAGCAAGAAGATAACAAAGACCAGGGGAAATGGGTAGTCCTGCTCATCTCTAGAGGAGGGACCTCTTTGTTAGAAGCTGAAATGCTCGAGTAGTCTCATGTGCCTATATCCTTTTGATGGGGATGATGAGTGGCCTGATCTTTCGGTGAGAGGATAGAGATAAGATAACTTTGATTGGTAGGAGACGACGTTGACAACTCAACTACAACCGTACAAGATGTTTGTGTTGCACCTTAGCGATCGATACACCAACTCCAAGGGTTGTTGACCTTATCGGTGATCAACCTTGTTCCTGCAAGCAATTGAAGAACGAGCAAGAACAAGATAAAAGAGCAACTAGTATTGTTGGATATGAAAGACGCACGATGGATAGTTGGGGTTCTGAAACGTGAAACCGGCGACCTAACCGATCACGGGTTTACATGGACAAGTAACATTGGCTAATCTTTTATCTAATCAAAACCCAAATTACAACTGAAGTCTCTAGGGTTATTTATATCCCTAGGGACGTTCCCAAAGTTTGGAAACTTATTACATATGGAAACTACTAATTATTTCCTAAACAGATTGACTAGAAAAAAGAAACACACATTGATTTAGTGATTGTTATCTCTTCAGATGTAATCTAGATATGTAGCTGGATCCGTTGGAAAGAGGATGTATCAAGCTTTCCATAAAGTCCAAGATCATCCAAATCGGAGTTTCCTTTTAAACGTTATGCACATTTGAATTCGGTGTTGTCCCTACGGTCCAAATCCGAGTCCAATATTCTCAATCGTGTAGAACTTTATTTCTATTTTCTCTTGGAACAAAAGTAATGTCCCAAACTTGTATATTATGTTTGGATGGCCTTGACTTGGTCCCCAATCAACTTCCACGATGTTCCATGCCCTTGATTTGCTCACAACATGTCCCTTAATCCATGTAATAATTTCTGTAATCCAAAACAACAACTCATGGTGCAACAACCTTTTCTCAAATATGTAAAATATAAATCGAATATGGAAAGCATGCACCTTTGTTTTTATTATATTTATATCCCAGCTGGTGATGTCCTCATCACCTTCTCCGTAGATGATGCAGCTAGAATTAAATTCCCCCATGCGAACCCTCTTGTTATTATGGCTAACATTGCAGGAATAGATGTCCGGCGAGTGTTGGTTGATGGTGGAAGTTCCGCAGATATTATCTTCGTCCCGGCCTTCGATCAATTATGCATCCTGCGGAAGCAATTACTTCTAGCAACTCGTATGCTTCAAGTCTTCACAAGCCCTCCTCTCGATGCCCTCGACCAAATAGGCCTCGAGGTCGCCTTTGGAGAGGGGCACCTAGCCAGATCCAAGGAAGTGATTTTTGATGTCATCGATGCCCCTTATGCTTATAATGTTATCTTTGGAAGGGAAATGCTAAACCAATTCGGAGTTGTAGCACATCACAATTATTTATGCCTGAAAATGCATATGCAAGGAGGAGTACTTGCGGTCCTCGGTGACCACGCTACAGCGCGGAGGGCGGAGTATGGCCATGGCCCACCTCTTGATTCAAAGCAGGTAAATAATGTGCAGGGTCATTCGGAGGATAGTTCTGCATCAAGAGACCCCTCGAAGATCTCCTCCCTCAAGTCAATACCCGAAGGTGAAGTTGTAACGAAGATCATTGTCAAAGACGACAAAGACTATCCCATCTAGTTTAGCAAGGAATTGCCTCCGGAAATTGCCACTTTGCTGGAAGTAGTTAAAGACAATCTGGATGTCTTTGTCTAGTCACACAAATATATTCCCAGAGTCAACCGAAGCATTATCGAGCACAACCTACTCAACAACCCAAGGGTTTGACTTGTTCACTAGGGGCTCCGCAAGTTGTCAACAGAAAGAGCATATCTTGCCAAAGCGGAGGTTGAAAAGTTATTAAAGGCTGGGATCATTAGGGAGGTTGCCCACACAGAGTGGTTAGCTAACCCCGTCTTTGTCAAGAAAAAGGCCTCCGGCAAGTGGCACATGTGCATTGACTTCACATCTTTGAATAAGGCATGCCCACGTGAGCCCTACCCCATGCCCCACATTGATCAACTCGTCGACTCTATAGCCAGCTCTAAGATTTTAAGCTTCCTCGATGCGTACTCCAGATGTCATCAAATATGGTTAAAACGTGAAGACGAAGCCAAGACAAGCTTCATAACTCCTTCGGGAGTCTTTTGCTATGTTAGAATGCCCTTCGGCTTAAGGAATGCTAGGGCAACTTTTTCAAGATTAATTGCTAAGGCTCTAGGTCACCAAATAGGTTGTAATGTTGAGGCCTATATGGATAACATTGTAATAAAGACTGCTTTGAAGCACCAACATAGTCTAGACTTAGTAGAATGTTTTGAGAGCCTCCGAACATGTGGAGTTCACCTCAACCCCAAGAAATATATCTTCGGGGCTAAAGCAGGAAATTTGTTAGGGTATTTAATTTTGAGTAGAGGGATCAAAGATAGCCTAACACAGATAAGCGCATTGCAAAGGATGGCTCCACCGGAAAATTTGAAGCAAGTCCAAAAGCTCACCGCACGCCTTGCAGCCCTTAGTAGATTTTTGGCAAGGTCTGCAGAGCGAAGCCTCCCAATATTCAAAGCTTTGAAGGGGTCCGAAGATTTTTCCTAGACACTGGAGTGCCAAAAGAGCTTCGATGAAATTAAGGACTATCTCGGCAATCTCGCAACACTTCGATGAAACTCTTCTTCTCTAACTTGCAGCCATAGGCTCCGCTGTCAGTGCAGTGCTTGTTCGAGAAGTGGATTTCAATGGGAAGTTGGTGGAGAATATGATATACTTTGTACCAGAAGCTTTATCCGGAGCCAAAACTCGGTACTCCGAGCTCGAGAAATTTACTTATGCCCTAATAATGGCTTAGAGGAGTTGCGGCATTACTTTTTGGCGCATAATGTAATTGTTCCAACTTCTTACCCTCTTGGAGATATGCTCTGAAGCAAAGATTCCAAGGGGAGAATTGGGAAATTGGCTGTCGAGCTGGCCCCTTTTGGTATTTACTTCGTAGTAAGAACATCCATCAAATCACAGGTGGTGGCTTATTTTGTAGTGGAGTGGACTCCGTCTGTAGTATGGGCTCCGGAGCAGACACCAGAGCGGTCATAATTTCTCCTTCAGGGAAAAAGCAATGTACTCCGCAAGGCTCAACTTTAAGTCCACCAATAATATTGCAGAGTACGAAGGGATCCTACTTGGGCTTCGCAAAGCACGCACACTTGGTTCCGCAAGAGTTGTCATAAAAACAGACTCTCATATTGTAGCAGGGCATGTTGATAAAAGCTTTCAAGTTCGGCATCCACAACTTGCGAAATATTTGGAAGAAATCCGCAAGACTGAAGAAGAATTTAAATGGATATCTATATGGAGCATTCCATGAGCCGATAACTCGCAAGCAGATGTCTTGGCCAAAGCTGCAGCCAGAGCCCTAGACATCCCGGAAGTGGCTTTTTATGAAGAACTTGCCTCCCCTTTAGTGCCACAACTCCCTCCCGCTGAGGTACTTGTCATACCAAGAAGTGATTGGTGGAGACCAATTATGGATTTATTGCAAGACGAAGCTAATTTGACTGAAGGCCCAAAGCTATCAAGATTACAGTTGAGGGTCCAGAACTATCATATTATCAACGATATTTTATAGAAGGCCGGAGTATGCTCTCCCCTGCTGCGATGTATCTCCCAATCCAAAGGCCAAGACATACTTTGGGACATTCATGAAGGCCTATGTGGTAGCCATCTATCCCCTCGGGTTTTAGTAGGCAAAACACTTCGTCACGGGCTCTATTGGCCTACTATAGTAGCTGATGTGGAGTCTTTAGTCCGCACTTGTTAGGTTTATCAATGGATGGGAAGACGGAGTCATCGTCCACCAACACCTCTTCAAGTTGTAACTCTGGTATGGCCGATGGTAGTTATTGAATACTTTTCTAAGTGGTAGTGATTGAATATTTTTCTAAGTGGGTCAAAACTGAACCTCTGACCACTATCACTTGTAAAAATGTGCAAAAAAGTTTCTACAAAACTATTATTTACAGAGCCGTCGAGCGAGCCAATGGTAATATCTTGTCAGACATAAATCGAAGGATAGTAGGATTGGCGAAGGGGTTGTGGACCTAGGAACTTCTGAAGATTTTGTGGTCCATCCAGACCACTCAGGCAAGGTCTACTGGGTTCACCCCTTTCCAGTTATTATTCGGAGATGAAGCCATGATGCCAACGTAGCTCAAAGGAGGTTCCCTCCGCACCATCGAACCAGAGATTGACAATGAAAGACAGACTTCGCTGGACTTGACTGAAGAGACAAGGCCTCGAGCTGTTGCCAATCTAACGAAGTACCAACATCAGACAAAGACTTGGCATGACCAGACAATAAAGCTTAATGAACTTAAGCTGGGCCATTTAGTATTGTGAAGCATAATTGCTCCGAGAAAATTAGGAAATAAATGGGAAGGACCATATATCATCTTGCGTTCAGGATGCCCCGGATCTTTTAAATTAGCTAATTTATAAGGTGAGGAATTAAAACATGCATGGAATGCGGAGCACCTTAAACGTTATTTCGCTTAGGGGCTCCTTGTAATAGATTGTAAACACCTTTCTAAATAAATAAAGCTTATGGTTCGAATAATGCATGCTTCTCAAGATGGTTCCTACCCCTAGTGGACGCACTAGGGGAATGGAGCTGATTGCGGAGGTAAGTATTATTCATTCGAACCCAATCAATGGACTTCGAGCCACCGACTCAAAGCATCCATCAAGGTGGGAATGTACCATGAAAAACGGATTCCGAGCCATCAGCTTGAAAGCATCTATAAAAAGAGTCGAAGGCGACCAAAATACACGGATTCCGAGCCATTGGCTTGAAAGCATCCGAAAAAGAGTCGGAGGTGACCATGAAAATAGATTCCAAGCCATCGACTTGAAAGCATCTGTAAAAAGAGTAGAAGGTGATAAAAATACACGGATTCCAAGCCATTGGCTTGAAAGCATCCGTAAAAGAGTCTGAAGCGACCAAAATAATCGGATTCCAATACATTCGAAAAAGAGTACTAAGCTACCATTTATGGACTCCGGACCTATAGGTTCGAAGAGCCCTATGAGGTCCATAACGACCATCTACTCGGATTTCGAACCATTGGTTCCAAATTCCTATTCAATACAATAGGGGCTCCGAGCATCTAAAATAAAAAACCCTATAAAAATTGTGCATTTAGCAGGCATGACAATCATTGTGCATGACCGACTTTGCTTGATAATCGAAGGCGCTCACCCTCAAAGAGGGGCTAGGAGGTAAAGGCACAATTTCAAAGCATTTCAGTTTATACTACCCAATCAATTATATTACATCATGTAAAATCAGTGTTTAAACCAAGAAGAAAACGAAGATCCCTCCGATCCCTAAGACTAGTTTCAGAATTAGCATGAATTCAAGGGCGACTTGTTCCTAAGGCCAGAGTCTTCAGAACTTTGTGCTTAATCTGCTTCCCTTTCTTCGAAGCCCTAAAGTCCTTTTGCTCTTGCTGAATCTCGGCCAAAGTCCGAAGTCTTTCGGGGCTGGTCTTCACTTGGTCTTCGCCAGACCACTCCTCTTCAAACTAGTCGATGTCATTCGAAGATGAAGATGCTAAATTTACAACTTCCTCCTTTCCCCCTTTTCCTCCTTAATATAAGCTAGTACTTCTTTACAAATTTAAGGTATAACCTCCCCTTGGCTCCCTCGAGGGATAGAGAATCGAGGACGCATGTGAGGCTTTAAGGCTTCGAAGGTAGCCCACTGCTGATGAAGCCCTTCGTTAACCTCTAGCATTTCAAGCTCATCATCCAGAAAATACGGAAAATCCTAAAATCATTTCCAAATAAGTCTTTTTCATTCAAAGCAAGATAGAAATACAAGTTTTTACATAATAGGACCCTAAGGAGAGCTAGACCTTCGGGTCCGGACGAGGCATGCTAGTCGAAGGCAGCGTCCACGCCTCTTTTTGATGGTGGCCTTCATCGATCCATTTCTTCACTGCCGTCTGGCCTTCAGCTTTCCAAGATGCTTGAAAAGCTTCCCAAGCTGCGGCGACATCGGGTGAAGGGGTCAAAAGCCAGTCGCTAGCAAAGCTGGCAGGTGCTACTCCAGGATCTGGCAAAACAGAAATTTCGATGTCTTCGGAGTGGCAAAGTACTCTGAGACTGGCTACTTATCCGGAGATCTCTTTGTACCGTGTACCCGAAGTATTCATTGTATTCCCCATTGCTTGGATCATCTTCAACTTCCGAATTAAAGTATCGTTCACTGATGATGAAGAGGTGCAAGCCATCCCGAAGTATTCCAAGACACCCCGAAGGACGTCCATGGTCTCGGAGGCTATGCTGTCCACTTTGTCTTCTCTGCAACCAAGGCCTCAGATGAGTTCCGCATGTCGTGGATCAAAGTGGTGAGCTCGGCTATCTTCGTCATGAGGACAATATTATTCCCAAGCAGTCGCCTTATGTCATTACCCAAAAGTTGCCGCTCTTCCCGAAGCCTTACAGCTTCAGCTCTGAAGGCTGCTTGCTCCTCTCGAAGCCATTCGACTTCGGTTCAGAGCACCACCTGCTCAGCCAAAAGCACTTCATTTGCATCTTACAGCTTTCCCTTCGTGCTCTGCTCTACGTGAGCTATCTCATCCAAGCTCGAAGCCCGGCTCTCGGAGTCAGCAAGGCTCTCTTGGAGAGTCGTCACCGTCTCTTTGAGCCGATTGAATTCGCGCTCATTGGAAACAGCAGTTGCACGAGCTAAAACAATGTGCCGACAAAAGAAAAAGAAGAACGAGGTGAGCATGTTATGTACTTCAAATAAAATTAAATTTTGCAGGTGCATTATACCTGGTAGACTGCCCATTCATGGGCGGCATCCAGTTGCGACCCTTCAGCCTCACCTATTATAGAGACCAGTTCAGTCTCCCCCACTTCTCGACTAGTAAGAGCTAGAGGCTCTAGCATAGTCCGAAGACCTGTATTCCTTTAAAGAAAAGGGGCCGAAGATTCTGTTGACTAGCCTCCATCAGTTGACTCCGACGGAGTCAACCCCACTACAGGAGTAGGCATCGGCCAAGATTTACCTTTGCTCTTTCCAGGAGTCGTTGCCTGCTTCAGAGCCATCTCCTTTCCTGGAGTTGACTCTTGGATCGGAGCCACTTCTAGTGTCGGAGCTGTCTCCTACACCGAAGTTGTTAATGACACTGAAGTTGTCTCAAGCTCGGAGACCACCTCCTTAGCTGGGGTTGTTGGGGGAATAGGGGAGCTATGCTAGCCGGCAAATTCAAAATTTCCGCCCTAGGGCCCTAGTCTCATGCGCGTGTGAGATCATAGATCGGTACCTTCTAGCACTTGACGCGCTAGGTGCAGCAGAAGAAGATATTGGAGCAGCACGTCTAGCCTCTCCTCGCTTCGTCCGTGCCATCCTTCGTCGATCTGATCGATGAAGATGACATAGTCGTTGGCATGTAGATGTTCACGAGCATCGCTATTGGAGCAATGCCTCCACGGAGTCCACACGTACAAGGATGGAGTACCTCCCACGGCAGTGTGCTAGCACTGCACATGAGAGACGGGGATCCTTGACCTCAACGTTTGAGATCAAAAAGGGGAGGTGAGAACTCTTGGGTGGCTAGGTCTAATCCAGTCTTATTCCTCATCCCAAGACCTCCTCCTCCTCTCCTTATATAGGGCTGAAAGCCCCCTAGGTCGTGCACATCTTGGAACCCACAAATTAGTTACAACTAATTCGTATTCGTAACAGATCCAATATGATACCCCACATCGGAACTTCTGATCCTGGATCAGAACTTCTGACAAGGTATTTTTCTGGTCTCCAAATGCAACACGACACACAACAGATCCAATCTGTTTTCGCCCACCACAGAACATCCGATACCATATCAGAATTTCCGATCAGTACAAAATTCCTCCGATTCCAAATCAGAACTTCTGGCTTGTCGGAACTTCCGATACCATATCGGAACTTCCAAAATAACAATTGCTCTCTCTATCGAGACCACAAATTAATTGGAAATTCCGATACTACCTATCGGAACTTCCGATCCACGGAATTTTCTTGGGCATATCCTTCAATCTCCCACTTGCACAAGAACCAATTCTTTACATGTTTTTAATCCATCTCTTAAGTGTGTGACCCATTAGGTTCATACACTAATGGCTATTTACCAGAAACGATTTCCAACTCACTGATAAATAGTGGTACCTAGCAGCACATATTGACCACCGAAAGCGTACAAAATCAAATTTTCATGATCCTTGATATACACACGCACCAGTCTGTTTACCACGCGATGTTAGTCAAGCTCAAGGCGAGATTTGTGCCACCCTTGTTGGTTAACTTGACATTTTCACTCGATAAAGTATCGGATTCAAATCATGACTAACTCCTTAGTCATAGTGGCATGGCCATGCACTTTTCCAATCCAATACCTCGAGGGGCCTAGAGACGACTCTTCCATTATTAGGAGGGGTAAATTCCATCTTGACCGCTGACATCCCAAGACATGTTTCACAACACACCTGAAAACAACCCTTATTACTACCCTATTACAGAATACCGTTAGGAAGCAACTAAGTGTGTCACTATGCATTCTGGAATCAAATGACAATCTCAGATCTAAGGACTCTGTAGGTACACCATTTTAGATGACAACTGTTGGCACATTACAATAACAATCCCAGCAGTATCTAAGGTTGGTCTGTCCAACACCATGTTCACCAACATTTGTCCACATCACTGATTTGATATCTCTATGTCTATGATCTATGAAACACAATCAACAATCAGTCAAATGCGCTAATCGATGTATCATCATTGTCCTAGATGATGACAAGAATAGGGACCCTTTTGAACAACATCATCATAAAGCAAAAAGTTTCACATAACAAGTCGTACTCATTAATTAAATGCAAACGATATTTATTCAAGGAATAAGATAACAATTATCCTCATACATTAGCATAGACTCTACTAGCATCTTCCACAAACACATGACTCACTCACGCAAGTATCTAATACCCATGGAGCTCATATGCGCCTCATGCTTGGGTTGTGGAAGGGGCTTCGTCAACGTATCCACCAAGTTCAAATCTGTGTGCACCTTGCAGATCTTCACATCACCTCTCTCAATGATCTCGTGGAATAGGTGACATCACCGATGTATATGTTTGGATTTCTAGTGCGACCTAGGCTCCTTGGCTTGCGCAATGGCACCACTATTATCACAATAGAGGTCCACTGGACTGCACGCACTAGGAACAACACTCAGCTCATAAAAAAACTTCTCGATCCAAACGACCTCCTTCGCCGCTTTTGAAGCAGCGATATACTCAGCTTCCATTGTAGAATCGGCCACCATCTCTTGCTTGGAACTCTTCTAACTCACTGCACCTCCATTGAGGCAGAAAACAAAACCAGATTGCGACTGAGAATCATCTTTATCGGTCTAAAAGCTAGCATTTGTGTAACCACTTACAACGACCTCCTCCTCACCACTGTATACCAGGAACATTTCCTCAGTCCTTCTCAAGTACTTGAGGATACTCATTACTACAACCTAGTGACTTTCACACGGGTTCGATTTGTACCTACTCGCAACACTTAGAGCATATGACACATTTAGGCGTGTACACAACATGGCATACATGATGGATCCAATTGCGGAGGCATACAAGATCACACTCATCTTCTCTAGCTCATCAGGTGTCACAACACATTGAGTCTTACTAAGAGAAATACCATGTGGCATTGGCAGGAATCCCTTCTTAGAATTCTGCATTTTGAACCATTTCAAAACCTTGTCAATGTACATACTTTGGCTTAATCCAATTAGCTGTTTTGATCTATCTCTATAGATCTTTATGCCAAAAATGTATGCTACCTCTCCAAGATATTTCATCAAAAAGCTATTTTTCAGAGAAGTCTTGACAACATTAAACAGAGGAATATCATTTCCGATCAACAATATGTCATCCACATACAGGACCAAACACACAAGTGAGCTCCCACTAGCTTTTTTGTAAACACAGGGCTCTTCTTAATTCTTGATGAAGCCAAACCCTTTGACTACCTCATCCAAATGAAGATTCCAACTCCAAGAAGCTTGCTTCAATCCATAAATGGACTTTAGCAACTTACAAATTTTCCCAGAATTCCCCGGACCGTCAAGACCTTCAAGCTGTGTTATGTACACATCCTCACTTAGGTTTCCATTTAGGAAAGTCGTCTTGACATCCATTTTCCATATCTCATAATCATAAAATGCGGCAATAGCTAGGATGATCCGAATAGATTTGAGCATAGCGACGGGTGAAAACGTTTCATCATAATCAACACCTTGAATTTGTCTGAAACCTTTTGCCACCAATCGTGCCTTATAGATGTGAACATTTCCATCAACGTTTATCTTTTTCTTGAAGATCCATTTACACTCAATAGTTTTTACACCATTGGGTGGATCAACCAAGTTCAAAACATGATTGACACACATGGACTCCAACTCGGATCCAATGGCTCCAAGCCATTTCTCGGAGTCTAGACCCATCACTGCTTCTGCATAGGTCTTGGGATCATCGTTGTCCAACAACAACATGTCTCGATGCCCAGTGGTCAAGAACATGTAGATCTTTGGCGCATGGACTACTCTCCCAGACCTCAGTGGGGCTGGCGCATCCACAATAGGATCTGCAACAACTTACACCTCCTTCTCTACCTCGGTGGGATCTGGAACACTTTCTAATGGCTCGCGATTGAACCGCTTCGAGATGCACAGTCCTCCCACTAACTCCTATTGAGAGAAACTCTTTCTCAAGGAATACACCATTTCGACCGACAAACACTTTTCCCTCCTCTCTATTATAGAAATTGTATCCTTTGGTTTCCCTAGGATACCCCACAAAGAAGCACTTGTTAGACTTAGAACTGAGATTATCAAACATCATATGCGTGAAATATGCCTCACAAACCCAAATCTTTAGAAAAGACAAACTGGGACGCCTCCCATACCACATCTCATATGGCATCTTATCTACAGACTTAGATGGAACCCTATTAATCGTGAAAGTTGTGGTTTCTAAAGCGTCACCCCAAAAGGATAATGGAAGATCAGTGTGACTCATCATGGACCGCGCGCACCATGTCCAACAAAGTGTGATTTCTCCCCTCGGACACCACATTCCATTGAGGCGTATTGGGTGGAGTCAGCTGTGGAACAATTCCATACTACTTCAGATGATCACTAAACTCATGGCTCAAATATTCACCCCCACGGTTCGATCATAGAAATTTAATTGTCTTGCCCGTATGATTTTGTACCTCATTCTGGAACTCCTTGAACTTTTTGAAGGATTCCCACTTATGCCTCATCAAGTAGACATAGCCATATCTACTAAAGTCATCGGTAAAAGTGATAAAGTACTGAAATCCTTTCCTAGCCGTGTGACTCATTGGACCACACACATTAGTATGTACTATGGCCAATAGCTCACTCGCCCTCTCATTCTGTCCAGTGAAAGGTGTCTTTGTCATTTTCCCAGGTAAACAAGACTCGCACGTGTCATATTGTTGGGGGAATTAGTTTTCCCTTAAATAGGGGCCAAATGACGTCAGTCTCTAGAGGCCTCGGGCCCAGAGCCTATCTCTGCCGAAGCCTGAAAGGAATGTCTGGCCTCCTCCGACGAAGTCATTTCCAAGAATAGCCAGTGCTTGCCCCTCCAGAGCCCTCCGGAGACAAGCCTCCAGGACCCCTCCTGGCGCCCTCCAAAGCCCTCCGTAGCTCTTCAGAGCTAAGCCTTCAGGACCCCTCCGGTCCCCTTCGGAGCAAAGCCTCTGGGACCCCTCCGGTCCCCTTCGAAGCCAAGCCTCCGGGACCCTTCCGGTCTCCTTCAAAGCCCTCTTCAGAGCCTTTTGGAGCCCACTCCGAAAGCCGGTTCAGGGCCCACTTCAGAGCCCTCTTCAGGGTCTGCTTCGAATTGCCATTCAGAGCCCCTCAACCACCTCCGCCTGAAGGACTCCGGCAAGCACTCTACACTAGAATAAATATCCAAGAAACGCTATAGTGTAAAGCCATACCGGGGCCACTTCGCCCTTGGTATGACGTATACCTGCTCAGAAGTGATGTTTATCTACTGCATTTGTAAAGTCAAATGTATAGTACTCTAGTCTTTTTTCTTTCTCGCCCCTATAAAGCCTACGACTTGTAGAGGGCAATTTGGACTTTTCCTTTGGCCTGTGTGCCTATAAAAGCACGGCCATGCCCTTGTAATAGGGAGGTTGGAAGATATAGGCAAAAACTATGCCAAATCCACTATAAACTAGACGTAGGGTTATTATCCCTCCGTGGAGGCCGGAACCAGTATAAATTCTTTCTCCCTCTATGAGAACCCTTCTAGGTTCATTCTATACGCCATACATTAATACACAAAAACCTGTTGTAGCAGCCACAATTCCTACAACAGTTGGCACCATCCGTGGGGGACATAGTACTAAAAGCTAAGTTCTTTGCCACTGCCTCTATCTCGAAGTACGCTTGAAGGGGGAGCTTCGGAGTCCCAGGACTCCGCGCACCCTTCGGCAAGGGGCTTCGAGTGCAGCTCGAAGGCCTTTCTCGCCTTCCACCACCCCTCGCGCCTTGGAGTGCACCTTTCGGCAAGGGGCTCTAGGCGCTCACCGGAGGCCTCAAAAGTCCTAGGGGCTATGTGGCAAGTTCTCCTCAACCAAACGAAGCAACTCGGTCTCTGGACCAGGTCACGTTTCAAAAGGTATGCACACAAACCGAAGCCTTGCTTCGTCTTATTCCATACCGAAGCCTTGCTTCGCCTTTTTAATACTGAAGCCCTGCTTCACTTTATTTAATACCGAAGCCCTGCTTCACTTTATTTAATACCGAAGCCCTACTTAACTTTATTTAATGCTGAATCCCCGCTTCATTTTTTGATTACCAAAGCCTCACTTTATTTAAAAACTGAATCTCTACGGTGCCCTTGTTGAGCCCCAAAGTCAACGCTTCGTTCTCTTAAGAACCGAAGTACCGCTTCATATCAATAAGGACATAAGCACTACTTCGATCTATTTAGAACCAGACCACTCCTTCGAAGGCTACACAACGTCTCCGGACCTGTAGCAGTGGGCTAAAGGACTCCAGGCCACCGGCCTGATGCGTCCAAGGACTTCAGGCCACCGGCCTGATATGTCCGGGATCCGAAGGCCACTGGCCTGATGCATCCCAGGATCCCGGGATTCGTTCATGATATCCAGAGTCTTAGAGCGAAGGTAGCTCACAATCACAGCTTGGTGAATCCACACCATTCATTCCATTCTCATTACAGAATCAAGCACAGAAGCCTTGCTTCGCCTAATAAAAATGCTTTGAAGCCTTGCTTCACGTGTCAATATCTAATCTAAGAATTAAACATAACAAAGTCATGCTTCACCTAATCTAAATGCGCTTCGAAGCCCTCCTCACGCATTTTATCTAAAACCAAGCATGTCGAAGCCATGCTTCGTTTAAGTTGAATGTTGCTGAAGCCTTGCTTTGCTTCAAAATAAAGCGTTCGAAGCCCAAAAGAGGTGCACCCCTTCACATTTATAATTGCACGCACTGGCAACGACTAAGTCCCTAGCCGCCACGCGCAAGGGGGACCGAGGTTTATATGTGAAGTGTGCGAATGAAATGCTTAGTATGAGCATGACAAGCTAAGTGTTCGAAACACACAATTTATGCGAAGCATGCAAACGAAGTATGCAAATATAAAAAATCCCATACATTGAATGATAAAAACAAAGTATGTTGCAAATACACTTCAAAAACAAAAAGCTACGAGTAAACAGTATGTAATCCTAGGAAAAAGCGAGCTCGAGGCCCTGACATGTTCGACCCTCGCTTTCTCTTCTTCCGGGCAGGGCCCTCTCAGCTAGACGAAGCCCCATTGGAGCCTGACCTCCCGCGGGCGGACTGGCCTCGCTCCAAAGCCCGCAGATCTCGTCTTTCTCCTTGCAGGTTGGTCCAAGTCTGAGACACAGACGGTGCCGCATCGAAGGCAGAAAATTCTAGGGCTTCATCACCTTGTAAGTTCGTACCCAAAGACTGCACCCCCTCACCACTTAAGCCTACTTCAAAATAGCTTAAGTCTGGCGAAGATGAAGAACTCTGAAGGGGCTCCATCTTCATAGCAGCCAATAGCTCCTAGGCTACATCGAGAATAGCTTCGCCCCTAGGACCCCTCGGAAGTTTCAACCGAGGGGGGCCTTCGGACCTAGCTACTTCGAGCACCACCCAAAGTTGGCGAAGCTCCTATGAATCCTCAAGCATGTCGAAGTCAACATCTGAAGGCTGAGCCTGGGTAGGTCTAAAGTACCACCGCATATCTATTAATAAAACGATAAGTCATTTACAGGCCTATGACTACAATTTACAAAAGCCTAAGGAGGTCTACACTTTCGGGGGTGGAGGCTTCGACGTTGAAGGCTGAGCTAGCAAGGCTTGTGCCCTAGCTCGGCAAAGGTGGGAGACCCGTTGGAGATAGAGGACCACTTCGCACCCTTCAGCCTTCCAAGGTTCTTGAAGTCGGCGCCACGCTCCGCGGACATCCGAAGGTGGTGAAAACAAGTGAGGGCCTCCGAAGGCCACCGGCGTGGCCAAGGCCGCTGCCTCGAGGTGGTTGCACCCCACATTGTGAAGCATTTGCAACACCCCTTGGCCAACCACTCGTCTGACCATCTACGTGAAGCCTTTCATCAACACCTCCACCATCGTTGTAGTTGTATGAAGGAACTTGAGGCAGTCCCCAAGTGGATCTTGAGGATTGAAGTCTAGGGCCGGGAACTCGGTCCCTAGGTTCTCGAGGACTTCGGTCAAGCTCGAGGCAGCCTTGTCGACCCCTTGGACCATGAAGTCTTCTAGAGATCAGCTGGCTATGTGAAGATCGAAGCACCCCGCCACCAGCTTCACCCTAGTCTCCTCCGAAGCCTGAAGTGCTTCTCAAAGCCTTTCTGTCTCCGAGGCCAAGGCTTCTCTTGCCTTGACTGCCTCGGACCTCGCCTCCTCTACCGCTTCTTTGGCTTGCCTTCGTCTCTCGGCCTCCTCCAAAGCCTGGTACCGAAGGGTGTCCCTCTCCTCCACCAAAAGGGTCACCTGATGGTCCACAGAGGCTACTGTTGTAGCATTCAGCGCGAAGGCCTGGCAAGATTCAAGAAAATCTTCAGTATTGATTAGAAAAGCTAAGTATTACTTAGAGATCGTGATGAGGACATCAGTACATCTACACCAGCAGCACCTTCTTCGGCGCCATCTCCTTCTGGGATAATCACGAGGGCCCGTGCAAGAGAGCTGAACTTCGTCATACTACTAAAGAATGAAGGCCCAGAAGAATAAACGCAGGCCTGCATAAGATTCGGCCTTCCTAGGGGCGCCCCCCCTCTTTGGTCATCCACATTAGGGGGCTGCGCCCACCTTCCCCACCTCTATTTAAATAGAGTCTTGTCATTCCTATAGACTCGAGTTTTGATTTACAATTAGCTTTTTCTACTTTTGACACGCGCCAAACAGCGCTGTCCTCGTGTGATTCAGAACTCCACCTTGAGTGATATTCATATTGCTCGCATCTCTTTCTTGTTCTTTCTTCGATTGTGAACAGGAAACGATCTTCGTGATCAGGCTGATCTTGCATCAACAAGGTCAGTAACCACAGGGAGTTGGTTCAGCGATTGCATTGGCGCTTCGGGTTCGCTCGTTGTAGTCGGATCGTGAGGGTCTTCTTCCACCAAATTGAAGTTATCTCCACTCACCGAAAGATCGGGCACTTCAGCTCTATCAAGTGGTATCAGATTTTCCGGGTTGATCGGTGAGTTTATCGAGTGTTTGTCCCTTCCTACAGTCCACAAAACCACAACACAAAAATATATTTCAGGTTAGATCCTTGTCCCAGCACCTTTTTGAGCCTTGCACTATCTTTCAATAATTTGCTTTGTTGAATTTGTGTGCTTACGCGTGTCAATTGTTGCTGGTTACTTGTGCATCTTCATCTGCATATCACGCAAACCCCCCTGGCCGTGCGCCCCTCCCTTCCCTGCCTTGTGTGTCATTTGGAAAGTTACAACAAAAAATATAGGTTGCCTCATTCTGCTCAACCTCATTTGAGAAAGTTTTGGTTGCCTTCCATACAAAGGGTAGTCAATTATTGCTGGTTGCCTAATATTGATCACACTCATTTGAGAAAGTTTTGGTTGCCTTCCATACAAAGGGCAGTCAATTATTGCTAGTTGCCCAATATTGATCACACTCATTTAAGAAAGTTTTGGCTGCCTACCATACAAAGGGCAGATTGCTTCATTTCCAAAATTCTTGATCACCTACCATACAAAGGGCCGTCCATTATTGCTGGTTGCCTAATTTTACTTGCAAGTTTCTCCGGATAAAAAAACGAAAAAAAAAAGAAAAAAACGAAAAAAAAGAGAAGAAAAAAAAAAGAAAGGAGACAAACAGCAAGGAGGCGACCCCCTTGGCCGTGCGCCCCTCCCCCCTTCCATCCCTGCTCACCTCTTCGGTTTCCCTTTTCATGTGACGCCTCTTTTGCACTTTTTTTCCAGCAGCTTTTGGTTACGTCTTTGGCACTATAATTCAACCTCGCATTATTGTTTGATTGTGCTAATCCTTGTTTTGAGTGCAGCCTACCTAGAACCCCACATAGTTCTACAACGAGCAGATTTTGTTTCTCCAAGCAATCGCTGCTCCAATCTTTCGCCGGTTCCACCTGTTGGTTGCAGGTCACCCCTGTGTGCTTGGTAAGAACGGATAAGAATTTGATAACAGCACGTCTGTGAGCGACCAATCCACATCCGTGTTGTCGTAGGTTTTTGCTTTGTGTTTGCACTAACTATGGCAGGCAATGACAAACTGAAGGATGCGCAGCTGCTGGACGTACGGGCACATGTTGATGGCCTTGCTGCAGACATGACAACGATGCATGAGCGGTTTGATTCTACGATCACTTCGTCGACCGAGCGGTTCGACCAGATCGACCTTGCTCAGACGGCCATGGTGACCACGCTCGACACCATCATGTCACGACTTGATGCGTTAACTACGTCGCTCACCGAATTACAAAAGGATTATGGCGGCGATACGGAGCAGGACGATGGACCTCGCCACGGTCATGCACGTCGCGTGGTACATCATCTCCCTCACGATTCATTTGCTAAGATTAAATTTAAAATTCCATCTTTTAATGGCAAATATGATCCTGCTGCTTATCTTGATTGGGAACTAGAGGTCGATCAGAAATTTTCATGCCATGATATTCCTGCTCATTCTCAAGTTAAAGCTGCTATTAGCGAATTTACTGATTTTGCTTTAATATGGTGGCGTGAATATAAACTAACACATCCTACTGCCACACCCATCACTTGGACTCAATTAAAAGCTGCTATGCGACACAGATTTGTTCCTTCATATTTTGCGCGAGATTTGCTAAAGAAAATGCAGAGTTTTCGACAAGGACAGCAATCTGTCGAGGACTACTATCAAGAGCTCCAAAAAGGTATGATTCGTTGTGGTTTGTTTGAGACAGATGAAGCTGCGATGGCCCGTTTTCATGGTGGTTTGAATAGAGAAATTCAGGACATCCTTGATTATAAGGAATATTCTGATATGGCCACATTGTTTGCCTATGCTTGCAAAGCTGAACGTGAAGTGCAGGGACGCCGCTCGAAGACATATCCTAACTCTTTTGCAGGTAGAGGCGCAGCAATCAATTCAGCGTCTACTCCGCCTACACCATCCACGATCAGCACTCCATCGCGCGAAACGACGGCCAAGCCTACCGCATCCTCGTCCCCAGGCGCTGCTCCTTCCACAGGATGTACACGGGATATTCGGTGCTATCGTTGCCATGGACTTGGACACGTGAGTCGGGACTGTCCAAACAAGCGTATTTTGCTCATACGTGACAATGGTGAGTATTCATCCGCTAGTGATTCCGAGGAAACCCAACATACTATGCTTGCCACTGACCATGCAGCTAAAACGGAGGTACATGTCGATCCCGGCGACGCTGATAAGTATGAGAGTCTTGTTGTGCAGTGTGTTCTTAACACCCAAGTCACCACGTCTGAGAAAAACCAACGGCACACACTTTTCCACACAAAAGGTGTTGTACAAGAACGGTCGATTCGCATCATCATCGACAGTGGCAGCTGCAACAACTTGGCAAGCACAGCTTTGGTCGAGAAGTTGTCCCTGCCCACTCGTAAGCACCCAAACCCGTATCACATTCAATGGCTTAATGATGGTGGGAAAATTAGAATCACACGTTCGGTACGCGTTCCTTTTTCATTGGGCTCTTATTCTGATTATGCTGCTTGTGATGTTGTTCTGATGGAAGCATGCTCTTTGTTACTTGGTAGACCTTGGCAATATGATACTGATAGTGTACATCATGGTCGTTCGAATCATTATTCCTTCCTGTTTAAAGGTCAGAAAATAATGATACATCCAATGACCCCTGACCAAATTTTTAAAGATGATCTTGCTAGGGCTACTAAAGCGGCAAAACCACTAGCACCCCAACCAGCCGCCAATGTTACTTCTGAAATCAAGTTGAATGCGCCTGTCTTGCTTGCTACACGTGCTGATTTTTAGGATTTACGCAATGATCATTTGCCCTGCTATGCACTTGTCTGTTCTAGTATGCTCGCTGCCCTTGATGCTCCCCCGTCTTTGGATATTCCCCCCGCTGTTTCTAATCTTTTGCAGGAGTACGCTGATGTGTTTCCCACAGATTTACCCTCGGGTCTCCCTCCACTCCGTGGTATTGAGCACCAGATTGACCTCATCCCCGGCGCCCAACTACCTAACCGCGCCCCATACCGCACAAATCCGGATGAGACGAAGGAGATCCAGCGTCAGGTGCAGGTGTTGCTTGATAAGGGGTACATTCGTGAATCTCTTAGCCCTTGCTCGGTTCCTGTTTTACTTGTGCCGACGAAAGATGGGTCATGGCGTATGTGTGTAGACTGTCGCGCTATTAATAACATCACCATTCGTTATCGATATCCTATACCACGCCTTGATGATATGCTAGATGAACTTAGTGGTGCCATGATTTTCACTAAGATTGATTTACGTAGTGGCTACCATCAGATTCGCATGAAATTAGGAGATGAATGGAAAACGGCTTTTAAAACGAAATTTGGGTTATATGAATGGTTGGTTATGCCATTTGGATTGACTAATGCTCCCAGCACCTTTATGCGCTTAATGAATGAAGTTCTTAGACCCTTCATAGGACTGTTTGTTGTTGTCTACTTCGATGATATCCTTATTTACAGCAAGACTATGGAAGAGCAGTTAGAACATTTGAGTGCTGTTTTTGATGCCTTGCGTGCTGCCCGCTTGTTTGCTAATATGGAAAAATGCATCTTTTGCACACAACGCGTCTCGTTTCTTGGTTATGTTGTTACCCCACAGGGCATCGAGGTGGATAGCAGCAAGGTTGATGCAATTCGGGAATGGCCCACGCCGACGACGGTCACACAGATTCGGAGTTTTCTTGGACTTGCAGGTTTTTACCGTCGGTTCGTACGTGATTTTAGCTCCATTGCAGCACCTCTACATGAGCTTACAAAGAAAGGTGTGCCATTTGCTTGGGGCGACTCGCAGGAGGTAGCGTTCAACACTTTGAAAGATAAGTTAACACATGCCCCCCTCTTGCAATTGCCTGATTTTACTAAAGTATTTGAGCTTGAATGCGATGCTAGCGGGATTGGATTGGGTGCTGTTTTGTTACAAGAGGGAAAACCGGTTGCGTATTTCAGTGAAAAATTAAGCGGTGCTAGCTTGAGATATTCTACTTATGATAAGGAGCTTTATGCTTTAGTCCGCACTTTGCACACATGGCAGCACTATCTTTGGCATCGCGAGTTCATAATTCATTCTGATCATGAGGCCTTGAAACATATTCGTACCCAAACAAATCTGAACCGTCGTCATGCTAGTTGGGTAGAATTCATCGAGTCTTTTCCTTATATTATTAAACACAAGAACGGGAAGGAGAATGTCATTGCTGATGCGTTGTCTCGTAGATATACCATGCTTTCACAGCTCGATTTTCAAATTTTTGGTTTGCAAACTGTGAAGGATCAATATGTCAACGATGCTGATTTTAAAGATGTTCTAACTCATTGCATGCCTGGCAAACCTTGGGGTCAATTCCACATGCAGGATGGGTTCCTGTTTCGCGCTAACAAGCTGTGTATTCCAGCAAGCTCGGTTCGTCTTTTGTTGTTACAGGAGGCACATGATGGTGGTCTCATGGGACATTTTGGTGTCCACAAGACGCACGAGGTGCTGGCCGCACATTTCTTTTGGCCCCGGATGCGCCGTGATGTCAAGCGCCTTGTTGCACGCTGCACTACATGTCAAAAAGCTAAGTCCCGGTTGTACAACCATGGTTTGTATATGCCTTTGCCTGTCCCTACTTCCCCTTGGCTTGATATTTCTATGGACTTTGTTTTGGGATTGCCTAGAACTAAGAAGGGGAGGGGTAACATTTTTGTGGTTGTTGATAGATTTTCCAAAATGGCGCATTTTATACCTTGTCATAAAACTGATGATGCTCGCACTGTTGCTGAATTGTTCTTTCGAGAGATTATTTGTTTGCATGGCATTCCAAATACAATAGTCTCTGATCGTGATGCTAAGTTTCTCAGTCATTTTTGGAGATCTCTGTGGAATAAAGTGGGAACTAAATTGCTGTTTAGCACAACTTGTCATCCTCAAACTGATGGGCAAACTGAGGTAGTTAATAGAACCTTGTCAACCATGCTTAGGGCTGTTTTGGATAAAAATTTGCGACGTTGGGAGGATTGCTTGCCTCATATTGAATTTGCTTATAATCATGCCACACACTCTTCTACAAAGATGTGCCCTTTTCAGATTGTTTATGGTTACATTCCTCGTGCACCTATTGATTTGTTCGCCCTTGATGCTGCGGAAGCTCCACATCTCGATGCAGTTGCCCATGTTGAACAAATGATTGACCTTCATGCACAAACACACCAAAACATTGCTGCTGCTAATGCTAAAAATCAGGTTGCTGGTAGTAAAGGAAGAAAACATGTTACTTTTGCACCTGGTGATTTGGTTTGGTTGCATTTACGAAAGGATCGTTTCCCTAATTTGCGCCGTTCTAAATTGATGCCTCGTGCTGCTGGTCCTTTTAAAGTGCTAACCAAGATTAATGATAATGCTTATATCCTTGACCTACCTACGGAATTTGGTGTTTCCACTAGTTTTAATGTTGCAGATTTGAGACCATATACGGGCGAGGATGAGGAGTTGCCGTCGAGGACGACTTCGATTCTAGAAGAGGAGGATGATGAGGACATCAGTACATCTACACCAGCAGCACCTTCTTCGGTGCCATCTCCTTCTGGGATAATCACGAGGGCCCGTGCAAGAGAGCTGAACTTCGTCATACTACTAAAGAATGAAGGCCCAGAAGAATAAACGCAGGCCTGCATAAGATTCGGCCTTCCTAGGGGCGCCCCCCCTCTTTGGTCATCCACATTAGGGGGTTGTGCCCACCTTCCCCACCTCTATTTAAATAGAGTCTTGTCATTCCTATAGACTCGAGTTTTGATTTACAATTAGCTTTTGCTACTTTTGACACGCGCCAAACAGCGCTGTCCTCGTGTGATTCAGAACTCCACCTTGAGTGATATTCATATTGCTCGCATCTCTTTCTTGTTCGTTCTTCGATTGCGAACAGGAAACGATCTTCGTGATCAGGCTGATCTTGCATCAACAAGGTCAGTAACCACAGGGAGTTGGTTCAGCGATTGCATTGGCGCTTCGGGTTCGCTCGTTGTAGTCGGATCGTGAGGGTCTTCTTCCACCAAATCGAAGTTATCTCCACTCACCGAAAGATCGGGCACTTCAGCTCTATCAGATCGTGTGAAGCTTCGCTCACCTGAACGAGGGCTTCGTGGGCATTTGCAAAGAGATCCAGGTGGCTAGCGCGGCTAAGATGTGCCACCAAGTCCCCTTGCCCAACTGCAACACAACCCTCATAGAAGGAATTGATGGCTGCCTTCGTCACGAGTCCCCTTAGAAGTAGAGGTGGGACCATCTGCGCCAGAGTAGGCTCTGCCGAAGCCAGGCTCTGGTCTACTACCTTGACTTCCTCTTTGGCTTGCTCCTGAGGGGCCCTCCACCACGGTTTTCCCCCTCGTCCTCTTCGGACAAAGAGCTCTCAGACTCCGAGCTGCTCCCACTGCTGCTGCTCACGTTGTTGTCGAAGGTCCCCTTAGGCTCTGCCATGATAGGCCTCGCATCGCCACCAGTGCTTGAAGAAAAATACAAGTCAATATACATGAATACAAAGAGAAGGGTGATCAAGTGTCTACCTTCATCAGCATCCTCATCGTCCACCCTCTTTCTTTTGGAGCCGCTTGCCAAAGTTGTCAAGATGTCGAAGTCTGGGAGCGCCTGGACCTCCTTGACGCCAAGCTAGGTCCACACCTGGTTCCAGCGCTCCCAAGACCCCACTGGTGTCGGAGCCCCAACGACGCGCTCCGTGGCCAAGATTGCCTCCTCTAGAGGCCGCACGTCGCGCGTAGCTTCATCAAGATTTTAAGTCATAGAAAGTTAATTTTTCGAAGTATGAAGATGAAGAAGTTCAAAGTCTTACCAAGGCGCTCCATAGACACCTCGCTCGGTCCCTCCGAGCCCGAAGCCTGGAACAAGTTTTCAGGCTAGGAGAGCACAAGGAGGCTAAGCCGAAGGGTGATGAACTCTTCGGCCAAGTCTCTCATGCTCATCTTCGAAGCTACCCTTCGTAGGAGCAGGATCATCGATTGAAGGGCTTCGAGGCTTGACTTCACCACGCCCTCGCGTCGGTAAGAAATGAGCGCGTTGGTACTCCAAAGGAGGGAGTCCATGCCCACCGAATCATAGAACCATTCTTGGTCTCACTTCAAGTACCACTTGGTGTTTACAGCCCTCGCTGGGAAGTCATCTTGGAACTCCCTACGGAGCTGGAAGTTGGCGCTCCCGAAGGCTAAGGCCCTCTCCACATGATCTGCCCCCTTCCTTTGCTTCGGTTAGCAGCTTTTGTCATGAAGAGTGACGAAGACATTTGCTCGCCCCTCACAGCCTTCGGCCCTCATGGCCCATTCGAAGATGGCTAGCCTCACCACGATGTTCGGGGACAAGTGAGGGACCTCGAAGTTGTACGCCTTAAGCACCTCGCTCAGCATCTCCACTACTAGCAGCCCGAGGCCTGCCTCAGAGAAGGCTTTGAAAACTACAACCTCGTAAGGCCGAGGTTTTGTGATGGTCTCTGACTTCTCGGGCACCCGAAGCTAGATTCCCTCGGAAATCTTCACTTCGCAAACCCTCCGAATGGACTCCTCCGTGGAAGCCAAAGTCTTCAACTCCAGTGTCTGCTCGAATTTGTCAGACGGCGACCGAAGGTCCCTCGGCCCCAAGCGCCTCGCTGTAGGCTTCGCCGCCGTCGCTGCCGCCACTTGGGCCTGGACGGAGCTCAAGCTTGTGGCCATGGCTAAGTCCTTCTTCGTCACAGCCTTCTTTGGCATCTCATAGGGTTCGGCGTGAAGGGCCCTAAGAAGCTACGAAGTAGGCTGTGCGCGAGGCTGAAGGTGGAGAGAAGAGAGCGAAGGATGCTAGGGACTGAAGCAGAAGACAAATGAGAGCGTGGGTGGAGCCCTTGTACGGTGAACCCCTTTTATAGGCAGTAAAAAAACGTCCACGTGTCCCGCAACGAAGTCTTTTTTCACCAATTACCTCGGTCTCCATAGTCTATGATAGGTAGGCCCAAGGTTAATTTGAAGCGAACCGTCACGACCCCCCGCACTGCAACGACCAGTTTTCTGATTGTTGCATGGTCATTTGATCTTCCGAGGGTGTCCCATCAATCCAAATAGGCATTTATTGTCTGCGTAGTTCGAAGCCACCCTGTGATCCAGGTTCTGAAGGCCCGTCTTCTCTGAAGCTTCATTTCATCCAAGTCATTTGTCTCGAAGCGAACACACCCCTTCGCTCTGAAGGGCTACGTGTGAGGGGCTATTGTTGGGGGAATTAGTTTTTCCTTAAATAGGGGCAAAATGAAGTCAGTCTCCAGAGGCCTCAGGCCCGGAACCTGTCTTCGCTGAAGCCTGAAAGCAAAGTCCAGCCTCCTCCAATGAAGTCATTTCCAAGAACAGCTAGTGCTTGCCCCTCCTGAGCCCTCTGGAGCTCTTTAGAGCCAAGACTTCGGGAGCCCTTCGGTCCCCTTCGGAGCCAAGCCTCCAAGACCCCTTCGGTCCCCTTTGGAGCCAAGCCTCCAGGACCCCTCCGGTCTCCTTCGAAGCCCTCTTTGGAGCCTTTTGGAGCCCACTCTGAGAGCCAGTTCGGGGCCCACTTCGGAGCCCTCTTCAAGGTCCGCTTCGGAGTGCCATTCGGAGCCTCCTCAACCACCTACGCCTGAAGGACTCCGGCAAGCACTCCGGACCAGAAGAAATATCCAAGCATCACTACGGTGTAAAGCCATACTGGGGCCCCTTTGCCCCTGGTATGTCGTATACCTTCTCAGAAGTGATGTTTATCTACTGCATCTATAAAGTCAAATGTACAGTACTCTAGGCTTTTTTCCTTTCTCGCCCCTACAAAGCCTATGGCTTGTAGAGGGCAATTTGGTCTTTTCCTTTGGATTGTGTGCCTATAAAAGCAGGACCATGCCCTTGTAATAGGGAGGTTGGAAGATATAGGCAAAAACTATGCCAAATCAACTATAAACAAGACGTAGGGCTATTATCCCTCCGGGGAGGCCTGGACCAGTATAAACTCTTTCTCCCTCTGTGATAACCCTTCGAGGTTCATTCTATACACCATACATTAATACACAAAAACCTATTGTAGCAGTCACAATAAAAGATGGCCCACTGTCTAAACCAGTCACTTTCCCTCTCATGACTAATAGTGGTGCAAGATCCATTGTCACGCTATCTCCTAGTGAGCTTTGGCATCACTACTAGAAACTAGTTGACATAGGTAAGAAACTCCTTGCTAATCACATTGTATGTGACTCTTGTCGTTGGAGAAGCATCAAATGCTCAACCCCAACTGAACCAACACTATACGTGCAGAAGTCTGACTTTCGCCCCAACTGGTCGAGATAAAAGACAGCACCCTGCTTTGGCAGACTCACTATCGATGAGCATGAACCCTGGTGGGTGCAGCTATTGGGAAGAGCATTAACACATAATTTTCTGAGGGAAAACTACTCTAGCATCGTAACATCCCTAGCGCACACGAAACATGCAAGAATAGAATAACATGAACATAAGAAAGCATCACAGGCAATCATATTAACTGTGACATAGAATGGCCTTCCTCACATGGCGATCTCCATCTCCATGACTCCCATCATCGAGTGCGTGCTCCCGGCTTCCATGAAGAGTACTAGTCCATCTTGCATAGGCTATACTAATTACATGGGCTGAAGCACCGTGGAAACGACATGCAAGCCATAATAAATTTTACATCAGCCTTGGGCTATAAATTACCATGATGTGCAGGCCATATTTAATTTACATTCATTGCATGCATCTCATACATCACATTTATCCAAGGCGAGCAATCTACAAATGACTGGATTTTGGATCTGAAAAAACCCGGGTCAGCAATCTCGGTTTTCCTAAATCGCGCGGGTCGGAACTTCCGGTCTGTTGGAACTTCCCATCAATATTGGAATCCCACATCGCAACAGTTGCCTTCTATATCGAATCAATATTCAACATCAGAACATCCGATCAGTATCAAAACTTCCGATTCGCCTTCAGAACTTTCGATCACATCAGAACTTCCTATCTACCATGGACAGAAATAGATCTAATCTGTTTTTCCACCATGTATCTCCATACACGAGGGATCCAGATCGACACTACGCATGTAGGCTATGATACCATTGTTGGGGAATGGGGGAGCTATGCTATCCGGCAAATTCAAAATTTCTGCCCTATGGCCCTTGGGTCATGCGCGTGTAAGATCATAGATCGGTACCTTCTAGCACTTGACATGCTAGGTGCAGTAGAAGATGTTGCAGCAGCACATCTAGCCTCTCCTCGCTTCGTAATTGTCATCTGTTGATAGAAAAAAATTACATTAATGGTCAAGATTGTCAAAATATCAATTTTGGTACTGTGGGTTGAAAATATACAAGTCCTGGCACAGCCCGAAGTCCTAAAGTGCCGGAGGACCATCTGCATGGGGCCTCGGGGGCCTTTTAGCAGCCTGCTCTGTAGGACTAGCTTCGCCCTGGAGGCCCTTCGGTGGCTTGCTTCACCGAAGCTTCAGCCCGAGGAACACCCTTCGGCGGGCCTGCCGAAGGCCCACTTTAGGCAGGCTTCGGATAAGAAGTCTGATACAGATTCTAGTTGTTTTTATCTCTAATCTTGATTAGGTCGAATCTTATAAGATTAGAATTAGAGATAAGAAGATTAGCCCCTATAAATGCAGGGGTGAGGCCGGTTCATAGGACCTCCAAACACAGATCAACTCTTCAAACTCTAGTTTGAACTGTACCTTTACTTTCTTTACTTCCCGCATTAGTATTAGTACACCTTCGTGTGTTTGCACTGGAAGCCCTCCGTCGGCCACGCAGTAATAGAGGTAAGCCTTGTTGGTTCGCTAGTGAATCATCTGTTAATCTACGTAACAGATTGCTATCATCTTGTTGGCTCACTTTTGAACCCTCCGTTAATCTACGTAACAGATTGCTACCTTCATTTTGTATACTGCAACAATTGGTAATTCGGTCTCTAGGCCGAATTGGCACTTTATATTAACTTTGCTGTAGGTTTCACATTCGGAGCCACCTTCGCCGAAGGTTTCTGGAGCTAGGAAGCTGGTTTCGGAGGCCACCAAAGCACCCTTCGGCAAGTCTCCGCATCATCCGACCATGCCGGATCCGTCATGTTCATGCCAGTGCTCTGCATCGGACTCCGTCGCGCCAGCGCTCCGCGTTGAATCTTGCCGTGTCAGAGGCTTCGTACCGAACCCTATCAATCGGAGGTGAGTTCATGTCGTGATCTGTTCAGAGCCTATCTTTGGCTAGATCAATTCGAATGCCGAAGGCCCCCTTCGGTCACCCTTCGCACCAGACACTGAAGGCCCCCTTCGGTCACCCTTCGCACGGTATACTCTGAACCTATCTGGCTTCGTTCGGCCGATTGGTTTACTTTATCTATATAGTTCGGCTAATTGTATTATTTTTGTGTGATTTGAATACCTGGCGACTCCACCCCTTTCCACTGTTAAGGGTAGTCGAAACGCAGCGTCAGCATTGTGTTACGCTTAGGTTGTTCCCTAAGTATCCACACGATTTTGGATCGTTGAACTGACCCAAGTGCGGGGGCACATTTTTGTGTCAACACACTTTTTGATGACTCCACTGGGGATGGCTACGCCAACATGACAAGTACATATACATCGGCTAGGGGTACTTCTACGACAACTACTACGTCTACAATGCCAATGGATCCCATGGGGGGCGCAAAAATCGACAACCACAACATCATGACACCCACCCATGAAGATATACCGAGGAACCCCCAGGAAGGACGGGCAAAGATTGAGGCGAAGATGAAGGAGCTCCAAGATCTCATGCTCGGGACCTACATCAAGACGCACACGACGCCAACATTCCCGACCTCCCCGGACTCTAGTAACACAAATGTCGCCTCCTTTATCTTCTTTAGAGATTGAGCAAAAGATAGCCGCATCTGTAGATAAAGTCGTTAGCACTTCGCTAGCCAACTGTCTAGATTTAGGAGTTAGCTCTCAAGTAGAGGCGATGTTTGGAAGGTTCGGCTTTACCGATGCCGTTCCTCCAACTCCAATCGCTAGCATACCCCTAGTAAATCACATTTATAGCAGAACTGACAGTAGTACTGGCAAAGCTATCATGTCTCAGGCCTCGACATCTATGTCTGATACAGGTCACTACACTTATAGCTAAGCTAACTCATCTTATTATGCACCGCCTCCACCTACGCTTGCGCCAGCCTTTCTCGCGTTGCCCGTGCCTCATAGGCCCGAGCACGTCGTGTACACCGAGCCAACAAGTGAGGAGGACCCCCGCGGCTGACACACAGACATACCACTGCGTGCCGTGCCCCCGCATGAGAGACAAGCATAGGCAGGAGGCCAGGACGACATTGATGAGCGGATTTGCGCGTTGTTTAGGGAGAGCACCGGTTTCGCACCTAGAGATCAGACTAGTGTTACCGAAAGCCGTACCCGGATCACTTCGATGCCATACCCTATCCTCCCAGCAATAAAGTCCCTGAATTTACCAAATTCGATGGCGAGGGTAGCAAGACCACACTAGAACATGTCAGCCAAGTCTTAGCTCAATGTGGAGAAGCTAGTGGGTCAGACTCATTAAAACTTAGACTATTTTCCCTTTCGCTATCTGACACCGCTTTCACTTGGTTTTGGGCACTCCCGCCAAACTCCGTCCAAACATGGGCCCAATTAGAACAGAAATTCCATGACTATTTTTATTCAGGTGAGATTGAACTTATGCTTTCACACTTGACATCAGTCAAACAGAAATCTAGCGAGAGTTTCTCTGAGTACGTCAAGCGCTTTAGAGATACTAGAAATCGATGTTTTAGTCTCAATATTTCAGAAAGGGATTTGGCTTATCTAGCTTTCAATGGATTGCGATCTGAAATTAAAGAAAGAATAGACAACTATAACTTTTTAGAAGTCAGCCAAGTCTTGCAGCAGGCTTTGGTCCAAGAAGGCCGAGCCAAGGATAAAAAATTCATTAAAACATTTAACAAACCTAGGGCTGAAGTTCACATCATGGAAAACTCCGACGAGGAAGAGTCGGAGGAATAGGATGATTCGACCAATATGTATGCGGCTGAATGGGCTTGGAGCACTAAGAGCAAGCCTATCACTTGTTCTGAGCTACTGTCGTCTCCCACTAAGAGTCGACCTAGCGAAGTTAAATACTCCTTTGATGTGACTAAATGCAATAAAATATTTGATTTCCTCTTGAAGAGCCGGCTTCTCAAGTTTCTTAAGGGCCATGTCATCCTTACTGCCGACGAACTAAAGAAGCGTCCCTACTGTAAGTGGCACGATTCGCATTCTCAATATACTGTAGGACCGAAAGTAGCGACCAGAGGGGGGTGAATGGGCGCCTAAAAATTCTTTAGAATCTATGGCCTGCTCCCAACACCCAACGCACCTAAAAAAACTAAGCAACAAAATGTAAACAGATCACTGAAGCTTAAAAGTATCTAGCCTATAAACGACTGGTGTCCTAGACAAAGAAACACCAATACAGTGCTAATAGGCAGATTAACAAGACATTCAAAAAATGGCAGATCTAACTTCACAGAAACAAATCATCACAGCAATGGATCTAAGTGCACGTAAAATGAGATGAGAAGTTACTGATCAAAATTTGTCTCCTGTTCGAAACTCGGCGAAGCTTGCTTCGAAGTGTCGAATCTTGCTTCGGAGTTCTTTGTCGAAGGTTGACGAAGTCTGCCGTGGAAGTGCCGAAGGTTTTTGAAGTGTGTAGTGCACGTGCCGAAAGTGTGCTTCGAAGATGTTGTGCGAAGGTGTATACTGCGAAGCTAGCTTCGAAAATCTTGATTGAAGCCTACAGTCGAAGTACCTTCGAAAACAAAACTTCGGTGCCTATACTCCGAACAGAGAACATCGAACAAAGCTCTTAGAGAAACAAGCTTCGAAATGAAGACGAAGTATGAGACAACCGAAGCCTACTTCAAGAAGCACACGTTGAAGCAGCAACACTTTACATAGAAAAACTCAACTTCCAAACAAAGCAGAGAAAAATCGAAGCCTGTGACACAACCTTCGAAGTTAGATTACTCGAGGTATGACTACCGAAGTAGTGACCTTCGAATCACAGATCAACTCTGAATCGGAGCCCTCTGAAGCTCTCACACAAGAAGCCGAAGCCTAGGAACAGACTCTGAAACACCTGGGCCAGCAAAATTCAAAGCATGCAATACGTAGCTCCACAGCTTCCTTCGCAGATGGCTTCGCACAAAAACACCAGCGAAGACTATAGAAAACGAAGCTAGCAATTACAATCACACACACTTCGAATCCGAAGCCTACAGGGAAAATAAGTCCGAACAGAAAGATGCTTTGCAAGAGACGGAACGCAGCCAACACGTGTGAGACTTCGGAGATGGTGGTGAGAGGCTACACAATATCGAAGATACTTCGGAGGCCACAGTGCACAGATATACTTCGAACAGCAAAAACTTTACTGACAGAAAGCAACTGCAATCCACAGAGCGAAAGGGACAGCCTATATGCGATAAACAAGGGCTAGAAAACCTAACACACTGCAGCTACAGGAGATAGGTACTACTTGCTGCTACAGGAGCACGCAAGAAAAACCATAGTTCTTAGAACGCGGAGCAAAAACAGCCCCAGAGTAAAAATACGCACAGAGTCAGAACCCAGTCGCACGCAAACCAATGTAGTAAACAAACAAAAAAAATGCAGCACACATAATTGCAGCACGCAGAAAGGCAGAACCAGGAGAGAATAAAACTCACGGGTTCGAGATGAATAGATGAACCTTGCGGCGGCGCAAACAGGGAGAGAGAGAGCAGGAAACAGACAAAAACGTGACCCAATCCTTGATTAAAAAGTGATTTCTGGAAGGGTGAACTAACCCTAGGGATTGGGGCCCTATTTATAGGCAGCCCAATAACCTAGAATATTCCACCAGCCCCTTAGGGTTTTTTACAGACGCTTAAATAAAAGGAAAAGACCAAACTGCCCTTAGGATATTTTTACAGACTCGACTGACTGAATGTGGGCCTAATGACAAAATAGTAAATTCCTGTTTACAGATGACTTATCCGGAAGCTAAGATTTCGTAGCGACTATGGCTTCTTTTCAGGACGGTCCATTCAAAGATCAGCGGTCATCAGTTTTGCGCCGAAACTGACAAATCGTCCACCAGCTTTGCACCAGGTAACCAGATTGGGCCGGCCCGATTCCGCAGCTCTCTCAGCCCGGCAATCACTCGCCGCCCGTGTACCTGAGTCAATCCTGGTCAACAGCCCAGTGGATCCTCTGCTGCTCCTAGCCCATGTACCTGGATTGGGCCAGCCCGACTTCGTGGCCCTTCTGCCCGACAGTCGCTCGCTGCCCATGTACCTGAGTCACACGTGGCCCAGACGCAGTAGGTCTTCTCTCTCTTTTCAGTCCTCTTTGACTTCCATTGACAATGACTCATCACATCTAGAGCCATGAGGCCCACACTCTTCAGCATGGCTCCTCAATTTCCCCCTTGATGAGTGCATTGTCAACACTTCACTTCTTCAGCTCTTCAGTACCTGCGAACACATGTGGAAATACGAAAACAAAACACAAGAAAACAAAGAAGAAGAAAATAAAGTAAAAGTTTAACCCTAATGACCAAAAGCCAAACAAAAGCAAGAAGCGGTCATTATGGTTAACCAAAAGGTAAAAACACAAAATGAGTGCAATCTCAGAAATATCAACAAGGATATCAAAAGAGTAAGTACAACCGGAACAAAAACTCCCCCTGAAACAAATCCCAGAGAAAGCCAAAACTCCCCCTTAAACTCTTCTCCCAAAATTTCTCCCCCTTGTTGACAAGTGGACTCATCAAGCGAGACTAAATGCACTCTAAAGAGACACAGACTCCCCCTGAAATGCAACTCCCTCTCAAAATATGAAATGAATGCAACTGGGGTGTAGGTGGAGTGTAGAAAGCATGCTTCTCATATATGATTGACTGTAATTACAACATCTAATAAGTATAGCAAAAGACATACTGTCTAAGACACATGGCATGATCAGTGCAACAGATAATATCTAAAGAAAGTCATTAGCACACATTTTTCAATTTTTTGCAAACAAAAGCATCACCACATTTTCCAGTTGACAAGCAAGGTAAAGCATGAGATGCAGAAGCTAACTGATATCTACCAAGGTAAGCATTGTTCAAAACAAAGTGCTTCAGCAAACTTGTTATCTTTTTAATGTTCAGGCTTTTTCATTTTCCTTTTTCATTTTTGCCAGGGGTTATTTGCAAGTCAAACCTTATACTGACCGACCAAGTCAACCCTAGGCCAGAACTGGACCATCAGAAGCTTAAGACATTGATCTTGGCATACATTACATTGTCCTAGTTCAAACCAATGTGCTATGGTAAGCAGTCCAGAACAATGCAATGTGACAAAGCAAACCCAGCTGTATCTTTTCAACTCAAGCATAAAAAAGGCATGGAATTTTCATTTTTCTGATTTTTCATTGTTTTTATAGCACATTTTCCATGTTAAAAGAATAAAGATGTCCAAGTTGCATATTTGCATCTATGTGAGGAACTAGCTACAAGGCATGTAACAGATAGCAAAAGCACTCAGCCTACACATGCTAGTTACTAGAAGCAATGGTGATCATTTTTCAAGTTTAAGGCATAAATGCTATGCATATGATCGATATCAGACATATCAAGTGAACTGAATCAAAGCATGATCATTGACAAGTAATCAAAAGCATGTACCAGCTAGAATAAGTAAAGCAGTTCAATCATATAACAGAAGCAAGCTTAAAAGTGTGATATGTGAGTATGTATGATATGAACACACACAAAAAGACTCAAGAAAAGAGTAAAGAAGAAAGAAACTGACGCAAAATATCCTAGAAAGGTTATACAACACCCAAATCCCCTCGTAAACGCTCAAAGGTAGACTGATCTAGGGGTTTGGCGAAAATGTCAGCCAACTGGTTTTTGAATGGAGACAAGGGTTTTTCCCTACACTAATAGCACTGGTGCTGTCGCAAAACAAAGGAACTCTAGTAGGAAAGAAGAACCCAAAATCTCACAATGTGGAAATCATCCAAACTAACTGTGAGCAGCAGCTACATACTCAGCCTCAGTGGTTGAAAGAGCAACTCCAGATTGCTTTCGAGAGGACCAAGACACAAAAGACGAACCAAGAAACTGGCAAGTACATGAAGTCGACTTGCGATCCAACTGGCACCCACCAAAGTCAGCATCTGAAAAGCCAGATAAATCAAGAGATGACGATGCTGAATAATAAAAATCAAGATTAGGCGCATAGGTAAGATACCTGAAGATGCGCTTGATAGCCTGCCGATGAGACGCGCGTGGTGAAGACTGGAAACACACGCAAAGTCCCACGGTGAACTGTATGTCCGGTCTTGTTGCCGTCAAGTACAGCAGCGAACCGATCATCCCTCGGAACTCTCTTTCATTGACCTTGACGCCGCTCTCGTCCTTGTCTAGGCCCCCAGATGTTCCCATTGGGGTCATCTGAGGCTTCAACTTTCCACCAAAATCAAACTTCTTCAGCATGTCTCGCGTGTACGTACCTTGGTGGATGAAGGTGTCATTCTTGGTCTGCTTGATCTGGAGCTCTAAGAAGTACTTGAGCTCACCCATGAGGCTCATCTCAAACTCAGTGTGCATCTGCTTAGAAAACTTGGACAAAAGAGCATCAGTAGTACCGCCAAAGATAATATTGTCCACGTAAATCTGAGCGACTAAAAAATCTGAAGCATCTCTGAGCAAGAAAAGAGTTTTATCCACAGAACCCATCACAAAGCCCTTCCCCAACAAAAACTGCTTCAACCGGTCATACCAAACCCTGGGGGCTTGCTTTAACCCGTATAAAGCTTTTTGTAATTTAAAAACATGTCGAGGAAACTTGGGGTTCTCAAAACCGAGGGGCTACCTAACATACACCTCCTCCTCTATGTACCCGTTTAGAAAAGCACTCTTGACGACCATTTGAAAAAGCTTTAAACCCTTCGAAGCGGCAAAAGCAAAAAGAATGCGAATGAACTCAAGATGGGCAACAAGGGCGAATGTTTCTTCAAAATCAATACCCTCCTTCTGGCAAAAACCCTGGTCAACTAGTCGAGCTTTGTTGCGCACCACAACCCCATAGTCACCTTGCTTGTTCTTGAACACCACTTGGTGCCTATGGGGTTGCATCCTGGTGGCAGCTCAACTAGTGTCCAAACCCGATTGCGGACAAAATTCTCAAGCTCTTCTTGCATGGCATTAATCTAGATTGAGTCAGAAAGAGCATGAGAAACGTCTCTAGGCTCAAAAGATGCAACAAAAGCAGATTCAGCAAACACAGCAAGAGAGTCAACAAACGAACGCAAAGTTCTCTCAGTCAAATCACCGATGATTAGCTCTGAGGGGTTATCACGCTGAACTGCTCGGGATCCCTTGTGATCTGAAGTCACCTCACCAGAGTCAGCAGCTGGCACCTCTGGACTCGACTGAGGGGGCTCGATCGAAGTGGAAGAAATGATCAGAGGTCCACCCTCATCCTTAGTCGAAGTCTCAGAAGGTGTGGGTTCTGCAGGCTGTGTAGAGGTCTCGCCCTCATCAACAGCTGGAGTATCCTCATCTTCCTTGAAGATGGACTCTCCGAGCTCACCATCTCCAGAAAGCTCAAAAGAAGGAGTCAAAGAAGTCAAGGACTCATCGAAAGAAACCTCACATGTCTCGACAAGCTGCTGGGAGTCGAGGTTGCAAACATAGAAGCCTCGAGAATACAAAGCATAGCCAAGAAAAACTCTGTCCCAGCAACGAGACTCAAACTTGTCCAAATGCCCTCCCTTCTTGAGAACAAAGCACTTGCAGCCAAACGCTCGCAAGTGGCTCACCTTGGGTTGTTTGGCAAACCGCAACTCATATGAAGTCTTACAAAGGTAAGCTCTAAGAAAACTTCGGTTGGCCAGATAGCAAGCCGTGTTCATGGCTTCAGCCCAAAAACGCCTAGGAGTCCTGTGCTCATCGAGCATCATCCTGGCCATCTCGACTAGCGTGCAGTTCTTTCGTTCCACAACGCCGTTATGTGGGGGAGTGTAAGGAGCAGAAAACTGATGATCAAGACCCTGATCACTACAGAAGCTGACGACCTGAGAGTTCTTGAACTCAGAGCCGTTGTCGGAGCGAATTGCTTGCATCCAACCATTGTTCTCATTCTTCAGCTTCAAAATCAGGTCATGAACGAAAAGAAAAGTTTCATCCTTAGACTCCAAAAAGAAAACCCACGAGAATTGAGAAAAGTCATCAACAATGACAAGCGCATACCACTTCCCACCGACTGAGCGTACCCGAGCTGGACCGACAGTGTCCATATGTAACAGCTCGCCCGGATACGAAGTCATCACCTGAGTCACAGGTGAGTGAGAAGCGGCAACCATTTTCCCATGACGATAGGGATGGCAAACTAGATCCTTCTCTATTTTAAGCTTGGGCAATCCTCGGATGAGGTCCATAGAGCTCAACCTGACTAGCAGATCAAAACTCAAATGACCTAACCTCCTATGCCACTTCCAGAGCTCAAAGGAGGATCCAGCAATCAAACAGCGAGAAGGGCCAAAAGAACTAGAGAAGTCAATCCGAAAAACCTTACTGAACGGTAAGATCTAGCAAATCAAAGATCCTCTAGAATCAAACATAGAAGAACTGCCCTTCTTAAAATGAACCTCCAACCCATCCTCAAGAAGTTACGAAACAGAAATCAAATTGAAGTTCAAATTTCCAACCAAAGCAACATTCTTTAAAGAGAAATGGTCAGAGATACGAATTGAGCCAATACCGTTTACCTTCCCTTGACCACTGTTCCCGAATGTGATATACTCTTTGGAGATCGGGAGAGTGAGACTGGAGAACCATCTGCGATGTCCCGTCATGTGACGAAAGCATCCTGAGTCCATGATCCAAACATCCTCCAGTCCCCGATCTTGCACAATCAGTGGTTGTAAAGGGGAGAAAATTGTCCGACACCAGGTTTAGCAAAAGAACTAAACCAGTGTCGAGCCATCTGCTCAAAACACGGAAAGCAAAAACCATCAGAAGAGTTTGGACTAAAGCGTGGCTCAAAGCGCGGTTCTCGGTTCTGCCTAAAGCCTCGTCCACGAGATCCAGGACCGTAGCCAAAACGGCCTGGAGCTCCGCCGGAATGAACACCACCATCTGGAGCACCGGCATGAAAGTCGTCTCCTCTACCACCACCTGCATGACGCGGCCTTGCGTCCAGCCTCTCCCAGTGTCGAGGAACTCTCAGTCTTACACCATGCTGGTAGAACTCCTCCTGACCACCACGAGCTCTCTCTGCTCTCTCAACCCGCTTCCTCCTGAAGCAAAACTCCACAAGATGCCCGTCTCTCTGACGGTACTCACAATGATAGGTGGGCTTCTTGGGACGTGGTTGAGGCTTGGTGTTCTTGGGCTTAGTGGTGTTTGGTGCAGTCTTCTTGGGTTGAGAGGGTCCTGGAAGAGAGTCAAGAGAAGTGTGGAGGTGTCTGGGCTTTGGAACCCAGATGGGCTTCTTGGGTGGAGCTTTGGGCTGTTCTTGGATCACTCCATCCTTGGGCTGACTAGCCTTGAAAGACTTAGTGGAGTGAGTCTTGGGGTATCTCTACTGAGGAGTCATTTTAATCCACTCCACTGCCCGGCTAATGGCACTCTCAAAGTCAGCCTTGGTGTAGGTGTAACCTACCCAAAACCCATCCTGCCTCTTAAACTGTTGGATCATCATGCCGAGTTGTGGCTCTCTGGCACTGATCCAACTCAGGATAGAACGGAGGTAAAAGTTCTCATTTTGAGCATCAGCTAGCTCCTCTCTCCAGGAAGCTAGAACCTCCACCTGAGACAAGCAGGTCTCACACTCTCTATCTACTTGGACAGACTTCTTGGCTTTCAGCTTAATCAACTCCAGTCTAAGAGACAAGCAGTTCTCATAGACAGTGGGTGAAACTGACAGTGTCTCAAGCTATAGCCTAGTCTGCGCTAGCTCAGCTCTCACTCTCTCCAAATCTCCCAAATGCTCATCGCCCTTGGCTTTCAGCTCAGCTAAACTAGCTAGATGAGATGTGCAATTAGCACAGGGCACAACGACAGTGGCTTGAGCATCTTTTAGCTCTAGCTAAGCGCTTTCAAGCTCAGTCGCCAAAGCCTACCTCTCATCAACCCTTTCTGTGTACCTGGACTTCAGAGTCGACAGGTTACAAAGAACCACCTCACACTTTGGGCACTCACTGCTATCACCCAAGCAAGGGGAAGAAGATAGACTCTCAATTCTGCCGTTGGCCACGACAAGCTCACTCTCTAATTCATCTATCCTCTTCTTAGCCCCTCTAAGAAGTTTTTCCCGATATTTTAACTCCTAACGATTGCTTTCAAGTAAATCAATGATTTCGCGTTCATAAGATGATACCTTTTCATTGTCATCGTCGTCGGAGTCATCGGAGGAGCCCTTCTCTTCCTTATCCCTAGGAGCCATTGAGCAGAAGCTCTTGCGGGATCTTCTGCGCTGATGTGAGTGGCTCTTCGGTCTGTCCCCGAAGGCCATGAAGCAAAGGCCCGCTGGATCATCCTTCTCCTTCCCCTTCCTGATGATGATCTCCTCATCGCTTGAGCTCGATGAAGAGGAAGAATACGTGGACCGCTAGGAGTATCTCTTCTCCATCTCAGCGAAGAAGGCCTTGTCGTGCTTCTTGTTCTCTTGCCAGTAGTCCTTCAGGGCCTTTTTGAATAATCTGGTCTTTGGCTTGCCCTTGTTGAAGGAGGAGCTGTCGTGCTTGCCGGAGTCGTGGAAGCCACCACCGGTGCCCTTCTTGTGACCATTGTGCTTGGGGCAGTTGGCGATGAAGTGTCCTGGATCACCACACTCAAAGCACCCGAATTTCATGCCGTGTCTCTTGAACATTCTCTTGTCATAAACACGATGCACTCGGTTGTTGAAAAGACACAAATCATCATCTCCTAACGACTCAAGCTGGTCCTCAGTGATAGACATCAAAGAAAACCAAGCACAGCTCACAGAAGAGGGATCAATAAAGGTGTGGCAAGGGCCAGAGACTTTGATCCAGAGCCAGTGAGATTTGATCTCAACTGGGTATCAACCTCGGTGGCCTTCAGCTTGCTAAACAACTCAGAAATGGTCAAGGTATCATAAGATGTGCTCTCAATGATAGAGGATACCTTGATCTGCGAGATCTTTGGGTCCAAGGTATGGAGAACCTTGAGCGCCTACTCGTGATCTGAGACTACTGAACACCCTCAGCCTTGTTGTCCCGAAGCTTGTTTATGATCGATTGAAAATGACCAAACAACGCTTCAACAGATTCACCCGGCTTTTGTGTGAAGTTCTCATATTCACATCGGTAGGTCTGATAGAGCCGAGCCTTGACCTGGGCTGTTCCCTCATGGTGTGCCTGGAGGGTAGCCCAGATCTCTCTCGCAGTGGAGAGATGGCTCACACGCTCAAACTCAGTGGGACCTAAACCAGAAAACAAAATATTCACAGCTTTGTTGTTGTTCTGATGCTGGGCAACAATATCTGGAGTAGTGCACTCAGCAACAGGCAACACAGTGAAAGTAGCGTGAATACAAATGTCCTAGATGTCCGAGCTTTGGCTCATGAGATAGGCTCACATGCGAGTCTTCCAATAATTATAGACATAAGCTTCCAAGGACGGGACCTTTCCAGGAGACGTCATGATCACTACTGGGTTTTAGAACCGGTTAAGGTATGGAAAACCCTAACCAAGCTCTGATACCACTTGTAGGACCGAAAGTAGCGACTAGAGGGCGGTGAATGGGCGCCTAAAACTTCTTTTGAATCTATGGCCTGCTCCCAACACCCAACGCACCTAAAAAAACTAAGCAGCAAAATGTAAACAGATCACCGAAGCCTAAAAGTATCTAGCCTATAAACGACCGGTGTCCTAGACAAAGAAACACCAATACAGTGCTAATAGGCAGATTAACAACACATTCAAAACATGGCAGATCTAACTTCACAGAAACAAATCATCACAGCAATTGATCTAAGTGCACGTAAAATGAGATGAGAAGTTACTGATCAAAATTTGTCTCCTGTTCGAAACTCGGCGAAGCCTGCTTCGAAGTGTCGAAGACTGCTTCGGAGTTCTTTGTCGAAGGTTGACGAAGTCTGTCGTGGAAGTGCCAATGGTTGTTGAAGTGTGTAGTGCGCGTGCCGAAAGTGTGCTTCGAAGATGTTGTGCGAAGGTGTATACTGCAAAGCTAGCTTCGAAAATCTTGATCGAAGCCTGCAGTCGAAGTACCTTCGAAAACAAAACTTCGGTGCCTATACTCCGAACAGAGAACTTCGAACAAATCTCTTAGAGAAACAAGCTTCAAAATGAAGGCGAAGTATGAGACAACCGAAGCCTACTTCAAGAAGCACACGTTGAAGCAGCAACGCTTTACATAGAAAAACTCAACTTCCAAACAAAGTAGAAAAAAATCGAAGCGTGTGACACAACCTTCGAAGTTAGATTACTCGAGGTATGACTACCGAAGTAGTGACCTTCGAATCACAGATCAACTCCGAATCGGAGCCCTCTGAAGCTCTCACACAAGAAGCCGAAGCCTAGGAACAGACCCTGAAACACCTGGGCCAACAAAAATCAAAGCATGCAATACGTAGCTCCACAGCTTCCTTCGCAGATGGCTTCACACAAAAACACCAGCGAAGACTATAGAAAACGAAGCTAGCAATTACAATCACACACACTTTGAATCCGAAGCCTGCAGGGAAAATAAGTCCGAACAGAAAGATGCTTTGCAAGAGACGGAACACAGCCAACACGTGTGAGACTTCGGAGGCAACAGTGCACAGATGTACTTCGAACATCAAAAACTTTACTGTCAGAAAGCATCTGCAATCCACAGAGCGAAAGGGACAGCCTATATGCGATAAACAAGGGCTAGAAAACCTAGCACACTGCAGCTACGGGAGATAGGTACTACTTGCTGCTACAGGAGCACGCAAGAAGAACCAGAGTTCTTAGAACGCAGAGCAAAAACATTCCCAGAGTAAAAATACGCAAACTGATGCAGTAAACAAACAAAAAAATGCAGCACACACAATTGCAGCACGCAGAAAGACAGAACCAGGAGAGAATAAAACTCACCGGTTCGAGATGAACAGATGAACCTTGCGGCGGTGCAAACAGGGAGAGAGAGAGCAGGAAACAGACAAAAACGTGACCCAATCCTTGATTAAAAAGTGATTTCTGAAAGGGTGACCTAACCCTAGGGATTGGGGCCCTATTTATAGGCAGCCCAATAACCTAGAATATTCCACCAGCCCCTTAGGGTTTTTTACAGACTCTTAAATAAAAGGAAAAGACCAAACTGCCCTTAGGATATTTTTACAGACTCGACTTACTGACTGCGGGCCTAAGGACAAAATAGTAAACTCCTATTTACAGATGACTTATCCGGAAGCTAAGCTTTCGTAGCGACTATGGCTTCTCTTTAGGACGATCCGTTCCAAGATCAGCGGTCGTCAGTTTTGCGCCAAAACTAACAAATCGTCCACCAGCTTTCCACCAGGTACCCGGATTGGGCCGGCTCGATTCCGCAGCTCTCTCAGCCCGACAATCACTCATCGCCCATGTACCTGAGTCAATCCTGGTCAACAGCCTAGCGGATCCTCTGCTGCTCCTAGCCCATGTACCCAGATTGGGCCAGCCCGACTTCACGGCACCTCTGCCCGACAGTCGCTCGCTGCCCGTGTACCTGAGTCACACGCGGCCGAGACACAGCAGGTCTTCTCTCTCTTTTCAGTCCTCTTTGACTTTCATTGACGATGACTCATCACATCTGGAGCCATGAGGCCCACACTCTTCAGCATGGCTCCTCATATACTAACTGTTGCAATGTTTTCCGTCGGCAGGTTCAATTGGCCATATAAGAAGGACGATTGAAAATATATTTTGGTCCAAAGGTGAAGCTAGACAAAGAACCCTTTCCCGTGAACACCGTCGATCTCGATGAGAAGAAGGTGTTGATTCGGCCAGAACATGCCAAGCCATATAAGGGGAAAGTGGTCGTTATTAGAGAATCACGCACACGCACACTCATACGAAAGAACCCTTAAGTAGGGGTGTGGAAAAATAATATCAACACGTCTCCTTCCACTAGGGATCGCAAGAAGCCAAAGGTTACATACTAGATGTTGTTGAGTAAACACCAGAAGAAAGCCGAGAAAACAGGCCCCCGACAAAAATTCTAAGACAGCCGAAGGGGCCGAAACAACATGGCCCTTCATAGGGTGAGTTTGGATCCCAACAGCCGAACCCCTCGAAGGGTGAGTTCGGACCCCAACATCTGAACCCCCCAAAGGGTGGGTCTGGGCCCCAGCGGCTGAACCCTCCACATAATGAGTTTGGACAATAGTGACTGAACCCTCCGCATAATGAGTTCAGACCCCAGCGGCTGAACCCTCTGCATAACGAGTACAGGCCCCAATGGACAAACCCTCCACTAAGTGAGTTCAGACCCCAATGGCCGAACCCTCCACTAGGACAGTTCGGACCCCAGTGACCGAACCCACCTCCGCGCTAGGCGAACCCCCCGATGTAAGAGTTCACCCCGCAATGGCCGAACATACCTCCGGCCTGGCAGGACCCTTCGCTGATATGGTTAGAAACACCTTCGGTGTGGCCGAACCCCCTCCGAGCAATGGGTTCAGCTCACAGTGGGCGAAGCCGCTAGAGCCGTCGATGCTTTCGCCATATTATTGGGCGGGATCCCCATGGGCTCCGAACTACACTTCGCCACCAGAGTACCCTTCGTAGTATAATGTTGCCCCTATTTTCCTTTAGAGTGTTATGATTGGCAGAGATAAGTAGACACGGTGAAGGAGAACATTTTCCGCAGGCTATCCATGGTACCTCCGAATCGACTCCCGCAGGACGAAGCCAAGGAAGATGGGCACAAAGAGGCGAGGGGGAGGGAGTCCGAATCCATCACAATCAAGGTAAGGTCTCAGGAGGTCCCAATCCCGAAGGCCCCCTCACCGAATCATGATGGAGGTAAGCCCCCTAGTCCAGCTGAGGCTATCGACGAAGCCTTGTCCGATTGGCCTGACGAGGCCGGTCCGACCAATAGGGTACATAGAAAGGTTCTCACTAGGCACAAGGAATATGAGGCCAATCCCGGTAAATCCCATTCGACCAGGAATCACAGGAACAAGTTGGTGGCACCTGGTACTAAGCCACAACCATCTAGGGCACCTCAGGGCATGTCTAAATCACAGAAGAGACACCTACACCATCTATGATCACAGGAGATGCGCAAGAAGAAGGCCGAAGATGAGCGAGATGCCATCTTTGAGGAAATATGCCCTCAGCTAGTCGTGAAGCAAATATGGAAGCCTAAGCCGGTTGAGGCGATCAACCCTCCCGTTCTGAGCAACAACAATGACGACATGCTTGACGATGACTACACGTCCATCTCTGAGGGGCCCGCACCTCAGGCAATGGACATCAATGTTTTCATGCTTCCCACTTATTTCGCATTACCACGAGACGAGGCCAAGGTCGCTTAGTTGAACCTCGGCCCACGAGATGCTATTTTTGATAAGCCTATGGATAGGGCTTGTCACTTGAAGCCTCTCTACATCACGGGGCACATTGACGGAAAGTCGATGTCCAGGATGCTTGTTGATGGTGGCACCACTATCAACCTAATGTCGTACTCTCTTTTGAAGAAGCTCAGTAGGGGCGAGGATGATTTAAAGAAAACCAACCTAATGCTCGACGGCTTCAACAGCAAGAGTTCTGAAGCAAAAGGAGTCCTCTCCCTAGAGTTGCCGGTAGGCAACAAGACATTGCTGATAGCATTCTTTGTGGTCGATGTGCAAGGTAACTACAGTGTGCTACTCGTGCGTGATTAGATTCACGAAAATTTCTATATTCCATATACTTTGCACCAGTGCTTAATGTAGTGGGACGGTGATGATGTGGAGGTCGTGCAAGCGGATACTTCGGCCCAAGTAGCATTGGCTTAAGTATCCATCGACGCCATCCATGATAAAGTAGAGTATCTATCATGTAGAGACCTCTCGGATTACGACTTCCTTAGCATGTCTGGGGGATGTTTTGTACCCGTGTCTATAAAGTTGGCTGGTGTAGCACGACTATTTATAAACTAGTAGTCATGTCTAGTAAGAGTAATCTTGATTGGTTGAAATCTTGTGTGGCGCAATATCGGTCTTCTAAAGACGGTATTGCAGAAGCCATAGAAGATTTTAGCGAAGTAGAGAAATTAGGTCAAGGTTTCGCGTCGGCTGATCCTTTAGAAGAGGTCGATATAGGTAGTGGTAGCATTCCAAGGCCGACTTCTATAAACAAAAATTTGCAGGATAGCGAAAAAGCCGGGGTAATAAAGTTGCTTCAGTCATATGTTCATTATTTCGCATGCGAATATAGTGAGATGCCCGGACATAGACGCAAGCTCATAGAGCATCGGCTACCTATCAAACCTGGGTTTAGGCCTTATAAACAGCCCCCTCATCGCTTTAATGCGGCTGTGTATGACCGAGTTAAAGAAGAGATAGAACGATTGCTCAAGGCTGAATTTATTAGGCCATGCAGGTATGCTGAATGGGTCGCTAACATTGTGCCTGTAGAGAAGAAGGGGAGCGGCAAAATACGAGTTTGTATTGATTTCAGGGATCTGAACAAGGCCACTCCGAAGGACGAATATCCCATGCCGATAGCCGACATGCTAATCAATGATGCTTCAAGACACAAGGTACGGAGTTTTCTTGATGGCAACGCTGGTTATAATCAAATCTTTATGGACAAAGAGTATGTCTACAATACAGCCTTTCGATGCCCTAGTTTTGTCGGCTTGTTTGAGTGGGTCGTTATGACTTTTGGTCTAAAGAATGCTGGTGCTACGTATCAACGTGCTATGAACCTGACCATTCACGAATTGCTAGGAGTTATGCTAGAAGTCTACATAGATAACGTTGTATTCAAATCGGATGCCATGGGAAACCATTTAGCCGATTTGAGGGTCACTTTTGATTAGATGCGTCAGTATGGCTTAAAAATGAACCTGCTCAAATGTGCTTTTGGCGTGTTGATAGGCAAGTTCGTAGGATTCATGATTCATGAGAGAGGTATTGAGATTGTGTGGGATCGCAATGGTGACTAGAGGGGGGGTGAATAGATGCCTAAACAATTTCTCGTGAGTATGATGGCCTTTTCAAATCACCCAACTCACCTCTAAAAGGAACAAAAATGAAAGCTAATAATCTTTCACAACAAAATCCCGAATAAAGCAAGTGATATCACTCTCCTGACAGATATGATGTGATATAACAGTTTGAGAGATCACATGCACTACTCTTATATCAAATAGACAAATCACCAAACATTTCAACAATTCTTAGGCATTTCATCATGTTCATGGAAAGTATACGGATTTCACACATATTTAATCATATCACAATGATCAAGCTAGATTAGATAGGCTCAGAGATGAATTATACTAAACATCACACATTCATAGGTATATTATCAAAAGGACCACAAGTAAAGTGCATGAAGCAATTTAATCTATCACAAAGTAATCATCCAGAAATAATTCATGTGCATGAGGATTGAAAATACTATACAGTTCTTACTCAGTTCTATCAATAGAAACCCAGCAGAGAGGTAATCAAATACAAAAACAATCTATTGGGAGTCTTTGAAAATACACTGAAGAAAACCACCTGAGTCTGTCGGCAGTGGTACAACTTCCAGATATTGTAGAAATTTCTGTTCCAAAATTCTCAGCTGAAATCTCAATTTTTCAGAATCAGTTAAGCATATTGTTGGACGGAAAAATATATGTAGCAGTGGTCAAAACCTTTTTCAAATTTATTAAACATGGAACCCTTGCAACTTGGACAACAAAAGTTATGTAGAACTCAGGTCCAAAAGCAGTATTAAAATAGATCAAAAATCGCCTCAAAGATTAAATCCAGATTGAAAACAGAGAACTGTATTCAGCTAAAATCTCAAGTTTTTAGAATCAGTTAAGCACTTTGTTGGACAGAAAAATATATGTAGCAGTGGTCAAAAACTCTTGCAAATTCCCAAAATGGAACCCTAGAAACTTGATCTTCAAAAGCTATGAAGAGCTCGGATCCAAAATCAGAACAAAAACTGCTCAAAAGTCGTATTCAAAAGTGATCACACAAGAAAACTAATCTGGTATCAGAACTCTCTACACGAACAAAACAAAATGGTAGAAAGTATTAATTCTCAATTTCTGCAAAAAGGGTTATGGAATACCTTTGAATCCCTTCAACCATGATATTACTCAAGAAACAATCCAAGAATCAGCCAAGATGCTGATGAAAAGTTGAAGCAACAATTCATCAAATATGTAGAGGGCTACACAAACACTTAACCATTTCAGCTAGAGTTAAATTCCAGAACTGTGAAACCTTGTTTGATGAACAAAATAATTAAGAAGGAATCACAGAAATCACTTGCAACTTTCAAAAATGGATCATTCAAATCATGCATAACAAAAGATGTATAAACATTAATATCAACTTCTGCACTAGATTCACCAAAAATCACTGAACAAAATTGATCTCAGCCTAATTGCATACCTGCGCCAGGAGACTGATCCAGCGCTGCATTGTGTAGTTTGTCGGATAATCAACAGTGAATCACAGAATTTCTTCTAAACAGCAAAAGCAGCAAATGTTTTATGGAATTGATATTTGGTTCAGCCAAAAGAACAGCAAAAAATCATCCACCTGCCCATGGATATGGTCCCCTATTTATAGGCCAACCATGGGGGGTATTTTCAAAAAAAGAACCTTCTAGAATTGAAAATTGCACAAAAGTCCTATTCCTTGTAATATATTTTCTAAATTAGGAAATTCGGAAAAATATACCAAAGGAGTACAATTAACTCTATACTCACAACTTTTTATTACACATTGACTCAAATTAAAAAGGAATCCAAACTATCAAAAATAACAAAAATTGATTTGTGACGGTTTTCTACAAAAACTGACAAAGCCTCTCAACCCTTCGACTCGTGACACCGCTTTGTGACTCCGAGCGCCAGCAAGCCACTTCCGCCCTCGATCCCCTCGAGCCACCGAAATGCTTGTCCTGGCCTCCCTCTCGCAAACCCGGTCGTCACGCTGTCGCGATCAACCGTCCGTCCAAGTCTTGCTCAGTCTCTTCGTGCACTCTTGAGATCTTCTCCAACTTCGCCCGGTCTCCCTGATCCTCCAGCATCGAGCTCCCCACTTGACCCTTGATCACTTGTCGTCGATAATTGGTCAGCATCTCCACCGTGCACATCCAAGACAAGCCAAAACAAGAATGCGACGCACCACCGAAACCTCGGCAACCACTCCATTTCACATCGAATCCCTCGATGCACTCAAACCACTCTCAACCACTCAACCGCTCAAACGCTTATCCTTATCAATCACTCATCATCTAGACCGAAACCACCCTTAGTTTCACAGATTGATCCTAAGAGGCTTGAAAAGATTAGAAACTTTGAAGCGCCGACATGCAAGAGAGATGTGCAAAAGTTGCTAGGCAAGATGAATTATTTGTGTCACTTTATATCTAACTTGTTTGGCAAGATTGATGCTTTTGTCCCCATACTCCGTCTAAGGAATGAGGTCAAGTTCATTTGGGGGGCAAGCTAGAAAAGCGCCTTTGAGAAATTAAAGAGTGCTTGTCATCACCACCCATGGTAAGAGCACCAAAAGTCACGATTCCGTTTCGACTGTACATTGCTACAGAAGATAGCATGATAGGAGCCATGGTAACTTAGGAGGTGGAGGGGAAAGGGTACATCATCACATTATTGAGCCGCCGCTTGCTCGACACCGAGACAAGGTACGTGTTTGTGGAGTGTTTGTGTTTATCACTTTATTATGCATGTACCGAATTACGTCACTATCTTCTCCCTAGCACATGTATTGTTGCTTGTCAAACCGATGTCGTAAAATACATGTTACAAAAGTCGATTCTAAGTGGGAGAATCGGGAAGTGGGCTTATGCTTTGATTGAATATGATTTGGCATATGAACCTTTGAGAGCTATGAAAGGCCTAGTCGTCGCTAATTTTATAGTTGAGCACCACGTAGATGTCGATTGGGATAACAATATTGCTCTAATTGAAGTAGTGCCATGGAAACTTTATTTTGTTGGTTCGTCTTGCAAGAGTGGCCAAGGTATTGGAGTGGTTCTCATATCACCTAGTGGCATGCACTTTGAGACCTCAGCCCGTTTAGAATTTCTTTCTACTAATAATCAAGCCGAATATGAAGCTCTATTATTAGGACTTGAATTCATAGATTCCATGGGTATTAAACATGTTCATGCATATGGTGATTCTATATTAGTGGTTCAACAAGTATCTAAGATTGCTCAATGTTTTAATGGTTTGCTAAATATCTACTTGGATAAATGTTTAGACATAATTGCTACCTTTGATGACTTCAAAATTTCTCATGTGTCCAGAGAAGAAAATTCAATTGCAAATGATTTGGCTCAGCAAGCATCTGGCTACCAAGTCAGGAGGGGAAATTTTCTATACAGGAAAAGCCAATGCTTGAACTCTCTACCGAAGCTAGAGGCTTCGGGAAGACGCGAGGGTCGTCAGACCCTTCGGACTGGACCCCTTCATCCACCGAAGGGTGTTGCATGCTGGAGGCCTCGTGCCGGAGCCCTTCATCTGCCGAAAGACTCTGCACACCGGAATCCTCGCGCTGAAGCCTTCTGGGCATTGGAGGCCTTCGCACATCGGACCCCTCCATCGAAGGGCTTCGGACCGACCGGCTCCGCACAACCGATCTAACTGACCCTCGTTAGCAACACGAGTGGATCGGGGGGCACTTTGAAATTAGCAATTTAGACACTACTCCAGGGAAAAAGTTAGCGAACCCTTCGGAAATCCGTAAGGATGATTCGAGAATTCTAATCGTCTAGTATTTAAAAGATTCCAATCAAAGGATTGATCAAAAAGTTCGGCGACAAGCGTTTAAATTTGTGTTTCTTGATGATGTATTGTACCGCTGTACTATTCATGGAGCACTTCTAAAGTTCTTGGATACCGATCAATCTAAGGTAGCTACAGGATAAGTTCATGAGGAACTTTGTGACGCTCATAAGTCGGCCCAAAAATGAGTTGGATGATCAAAAGAGCGGGTTTTATTGGTCGACTATGACTAAGGATTATTTTAAGTATTATAGAGGGTGTGAAGCATGTCAAAAGTTTGGTAATATTTAGTGTGACTATGACTGGGCCGAAGCCCTACGGGGCTGAAAGCCCATCGAGCTATGGGCTTCGTAAGTTTCCATAGGTCTGCTACCTTCGGCCCGAAGGCCTTCGAAGGCCCACCTCATCGAAGCTTCGGCCCGAGGAGCAGGCTTTGGTGGGCCTGGACGAAGGCCCACTTCGGGCAGGAGATCAAAGATAGAGTGGAGTCCGATTCTGGCTAATTTTTATCCTTACGCGTGATTAGGTCGAATCCTACCAGATTAGGCTTAAAGATTAGAAGTCTAGCCCCTATAAATATAGGGGTGAGGCCGGTTCATTATCCTCCCAACATAAATCAAACACAAAGCCCTGGCTTTGAACCGTACCTTTACTTTTTTGAAACCTTCGTGAGTTTGCCTGGAAGCCCTCTGACAGCCACTTCGGAACAATGGTAATACTTGTTACTTCACTTGTGAAGTATCCATTAATCTACGTAATAGATTGCTATCGCCTTTTTACATCACCGGTGAAGTACCCGCTAATCTACGTAACAGATTGCTACCTTTGCTCTCTAGTGCAACACTTAGCAGAATTCGGTCCCTAAGCCGAATTGGTACTCTATATATGTTCTGTTGCAGGTTTCATCGCTTGTAGCTACTTCGCCGGATGAGTCCGGAGCTAGGAGACTTGTTTCGGAGGTTGCCAGAACAACCCTCAGCAAGAGTACTGCTTCGACTACTCGTGCTGGACCATCACGCTGTTGTCGGTTTGACCAGGTCCCACGCGCCAGCACGCTTCGCAAAAGGCTTCATCACGACAGGCTTCGCCACGTTCGTACCTTGCGTCAGACGAAGTCACGCTTGCGCGTTGCGTTCGAGTTATTCTATCATGTCAGAGACTTCGCGCCGAACCCCGCTGTTCGGTGGTGATTGTTGCATCCAGATCTGTTCGGAGCCCGCCTTCGGCAGGATCAGTCCAAACTCCGAAGACACCCTTCGGCGGGACCCTTCGCATCAGACTCCGAATGTACCCTTCTGCGATACCCTTCGCACTGTATACTTTGATTCAGTTAGGCTCCGCTCGGGCTTGCTGATTTATTCTGTTTAATATATTTCTTTTTGGCTAATTGGATTATTTCTGTGTGATCTGATTACATGGTGACTCCACCCCTTACCACAGTTAAGGGTAGTCAGAACACGACGTCGGTGTTGTGTTATGCTTAGGCTTGTTCCTAAGTATCTGCACACTTTTGGATCGTCAAACTGACCCAAGTGCGTGGCACGTTTTTGTGTCAACAAACTTTTTGGTGACTCCGCTGGAGAGGGCGATGCCAACATGACAAGTACATCTACATTGGCCGCCAGTACGTCTACAATGACTACTACATCTACATAACCGATGGATCCCATGGGAGGCGTGGATATTGACAACCACAATGTCATTACACCTACCCTCGATGACATTACCGCAGAAGACCGAGCAGAGATCGAGGCGAAGATGAAGGCACTCCAAGACCTCATGCTTGGGAGCTACGTCAAGACACGTGCGGGCTTCATCAAGTGCGATGTCAATGTCCCCAACCTCGCTCTGATCTAGGTAACACCAGCATCGCCTCATTTATCTTCTTCAGAGATTGAGCAAAAGATAGCTGCATCAGTGGACCAATCCATTAGCGCTTCGTTGGCCAACCGTTTTGATTCGGTAGTTAGCTCTCAAATAGAGGCGGCACTTAGAAGGTTCGGCTTTACTGAGGCCGTACCTCCAGCTCCTATTGCTAGTATACCTCCGATAAATCACATTTACAGTAGAATCTACAGTAGTACCAGCAAAGCCATTACGTCTCTGACCTCAATATCCATGGCTGAGACCAACCATTATGCTTACGGCCAAACTAGCACTACTCACCATGCGCCGCCTCACCTTGCACTAGCGCCAGCTTTACCCACGCTGCCCGTGCCACATACGCCAGTGCATAGGCCTGAACATGTCGTACAACTAGCGCATGATGAGGAGCCTCGCGGCCGTCATGTTGACATACCGCCGCGTGTCGCGCCCCCATATGAGAGACGTGTGCAGGCAGTGGCCCAAGATGACATCGAGGAGCGGATCCACGCACTGTTTAGGGAGTGCACTGGCTTCATACCTAGGGGTCGAGCTAGGGTTTACCGGAAGCCGTACCCCAATCATTTCGATACAATACCTTACCCTCACGGGTATAGAGTCCCTGAATTCACCAAGTTCGACGGTGAGGGTAACAAAACCACACTGGAGCATGTTAGTCAATTTTTAGCAAAGTGTGGAGAAGCTAGTGGGTCGGATGCTTTAAAACTTAGACTATTTTCTCTCTCACTATCCGGCACCGCTTTTACTTGGTTTTTGGCGCTCCCGCCGAACTCTATCCAAGCGTGGGCCGAATTAGAACAAAAATTCCACGACTACTTTTACACAGGAGAAACAGAACTTAGGCTTTCACACTTGACATCGGTTAGACAAAAATCTAGGGAGAGCGTCTCTGAGTATATTAAGCATTTTCAAGATACTAGAAATCGATATTTTAGTCTTAATATTTCAGAAAGAGATTTGGCGGATCTAGCTTTTAGAGGGCTATGTTCTGAGATTATGGAGAGACTAGACAACCAGCACTTTTTAGAAGTTAGCCAAGTCTTGCAACAGGCTCTGGTCTAGGAAGGCCGAGACAAGGATAAAAAGTTTATTAAGACATTTAACAAGCCTAGGGCTGAAGTCCATGTCATGGAACACTCCGACGAGGAAGGGTCGGAGGAGGAAGAAGATTCGCCGACATGTACGTGGCTGAATGGGTTTGGAACGCTAAGAGTAAGTCTGTTACTTTGTGAAACCAAGGGTAGTTTCTGTCTGTATGATGAGTGATTGACAAGGATGAGCGGTTGAGCGATTGGTTGAGTGTTGGGTTGTGTGCATCAAAGGGTTCGATGTATGTATGATGTTTCTGTGCCGAGGGTTTCGATGGTGGGCCGCATTCTTGTTTTAGTTTGTCTTGAATGTGCAGGGTGGAGATGCTGACCAACTTTCAATGGTGAGTGATCGAGGGACAAGCGGGGAGCTCGATGCTGGAGGATCAAGAAGGCCGAGTGAAGTTTGAGAAGATCTCAAGAGTGCACGAAAAGATCGAGCAAGACTTGGACAGACGGATGGTTGCGATGGCGTGATGACCGAGTCTGCGAAAGGGAGGCCAAGACAAGTAATCAGGCAGCTCGAGGGTATCAAGAGTGGAAAATGCTTGCTGGCGCTCGGTGTCACAAAGCGGTGTCATGAGTCGAAGAGTTGAGAGGCTTTGTCAGTTTTTGCTAAAAAACGTCGAATCACTAAATGTTTTAAATTCAATAAATAGGAGTTTAGTTTTATTTGAGTATTTCAGTTTAATAGTCTAAACTTTTGGTATGTTTTTAGAATTGTCAAGTTCTGAAAATATATTAAAAGATTGAGTCAATTTGTATTTTCTTTTTTTGTCTAAATGAAGTAATTTTTAGGATATTGTATTCTGAAATTACCTAAGGGTCCTTTTGTAAAAGAGTCTTCTAGAATGTGCCTACTTAAGGGATCTTATCCCCTAAGTTTTGGTATAACTTTTTGGTGCTCCAGATTCTAGAGAGCAATTTGTTCATTACACAAAAATTATTCTCTCTAGCTTTCTTTTTCTCCATCCGATTCACAGTGATAGATTACCGATTGAAACCTTACTGGGCACAGTGTTTCCGTGCCTGATTAGGAACAGCGCCGAAGCCCCAAGAGCGGACGTCCCGGAAGCACTACAAGTGCATCAATTCATTCTGAGAAAACACTGTAGCCGATTTTTCCCTCCTTCTGGGCTGTTCTTTGTTTCTGCACTGCTTCATCTTTGCTTCAAGTTTTTTTTGCTGCTTGAGTTCTTCCGTCGAAGCAGATTTGTACTGCACCTATTATTGATCAGATTATTGTGCAGTAGTGCTGAGACAGGAGGATTGGTTCTGGCATATGGAAGTGTTGATGCTTGTTTTTTTTCCGATGTTGTTCGTTCTGATTCAGAAGTGTAGAAAAGTTATTCAATCTTGAAAGCTTTTGATTCTTCTGATAAATTTGTGTTCATCTGAGTTTTATCCTTTGGCGATGAAGTGTTCTTCTGCTACCACTGTTGCATGCATATTTCACGTGAATTCTCAGTGCTGTTTGTTCATTGCAGACTTTTAGTTTGCTTTTGGGATTCTGTCGATTTGATGGATTGAACATTTGGCTAGAATTTTGGGGCTGAAACTTTTAGGGAGAAGATTTCAATTCTGAAAAATCCTCTCTTCCTGTGTTTCTCTACAGCCGTGAGTTTTAATTCTCTCTGCTGCCTTTGTTCATCATCAATAGCCATGCGCAGTGTTCTTAATTGCTACAGGATTGTCGCACTGGTTTTTGTATCTATAAGGCTGTGAGCCACCGCCGCTTTCTAGTGCACACCTGGGTGATTACATCGGCAATTTCGCACAGGTATCAGGTGCTATATTCCTTGGTTTGATTTGCGTTTGGTTTGTGGAATTGCTGCCACCACAGTATTCATTTTATCACAGATTTGTTTTTCGGCTAGATCCCAGTACTAATTTACCCTTTATCTTTCTCAACAAATTTGCCAAGCATTTTGGTTCATCATTTCCCAGTTTTTGTCTCCTGTTCTTTAATTCTGAAGAACGACTGAGCCGAGCAAGTTTGTATGGATGATCTTGCCCGATAAACAATTACTGGCACTTGCAATGTCCAACGGCATTCTGTTCTGCATGGTATGTGTACATGAACTTTACAACTTGTATTCACTCTTGATTTATCTGTTTAGCCACTGCCACGACACTACCAAAGTTCTACTAATTGGTCTTTTTTTTTGGCAAAGTGGAGTTTAGTGGCCATTCCTCTGCAGCGCTGTTCTTGGTTTGGGTCTGGAGTATTTACTGTTCATTGTCAATTGCCAGGCGCTAGCTCCACCTGTGCTCCAGTTTATTCATGCCGAGCTAGTGCTTCTGAAATCTATTTTGTTCTCATCATTTCGGTCTTTTGGTTTATATGTTCCTAGTCTTCTCCATGGATGTAGGTTTTCCTTTTAATTTGTTTGTGATTCCTACAAAGAACTTGATCATTACTGCATTGTATTCAGAAGATCTTGCTAGGTGCTGTCTGTAGTAATTGGAGCAACATAACAGAAGCTATCAGGACTATTAATTTCTTGTGGATCATCTAACATTTGCAGCACTTCAGTGAAAGGCACGAGATAGAAGGGCCTGGAGGTAACAAACTGCTACAGCTTCAGTACTCAATTTTGTAAAGAGAATTTTGTTGCTGCCAATGTGTGACTGAAATGAATTTCATTAGCCTTCTATGCTGATTCATTTCTGTAATATATTCAATGAATATTCAGATCATCAAGTTGTTGAAATGTGAAGTTCTGCATTAATATAACATCAGAACATTGCCAAGCAAAATTACTTGATAAAAATTAGTTTTGGGTTGATTGAACTTTGTTTTGAAGATTGATTCAAGTTTCTCTTGGTACTGTGATCAGTAGAATGCTCAAGTATTGTTCATCAACATGCATGTTCTTATTCTGATTTCATTTGTTGAATGATAATTTGAGTGGATGATTGGTTAACCTTGATGCATAAGAAATCTATCTGACTAATGTTGTATTATGTAATCTATTTTTATTAGAGCCTTTACTTTATCTGTTTTCGCTTGTTCATTTAGAGGTGCGTTGGGTGATTTGAAAAGGCCATCATATTCACAAGAATTTGTTGAGGCGCTTATTCACCCCCCTCTAGTCGTCATTCCGATCCCACATGCTTGCTCCAAGTTACGGCCATCTCCCACCAAGAATCGGCCTAGCGAGGTCAAGTACTCGTTTGATATAACTAAGTGTGATAAAATATTTGATTTCCTCTTGAAAACCAGCTTCTCAGGTTGCTTAAAGGCCAAGTCATTCCATCTGCCGATGAGCTAAAGAAGCACCGATACTATAAGTGGCACGATTTGCATTCGCATTATACTAACGACTGCAATGTTTTTCGTCGAACGGTTCAATTGGCCATAGAGGCAGGACGATTGAAGATAGATCACAGTCCAAAGATGAAGCTGGACAAAGTCCCCTTTCCCGTGAACACTATCGATCTCGACGAAAAGAGAGTACTGATTCAGCCAGAGCAGGCCGAGTCAACTAAGGGGAAAGCGATCATTATTGAAGAACCACGTATACGCACACTCATACCTAAGAACCATGAAGTAGGAGTGTGGAAGCAGAATGTTAGCACATCTCCTTCGGCTAAGGTTCGCAAGAAGCCAAAGGTAACATATCAGATGTTGTTAAACAAACACAAAAGAAAATCTAAGGAAACAGACCCCCGCGCCAAAATGCTAAGTCAACCGAAGGGGCCAAGGCGGTCGGAGGGTGGCTTCAGTCAACCGAAGGGGCCAAGGCGGTCGGAGGGTGGCTTCAGACCACAGTGGCCGAACCCTCCGCATGGTGGCTTCAAACCATAGTGGTCGAACCCTCTGCATGAGGACTTCGGGCCATAGTGGCCTAACACCACCTACGATGGCTTCGGAGCCCAGTGGTCGTATCCTCCGTATAGTGGCGTCGAACCCCAATGGCCGAACCTATCTCCGCACTGGACGAACCCTCCGGCGGGAGGCTTCGGCCTGCACTAGCCGAACGTACCTTCGGCCTGGCAGGACCCTTCGCTGATATGGTCTGAGATACTGTCAAGCTGGCTGAATCCCCCTACGGGTAGTGGGTTCAGCTCACAATGGGCGAAGCCACTAGAGCCACCAATGCGTCAGCCATACAACTGGGCGGGGACCCCGTGGGCTCCGTACGTATCACAATCAAAGCACCCTCCACAGCATAACACTGTTCCTTGTTTTCCTTCGGAGTATTATAACTGGTAGGGACAAACAAACACAACGGAGGAGGGCATCATCCACAGGCTGTCCGTGGTACCTCCGAATTGACTCGGGTAGGACGGAGCCAAGGGAGATGAACACGAAGAGGCAAAGGACAGGGAGTCTGAAGCTATCACAGTCAGAATAGGGTCTCAGGAAGTTCCAATCCCAAAGGCCCCTTCGCCGAAGGCTGACAGAGGTAAGTCTCATACTCTGACCGAAGGCCGCGCCGGAGCCTAGTCCGATCGGCCAAAGGAGGTCGGTCCGATTAGCCGGGTTTGTAGCAAAGGCCCCTCCGATTATAAAACATGTGAGGCTGAGCTGGGCAGTACCCCTTCGGCCAAAAATAACAAGAACAGAGCAGTGGCACCTGGTACCAATCCACAGCCATCTTTGGCACCTCCAGGTATCTCCAAATCACAAAAAGGCATCTGCAGCACCTGCGGGCACAGGAGATGCACGAGAAGAAAGACGAGGATGAGCGAGACGACATTTTTGAAGAAAATCCACCCTCGGCCAGTGATGAGACAGGTATGGAGGATCAAGCCAGTTGAGATAACCAACCCGGCTCCTAGTCCGAGCGACGACGATGACATGCTCGATGATGACTACTGGCCCATCTGTGAGGAACCCGTACCCCAGGCGATGGACATCAATGTCGTCATGCTGCCCGCCAAGTTCGCCCGACCACAGGACAAGGCCGAGGTTGCTCAGTTTAACCTCGGCCCACGCAATGCTATTTTTGAAAAATCCGAGGATTTGGCTCACCATCTAAAGCCTCTCTACGTTAGGGGTCACATTGACGGGAAGCCGATCTCCCAGATGCTTGTTGACGGTAGCGTCACTGTTAACCTAATGCCTTACTCGCTATTAAAGAAACTTAGCAGGGATGAGGAGGACCTGAATAAAACCAACTTAATGCTCAATGGCTTCAACGGCGAGAGTTCCGAGGCCAAAGGTGTGCTCTCCATGGAGTTAACAGTGGGCAACAAGACGTTGCCAACAACTTTCTTCATCGTCAACGTGCAAGGTAACTACAGTGTGCTGCTCGGGCATGACTAGATTCACGCAAACTGCTGCATTCCTTCTACTTTGCACCAATGCCTAATTCAGTGGGACGGCGATGAAGTAGAGGTCATACCCGCAGATACTTCGGCCCAGGTAGCATAAGCCGATGTGTCCATTGATGTCATCCACAACAAAGTAGAATGTCTATCAGGCAGAGACCTTTCAGATTATGACTTTGTTAGCGTATCCGGAGGACATTTCATACCAGTGTCTGTAAAGCCGGCTGGTGTAGCACGACTGTTTCTAAATTAGTAGTCATGTCTAGTAAAAGTAATCTAGATTGGCTAAAATCTCGTGTAGAGCAATATCAGTCTGCTAAAGACGGTATTGCCAAGGCCATCGAAGACTTTAGTGAAGTAGAGAAATTAGGACAAGGTTTTGCGTTGGCCGATCCTTTAGAAGAAATTGACATAGGCGATGGTAGCATCCCAAAGCCGACTTTTGTAAACCAACATTTATAGCCTGATAAGAAGGCTAAAGTAATAAAGTTGCTTCAGTAGTACGTTGATTGTTTTGCATGGGAGTATAGAGAAATGCCTGGATTAAGCCAGGAGCTCGTGGAGCATTGACTACATATAAAATCCGGATTTAGGCCTTATAAAGAAACTCCTCGTCGCTTTAATTCGGCCGTCTATGACCGAGTTAAAGAGGAAGTGGAGAGGTTGCTCAAAGCTGAATTTATTAGGCCATGCAGGTATGCTGAATGGGTCGCTAACATTGTGCCTGTAGAAAAGAAGGGGAGCGGCATAATACGAGTTTGTATTGATTTCAGAGTTATAAACAAGGCAACCCCAAAGGACGAGTATCTGTTGGCGTAAAAGAGTACACTAACAGGTTCTTTAAAGATAAGAACTAATAAATGTAGTGTTTGTGAAAGCGGATTATCTCAAGCCTCCAAATAGGATAATAGCTCGAAGTAGTTCAAAATTGTGTATTGAATATCTGAATATTCGATGCCTATTATAGGGTGAGAAGAAGGGTATTTATAGGTAAAAACACGAAGGAAAAGACCTTTTTGCCCCTCAATTACAACCGACATAGTGGAGACTATTTTGGTATCCCGAATAGGGCTACAATGGTAAAGTATGTCCGAAGGAGGTAGATAAAGTAGACGTCCCATCCTTCTGGCTGTTTTCCACTTTGGAGGGGAAGCCTTCAGAGGGTCTCTTTGGACTGGAGTCTGGACAGACCCTCCGACTTTAACCCTTCCAGTTTGGAGACAAGTCTTGGACATGGCGATTATTATTTGTCTTTGTCTTAGAATCTTGAAGATCCTGAGGATGAAGTATTTTCCCCCAACAGTATCCAATGTTGATAGCCGACATGCTAATCAACGATGCTTCAGGACATAAGGTACTAAGTTTTCTTGATGGCAATGTTGGTTATAATCAAATCTTTGTGGCCGAAGAGGACGTTTACAAGACAGCCTTTCGATGCCCTGGTTTTGTCGGTTTGTTCGAGTGGGTCATTATGACTTTTGGTTTAATGAATGCTGGTGCTACATATCAACGTGCTATGAACTTGATCTTTCATGACTTGCTAGGAGTTATGTTAGAAGTGTACATAGATGATTGTTGGGGGAAATTACTCCTTTTCCAGGGCTTAAAGATTAATCCTTCAAAGGCTCATGAGAACTTCGAAGCTAGTGAGCAGTTGTTCGAAGGATGAGTCGCCACGCCGAAGGGTGCAGCGGTGCAAAGCCTTAGAGAACCCTCCGGATGGAAGATGGAGGCCCCGAAGCCGAAGGACAAGATTGATGGGATGTCCAGCTTATCCATATACCTTGTAGTATTTTACCTTTTATAACCTTGTTTCTAGTACCGAATAGGTTCCACTATGTCGGTTGTAATCTAGGGGTAATTAGGTCTTTTCCTTATGCTTTTTTACCTATAAATACCCCCCTTTGTACCCTATAAAAAGGGGACCAGAACAAGTTATTCATTACACTCATTAGGACTACTCGAGCTATTATCCTACTCGGACGTTCAAGGCAGCCCTAAAGCGCAAACTCTTTGTTTGTTCGTTCTTGATCTCAGAGAACCTGTTGGTGCAACATTTGCACCAACAGTTGGCGCCGTCCGTGGGGAAACAAGTTCTAAAAGCTTGTTCTCTGCTGCTGACTACACTTCGAAGAGCACTTACAGAGGGAGCCTCGGAGTCTCAAGATTCCGCGCACCCTTCAGTTAAGGGCTTCTTAGTGCAGCCCGAAGGCCTTCACTCGACTTCCTGAGTCGTGCGAAGTCCTCCGTCTCCAAGACCTCTTCGTGGCTAGCTATGCCTCCGAAGCAAAGTCAGGCTTCGGGTCCTCTCCGAAGGTCCCCTCGGACCACAGGAGCCGGACCCTCGGCTACTCCAGCGATTCCTGCCGAGGCTACTGGGCGTCGAGTACCCCGGGGCCCTCGAGCTCCTCCTACGGTGCTTCAGACCGATTATGTCAGCTCCCGAGACCCGGAGGTGCCCTCCGACGAAGACGAAGACCTTCCTAAAACCGAGGCTACGCAACTAGCGAGGCTTCAGGAGGAAGTATCCAGGTGGAGGCAAGAGGCTGCCGATCGCCTCCGTACTCAAGCTTCCATCGAAACTCCGAAAGGGCCTCAAGACGGTGGCACCCACAATCTCCCAGAAGCTATCCAAGTCTCGGAGGAGGCCGAGAATGCATCCTTCGATGACGAGTATCCATTACATTCGGATTTACAAAGAGTGCCTTTCGACCCCAGATTCAAAGCATCGAAATTGCACAAGTACTCCGGGGGGTCGGACCCCAGAGAGTTCGCCCGCTCATATGCCCTGGCAATAGAAGCAAGCGGAGGGGTGCGAAGCACTATGGCAAAATGCTTCCCCCTCGCCCTCGGAGGCGTGGCGCTTCGATGGTTCTGGTCCCCGAAGCCAGGATCGATCAGTTCCTGGGAGCAGCTGAAGAAGAAATTTGTGAGCAACTTCCAAGGCACCTTCGTAGCCCCGATGTCCACAGGAAGTTTGTTCCAAGTGAAGTAGCGGGTGGGAGAAACACTCCGGGAGTACTTCACGCACTTCACCCACACCAAATCGCAGATCAAGGGCCTGTCTACCTCTTCGGTAGTCGACGCCGCCCGCGAAGGGGTGCTAAACCCCGACCTCCTCAGTAAACTACATCGAAAGCCGGTGTCCTCTGTGGCGCAGCTAATGGCATACTTCAAACAATATGCCAAAGTGGAGGAAGGCTGTCTTCGGCGAGCTGAAACACCATCGCCCACCCTCCGGGAAGTAAAGATGGAGACCGAAGCCTCCACTCCCCTGCAGCCTCCTCAAGACAACCGCTTCAACGAGCACAAGCGGGGAAAGAAGAATTTTCGTTCGGAGGTGCTAAACATTGCACCTTCTGCTCCGAAGGCACCTGCCAATTTCGAGCAGGTGAAGAGTTTCAAGGCTGGGCCGCCGAAGCCTCAAGAAAGGGTGCCTGGCAGGCGCCAGCGTTTTTTCTGTTGCGTGCATGGCGACAATAGGAGCCATGACACGAAGCATTGCAAGGCAGTGTTGGCCCTTCGAGGCGACTACCTTGAGCGAACTACTGGGCGGGGTACTTCGGATCGAGCCCCACCATCGGCATGGTCGGAGCCTGTACAAGCTGTGGCCCGAGCCGGTGCCCTTGAAGCCCCCATGCGGCCGCCGGTGGCCAACATTATGCCACCACCAAAGCAGGAAGACCCGGAAGACCGCGACAAGTGAGTGGTCCTACCCATCTCCGGAGGGGGGACCCTCGGGAGTATGTCCAAAAGGCAGCGGCGCGAGTACGTCCGAGAGGTCGGGCACATTGGGACCTCGAGTTCTGCCGAAGCAATGCCAGAATGGTCCCACGTGCCCATCTCGTTTACCGCCAGCGATGCCGCATGGGTAAAGTTCCCCCACGCTGACCCCTTGGTCATTTCTGCTGATATAGCAGGAGTGGAGGTCCGAAGGATTCTAGTAGATGGCAAAAGCTCCGCAGACATACTCTTCGTCCAGGCCTTCGATCAGATGTGCATACCCCGGAAGCATCTGCTTCCGGCAGCCCGGCCACTTCAAGGGTACTCAGGACCGCCTCTCGATGCCCTCGGCCAGATAGGCCTCGAGGTTGCCTTCGGAGAGGGGCCTTTGGCCTGAATAGAAGAGGTGATCTTCGACGTGGTCAATGCCCCATATGCTTACAACGCAATCTTCGGCCGAGGGATGCTAAACCAGTTCGGGGCTATAGCGCATCATAACTACCTTTGTCTCAAAATGCCCACACAAGGTGGGGTCCTTACCATTTCAGGAGACCAAGCTGTAGCCCGAAGGACAGAGTATGGCCACAGACAGCCATTGGACCCCCGGCAAGTACACAATGTGGCGAAAAGCATCGAAGAAGTGCCGGAGGCCTCGAACCCTTCGAAGGGGCTCTCTCTCAAGCCAAGCCCGAAGGGTGATGTTGAGACAAGAATAATTTCGAAAGATGGCAAAGAATACCCAGTACAGTTCGGCAAGGGGCTATCCCCAGAAATAGCTGCCTCATTAGAAGGAGTCGTGAGGAGAAATCTGGACGTCTTTGCTTGGACTGATGAAGACATCACCGGGGTCAATCGAAGCATCATCGAGCATAGTATGCTCGTCAACCCGAAGGCCAGGCCAGTGCACTAGGGGCTCCGCAAGCTGTCGGCAGAAAGAGCAAGCCTCGCCAAAGCCGAAGTAGAAAAATTTTTAAGAGCTGGCATCATCAGGGAGGTAGCCCATACCGAGTGGTTGGCTAACCCTGTTTTTTAAGGAAGAAGGACTCGAACAAATGGTGCATGTGTATTGACTTCACTTCATTAAATAAAGCATGCCTGCGAGACCCCTACCCAATGCCCCAAATCGATCAGCTGGTGGATTCCACAGTCGGCTCTGAATTGCTAAGTTTCCTCGACGCTTATTCCGGGTATCATCAAGTATGACTGAAGCGCGAAGATGAAGTCAAGACAAGTTTTATAACTCCTTCCGGAGTATTTTGTTATGTAAGAATGCCTTTTGGACTGCGGAATGCCGGAGCCACCTTTTCACGCTTAATAGCTAAGGCGCTAGGTCATCAGATAGGCCGGAATGTCGAGGCCTATATGGATGATATTCTAATAAAAAGTGCTCAAAAGCACCAACATAGCTTAGACCTAGCTGAAACATTTGAGAGCCTCCGAGCATGTGGAGTACGCCTCAATCCGGAAAAATGTATACTCGGGGCACAAGCAGGAAAACTGCTAGGGTACTTAGTTTCGAGCAGGGGAATCGAAGCTAGCCCAACACAGATAAGCGCACTACAAAGGATGGCTCCACCAGAGAATTTGAAACAAGTTCAGAAGCTAGCAGGAAGGCTCGCAGCTCTTAGCAGGTTCTTGGCCAGGTCAGCAGAGCGGAGCCTCCCAATTTTCAAAGCACTTAAGGGGTCCGAAAGCTTTCAGTGGACACCAGAGTGCCAGAAGAGCTTCGATGATATAAAGGCATACCTCGGAAGATTATCAATTTTGACCATTCCACTTCCAGAAGAAACACTGCTCCTTTATCTTGCAGCAACAAGTTCAGCGGTGAGCGCAGTATTGGTCCGGGAAGTCGAGCTTAAGGAAAAGCTAGTCCAGAACCCAGTTTATTTTGTGTCGGAGGCATTATCCGGAGCCAAAGTCAGATTCTCCGAACTCGAGAAGTTTGCTTATGCCCTAGTAATGGCCTCGCGAAAGCTAAGGCATTATTTCTTGGCGCATAACCTGATCGTCCCTACATCGTATCCTCTTGGAGATATGCTCCGAAACAAAGATTCTACGGGCAGGATTGGAAAATGGGCGGTCGAGCTAGCACCCTTAGGAATCTCCTCCACGGCAAGAACAGCTATTAAATCTCAAATTATAGCCGACTTTGTAGCAGAGTGGACTCCATCTGCTATTTGGGCCCCAGAAGAATCCTCCGAAGGTTTTTGGACAATATTTTCTGACGAAGCTTATCAAGCATCCGGTGCCGAAGCAGGGGCCGTCATCATATCACCATCGGGGCAGAAAGCCATGTATTCTGCGAGGCTCAACTTTAGAACCACTAATAACATCGCCGAGTATGAAGGAATCTTGCTAGGCCTCCGAAAGGCTAAAGCGCTCGGAGCTGCAAGAATAGTGATTAAGACAGATTCCCAAGTCATCGTAGGGCATGTTGATAAAAGTTTTCAAGCAAAGAATCCACATCTAGCACAATACCTTGAAGAAATCCGCAAGGCCGAAGCAGCATTCAGAGGATTTATAGTTCGAAGTATCCCTCGGGCAGAGAATCAACTTGCAGATATTCTTGCAAAGGCTGCAGCAGGGGCAGTGGACCTCTCGGAGGGTGCTTTCTACGAAGAACTAGCGCAACCAGCGGCTGTTCAAATACCCTCTTCGAAGGTACTGTGCATTCCAATTACAGATTGGCGGGCTCCGATTATGAACATGTTGCAAAGTAGCATGGACCCTCCCGAAGGTCCAGAAGCCCGAAGGTTGCAAGAAAGAGCTCGAAATTACAAGCTTCTTGATGGAATGTTATACAAAGCTGGAGTGTGTTCACCTCTACTTCGATGCATCTCACAGCCCGAAGGGCAAGACATACTTCGAGACATCCACGAAGGCTTGTGCGGAGGTCATTTAGCCCCTCGTGCGCTAGTAGGCAAGACGCTTCGGCAAGGGTTTTATTGGCCAACTATAGTAAGAGATGCGGAGGAACTGGTTCGAACATGCCAAGGCTGCCAGTGGATGGGCAGACGGAGCCATCGCCCGCCAGCTCAGCTTCAAGTTATTGCCCCGGTGTGGCCAATGGCTAGATGGGGCATGGACCTCATAGGCCCTTTCCCAATGGCAAAAGGCGGCTTGAAATTTGCGGTAGTGGCCATCGAGTATTTCTCAAAATGGGTTGAAGCGGAGCCATTAACAGCTATCACCTCGAGGAATGTGCAAAAAATTTTCTGGCAGAACATTATATGTAGGTTCGGAGTTCCAAGAGAGTTGACGGTGGATAATGGAACCCAGTTCGAAGCTGACACCTTCCAAACATTTTGTGAAGAACTGGGCATTAAGCTGTGCTTCGCGGGGGTACGACATCCACAGTCCAATGGAGCCGTTGAGCGAGCCAACGGGAACATCCTCTCCGGGCTGAATCGCCGAATCGTCGGATTGGCCAAGGGGTTGTGGGTCGAAGAGCTCCCTAAAATCTTGTGGTCCATTCGAACCACTCAAACTAGGTCCACAGGTTTCACCCCATTTAGATTGCTGTTCAGAGATGAGGCCATGACTCCTACGGAGCTCAGAGGTGGATCGCTTCGCGTAACCTGGGGACAAAGATGACAGGAGCACTTCGCTGGATTTGTCAGAAGAAACAAGGCTTAGAGTTGTCGCCAATCTCACTAAGTACCAGGACCACACCAAGGCATGGTATGACCCGAAGATAAAGCTAAATGAGTTAAAGCCTGGTCATCTAGTGTTGCGAAGTGTAATAGCTCCGGGGAAGCTAGGAAACAAATGGGAAGGACCATATGTTATCTTACGCTCAGGACGCCCCGGATCGTTTAAATTAGCTAATTTAGAAGGAGAAGAATTGAAGCATGCATGGCATGCGGAGCACCTTAAGCGTTATTTTGCTTAGGGGCCCCTTGTAATCACTTGTAAAACTTTCCTTTCTATGAGTAAAGATAAGGGTCGAATTTTGTTTGCTCTTCGAATATCCCTTACTCCTGATGGACGCATTAGGAGGACAGAGATGCTTATAGAGCCAAGCATTTTTCCCAAGAGGCTCCGTTGCCACCCTACGGATTCCAGGCTCTGGCTTGTTAGGATCCATAGAAGAGTCTAAGGACTTTAAAGAAAAACAGAATTTCGGCCTCTGGGTGCGAAGTATCTGTAAAAGAGCCGAAGGTGGCCACCCTATGGATTCCAGGCTCCGGCTTGTTAGGATCCGTTGAAGAGTCTAAGGACTTTAAAGAAAAACGGAATTTCGGCCTCCGGGTGCGAAGTATTTGTAAAAGAGCCGAAGGTGGCCACCCTACGGATTCCAGACTCCGGCTTGTTAGGATCCGTAGAAGAGTCTAAGGACTTTAAAGAAAAACAGACCTTCGGCCTCCGGGTGCGAAGTATCTGTAAAAGAGCTGAAGGTGGCCAAAGTATGGATTCCATGCTCCGGCTTTGTCAAGATCCGCGTAAAAAATTATTAATAATAGGAGAGCCGCGAAGTAGTACTGCTAAAAGTACAAATGATAAGTGTAAATTCGAAGCATTCGGTTGTTCGGAGCATTATTGTGCCTGGCAAACCCTTTTCTATAGTAAAAGCTCCACCACCCACAAGGGGGGTCGGAGGATAGGAATCACACAACATACTTTCGAAGCATTTCACATTAAATCATTATACTTTCAAGAAAAGTTTTGGTCCAAGCCTAGGAAAAATCGGAGACCCTGTCGACATCTAGAGCTACTCCTCCGGCTACTCTGCCCTTCGGAGCTTGAAGCTGTCGGCTTGGCCCTCTTCGTTCGAACACTTCTCTTCTTTTGGAGGCTCGTAGTTTCTTTTGCTCTTTTTGAAGCTCCGCCCATGTCAGGAGCCTTTCGGAGTCGGCCTCCGCAAGGTCTTCGGCCCGGTACTCTGAGTCGGACCAGTCAATAGGTTCGGAGGACGAGGACTCCTCCGCCTTCTCTTCCTCTTTAATATAAGCTAAGACATCTTGGCAAACTTCAAGGGTGATCTCTCCTCCGTCTCCACGAGGAACAAAGAAGCGGGAGCGGCGGCAAGGCCTCAAGCCCTCGATATTTGCCCACTCCTTTCGGAGCTCGTCGGTAATTTCCAAAAGTTTGAGGTCAGGGCTCGAAGCGCATGACAAAACCTAAAAAAAGAGCAGAACACCCAAGACAAGTTCTTGTTTATGGCTTTTTCATTAATAAAAAGAGACTTTACAAGGCTTCGTGTACATAATAACCCTAAGTGGCTAGACCTGCGGGTCGGTTGGCGGAGCAGGAATGACAGGGGCTGGCGAAGCAGGAAGTGGTGGCCTTGTTTGCGCCTGCTTCTGCCGACGGGCCTCGTCAATCCAAGCTTTAGCTGCGACCTTGTGGTCCATCTTCCAGGTTGACCGGAAGGCTTCCCAGGCCGAAGCCACATCCGAAGATGGCCGCAGCAAGTCGTCGGATGCAAAGCCTCCAGGGGTCGAACCCCCGACTGAGCCGAGGGGGATCCGAAGAGACTCAAGGTGACGAAGAACCCCAATGCCGGCGCACTGCCCGGAGATCTCTCCGTACCGAATGCCGGAGTTCATCATCAGCGACGAAGCCACTTGGATCCTCGTCAGCTTTCGGTCAAGGGGCTCGTGGGTCGCAGTAGAAGACGAAGGGCACATAGTGTCGAAGTACTCCAAGGTACCCTGAAGAGCCTCCAAGGTACGGTCCGCCATGCCAGAATTCTTCTTTTCCATTTCTTCCAACCCTGCAGCAGTCGCAGACACTTCGGCCACCTGGAGCATTAAAGAGCTCTTATGGGCCATCGCCTGGCTAAGAGCCCCCTGGAGCTCCACCAACTGCGCGCTCGAAGCAGCAGCCTCTTGGCGGAGTCTTTCAACTTCTGCCCGAAGGACGACGCGCTCGGCCTCGACCTCTTGGGCAGAGGAGCGAAGTGCGTCGTTCTCTTATTGCGCTGCCCGGAGGGCTTTGTCAGACGCTGCCCTAGCCCTCCGTTCCTCTAGGGTCTCTTCCTCCACCCTGAGGGATCTCTCGGTGGAGTCGTTAAGGGCCGTCTGGAGGGTGGTGACCTTCCATTTAAGTCGATTAATCTCGACCTCATTAGAAGTCGCTGCCGCTCTAGCAAGGACAAATTGCTGCAAAAAGAACAAGTAAGTACTGAAGTATTTATGATCGCTAATGCGAAGCAGCTATGGTGTCTTTTCATACCTGAAGGGCAGCCCTTTCGAGGGCTGAGTTGAGGGACGGATCCCTAGCCTCGCTCAAGACGGAGACCAAGTCCGAGTTGGCGATATCCTGGGTTCTCTCTGCCAGGGGCTCCATGAGTTTTCGGAGGCCATCCCGATGCTCCAAGAACGGAGCCAGCAGAGGAAGCCAAGACAAAGCTTGAAGGTCATCCGCTGCGGCCTCGTCCTCCGAATCGCCGGCGGAGGTTGCGGCAAGGACAGGAAGAAGGCCGAGGCTAGATATGCTCTTGCCCCTCCCCGGTACGAAAGAAGGCGAAGCGGGGATACTCCGATCGTCGGCAGCTACCCCTTCGCCAGAACCGCATCGGCAGAGGCAACCTCGGAGGTCGGGGCCGCCACTGCAGGGGTGACTTCCGCCGCCAAGTTCGTCCCGGCAGGTGTATCCTCCGCTCCGACGGACGCGTTCTCCACCGTCAAGCTCGGAGCGTCCGAAGTCACGGGAGGGTCCGCTCGAGCAGCATCCTCTGAAGGTGCAGGAGCTTCGGACGCCATCGAAGCATTGACACCCGTAGAGGTACCTACTTCGATAACAAAATTAATAAGCATATTTCCAGAGATAGTGTGCAGGTGTTGTTTAAAAATAAAAAGGGGGAGCTTCGGAGAGTACCTCCGGGAGCTTCATGGGGTAAGATCGCGGGATCCTCCAGGACCTCGTACATCTGAAGGATGTCGGTGAAGTCATCTCCCGAGATCCTACCCTCAACATTTCCTGCCGGAGCCGCGATTTCCGCCATAACCGCCTCGGGCGTAGGCGAGTTGGGGGTAGCAGAGCCCGACTCCACTTGCACGACGACGGGAGCTGGCGGGACCTCCCCTAGGTCTTCGTCTTCGTCCAGAAGATAGCTCTCGAAGGCCGCCGCTGTTTGGGCATCGGAGTCCTCTATCTCTTCGGAGGCTGAGCTCCGAGCGCCCGGAGACGAGGCAGACGAGGCAGGCATCAACCGAGAAGGGGGCTTTGCTACTTTCTTCTTCCTGGGCGGCTGCTTGCTGGGTTTTTTGGATGGTTCAGCAGTGACTTTCCTTTTGCGAGCAGCCGCTCCGGTCGAGGCAAAGTCAGGAAGCGGAGGGGGCTCCATCCCAAGAGCTCCCCACACCCTGTTGGATCGCTCCCAGCATCCCACCAGCTCAAGCCTTTTTTGCTTCTCGGCCACCGAAGGGGCTCCAAGAACTCGTTCAGTGGCTCGAACTATGTCCTCCGGAGCCAATGCCAGGGGAGCCGCTGAAAGAAAAGGGGTATGAAATCATAAGTATAGTTGTTCTCTTCATATAATATCATACTGCAGGGATTTAAGTCTTACCTAAGTTTCGGAGATCCCCCTCCGAGGCCTGTGGAAACACGATCGGCCAGTTAGCTCCGAGGGGAGGGATCCGAAGGGCAATGAATTCTTCGGCCAGATCGCGCATACTCATGCGGCGAGCCACCGAAGTAAGCAGCCCTAGCCTCGTCGAGAGCAGGCTAGGGTTCGGAGAGATCTCCGCCTCCTTGCGGAACCAGATCTCCTGGAGAGGACCAGCGAGGCGGGAGTCCTCTCCGACTTTGGCGTAAAACCACCGAAGTATCCAGTTCGTATACCACCTGTCATTTATGGCTTTTGCAGGGAAATGAAGGGCATGCTCCCTCCGTAGCTGGAAATTGACGGTGCCGAAGGCTATGGTCACCTTGGAATCCCCCGGCCTGTCTTGTGGTTTCGGCTGGCATATAGCTTCGTGGGTCGCGGCGAAGATCTCGGAGCGTCCCTCGCATCCCTTAGCTCGGAGCGCCCATTTGAAGATGGCTAAGCACGCGATGGCGTTGGGAGACAGCTGAGGCAGAGTTATGTGGAACAGGTCCAGTACCTCCGTCGAGAAGTCCACGGCCGGCAGCCCCAAGCCTGCTTTGAAGAACGCTTCGAAGACCACCACCTCCCCGCTTCGCGGCCTCGGAGTTGATTCTGGCCCGGGGACCCGAGTCCTCAGTCCAGCGCCCAGCTTTCCGTCCACGGCCTCTTCAATAGATTCAGCGGTGCTCACGAATTGACCGATGAGGAAGCTTTGGGCGATCTTCTTCTTGGAAGGCGGACGGAGCTCCCGAGGATTCTTAGGCCAAGCGCCGCTCGAAGTCCCCGCCATTGCTGCAGCTGCCGAGGCAGCCCACGCCTACCTCTGCGCTAGGGTGCTGGCTGCTGCTGGATTGGTGTGGCTAGTTCTCGCCATCTCACTCGGATGCTCGAGAGGTTGGAGGATTGGGGGAAAGTGAATCGCGAATAATGGATGCGGTAAAAATTCTCGGTTAATCCCTGTCTTTCCCTTTTATAACCGCACGTCTAGTGCTACTCTTCGATTGGTTTCGCACTGCAGGTCGGGCTTCTATCACCGACAAGTGGGTCTGGTAATTGGAACGGTGAGCAACCGCCGTAAAAATCGACCGTTACCTTTTGCATAGTGTAACGGTTACTTGCGCTGTAACGGCTACAATCAAACGGCGCTCCACGACGTTTGCACTCCGAAACCGTTCCCTTCCCAGCGTGCGTTCCCATTGCATCAGGAACCCGAAGGGGGAGGTTCGAACGCGTTGGGCTCGAAGTCCTCAGCTAAGTGGTAACATGCCCGAATCCTCTTTAAGCCTCAAAAAATAGAAATGTTCCTTCCATATACTGCCTTCTTTCTAAACAGGTTAACCGCAGAGAGGCGTATTCAAGGGGCTACTGTTGGGGGAAATTACTCCTTTTCCAGGGCTTAAAGATTAATCCTTCAAAGGCTGAGGAGAACTTCGAAGCTAGTGAGCAGTTGTTCGAAGGATGAGTCACCACGCCGAAGGGTGCAACAGTGCGAAGCCTTAGAGAACCCTCCGGATGGAAGATGGAGGCCCCGAAGCTGAAGGACAAGATTGATGTGATGTCCAGCTTATCCATCTACCTTGTAGTATTTTACCTTTTATAACCTTGTTTCTGGTACCGAATAGGTTCCACTATGTCGGTTGTAACCTAGGGGTAATTAGGTCTTTTCCTTATGCTTTTTTACCTATAAATACCCCCCTTTGTACCCTGTAAAAAGGGGACCAGAACAAGTTATTCATTACACTCATTAGGACTACTCGAGCTATTATCCTACTCGGAGGTTCGAGGCAACCCTAAAGTGCAAACTGTTTGTTTGTTCGTTCTTGATCTCAGAGAACCTGTTGGTGCAACATTTGCGCCAACAATGATGTTGTAGTCAAATCGGAAGCCATGGGAAACCATTTAGCCGATTTGAATGTTGCTTTTGATAGGATGCGACAGTATGGCTTAAAATATACCCGCTCAAATGTGCTTTTGGCGTGTTGGTGGGCAAGTTCTTAGGATTCATGATTCACGAAAGAGGTATAGAGATTGATCCTAAGAGGCTTGAGAAACATAGAAACTTTGCAGCGCCAACATGCAAGAAAGATGTGTAGAAGTTGCTACGCAAGATGAATTATTTGTGTGGCTTTATATCTAACTTGTCTAGCAAGATTGATGCCTTTGTCCCTATACTCCGGTTAAAGAATGAAGACGAGTTCACTTAGGGGGCAAGTTAGCAAAGCACCTTTGAAAAGATTAAAGAATGCTTATTGTCACCACTTGTGGTGAGAGCACCAAAAGTTGGGATTCCATTTTGGCTATACATTGCCACCGAAGATAGCGTGATTGGGGCCGTGCTAACCTAGGAGGTGGAGGGAAAAGAGTACATCATCACGTTCTTGAGCCGCCGCCTGCTGGATGCCGAAACCAAGTACGCGTTTGTGGAACGCTTCTATCTATCACTTTACTATGCATGTACCAAATTACATCACTATTTTCGCCCTACTACATGTATTGTCGCTTGCCAGAAAGATGTCATAAAATACATGTTGCAAAAGCCGATTCTAATTGGAAGAATAGATAAGTGGGCATACGCTTTGATTAAGTATGATTTGGCCTATGAAACCATAAGATCTATGAAAGGACAAATTGTCGCTAATTTTATAGTTGATCACCACATAGATGTCAGTTGGAGTGATAATGTTGCTCTAATTGAAGTAATACCATGGAAACTTTATTTTGATGGTTCATATTTCAAAAGTGGTCAAGGTATTGGGGTGGTTCTCATATCACCTAGTGGAATGCACTTTGATACCTCGGCCCGTTTAGAATTTCCCTCTACTAATAACCAAGCTGAATATGAGGCATTATTGCTAGGACTTGAATTGCTAGAATCCATGGGTGTTAAACATGTTCATGCGCATGGTGACTGTCTGTTAGTAGTGCAACAAGTAGCAAAGAGTGCTCAATGTCTTAATGGCTTGCTAAATAGTTACTTGGATAAATGCTTAGACATAGTTGCGACTTTTGATGACTTCAACATTTCTCACATGTCAACAGAAGCCAATTCCATTGCAAATGATTTGGCTCAGAAAGTGTCTGGCTACCAAGTCAGAAGAAGAAAATTTTCTGTACATGAAAAGTCGATGCTTGGCCTCACTGCCGAAACTAGAAGCATCAGGCCGACACGAGGTCTGTCGAGCCCTGCGAGTCAGACCCCTTCGCTCACCGGAGGGTGTCATGTGTTGGAGCCCTTGCACCGGAGTACTACATCCATCAAAAGGCTTGGCCTACCGGAGCCCCAGCGCCGAAGCATGCCGGACAACAGAGGCCTTCAGGAGCCAGAACCCTCTAGCGGAAGGCTTCAGATTGACCGGCCCTGCACGGCTAACCCAAATAGCCTTCGGCAAAAGCGGGAAAGACCTGAGGAGCACTCTGAAATCAGCAGCTTAGACATCACTCTAGGAGGGAAGGAGTCAGCAAACCCTCCGGAAGTCCATAAGAACGATTGGAGAACTCCAATCGTCCAATATTTGAGAAACCCTAGTCAAAGGGTTGATCAGAAAGTTCGGCGACAAGCATTCAAGTTTGTGTTGCTAGATGATATACTATATCACTGAACTATTGATGGAGTACTCTTAAGTTGTTTGGACAATGAATAGTCCTAGGTAGCTATAGGAGAAATCCATGAAGGACATTGTGGCACTCATCAGTCGGCCCAGAAAATGAGTTGGATGCTCAAAAGAGCAGGTTTCTACTGGCCACTATGACTGAGGATTGTTTTAGATATTACAGAGGCTATGAAGCATGCCAAAAGGTTTGAAATATTTAGCTAGCTCCTGCTTCATTACATAACCCTATTATCAGGCCATGGCTGTTCCGAGGTTGGGGTTTAGACTTCATCGGCCAGATTTATCTTGATTCGTCAAAAGGGCATCAATTTGTGTTGATGGCGATGGATTACTTCACCAAATGGACCGAAGCTGTGCCTCTTAAGAATATGACTCACAATGAGGTACTTGATTTTATCTTGAAGCACATTATACATAGATTCGGTATTCCTCAAACTCTCACCATAGATCAAGGTAGTGAATTTGTTTCTAAAGAGGTGGGAGACTTCGCCGAATTTTATGGTATTAAGCTAATAAACTCTTTGCCATACTATGCTCAAGCCAATGGTCAGGTCGATTCTAGTAATAAAACTGTGATTAAGCTCATTAAGAGGGAAATCGACAAGTTCCCTAAGAGGTGGTATGAAGTGCTTTCCGAGGCATTATGGGCTTGTAGAATTGCAAAGCATGGTGTTACCAAAGTTAGTCCATATGAGTTAGTATATGGACAAGAAGCCATTCTACCTGTAAAAGTAGATCTTTGCTCTTTAAGAGTTCTGAAGCAAGATGGCTTATCGGTCGATGAGTATGACTTGGTTTGGAAAATGATTTTCCCCTTAGGCACTAAGAGCTCTAAATTTGGTAGGTGGTCACCTAGTTGGGAAGGTCATTTCAAAATAGCCGAAATCGCTCCTGGCAATGCATATGTGTTAGAATCCCTGCAAGGAGAGCGGTTTTGAAGAGCTTTGAATGCCAGGTACTTGAAAAGGTATTTCCCAAGTGTGTGGAAAATAGCTTTAAAATGTCAAAAGGCCGATACGAGATGTATTGTCCTTAGCCTGTTATGCTTTTAGTTCACTTAGCTCACTAAAAGGCAGGGGCATGTGTTGATAGCAAAAAATGGCAATAATGGTCAAGATTGTCAAAATATCAATTTTGTTAATTTGGGCTGAAAAATACTCATGTCCTAGACTGGGCCGAAGCCCTACAGGGCCGAAGGCCCATCGAGCTGTGGGCTTCAGAAGTTTCCACAACCCTGCTACCTTCGGCCCGAAGGACTTTGGAGGCCCACCTCGCTGAAGCTTCGGCCCGAGGAGCAGGTTTCGGCGGGCCTAGCCGAAGGCCCACTTCGGGCGGGAGATCAGAGATAGAGTTGAGTCCCATTCTAGCTAATTTTTATCCCTACACGTGATTAGGCCGAATCCTACCAGATTAGGCTTAAAGATTAGAAGTCTAGCCCCTATAAATATAGGGGTGAGGCTGGTTCATTACCCCCCCTAACACAAATAAAACACAAAGCCCTAGCTTTGAACCGTACCTTTACATTTCTGTAACCTTCGTGGGTTTGCCTGGAAGCCTTCCGACGGCCACCTCAGAACAGTAGTAATCCTTGTTACTTCGCTTGTGAAGTATCCGTTAATATACGTAATAGATTGCTATCGCTTTGTTACTTCGCATGTGAAGTATCCGCTAATCTGTGTAACAGATTGCTACCTTCGCTCTCTAGTGCAACACTTAGTAGAATTCGGTCCCTTGGCCAAATTGGTAGTTGATATCTGTTCTGTTACAGGTTTAATCACTCGGAGCCACTTCACCGGAGGTGTTTAGAGCCAGGAGACTAGTTTCGGAGGTTGCCAGAACACCCCTCAGCAAGAGTACTGCTTCGACTACCCGTGTCGGACCGTCACGCTGTTGTTGGTTTGACCAAGTCCCGCACGCCAGCACGCTTCGCAACAGGCTTCGTCACGATAGGCTACGCCACATTCGTACCCCATGTCAGACGAAGTCACGCCTGCGCGCTGTGTTCGAGTTATTCTACCGTGTTATAGACTTCACGCCGAACCCGTTGTTCGGAGGTGATTGTTGCGTCCAGATCTGTTCAGAGCCCGCCTTTGGCCGGATCAGTCTGAACGCTAAAGACACCATTCGACGGGACCCTTTGCATCATACAACGAACGTACCCTTCAGCGATACCCTTCGTACTATATACTTTGATTCAGTGCGGCTCTGCTCGGGCTTGCTGGTTTATTCTGTTTAATATATTTCTTTTCAGCTAATTGGATTATTTCTGTGTGATCTGATTACCTGGCGACTCCACCCCCTTACCACGGTTAAGGGCAATCAGAACACGACGTCGGTGTTATGTTACGCTTAGGCTTGTCCCTAAGTATCCACACACTTTTGGATCGTCGAACTGACCGAAGTGCGGGGTCATGATTTCGTGTCAATAGTCATTACTTAACCTATTATCAAACCATGGTCGTTCCGAGGTTGGAGTTTAGACTTCATCGGCCAAATTCATCCTCCCTCTTCAATGGGGTGTCAGTTCGTGTTGATGGCAATGGATTACTTCACCAAATGGATCAAGTCCATGTTTCTCAAGAACATGACTCACAATGAGGTAACTGATTTCATCTTGAAGTACATTATACATAGATTCAGCATTCCTCAAACTCTCACTATGGATCAAGGTACTTCATTTATTGCTAAATAAGTGACAGACTTTTCCAAATTTTAAGGTATTAAATTGATAAACGCTTCGACATACTATGCTCAAGCTAATGGACGGGCTGAGTCTAGTAATAAAAATGTGATCAAGCTCATTAAGAAGAAAATTGAAGAGCTCCCTAAAAGGTGCCATGAAGTGCTTTCTGAGGCATTATGGGCTTGTAGAGTAGCAAAGCATGGTGCTACCAAAGTTAGTCCATATGAATTAGTTTATGGACAAGAAGTCGTTCTACTAGTAGAGGTGGATCTTGGCTCTTTAAGATTTCTTAAGAAAGATGGCTTATCGGTCGATGAATATGAAACTCTTTTGAAGGATAATTTCGAAGAAGTGACCGATAAGAGGTTGAGGGCTCTAGAAGCTATAGAGAAAGATAAAAGAAGAGTTGCTAGAGCCTACAACAAAAGAGTCAAACCAAAATCATTTCAAGTTGGTGATTTGGTTTGGAAGACGATTTTGCCCTTAGGCAATAAAAGACCCAAATTTGGTAAATGGTCGCCTAGTTGGGAAGGTCCTCTTAAGGTGGCTGAAATCACTCTAGGAAATTCATACTTGTTGGAATCTCTACAAGAAGAGTGATTTCGAAGAGGTTCAAATGACATGTATTTGAAAAGGTACTTCCCAAGTGTGTGGCAAAGTGTTTAAAGTGTCAAAATGTCAATATTGGATATATCGTCCTTAGCCCGTTGTGCTTTTAGCTCACTTAGTTTGCTAAAATGTATGGGGCATGTGTTGATGGCAAAAAATGACATTAATGGTCAAGATTGTCAAGATATCAGTTTTGGTAATGTGGGCCAAAAATATATAAGTCCTGGCATAGGCTGTAGTCCTGAAGTGCCAGAGGCCCATCCGCATGGGGCCTATTGGCGCAGCGGACTAGACCAACAGGTTTAGGAATGTTCTGGAACGAGAGACTAGGTTCAAAGTTGTATTCTTGGATCAAGTGTCTAGTGACTTACAACCCAGAGATGGGGGAGTATTTATAGTGGAGCCCTACGAGGGTCCGATACTTCCAAAACCCCTCTGACAGTAGTACTACATGCAGTAGCCCTATAGTACAGACAAAGAGTATAGCTGCTGCTAGCTGCTGCTCACAGTTGGTTTGGATGATTTCCACATTATGAGATTTTGGGTTGTTCTTTCCTACCATAGTTCCTTTGTTTTGCGACAGCACCAGTGCTATTAGTGTAGCGAAAAACCCTTGTCTCCATTCAAAAACCAAACACATTGATGTGCTCTTTCATTTTCTGCGGGATCAATATGAGAAAGGTGTCATTGATCTTGTTCATGTTGATACCCATCATCAGTTGGCTGACATTTTCACCAAACCCCTGGATCAGTCTACGTTTGAGCGTTTACGAGGGGATTTGGGTGTTGTGTATCCTTTTTATGATATTTTTGCGTCAGTTTTCTTTCTTCTTTACTCTTTTCTTGAGTCTTTTTGTGTGTGTTCATATCTTGCATATTCACATATCACACTTTTAAGCTTGCTTCTGTTATATGATTGAACTGCTTTACTTATTCTAGCTGGTACATGCTTTTGATTACTTGTCAATGATCATGCTTTGGTTCAGTTCACTTGATATGTCTGATATCTATCATATGCATGGCTTTTATGCTTTAAACTTGAAAAATGATCACCATTGCTTCTGGTAACTAGCATGTGTAGGCTGAGTGTTTGTGCTATCTGTTACATACCTTGTGGCTAGTTCCTTACATAGATGCAGATATGCATCTTGGACATTGTTATGCTTTAACATGGAAAATGTTCTATAAAAATGATAAAAATCAAAAATGTATGAAAATTCCATGCCTTTTTATGCTTAAGTTGAAAAGATCCAAGTGGGTTTGTTTTGTCGCATTGCATTGTTCTAGACTACTTACCATAGCACTTTGGTATGAACTAGGACAGTGTAGTGTATGCCAAGACCAATGTCTTAAGCTTCCGATGGTCCAGTTCTGGCCTAGGCTTGACTTGGTCGGTTAGCATAAGGTTTGACATGCAAATAACCCTTGGCAAAAATGAAAAAGGGAAATGAAAAAGCCTTAAAATTAAAAAGATAACATGTTTGCTGAAGCACTTTGTTTTGGACAGTGCTTATCTTGGTAGATATCAGTTAGCTTCTGCATCTCATGCTTTACCTTGCTTGTCATCTAGAAAATGTGGTGATGCTTTTGTTTGCAAAAACTGAAAAATGTGTGCTAATGACTTTCTTTAGATATCATCTGTTGCACTGATCATGCCATGTGTCTTAGACAGTATGTCTTTTGCTATACTTGTTAGATATTGTAATTGCAGTCAATCATATCTGAGAAGCATGCTTTCTACACTCCACCTGCACCCCAGTTGCATTCATTGCATATTTTGAGGGGGAGTTGCACTTCAGGAAGAGTCTGTGTCTTTTTAGAGTGCTTGATGAGTTCAATTGTCCCGTTTTGTCCTTACTCTTTTGATATCCTTGTTGATTTCTGAGATTGCACTCATTTTGAGTTTTTACCTTTTGGTTAACCATAATGACCACTTCCTGTTTTTGTTTGGCTTTTGGTCATTAGGGTTAAACTTTTACTTTATTTTCTTCTTCGCTGTTTTCTTGTGCTTTGTTTTTGTTTTTCCACATGTGTTCGTAGGTACTTAAGAGCTGAAGAAGTAAAGTGTTGACAATGCACTCATCAAAGGGGAGATTGAGGAGCCATCCTAAATAGCGTGGGCCTCATGGCGAGGGTCCTCGATACCTTCCACCTCGAACTGCCTCAGATATCTCTCAACGCAGTGGCCCGACTCTCCATCTTCGAATGGGCTATGCGGGTCAAGGTCTGTGAGGGCCAAACAGAGGTCTTCGCATTGATGCACAAGGCGTGCTGTCAGCCAAAGAAGAAGGAAGGCCTAGTGCAGTCGTACGGTAGCATCAACTTCTAGCTCTAAAAGAAGTACGCTGATTCCTTCCCTGCAAAGGCCATCAACGAGCGGTGGTATTCTAACTGGATACACCGTTGGTTCTATGTCTGAGTGGGGCTGGACTCCGGACTAGCCAGGCATCCACGCCACATCTAGTTCCGGAAGGAGGCAACCGTCAAAGCCAACGGCGGCTCGGTCTCCACCCGTATTTGGCTCCTCCAGATCGTCGCCCACCGGATGAGCATGCGGGACCTGATGGAGGCGTTTGTCGCCCTCGAGATCCCTCCCTTGATGAAGACGTGGCCGATCTCGCTGAGGAGCCATGCTGAATAGCATGGGCCTCATGGCTCTAGATGTGATGAGTCATTGTCAACGATAGTCAAAGAGGACTGAAAAGAGAGAAGACCTGCTGCATCTGGGCCGCGTGTGACTCAGGTACACGGTAGCGAGCGACTATCGGGCAGAGGGGCCGCGAAGTCGGGCTGGCCCAATCCAGGTACATGGGCTATGAGCAGAAGAGGATCCACTGGGCTGTTGACCAGGATTGACTCAGGTACACGGGCGGTGAGCGATTGCCGGGCTGAGAGAGCTGCGGAGTCGGGCCAGCCCAATCCGGGTACCTGGTGCAAAGTCGGTGGATGCTTTGTCAGTTTCGGTGCAAAATTGATGACCGCTGATCTTGTATCAGACTGTCTATAAGAGAAGTCGTAGTCACTACGAAAGCTTAGCTTCCGGATAAGTCATCTGTAAATAGGAGTTTACTATTTTGTTCCTAGGCCCATAGTCAGTCAGTTGAGTCTGTAAAAAAAATATCCTAAGGGCAGTTTAGTCCTTTCCTTTTTATTTCAGCGTCTGTAAAAACCCTACGGGGCTGGTGGAATATTCTAGGTCATTGGGCTGCCTATAAATAGGGCCCCAATCCCTAGGGTTAGGTTACCCTTTCAAGAAATCACTTTTTAATCAAGGATTGGGTCATTTCTATTTCCTGCGCTCTATCTCCCTGTTTGCGTCACCGTAATGTTCATCACGAACCTGTGAGTCTTTATTTTCTCTAGTTTTGTTTCGTCCTATGCTGCGTTTTGATATGTTTATCTTGCATCGTGTTGCGCGCCCTAATTTGTGGTTCTGTGCGAGTTGTTTCTCTGATTGGTTCTGTTTCTAAGAACTGAGAGGGATTAGTACTACTTGCTAGTTCCTGTAGCAACAAGTAGTACCTACTCCCTGTGGCAACAGTACGCTAGTTTTTCTAGCCTTGCTTTTACCTGTGTAGCCTTTTTGATCGAGAAGACAGGGTCTAGGATTTCTCTGGCTGTTTCTGGCAAAGCCCCATGTTTTGTGCGAAGTCCTTCTGTTCTGAGAAGCAGGCTTCGAACTTGTCTACGAAGGTGTACTCTGCCTCGAGCTCTTCGTAGTCAATACTTTGACTGGTTTCGATGTTTGCTTCAGAGCGCGTCTCACTAATTGTCTTTTCTCGAAGTCCTTCTGTCTGTGAAGCAGGCTTCGACCAGACCTTTTTTAAGGCTTCGCTGTAACTAGCAACTCAGAATTTGAACTGTGAATCTAGCTTCGAAGTGTGCTCTGTTCTAAGGTTTTGTTTTGGCATACTTCGACAGATTTTGAAGTTAGCTTCGGAGCATGTCTCTCTGGTAGACTTCGCTCGGAGTGTGTTTTATGAAGTTTTTCTGCGGTTGTCATTTCCGAGGATCTCATTTTGTGGATTCGAAGTTTGTCTTTCAGAGTATGTGTCTAGGCTTCGATCTCTTGTGATAGCTTCAGCAGACTTCGATTTGAAGCTGGTCTGAGGTTCGAAGGTTACCATTCCGATAGTCATACTTCGATCTAGCTAGCCTCGAAGGTAGAGTTGTAGGCTTCGATTTGGTCTTGCTGCTGTGTGTTTGGCTTCGCTTCTCTTTCGAAGCTTGCTTTTCTGCAAACTTTGTTCAAAGTTGTCTGATCTGAGTATAGACATCAAAGTACTTTGTTCGAAGCAGCCTTCGATACTTTCATACTTCGCACCGAAGCATACTTCGCATTCTGCCACACTCGAACTAGGATAGATTCCACAAACCTCCAGCACTTCTACGATAGACTTCGCCGAACTTCGACATTGTACTCCGAAGCAGGCTTCGACACAGCGAAGCAGGCTTCGACATTGCGAAGCAGGCTCTGACACTGCGAAGCAGGCTTCGCCAAGTATCGAACAGGAGACAAATTTTGAACAGTAACTTCTCATCTCATTCTATGTGCACCTAGATTATTTTGCTGAGATGTTTGATCTGCCATGTTTTGAATATTTTGTTTATCTGCTTATTAGCACTGTATTGGTGTTTCTCTGTCTAGGACACCAGTCGTTTCTAGGCTAGATACTTTTAGGCTTTGGTGATCTGTTTTGCTGCTTAGTCTCTTGAGGTGCATTGGGTGTTGGGAACAGGCCATTGATTCGAAAGAATTTTTAGGCTTCCATTCACCCCCCTCTGGTCGCTACTTTCGGTCCTACACTCACTTTGGAACGCTCAGGATGAGTCTACTCTCGAGGAACTTTCCGACTCACAAGGTTCGATCGCTTTCGTTTCCTACAACAAACAACTTACGACTTCGGGGGTAAGCGGAGATGTTAAAATACTTATCTCAATTGCAGGGTCGTGCATGGTTAAGACCCCTGAACAAGTGGTTCGGATAGCGGAGAGGATTCTCGGATCCCCTACTCCGGCCAAGTGCAAGCGGAGGATGGAGCTCGTTGGATCCTGGGAGCGGTTCAACCGCGTGTGGGGTACGCTCAAGCTACCCCCACCACGCCTCCTGGAAGCAAACACCTTGGGTCTGGCTTCGAAGAAGAGGGCGGTGGATCCCGATGCGGGGGAGCTCTCGAAGCACCCTCCGAAGAGGAAGACGACTGTGAAGGGCCCTAAACAGCTTTCCCCGTTCAACTCCTCTATCTCCAGCTCAGAGGAGGAATCCTTCAGCGGGGAGGCGGAAATAGAGCCGGACAACTCTCTACCGAATCCTAGTAAATCCCAGCCGAGTCGGCCGGCTTCCGGTGATAGCGGTGGGATACCAGCTTCGACGGAACCACCTCAGCCTCCTCTGGAGCCCGAACCGGAGGCGGGCAACGCAAGAGAAAGGGTGTCTCTGTGGGCTACGTCCCCCCGTGGCCCGGTGTCGGAGTGAGTCTCCGCTTGTTCTCGCGGAAGTTGGGAGGCAGACAGCTTGGAACTAGGGGGGTTAGTCGATCCCCTAGGAGAGGTGGAGGGGAGCGCCAATGTTGCGGCTGAATTAGCCGTGGCACTAGCCGTCTCCCCGGTGAACTCGATGGATGATTTTTTCTTCCGGCCTCACACCCCCGTAGCCGCATAGTCCTCAGATCCTCAACCCGAGACTGGGAACAAAGGTATGAAGCTTCGCGCTGTCCTCCTACCTAGGCATTTTCATTTATGTCGTTACCTCGTGACTTACCTTGCTCCTGACTAGGTACCTCTGCTCGGGCCACGACTTCACCACCCGCGCAGCCCGGAGACTTCGCTGGCGCGGCGGCCAAAGCCACCATCAACGTGGTGGAGCTCTCGGTGTCGGATGACGAAGCGGACTCTGAGATAGCCTCGGAGGGAGACACCTGGCGGTCCGAGGTTCAACCGCCTATCGGCCCCGACGTGCACACGCATGCATGCCCCTCCTGGTTCCTTTCTTAGAGAGTAGCCAGAATTTTGCGGCGAAGACTGCTCCCCTCCATGAGTCCTACTTGGGCCTGAGGGACACCGAGCTGATATCAGAGCTCGGCCGGGAAGACGGTGCTGACCTCATCTTTGCTAATGAGAGTGTCGCAAGCCAGGTAAACCTTCGCAATGCTACCAGCCGATCCCCTGGCCCTTCCTTCGCTTATGTATTACCCTTTGCTTCATTGCGTGCAGATAGTCACATTAGCGCAGGGGTCGCTGGTGTCCCTCTCCACCGAGTAGAGCCACCACGAGCGCGAGGACTCAAGGCTCCGTGAGCGAGCAGAGGATGCCGAGGGGGTTTCCCGGGAGCGCGCGGTCGAGGTGGACCGGCTCCGAGCATTGTTAATGGAGGTCACAGGCCTCCGCACCCAAGCCGCCGAAGTCGATAGGCTCTATGCTCAACTCGCGGAGATCGACGCACTCCGGGCTCGGGCTATCGAAGCGGAAGACCTCCGGGCCCAAGTCGCCAAAATCGACACCCTCAAGGCCCAAGTCGCTGAGGTTATTGAGCTTCGAGCCTGAGCCACCGAAGTCGACAAGCTCAAGGCCAAGGTTGACGCTTTCAAGGCCCAGGTCACCGATATGGATGAGCTCCGGGCGAAGGTGTCTGCCGCAGAGATCCAAAAGATCCAAGGGCTCAAGGTGGAGAGAACCGTCGCAGATCTCTTGGCCCAGAATGAGGCGGCGGCCGAAGCTCTATCCCAGGGCAAGAAGAACACGGCCGACATGGTGGTGGCCCTTCAAAGGTCCTGCATTGCTATGGCACGGGGTGTGCAGCCTTCGACGTTGCCAGGGAGACCCTTAGCCGCCGGCTAAAGTTTATACAGGCTGTCGTTCGGCAGATAGGCTTCACGGTGTCTAGATACGGGGAGGTGTCGGCGCGGGTGGCTGCCCTCGGCGTCCTTCATCAACTAGAGGCCTTCGGAGGCGTCTTGCCTTCGGCGTCGAGCTCGCCTCCGATCACCTTCGGGGGGAGTCGCCTCCTTTCCCCGACTCCCGTTGTGGCACAAGCTTGGAAGGCTCTCTAGGCGGCTTGGAAGGCAGAGGGCCCAGGCATGGTCAAGGCTTGGATGGATGAAGCCCTTCGGTCGAGCCTTCCTCAGTCCTCATCAAATCCTCCTCCTACTACCTCCCTTCCAGACCCGAAGGTGTAGTTTCCCCTAGGGACTTTGTACCACAGCTCCTGTAATAGAAACTTTCATAACCCATTAATAAAGGAAAGCTGTTTTCTAGAAATCGTCTAGGGTGTCTATGACACTTGTGATCCCGACGTTGAGATACTTGATGGGGGCGAGGCCCTTCGGCACCAATGGGCCATCTTCGAGGCCCTTAGGGCCAACCAGCCTACGCACTTCAACGTTCCTCGGGATGACAACAGACACGTTATCCCCGAAGTCCTCCACGAAGTCCTGGCTTTCATCAAGGAAGAAGAGGAAGAGAAGCGTACCCCATCCTCGTCGCCCAAACAATTGGACTAGTCTGATGTAGAGACCGGTCTCGATGAACCAGGGTCTGGAGACCAAGGCCTGCACAGCTGGGCGCAGCTTCAAGAAGAACAGAAGGCTCTTCGGGCTCAGAAGAAGGAGAAAAAGAAGCATAGGAAGAAGGCACGGACCGAGGAAAGTTCGAGGGGTCCGAGAAACCTATAAGACCGGAAAGGCTTCCGGTTCTTGCTTGGTTTAGACGATGAGTTCTCGTAGCTTGAGTCTCTAGTTCGACCTTGTAATAGCTATTGTTCACTTGCTACTATGTCTCCTACGAAACTTTTTTATGCCGCCGATGGATCCCAATTGCTTCCCTGTCTACTCCCTTCGCCCCCTCCTTGCGGGTAGGCAACTTGTCGGCTGGGCGCAATCCGTTAGAACTTAGAATCGAGAGCTAGAAGTGCCACACTTTTTCGCTGCGAGCAAGGACCTAGGGCCAAACTTAAGGCACCAAACACAGGGCACTTCAAAATCGGTGCTCGGGACCTGAATGCAGGGCGCTTGGAGCCAGAGCTCGGAACCCAAATATGGGTGCTTCCAACCGGAGCTCGGAACTAGAATACGGGGTGCATCGAGCCGAAGCTTGGAACCCGAATATAGGGCGCTTCAAGCCAGAGCTCGGAACCCGAATATAGGGTGCTTCAAGCCAGAGCTTGGAACCCGAATATGGGGTGCTTCGAGCCGGAGCTCAGAACCCGAATATAGGGCACTTCGAGCCAGAGCTCGGAACCCAAATATGGGGTGCTTCGAGCCTAAGCTTAGAACCCAAATATGGGGTGCTTCGAGCCGGAGCTCAAAACCCGAATATGGGGTGCTCCGAGCCTGAGCTCAGAAACCTTTGTATCTATCGGGATTACGCCTAGTACCATAGTGCGTCCACTTCGGTAGAACTTCTCACCGGTCGAGCATCCTTTTACTCATGCTCATTTTATTACTGAAACTGAGGAACAAAGTACATCGAACAAAAAAGCAAAATTGATTACATTAGATCACGCAAAATAGCGCTTTAGATGCTTCGCATGCCAAGTGTGCTTCAGGTCTTCACCTTCTAGAGTAGCCAGACGGTATGATCCTGGTCGTCCGGAACCGACAACAATGTACAGACCTTCCCATTTGTTACCTAGCTTTGTGGGGGCGATGACCGCTCGAAGGACAAGATGCCTTGGCTTCAACTCGCATTGCCTTACTTTGGGGTCATACCATGCTTTCGTATGGATCTAATAGTTGGATAGGTTGGCAATGGCTCGGAGCCTCGTTTCTTCCATGAGATCGATGTAGACGTCGCACCCTTGCTTGGCTTCTGGAATCGTGGCCCGTAGAGAACTATCCTAGAGCTCCATCGGTGGCATTGCTTTGTCTCCAAACAACAGCCGGAAGGGGGTGAATCCAGTTTCCCGAGAAGGGGTGGTCCGGATAGACCACAAGATCTTGGGCAATTCTTCGGGCCATAGGCCCTTGGCCAAACCCACAATACGCTTGTTGAGGCCAGAAAGTATATGCTCGTTGGCTCGTTCGACATCTCCGTTAGAGTACGAGTGCTGGACCGCTACGAAGCACAACTGTACTCCGAGATCCTCACAAAATGCCCTAAAAGTACCCGCATCGAACTGAGTGCCATTGTCCAACGTGAGCTGCTTGGGCACCCCAAACCAGCAAACGATGTTCTGCCAAAAGAACTTCTAGATGCTCCGTGAAGTGGTGGTGGTCAGTGCCTCGACTTCGACCCATTTTGAAAAGTAGTCAATGGCGATGACGGCGAAGCGTAGGTTTCCCTTGGCTCTGGGAAATGGACCGACGAGATCCATCCCCCACCGAGCAAGGGGCCAAACTGGTGCAATGATTTGCTGTGGGGTAGGAGGCTAATGGATCCGCCGCCCCATCCATTGGCATCCTTGACAGGTGCGTACCAGATCTTCAGCATCGGTGACAATAGTAGGCCAATACACGCCTTGACGAAGGGTCTTCCCCGCGAGTGCCCGAGGGGCCAGGTGGCTACCACACAAGCCTTCATGGATATCCCAGAGCATCTACTGCCCATCAGGGTGAGAGATACACCAAAGCAACAGGGAACAAACACCCGACTTGTAGAGAACTCCATCGACGACCCGATAATAACTCGTGCGGAGCTGATGACGCGAAAGCTCGGTACCGGGCCTGATCTCTGCCTCGCCCTTGAGTAGCTGCATGATTGGGTCCCGCCAATCACCGTCGACTTTACAAAGGACTTAGGCTGGCTCTAAGGATGGTGGGGTGTCTTTCGGAACCTAGCTCGAGGTACCTTCTTAGGGGGATGCAGATGGCTTGGCGAGCTCTTCGAAGAAAGCTTCGGGAGGAAGGGCTTGACTTCCGGTGGCTGCCTTAGCGAGGATGTCGGCCTGGCAATTTTCACTCCAGGGAATGCTTTGAATGGAAATTCCTTTAAAAGTTGCTTCGAGCTTCCGAACTACTTCGAGGTATGCGGCAAGATCGGAGTGCCGATCTTGAAAACTCTTATCCACGTGCCCAGCCACAACCTGAGAATCGGTTTTGACGACCACTCTGGTAGCCTCCAGCGCATGTGCCTTGTGGAGGCCTAGCAACACTCCCTCATACTCGGCAATGTTGTTTGTAGCCTTCAAGTTCAACCAGACGGAGTATAATCCCTGCTAGCCTGCAGGAGAGACAAGGACAACCCCTACGCCTGCCCTAGAGGCTTGGTACGTGCCGTCGGAGTAAACAGTCCACAACCCTTAGCCGACTTCATCAAGGACATGACTTGTCGTCGGCGTCCATTCGGCAACAAAATCTGCGAGGATTTGAGACTTAATGGCGGTCTGGGCCACGAAGGTGATGTCAAATGGAGCCAGTTCCACTGCCTACTTTCCGATCAACCCAGAAAATAGTATCGCAGCTTCCGGGAGACCATGACAGGGGCATATCCCACTTTTTCGAGTTCAGTGTACCGAGTTTTTGCTCCAGAGAGGGCTTCGGATAAAAAATACATCGGTCACTGGATCAACTTCCCGTCGGCTTCTTCTTCCTTAATTAACGCTGTGCTCGCTGCGCAACCGGTGGCAGGAAGGTAGACGAAGAGGGTGTCGCCACTCCGGGGTGTAGCGAGGGTAATGGGATTGACGAGGTATTCCTTGATGCTGTTGAAGCAGTTCTAACATTCGGGAGTCCATGCGAAGTCCTTGGATCCCTGCAGTGCCTTGAATATGGGAAGGCTTCGCTCAGCTGACCTGGCTAGGAAGCGGATGAGAGCTACGAGGCGCCCAGCTAACTTCTGAGCCTGCTTCAAGTTGTGGGGAGGGGCCATGTTTTGAAGTGCGCTGACTTGAGTAGTGCTGGCTTCGATATCTCGATTGTAAACTAGATAACCGAGCAGCTTCCCGGCCCGGGCTCCGAAGATGCATTTCTCCGAATTGAGGCAGATCCCGCACCTCCGGAGGCTGTCAAATGTCTCCGCTATATCCAAACTATGGTGGTGCTTATCTGCACTTTTCATTACAATGTAATCCATGTATGCTTCGATATTACGATCGATCTGGTGGCCCAGGGCTTTGGCGATCAATCTAGTGAAAGTGGCCTAGCCTTTCGAAGGCCGAATGGCATTCGCACATAGCAGAATACTTCGGAGGGGATAACAAAGCTTGTCTTAGTTTGATCCTCCAACTTCAGCCAAATATGATGATACCTAGAGTATGCGTCACTAAAAACAGAGGAGCTCGGAACCCACCATGGAGTCGACCAATTGGTCGATGCGAGGCATGGGGTAGGGGTCATGGGGACAATCTTTATTCAAAGATGTGAAATCAATACACATGCGCCACTTGCCAGATGTTTTCTTCTGGATGAACACAGGGTTTGCCAACCACTCCGTATGACTGACCTCCCGAATGACTCCGGCCTAGAGCAGATTCTTGACTTCGGCCTTGGCGAGATTAGCCTTTTCGGAGGATAGCTTGCAGAGCCCTGGCACACTGGGCAGGCCCTCGGGTTGACTGCCAAGGAGTGCTCGATGATGGATCAATCGACACCTGGTATGTCCTCCTCGGACCATGCGAAGATATCCAAGTTGCTTCGGACGACTTCTTCGAGCTGCAACAATACCTCTGGCTCCAGGCTTCCTTCGAACTAGATGGGGTACTCCTTCCCATCCTGGACTAGGACCTTGGTGACGACCTCCCCTTCTGGGTGCAGTTCGGTGGCGGGGCCTTTGGGGGGTCCGTCACGGAGTAGAGGAATGTTGTCAACGCTGAAAAGTTCGACTGCTTTTGAACTTTCGCGAACGTTGTGGACTTGTCTTTGCTCCAAAGTCGCGGAGTGACCATATTCCACCCGTTGAGCTGCGGCTTGATCACCGAAGACCAACAACACACCTCTAGGAGTTGGCATCTTGAGGCACAGGTAGTTGTGGTGCGCGACGGCTCTGAAGCGGTTGAGCATGCCCCTCCCGAAGATGGTGATGTAGGCGTACGGGGCGTTGACGATGTCGAAGATGAACTCCTTGTTGCGGGACAAGGGAGCTTCTCCCAAGGTCACCTCTAGCCCAATCTGGCCGAGGGAGTCGAGGGGTGGACCTGCGAAGCCTTGCAATGGCCCGGAGGCTGGTAACAGGTGCTTTTAGGAGAGACACAGCTGGTCGAAGGCCTACACGAAAATGATGTCAGCAGAACTACCTCCGTCAACTAGGATGTGACGCACCTCAACGCCGGCAATATCCGCTAAGATGATGAGGGGATCGCCAGGCGGGAATTTGACACCAGTAGCATCACCGGCGGTGAAGGAGATGGGAACATGAGACCACTCGGGAAGCGTTGTGAGGCTGGAAGTCTCGAAATGCCCGACTTCCCAGACATACTCTCTTCCCCGCCTCTGGAAATGGGCAGGACCACACATTTCCCTCGGTCTGACCCATCTTCGAGGTTGGGAGCTGGGAACCTTCCGATCTCTGGAGCAAGCCCCAGAGCCCCTGGCTCATCACGGCGCCCGACCACCTAGACGGACTTAGCGCGGGATATGGGAGGCGCTCTATTAGAGGAGCAGCGGTCGGAGCTTCGCTCGAGGTATTCATTCAGAAGAGCGAGGATGGTACGACAGGAGTTGGTGTCGTGGCTTCGATTCTCACCATGAACGCTGCAGCAGAAAGTCACACCCCTCGGAGGTGCCTTCGCAGGCGGCTTGGCACCGAAGGATTGCCCCCTGCCCGAAGTGAGCTGATACTTGGCAGGGCCTTTTGGGGTAATAATTAGGACTTCTCCATGGAGATGTTTCCGTCCTCGCAGAGAATCTCGATGGCGAAGATCCGAGGTAGGGGCAGAGGGTGCTTCGTACACCTTGGCGCTGGGAGCTCGAACGGGAGCAATCATTGCCTGGTGACGTGGCTGGCCTTCTTCGGACTGGGCATACTCCTCAAAATACGTCATGAGCTGGGACACCTAGGATATCGGCTTCTGGTGGAGCTTGTCGAGGAGGCCATGGTTGGTGACATGTTCTCGAGCAGTATCGATGACGGAGGAGGCTGACAACCACTTAATCTGTGCTTTGGTGTGTAAGAAGCATTGCGAATACTGTCGCAACGTCTCTCTGGGCTGCTGCTTCACTTGAAAAAGACTCTCGGTGGACATGTGGGCTACAAAGGTCCCCTGAAAGTTGTTGACAAACTTCTTTTTCAGCTGGTCCCATGACCTGATGGTCCCTGGCCTCAGCGACCAGAACCATCGAAGAGCGATTCATTAGAGAGATAAGGGAAAACACTTTGCCATTGTGTCTTGGCCTCCCCAGTAGGCTTCTATCACCAAGGCGTAAGAGAGAGAGAAATCTCTGGGGTTGGACTCTCTGGAGTACTTGGGGAGCTTCGCGGCACGTAACTTCGAGTCGAACCGCACCCTCTGCAAGTCGGGGTGCAGCGGAGACTCCTCATCATAGGACGCATTCTCCTCCTCCCCTTGATCTTCATCGTCACTTAACGCGATGGCCGCGGCCACCAGCGCCTTGAGGGCTCGGGCAGGGGGGTGGACCAAAGCTTCCTGGTGCCACTATGCCAGCTCGGCCCTCAGCCTCGCATTTTGCGAGCGCCCATAGTCGGTCTGGAGGGCCACGGCCGGGGGGGCGCCTTGGGGATGCCACCCGAAGAGCCCCTCCTAAGGAGCTAGGGGATTCCCTGACGTGGGTCCCACTGAACCGGTGGGATCCTGTACCTCCGGTACCCTTCCTGGGGCCTGGTCTGGAACCCCGCTCGGCACCTCAAGGGGGCTGGCGAAAGGGGGCCCGCGAGAGGAATAGGTCCAGCGGCAGGGGTGGGCCTTGTCCCCGCAGTGCGAGCCAACCTTCAGAGGGGGGCCGTGCTTGCACCCTTCCTGCCTGACATGCTTCTTCTTGAGTGATGGATGGAGAGGACGCTAGCTTCTTGGACTAGGATCCCCATGGACGACGCCAACTATTGGCGCAACAGACTAGACCAACAGGTTTAGGAATGTTCTGGAATGAGAGACTAGGTTCAAAGATATATTCTTGGATCAAGTGTCCAGTGACTTACAACCCGGAGAGGGGGAGTATTTATAGTGGAGCCCTACGGGGCTCCGATACATCCAAAACCCCTCTGACAGTAGTACTACATGCAATAGCCCTATAGTACAGACAAAGAGTACAACTTTGACAGTGTATCAGTTGTTCTGAGCATGGTTGCGGTGTCAGATGTTGCGCAAACTATCGCAATCCTATCGCCAAGCCGGCTTGACTAGACCGACTTGAGTAGGCCGATCCTGGTCCCTTGCCTCGGTGTTGCACCTTCCGCACCTTCCCGAGACTCACCTCCGGCATCCGGTTGGCTCCCCTGGCTCGGGTGTCTTCCAGGCTCGGGTCTTCAACCAGGGGTCTCCGAACTTCAGGTCCCGAGACGAAGTGGACTCCAGACTGCCCCCTCAAAATGCCTCCGGAGGGGCACATTCGGCCTCCGTACTGAACCGCTTCGGGGCCAACGGCTTCGCCAGTCACCAGCCTACAGAGACTCCACATTGAACTTCACTCCGCATCCCTCGCGCTCCCAGGCACCATCGAGATTATCTCCCCCAACAGGGCCTCGGGGGCCTTTTAGCGGCCCGCTCCATAGGTAGGGATGGCAATTGTGCCCGATTACCCGTTTACCCGTGGGTAAAAACCCTAGTAGAATCGGGTTTGTTCTCAAATTTGTACCCGACGGGTAAATAGGTATGGGTATGGGTATTGACTACCCATACCCATTTACCCGATTATTTGAGCTATAAAAACTAATTCCAAACATTTGATTGCTAACTTCTGTAATGAGGTGACAAAAGACATGCATTATTTTTTGATGTAACTATGAACCTAGAAAGGAATGTATCAGTAAAGAATACAATGAAATCTGTCAAATTTAAAAAAGCGTAATTCTTGGCCAGTTTTTGGAAATCTAACAACCCTAGAAACAAGTTTCTTTTGGTTTATGTAACTTTATTTCTATTTGTTAAGTTGTTACGATGAATTCAATTTTGCATCAACGAGGTGATGCATGGTATAATTCCTTCAATTTTTTAACCCTCCTCTCTCCTCCTTTCTTCACAGGTAAACGGGTATACCCGCGGGTATATGGCGCCCGCGGGTAATGGGCATGGGCACGGATTTTTACCCATTAGGTAAAAGGGTACGGGTATGGGTATACACTAACCGTACCCACCATACCTGACTGCCATCCCTATCCACAGGCCTGGCTTTGGCCCAAAGGCCCTTCGGTGGCCTACTTCGCCGAAGCTTCGGCCCGAGGAACACCCTTCGGTGGTCCTACCGATGGCACACTTCGGGCAGGCTTCGGATAAGAATTCTGATATAGATTCTCGTTGTTTTTATCTCTAATCTTGATTAGGATGAATCTTATCAGATTAGAATTAGAGATAAGAATACTATCCCCTATAAATATAGGGGTGAGGCCGGTTCATAGGACCTCCCAACATAGATCAACTCTTCAAACCCTAGTTTGAATCGTACCTTTACTTTCCGCATTAGTATCAGTACACCTTCAAGGGTTTGCGTTGGAAGCCCTCTGTCGGCCACGCCGTAACAGTGGTAAGCCTTGTTGGTTCGCTTGTGAACCCTTCATTAATCTACATAACAAATTGCTACCTTCGTTTTCTATACTGCAACACTTGGTAATTCAGTCTCCAGGCCGAATTTGCACTTGATATTAACTTTTCTATGGGTTTCACGTTCGGAGCCACCTTCGCCGAAGGTTTCCAGAGCTAGGAAGCTAGTTTTGGAGGTCGCTAGAGCACCCTTCGGCAAGTCTCCATGTCGTCCGACCGTGCCAGATCTGTCACATTGTTGTCGGTCTGGCCAAGGCCTGTGCACCGAAGCCACATCACATCGGAGTTGCTTCGCGTTGAGGTCATGCCAAGACGCTCTGCATCGAACTCAGTCACACCAACGCTCCGCATCAGACTCTGTTGCGCCAGCGCTCCGCATTGTAGGACCAAAAGTAGCGACCAGAGGGGGGTGAATGGGCGCCTAAAAATTCTTGCGAATCAATGGTCTTATCCCAACACCCAATGCACCTCAATAGACAACTAACAGAAACAAAAACAATTCACAAGTCCAAAAATAATCTAGCCTAAAAATGACCGGTGTCCTAATCGAAAAGACACTAACACAGTGCTTAAGGGCAGATAAAAAGGAGTATTCAATTCACTGTCATTTCAATCATTATAGTAACAGACATCTTAGGCAGTATAAAGTCATTCATGTAACACTAGGAACTCCAGAAGGATAAATCATAGGTGATAAAACATTTTAGCACAAACTGATCATGCAGCAATATTAAATAACTAGAAAAATATTCAAAACAGATCGATTCTATTGACTAGATTCTAGCTGCAATAAAAATAAAAGCAAGTGCGGAATACTGCAAATGAATAACTACAGAAAACTATACCAGAGCTATTTTAATCCAGCCAACTATTGAAACAAATGCATAGATACGATTTTCGAGGAGAAACTAATTGATTTAATCCTAATCACGTTACTACAGTACTCACCGTTTTGCGTGCGCAAATTTCTGTCCTCGTGGAAGCTGCAGCTCTGTCACGCCATGGCTTCCGCTGCTCATGTGCTGCCGCACATCTCCTCCTGGCCATGCTGCTATGCTCCTCCTTGTCCACTGCCGCACGCAAGTGCAGCTAGCAGCACTCGTGGTGTCCTGGCTGCTAGTGTGCTAGGCTGCGCTAGGCTAGGAGCTAGGCGTAGTCTGGTTGCTGCTGCGCATAGCTGCTAGCTAGCCGCATTGCTCTGTGGCTGCGCGGGATGCTGCATCCAGAAGCACGTGCCACACAAGGCTCTAGCCACCAGAGAAAAACAACGCCGAAGTGGAGAAAAATGAACGCGGCGGCGGCGATGATTTCTAAACATATGAATAAATGCCGGTGATGGAAAACAGTGGAGAAAAAGGAAAAAAGTGACCCACAAATTTCAGAATTGGTAAAGTGATTTCTCAAAAATGGGTAACCCTAACCCTACGGTATTGGGGCCCTTTTATAGGCAGCCCAATAAATGGGAAAATGCAAAAATACCCCTAGGGTTTTTACAAACGCTGGAATAAAAAATGGAAAAGACTGAAATGCCCTTAAGATTTTTTATAGACTCGACTGACAGACTGTGGGTCTAAAGGCAAAATAGTAAAAACCTAAATAAAGATAACTTGTCCTGATGCGGAGCTTTCGTAGCAGCTACGGCTTCACCTCAGAACGGTCAGATCCGAGATCAGCAGTCAGTTTTGCGCGAAACTGACAAAGCGTCCACCATCTTCACACCGGGTACCTAAATTGGGCCGGCCCGATTCCGTAGCTCCCTCAGCCTGGGAATCGCTCGCCGCCCGTGTACCTAAGTCAATCCCGGTCAACAGCCGAGTGGATCCTCTGCTTCTCCTAGCCCATGTACCCGGATTGGGCTAGCCCGACTTCGCAGCACCTCTGCACGACAGTCGCTCGCTGCCCGTGTACCTGAGTCACATGTGGCCCAGACACAGCAGGTCTTCTCTTCTCTTCGTGTCCTCTTTGACTTCCGTTCACAATCACTCATCACATCTAGAACCATGAGGCCCATGCTCTTCAACATGGCTCGTCAATCTCCCCCTTGATGAGTGCATATTCAACACTTCTCTTCAGCAGCACTTTAGAACCTGCAAGCACATGTGGAAACACGAAAACAAAAACACACGAAGACAGAAAAGAAGAAAATAAAATAAAAGTTTAACCCTAATGACTAAAATGCGAACAAAAGCAAGAAAGCAGTCATTATTGTTAACCAAAAATAAAGACTCAAAACGAGTGCAACCTCAGAATTATCAACAAGGATATCCAAAGAGTAAAGGCAAAAAAAGACTAAAAACTCCCCCTGAAACAAATCCCAGAGGAAGCCAAAACTCCCCCTAAAATCTTCTAAAAGATTGAGTAACCCAAAAATTTCTCCCCCTTGTTGACAATTGGATGTGTCAAGTGGGACTAAAATGCACTCTAAAATACACAGACTTAAACTCCCCCTGAAATGCAGCTCCCCCTCAAAATATGCAATGAATGCAACTGGGGTGCAGGTGGAGTGTAGAAAACATGCTTCTCAGATATGATTGACTGCAATTACAATATCTAGCAGGTATAGCAAAAGACATACTGTCTAAGACACATGGCATGATCAGTGCAGCAGATGATATCTAAAGAACGTCATTGGCATGCATTTTCAATTTTTGCAAACAAATGCATCACCACATTTTCTAGTCGACAAGGAAGGTAAAGCATAAGATACAAAAGCTAACTGATATCTACCAAGATAAGCATTGTCCAGAACAAAGTGCTTCAGCAAACTTGTTATCTTTTTAATTTCAGGCTTTTTCTTTTCCTTTTTCATTTTTGCCAAGGGTTATTTGCATGTCAAACCTTATGCTAACCGACCAAGTCAAGCCTAGGCCAGAACTGGACCATCAGAAGCTTAAGACATTGGTATTGGCATACATTACACTATCCTAGTTCATACCAAAGTGCTATGGTAAGCAGTCTAGAACAATGCAATGCGACAAAACAAACACACCTGGATATTTTCAAATTATGCACAAAAGGCATGGATTTTTTATTTTTTCTGATTTTTATCATTTTTATAGAACATTTCCATGTTAAAGCATAAAGATGTCCAAGTTGCATATCTGCATCTAAGTGAGGAACTAGCTACCAGTCATGTAAAAGATAGCAAAAGCACTCAGTCTACACATGCTAGTTACCAGAAGCAATGGTGATCATTTTTCAATTTTAAAGCATAAAATCCATGCAAATGACAGATATAAGACATATCATGTGAACTGAAGCAAAGCATGATCATCGACAAGTAATCAAAAGCATATACTAGCTAGAGTAAGTAAAGCAGATCAATCATATAACAGAAGCAAGCTCAAAGTGTGATATGTGAATATGCATGATATGAACACACACAAAAAGACTCAAGAAAAGAGTAAAGAAGAAAGAAAACTGACTCAAAATATCCTAAAAAGGATACACAACACCCAAATCCCCTCACAAATGCTCAAAAGTAGACTGATCTAGGGGTTTTGTGAAAATGTCAGCCAACTGATGATGGGTATCAACATGAACAAGGTCAATGACACCTTTCTCATATTGATCCCTTAGAAAGTGAAAGCGCACATCAATGTGTTTGGTTTTTGAATGGAGACATGGGTTTTTCCCTGCACTAATCGCGCTAGTGCTATCACAGAAAAAAGGAACTCTGGTAGGAAAGAACAACACAAAATCTCACAAAGTGGAAATCATCCAAACCAACTGTGAGCAGCAGCTACATACTCAGCCTCTGTGGTAGAAAGAGCAACTCCAGACTACTTTCAAGAAGACCAAGAGACAAGAGAAGAACCAAGAAACTGGCAAGTACCGGAAGTGGACTTGCGATCCAACTGTCACCCACCAAAGTCAGGGTCTGAAAAGCTAGATAAATTAAGAGACAATGATGCTGAATAATAAATACCTAGATCGGGCGCATAGGTAAGGTACCTAAAAATGCACTTGACAGCTTGCCGATGAGACGCGCGTGGTGAAGACTAGAAGCGCGCGCATAGTCCCACAAGAAACTATATGTCAGGCCTCGTCGCCATCAAGTACAACAGCGAACCGATCATCCCTCGATACTCTCTCTCATTGACCTTGACGCCGCTCTCGTCCTTGTCCAGGCCCCCAGATGTACCCATTGGGGTCATCTGAGGCTTCATCTCTCCACCAAAATTAAATTTCTTCAGCATGTATCACGTGTATTTACTCTGGTGGATGAAGATTCCATCTTTGGTCTGCTTGATCTGGAGCCCTAGGACATACTTGAGCTCACCCATGAGGCTCATCTCAAACTCGTTGTGCATCTGCTTAGAAAACTTGGACACATGCACATCAGTAGAACCACCAAAAATAATATCGTCCACGTAAATCTGAGCAATCAAGAAGTCTGAGGCATCTCTGAGTAAGAAAAGAGTTTTGTCCACAGAACCCATCACAAAGCTCTTCCCCAACAAAAACTACTTCAACCGGTCATACCAAGCCCTAGGGGCTTGCTTCAGACCGTATAAAGCTTTTTGCGGCTTAAAAACATGTCGAGGAAACTTAGGGTTCTCAAAACTAGGGGGCTACCTAACATAGACCTCATCCTCTATGTACCCGTTCAAGAAAGCAATCTTGACATCCATTTGAAAAAGCTTAAACCCCTTAGAAGCGACAAAAGCTAAAAGAATATGAATGGACTCAAGGCGGGCAACAGGGGTGAAAGTCTCCTCAAAGTCAATACCCTCTTTCTGGCAAAAACCTTAGGCAACTAGTCGAGCTTTGCTGCGCACCACAACCCCATCTTCACCTTGCTTGTTTTTGAACACCCACTTGGTGCCTATGGGGTTGCATCCGAGTGGCAGCTCAACCAGTGTCCAAACCCAACTGAGAACAAAATTCTCAAGCTCTTATTGCATAGCGTTTATCCAATTTGAATCAGAAAGAGCATGAGAAACATCTGTGGGCTCAAAAGAAGCAACAAACACAGACTCAGCAAACAAAGCAAGCGAGTCAACCGAAGAGCGCAAAGTTCTCTCACTAAGATCACCGATGATGAGCTCTAAGGGGTGATCACGCTGAACTGCTCGGGATCCCAGGTGATCTAAAGTCACCTCACTGGAGTCAGCAGCTAGCACCTCTGGACTCAACTGAGGGGGCTCGATCGAAGAGGAAGAAGTGATCAGAGGTCCGCCCTCATCCTCAGTCGAAGTCTCAGAAGGTGTGGGGTCTGCAGGCTGTGCAGAAGGCCCACCCTCATCAGCATCTAGAATGTCATCATCTTCCTCGAAGATAGACTCTCCAAGCTCATCATCTCCAGAAAGCTCAAAAGAGGGAGTAAAAAAGGCAAGGACTCATCAAAAGAAACATCGCATGTCTCAACAAGCTGCTGGGAGTCGAGGTTCCAAACACGAAAACCTCGAGAATGCAAAGCATAACCAAGAAAGACTCCATCCCAGCAACGAGACTCAAACTTGTCCAAATGCCCTCCCTTGTTGAGCACAAAGCACTTGCAGCCAAACGCTCGCAAATGACTCACTTTGGGCTGTCTGCCAAACCGCAACTCATATGAAGTCTTACCTAAGTAAGCTCTAAGAAAAATGTGGTTGGCCAGATAGCAAGCCGTGTTCATGAGTTCAGCCCAAAAATGCCTAGGAGTCCTATGCTCATCGAGCATCGTCCTGGCCATCTCGACTAGTGTGCGGTTCTTTCGTTCCACAACGCCATTCTGTGGGGCAGTGTAAGGAGCAGAAAACTGATAATCAAGACCCTGATCACTATAGAAGGTGACAAACTGAGAGTTCTTGAACTCAGAGCCGTTGTTAGAGTGAATTGCTCGCATCTGACCATTGTTCTCGTTCTTCAGCTTCAAAATCAGGTCATGAACAAACTGAAAAGTCTCATCCTTAGACTCCAAGAAGAAAACCAACGAGAATCAAGAAAAATCATCAACTATCACAAACACGTAACACTTCCCACAGACTGAGCGGCAACCATTTTCCCGTGACGACAGGGATGGCAAACTAGATCCTTCTCCATCTTAAGCTTGGGCAATCCTCAGATAAGGTCCATAGATCTCAATCTGACTAGCAGATCAAATATCAAATGACCTAACCTCCTATGCCACTTCCAGAGCTGAAAGGAGGATCCAGCAATCAAACAGCAAGAAGGGCCAAAAGAACTAGAGAAATCAATTCGAAAAACCTTACCGAATGGTAAGATCTGACAAACCAAAGATCCTCTAGAATCAACAACGGAAGACATGCCCTTCTTAAAACGAACCTCCAAACCATCCTTAGGAAGTTGCGAAACAGAAATCAAATTGAAATTTAAATTTGCAACCAAAGCAACATTCTTGAAAGAGAAATGATCAGAGACGCGAATTGAGCCAATGCCATGTACCTTCCCTTGACCATTGTTCCCAAAAGTAATGTACTCCTTGGAGCTTGGGGGAGTGAGGCTGGAGAACCATCTGTGATGTCCCATCATGTGGGGAGAGCATCCTTAATCCATGATCCACACGTCCTCCAGTCCTCGATCCTGCACGATCAGTGGTCATAAGTGGGAGCAAATGGTCCGGCACCAGGTTTAGCAAAAGAGCTAAACCAGTGTCGAGCCTTTTGCTCAAAGGAAGGAAAGCAGCAAGAGTTATAAGAGACCGGACCAAAGTGGGGCTCAAAGCGTGGTCCTCAGTTCTGCCTAAAGTCTCGGCCACGAGGTCCAAAGCCGTATCCAGAATGACCTGGATCTCTGCCAGAGTGAACACCACCCTCCAGAGCATGGGCATGAAAGTCGTCTCCTCTACCACCACCTACATGACACGGCCTGGCCTCTAGCCTCTCCCCATGTCGAGGGACTCTCATTCTACCACCCTGCTGGTAGAACTGTTCCTGCCCACCACGAGCTCTCTCTGCTCTCTCAACCCGCTTCCTCCTGAAGCAAAACTCCTCAAGGTGCCCATCTCTCTAACAATACTCACAGTGGTAGGTCGGCTTCTTGGGATGTGGTTGAGGCTTGGGGTTCTTGGACTTGGTGGTGTTGGGTGTAGACTCTATGGTGTGAGAGGGTCCAGGTAGAGAGTCTAGAGAAGTGTGGATATGTTTGGGCTTTGGAACCCAAATGGGCTTCTTGGGTGGATATTTAGGTTGTTCTTGGAACACTCCATCCTTGGGCTGACTAGCCTGGAAAGACTCAGTGGAGTGAGTCTTGGGATATCTCTGTTCAGGAGTCATCTTACTCCACTCCTCTGCTCGACTAATGGCACTCTCAAAATCAGCCTTGGTATAGGTGTAACCTACCCCAAACCCATCCTGCCTCTTGAACTGCTGGATAATCATGCCGAGCTGTGGCTCTCTGGCACTCACCCAACTCAGGATCTGACGGAGGTAAAAGTTCTCATTCTGAGAATCAGCTATCTCCTCTCTCAAAGAAACTAGTACCTCCACCTGAGACAAGCAGATCTCACACTCTCTATCGACTTGGACAGACTTCTCAGCTTTCATCTTCATCAACTACAATCTAAGAGACAAGCAGTTCTCACAAACAGTGGGTGGAACTAACAATGTGTCAAGTTCTAGCCTAGTCTGCTCCAGCTCTGCTCTGACTCTCTCCAACTCGCCCAACTGCTCTTCACTCTTGGCTTTTAGCTCAGCTAAACTAGCTAGGTGGGATGAGCAGTCAACAGAGGGCACGACGACAGTGGCATGAGCATCTTTCAGCTCCAGTTGAGCGCTCTCAAGATCAGTGGCCAAAGCGTCCCTCTCATCTACCCTTTCTGTGTACATGGACTTCAAAGTCGTCAGGTCACACAGTAACACCTCATAGTTTGGGCACTCACTGCTACCACCCAAGCAAGGGGAAGAAGATAGAGTCTCAATCCTGCTGTTGGCCATGGCATGCTCACTCTCCAGCTCATCTATCCTCTTCTTAGCCCCTCTAAGCAGTTTCTCCCGATATCTCAACTCCTGACGGTTCTCTTCAAGTAAATCAACGACTTCTTGTTCATAGGAGGATACCTTTTCATCGTCATCGTCGTTGGAGTTATCAGGGGAGCCCTGCTCTTCCTTATCCCCAAGAGCCATTGAGCAGAAGCTCTTGCGAGATCTTCGGTGGTGATGTGAGCAGCTCTTCGGCTTGTCCCCGAAGGCCGTGAAGCAGAGGCCTACTAGATCATCCTTGTCCTCCCCTTCCTGATCAGGATATCCTCATCGCTTGAGCTTGATGAAGAGGAAGAAGATGAGGACCGCTTGGATTAGCTTCTGTCCATCTCGGCGAAGAAGGCCTTGTCTCACTTCTTGTTCTCACGCTGGTAGTCTTTCAGGGCCTTTCGGAAGAATCTTGTCTTGGGCTTGCCCTTGGTGAAAGTGAAGCTGTCGTGCTTGACGGAGTCGTAGGAGCCGCCACCAGTACCCTTCTTGTGACCATTGCGCTTAGGGCAGTCGGCGACGAAATGACTTGGATCACCACACTCAAAGCATCCGGATTTTGTGTCGTGTCTTTTGAACATTTGCTTATCATAGACACGATGCACCCGGTTGTTAAATAGACACAAATCATCATCTCCTAGCGACTCAAGCTGGTCCTCAGTGATAGACATCAAGGAGAACCCAACACAACTCACAGAAGAGGAGTCAGCAGAAGGTGTAGAAAGGGCCAGGGTTTTTGATCCAGAGCCAGTGAGATTTGATCTCAACAGGATATCAACCTCTATGGCCTTGAGCTTGCTGAACAGCTCTGAAATTGTCAATGTATCATAAGAGGTGCTCTCAATGATAGAGGATACCTTGATCTCCCAGATCTTAGGGTCCAAGGTATGAAGAACCTTGAGCGCCTGCTCATTATTTGAGACCAGCTGAACTCCCTTGGCCTTGTTGGCCCGAAGCTTGTTGATGATCGATTGAAAACGACCAAACAAGGCTTCGACAGATTCACCCGGCTTCTATGTGAAATTTTCATATTCACATCGGTAGGTCTGATAGAGCTGAGCCTTGACATGGGCTGTCCCCTCATTGTGTGCCTGGAGGGTAGCCCAGATCTCTCTAGCAGTGCTGAGATGGCTCACACGCTCAAACTCAGTGGGACCTAAACCAGAAAACAAAATGTTCACCACTTTGTTGTTGTTCTAAACACAAACGTCCCAAATGTCCGAGCTCTGGCTCATGAGATAGGCTCGCAAGCGAGTCTTCCAATAAGTATAGCCAAAAGCTTCCTGGGACAGGACCTTTCTAGAAGAATTCATGATCACTACCTGGGTTTAGAACCAGTTAAGGTATGGAAAAACCCTAACTAGGCTCTGATACCACTTGTAGGACCGAAAGTAGCGACCAGAGGGGGGTGAATGGGCGGCTAAAAATTCTTGCGAATCAATGGCCTTCTCCCAACACCCAACGCACCTCAACAGACAACTCACAAAAAAAAACAATTCACAAGTCCAAAAATAATCTAGCCTAAAAACGACCAGTGTCCTAATCAAAAAGACACCAACATAGTGCTTAAAGACAGATAAAAAGGAGTATTCAATTCACTTTCATTTCAATCATTATAGCAACAGACATCTCAAGAAGTATAAAGTCATTCATGTAACAATAGCAACTCGAGAAGGATAAATCACAGGTGATAAAACAGTTTAGCCCAAACTGATCATGCAACAGTATTAAATAACTAGAAAAATATTCAAACAGATTAATTCTAGTGACTAGATTCTAGTTGCAATAAAAATAAAAACAAGTATTGAATACTGCAAATGAATAACTATAGAAAACTATACCAGAGCTATTTTAATCTAGCCAACTATTGAAACAAACGCATAGACATGATTTTCGAGGAGAAACTAATTGATTTAATCCTAATCACGTTGCTACAGTACTCATCGTTTTGCGTGTGCAGATTTCTGTCCTCGTGGAAGCTGCTCATGTGTTGCCGCACGTCTACTGCTGGTCGTGCTGCTGTGCTGATCCTTGTCCACTGCCGCATGCAAGTGCTGCTAGCAGCACGCCTACTGGCCTGGCTGCTAGTGCGCCAGGCTGTGCTAGGCTAGGAGCTAGCCGCAGTCTGGTTGCCACTGCGCATAGCTGCTAGCTAGCTGCATTGCTTTGCGGCTGCGCAGGATGCTGCATCCAGAAGCACGCGTCACACAAGGCTCTAGCCACCAGAGAAAACAACGCCAGAGTGGAGAAAAATGAACGCGGCGGCGGCGGCGATGATTTCTGACTAGATGAATAAATGCCGGCGGCAAAAAACAGTGGAGAAGAAGGAAAAAAGTGACCCACGAATTTCAGAATTGGCAAAGTGATTTCTCAAAAATGGGTAACCCTAACCATACGGTATTGCGGACCTTTTATAGGTAGCCCAATAAATGGGAAAATGCAAAAATACCCCTAGGGTTTTTAAAAACGCTGGAATAAAAAATGGAAAAGACCGAAATGCCCTTAGGTTTTTTTACAGACTCTACTGACAGACTGTGGGCCTAAAGGCAAAATAGCAAAAACATAAATAAAGATAACTTGTCCTGATGCAGAACTTTCATAGCAGCTATGACTTTGCCTCAGAATGGTCAGATCCGAGATCAGCGGTCAGTTTTGCGTCCACCGTATTCGCATCGGGTACACGGATTGGGCCGGCCCGATTTCGCAGCTCCCTCAGCCAGGCAATCGCTCGCCACTCGTGTACCCGAGTCAATCCCGGTCAACAGCCTAGTGGATCCTCTACCGCTCCTAGCCCATGTACCCAGATTGGGCCAGCCCGACTTCGCGGCACCTCTGCCTGATAGTCGCTCGCTGCCCGTGTACCTGAGTCACATGCGGCCCAGACACAGCACATCTTCTCTTCTCTTCGTGTCATCTTTGACTTCCGTTGACAAGCACTCATCACATCTGGAGCCATGAGGCCCATGCTCTTCAACATGGCTCCTCACGCATCGTACTTCATCATGCTAGCGCTCCGCATTGAATCTTGTCGTGCCATAGGCTTCACGCCGAAACCTGTTTTTCGGAGGCGAGTTCACGTCACGATCTGTTCGGAGCCTGTCTTCGGCCAGATCAATCCGAATGACGAAGGATACCTTCGGCAAACCTCTTCACACCAGACACCGATGTCCCCCTTTGGTGACCCTTTGCATGGTATACTCCAAACCAGTTTGGCTCCGTTTAGCCGATTGGTTTATTTTATCTATATATTTCGGCTAATTTGATTATTTCTGTGTGATCTGATTACCTGGTGACTCCACCTCTCTTGCCACTGTTAAGGGTAGTCAGAACACGGCGTTGGCGCTGTTTTACGTTAGGCTCATCCCTAAGTATCCACACGCTTTTGGATCGTCGAACTGACCCAAGTGTGGGGCATGTTTTTGTGTCAACATCGTCCTTCGCCGATCCGATCGATGAAGATGACGTAGTCGTTTGCATGTAGACGTTCACGAGCATCGCTATTGGAACTTCCGATCCTAGATTGGATCTTCCGAAAGGGTATTTTTCTGGTCTCCAAATTCAGCACAACACAAAACAGATCCAATTTGTTTTCGACCACCTCGGAACTTCCGATACCATATCGAAACTTCCGAAGTAACAATTGCTCTCTGTATCGAGACCAGAAATTAACCGAAACTTTCGATACTACCTATAAGAACTTTCGATCCACGGAATTTTCTTGGGCATATCCTTCACGGGCCACCTCCACCAGAGCTGATTCTACGAATTCAAAGGTATATGCTATTATTTAAATGTTATAGGTAAAAGAAAGTGAAACAAGCTTCGGTTTGTAAAGATATACCTCCAACACCTTGTTGCCGGACGAGCACAGGATGACTCGGATGCTCAAACATCTGAGTGAAGTCTTCATCAGACTTTGGAGATCGAACCGAAGCAATAGCTGCCAGAGTTTCCTCGGCTGCAGCAACCACTACTTCATCCAGAGTTGAGGCCTCCGCATCCAAGGCCTGAACCCTTTTGGCCTCAACTCCTCCTTGGTCCAAAACCGAGGCGTCTGTCTGACCTGATGGAGCAACTTCGGCATCCACCTGCTCAGGTTCACCCCCCTCTTCGGTTGGTGCCACCTCCGCACCATCTTGGACGAAGGTCTTAGTTTCCATCCGAGACCCTTCTTTATCATCCCCCGCAAGAAGAGCTTCGAACTCCTCCACCATCTGCATGTCCACGTCATCTTCATCTTCGGACTGCTCCAGCGATGAAACAGGCGATTTCGATGGAGCGCGAGCCTTCGGCGTGCGGGTCACTTTCTTCATTGGTGTCTTCACCAGGCCAGATGTCCCGGCTTCGACCTTTCTCTTCCTCGGAGTTGGATCTATTGCAGACCAGTCTGGAAGGGTTGGGGGCTCGACCATGAGTATGCTCCATGCTTGGTTGAATCACTCCCAGTTCCCTACCAGCTTTACCCTTCGCTCTTTTTCTACAAGTGTAGGGGCTCCGAGGACTTGCTATGGAGTCCAAGTCATCCGTGGAGCTTAAAGATAAGATATCATCTGATTAATTCAATGAAATTAAATCAATATATGTGTATGAAACATATTGATGCAGGATATGCAGAAAGACTACCTGCGGAGTCTGAAGGAATTTCTCGATGTCCCCTCTCCGGGTTCTCTTTGAAGTGGATTGGCTAGGTGGCCATCAGGGGAGGAATCAGGATGGCAATGAATTCCTCCACTATGTCACGCATGCTCATATGTCGACTCACAGAGTACAGCAACCCAAGATGTACCTAAAGTTGGCTTGGATCAGGGCTGATCTCCACCAACCTCCCGTACAAGATCTCCTCCAGGGGTCCGGCCAAGGCAGAGGCCGTGCCCACCTCCGCATAGAACCAGTGGAGGATCCATTCGGAGTACCACCGGTCGTTGATGGCCTTCACCAGAAACCGGTCTTGGAATTCATCCCGAAGCTAGAAGTTTATAGTTCCGAAGGCCACCACCATCTTCTCCCCTCTGGGCCCAGTGTATGTCTTCAGCTGACACGAAGCCTTGTGAAGAGCAGCAAAAATATCTACTCTCCCCGCGCACCCTTCGGCGCATGAGGCCCATTCGAAGATGGCGAAGTGAGCTATTGCATCTGGAGAAAGTTGAGGAAGCTTTACATGAAATAAATCCAATACCTCCATCAAGAAGTCCACTGCAGGAAGCCTGAGTTCGACTTTGGAGAAGGCTTCAAACACCACGAATGATCTCTTTCCCGGGGGTCGCACTTTTACTCCGGGCCCCAGCTTCCTGGCCACCGCCTCGGCAATTGACTTCTTCGAGCAGGTGGACGCCCCAAGCTATACGACTGATCTGTATACTTGGTGCACGTTGGCCGGATATTGCGAGGGCCAGCGGGCTGAGGATTCTCCGAAGGCCCCGCCGCCGCTACCACCGCCGCCATGGCTTGCTGCTGAGCCAAAGCTGTCACGCCCCTATTTAATAAATCAGGACCATTATTGAAATTCCATAGAATATCAATAAAAACAAGACGTTCATCATGCGACCACGTACAATACGAGCAATCATTCACGGTTCATAGACCGTATTAGTACAAAAGTGATTAAAGATGAAGAGAAACTAATAAAACAAAGGGTCCTAGCTGAACGCCTCCTTCCAGTCTCGCCTTGACTGGGTCGCTACTCCAGACCTTCATCCTCCTCGTAGTAGATGGGCTCTCGTGGTGTAAGTCAACAGGGGTGAGTACAAACATACTCAGCAAGCCACCGGATGCAAATATAATGCAGAGTAATAACAAGGGAGATAGTGACTAATTTTGCAGAAAAGCATAATTGTAAAGCATTAAATGTGATCAATTTATTAGTACTGAAATGTAAACATGTGTATGCATCATCATCTTCTAACTCGAGGGGTACAGTTAGCCCCACCTCGCTCAACAGTCCTTACATGCCATGAATAACTCAACCATTCAAACAGTAGTAAACTAACTGCGAGTAGTTACACAACCCGCCCTTGACCGTGGGCTCGGCTTTTCAAAAAGATTGAATACTCTGATCAGAGGTGTACCACTGTACCCACAAGGCACGCACTCATCACTTACACCAAAGTGTAACGAGATGACCCATACCACAGGAACTCGTGCAAAAACCTTCCACATGGTCCGCCTCGACCCGACAGCACCCACTTATGGGTTTCATATGGTGGCCCGACACGTCGAGCCTCACCATACACCCCTTGAGCCACGTCGGTACAAGTCACCCGCAGGTTGCCCCTTGCCCCCTCCACTATGGTGCATCGAGTCAGATTGTTCCAAACTTTCAGTTAGGACTTACCCATTAGACTTGTG